>CM076251.1:3734637-4334637 GCA_038380765.1 Odontothrips loti | reverse complement strand
AACGCCGTTTCTCTTCAACCTTGACGAAAAGCGTTTTGTAAGCGAAACACCTTTCCAGCAAGGTGGTTGTGAGACGGTCATAGGGGACGTCTCCCGCAGCCCAGCAAATGTTGTGCATGTTGTACTGAACGTACGCGTTCGCATGCCGATACTTTTTTGGTATCAGCTGCTCGTCATACCGAGGGGCAAACATAACGATTGTCAAAACATCGTTCGAGGCCGTTGACTCGTACAACGCAAATTCCTTCACAATTAGTGCACCTTCCTTGCCGCGAAGACACTGAATATCACACGTACACACTAAATGTTGATGTACATTTTTTTGTACATATTTTGATGTACAAACTATTTGTACATGTTTATGTACAATTTTGTACATAAGTGATTTACAAGCAGGATTATTGAGACCGGCGAGCGCAATTGTACATACTAAATGTACAGAAAATTGTACATGAATTATGTACAAATTCGTACATGAAATATGCACAAATTTGTACATGAACCATGTACAAGTTGACAACAATGCATTGCGGGGGCTCCGGTCCCGCCAGTGCACGCCGCTCGCGTGTTTCGTGGCTTGGAGGTCCTCTCGCTTGTCGTGAGGGGGCCCCAAGTGATGGCACCGTGTCCGCGAGTGCGCGTGTCTGTTTGCGCATTGGGCAGTGCACAAATATTCAGTTACGCTTCTGCTATGTCGCCTAGCCTCGCACGTGGCCACGGGCAGGGGCGCCAAGACGTTTTGAATCAGGTGTCGCAGAAAAGGCAACCTCCCTCCCTTTTTCAGGGCCAAACCTCCCTTTTTCCTAAACATACCCCGGAACACGGACATCGAAATGTCCAGTATCCATGTTGCCTCCTTTGGGTGGCAGAAATTGATCAAAACGAGACATTTTGTTGATTTTGTTGAGTATGGCCCGAAAACAGCATCTCACACTGCGCATTGGTGGAACAGATTTCCTCGCGGGAGAGAACCTATCGATCGGCTTTAACTTAAGATTTCACTATTTTCCAAGCATCATCGACAGCGCCATCGTGAGGGCAGCGATGAACATCGCGAGCGAAGCGAGCGAGAAGCTCTCGGATTTCGCATTCTGATCAATGTTTACAGTCCCACCTACGCGAGCATCAATCTATATCGCGCGCGGAGAGAGCTAGAGGCGGGGGTCTGGTAACCTAAAATTTTAAGATTTTGCAATCTAATCATCACTTACGGACCCAATACTTATGAGATAAATGATTCGCATAGCGAGCGAAGCAAGCGAAAAGCTCAGGTGAGATAAAATTTTAGGATTTTGCCATTTTGCCATTCACAACCCCACTTTGAGAGAGAAATCTATACCGCAAACGACCGCGGCAAAACGGGACGAACTCAAACGCGGGAACTGGCCGCCGTTTTTAGTCTCTTATGTTTATGCCAGAGGACAGGAACGCTCTCTGTGCTCCCTCCATGTGTCGCTCCACTCTGAGCCCTCGCTCTTACAAACCCTTTCCTTCCCATTTAAACTGAAATTCGTCGCACGATATTGGATTCTTTCGTTTTTATTCATTTTTCTCCGCTTTCTTTCCCCTGTTTCCTCCCTTCTTTCTCCTTCATTTTCCTTTTATTTTGCTTTAATCTAGCCTCCCTAGTTTACTACTGATTCTGACCAGACCAATACCAAGTACCTACACATCATTCTTACTATTAGTGGTGTTGCCGAGGGTGTTGCCCTCTTTCGGCTGTTCATATCCCTTCCTCCTTTTTTCCCTCTTAACTTTCTTTCCCTTCCTCTTCTGTCACTCCTTTTCCTTTCTTCCTTCCCTCCTCTCGTACCTCCCCTTTTCTCTGCCAACCTCCCTCCCTTTTTCCGAATCAGGTGTCGCAGCTGCTACACCTAGAACCCCGTCTTGGCGCCCCTGGCCACGGGCCGAGTGCAGCGCCAGTGTATCAGTGCGATGCCAGCGAGAGTGTTTGGTGGCGCATTCACACCGCCGCTGTCCCCAAGCACGTCCGGACCCAGGCCCGGCCCAGCCTCCAGCCCGGCTAGAGGATTTGTTGCCGCACGGGCTGCAGAGCCGTGCGAGCGGTCAAAGATAAGTCATTCCTTTTCTGTATCGTATCCACGTTTGCTCACTATTCCGTCGCTTAGTCTTTCGGAAACCGACGAGACGGTGGGGCCACAGCATGGATAAGCGCCTGGTGGGTAGGCAATGCGGACTCGTGCAACGCGCGCGTGTCGAGCGGGCTGGCCTACCCTGCCAACCGCAGGTAACCCGAGCGCATTGTTCGGCGCCGTGCCCGAACCCCCCCCCCCCCCCCCCCCCCCCCCCCCCGGGCCGATGGCGCCCGGTCCCGACTTTTGGCGTGCGTTAAAGACAAGTGGTGACGAGGAAACGTGCACGCACTTTAAGCCATTGTCGAGATCCTTGCAGGATCGCATCGAAGTTGTTCAAGTAGCGAGCCATCCGTGAAACCAGCTGTATTAAACCCTGCAACTCCTTATTTTTGCCTGAGCGTGCAACCCAAGCGTGGGGTATTCCTGCCAGTAGCCAGTAAGGGGTGTAAGGGGACCTGGACGTACCGAGGGGTACCTCACTGGGAACAATCTGTGTACACTTCGTCTGACAATCGCACACAATCTCGCACAATCCCGAACAATCGCACACAATCCCGAACAATCGCACACAATCCCCACAATCGCACACATTCTGGCACAATCTGGCACAATCGCACACAATCTAGCACAATCGCAAACAATCAGAGAAAAAAAATACACAATCGCACACAATCCTGCCACATTCACGGCGCAATCCACTTGAAAAGTTAGGAAAACCATGTAATTCCTTATCCATCCCATTTGAATGTGTGCGCGTGCGCCTTCAAGAGGGCACTTCCCTGTCTTGCTTGAATCAACTCCCCCACTCCTTGCGCATTCGGGTGCGGTCGGGTGGTTCGGGAGGTTCGGGCCCCGCTCGGCTCGGCTCCATACAGTGTGACTCGGCTGCGCTCATTTAAGCCAAATCAACTGGTCGCTGTGCTGTTCTTTCCCGCTCAAAGTTGTTGAGGGCAGGGAAGGCGCGACAAAATACCGAGGCAATCATCCACTCCGTGTGTTCGGCTTGTGACATAACCTCGTTTACCGGCGTCTTGCATCTCGAAAGTAAGTTTTGGAATTAATGATTTTCGCGTTTGTTGTTGAGGTTGCTGGCCATCCTAGCAGGACATTTTCGCATGAACTGTCCACTACCGTTTGCATGGCATTCGTAAAGTTAATTCTATTTAATTTAATTCTAATTTAATTCTATAATTCTACAGTAATAAATTTTGACGTGCAAGTTTCTGTCGCCATCCTGTGAGAGCGGGATATGCTGAATTCGTACATTGAAACCCGTGATAAACAGTTAAAAACTTTAAAATATTCCATAGAACCATCGTTCTCAAAGGTAGCACAAAGGGCTCAGTGTTGAGTGTACACACGCAGTCGATTACTTACTTTCGATTCAGTCGAGATACCGGTTTCGAGATGCGATTGTACAAATACGATGTATCGTGCGCGCCGCGCGTGATTCAAACCAAACGGTCCCTGCCTGCTCGCCGCCAGTGCCTGCAGGAGGGCCAGTGGAAGTGGTACGCGGTACTTAGGGATTGAAGACATTAGCAGTAGAGTGCATCAACGATGTCGTCGCAGGCACAGACGTAATTTGGCCAGCATGAGCGCAAATAGCGCCTGCTGGATAGGCAACCACGTTTTCGAAATTCCACGCGTGTCGTGTGGGCTGACCTACCCTAACACTCGTAGGCGATCGGCGTCACCGTTCAACCCATTCTTGGTTAGAGGAAATTTAGACGATGCCGGGGGGGGGGGGGGGGGGGGCAATAGCCTCAGCCAGGCCCCGGAAGCAAAATATCACTGCCGAGCGCCCACAATCCTTGAAAATCGCTCACAATCGCTGAAAATCAGTGACAATCCCTCACAATCTTTGACAATCCCTCACAATCCGTGACAATCTCTCACAATCCGTGACAATCTCTCACACTCCTTGACAATCGCGCACAATCTGCACATTCACAGACAATCGCGAACAATCACCAACAATCAACACAATCCCACACATTCACAATCGCGTGTACACTTTTCTTGAGAGTGAGGGACCCCTCGGGACGTACCCCGTACCCCACACCTACCACCACCACTCCCATCCCTCGCCCCCTCTCCGCTTCTCCGCCAGCTCCAGCTAGCAGTGTCTGTTGTGTTTACGAAGGCAAAGAAGGTGAGAGGCCTAGTGTGGTGTAATGTGGTGCAGGGTGCAACCTGCAATATTGGCTGTCATAATGTTTGCAAATTTTTATTTGATTCGTAACTTAAAAAATTCTTCAGATTCGTGCTTCTCAGCAAGATCCTTTACTAAATCTCAGGTAAGACTATTACAATCCACTCCTCTGCAATAGGTTAGGTCTTGCATAAGTTCTAGGCTTTTGGTTTTGTTTGTACCAGTACAGTGTTCCTAGGTATAAGTCAGTCTTCTATAACTTTGCATTTTACCTATGGTTTGAACTCTTTTCAGTGTCATGTTTTTAATTTTTAAAGTTACCTCATATAATAAGACCGTGTGTGACAATGCTATATCCAATAGATATTTTGTGTATGTTAATGATATGACTCCACGTCATTTTTGATCTTTTCTTTATCCAATAAAACCATTTCGTTTGGTCACGCATTACGTCAAAGAGGATGGAGCGCTTGACCATTACTTAGTTCTTGATAAGGTTATGTCCTTTGAACCTTTCAAAATTGAGTACACGTCATGATGTGAGGTATGTTTTTTAACTGTATGTTCTAAGATATGGTACTCATGCTATCCTTTGTTGATCTGACAGTGATGATGTGCTTCATTCTGAGTCAAAGACGAGTCCTGCATTGACCTTATAGAAAATGCTCGGCTGATAATCGTTCTGGTGCACTTTGTTAATGTATATGAGCTATGTACTATGCAGCAGCAGTAACTGAAATTTACTTTTTAAGTTAATTTATTGATGCTTTCTCTCTATCTGTTTTTTATTTTTATTTATATCTTCCACTGGCACATATTTAGAATATTATGGTAATTGACCGCTTTATTAATTGATTCTATGTATTGAAAGTATGGTTTGTGGTTGATGTGATTTTTCTAATTTCAGGACCACAGATTTCAATTGAAAACCAAAGTTGTAAACAACTATGTGCCAATGTCTATCCATCTTTTCATGTGAACCGGAACCACAGGTAAAGTTTAATGTGTTCCTTATGGTTTAAATAAATCTTCCTATTGAGTGTTTATTACACACATTCCCTCTTTTTCAAGGTGTAGAGTAAGTGGATCAGAAGTTTGCATTAGGGATTTAAAAATACCGGTAAGATTCAATCTTACGGTAAGTTACGGAAAGATTGGTAAGTTACGGGTATTTTTGGTAATAATGAGAAAGATTGATTTACAGCGGGTATGTGTTAAAATAGTGTGTTTTTTCTACGTTTTCCCCGTAACAGTAGTAGTAGTAATACCGCCCCCCTGTCGTCCCTTAATGAGGTCATTAAATAGCCATAAATCGATAATAGGGTAATTAATTAGGTGTCAATATGTTATTTGATATGTCATAACAAAATAAAAAGGTGTGAATTGATTTCCGAAAAAATTATCCCCCACTCTGCGTCACCCCTTTCGGGGCATCTGGGCTTGTGACCAGCAAGGCCGCATTAGGGGATAGGAAAAGGAAAGGAAAGGAAAGGAAAGGAAAGGAAAGGAAAGGAAAGGAAGGGTAAGGAAAGGAAGGGTTATGGGATTGTACGGAAGACGCGTCCGCGCGTATCATGATGTGTGTGTCGCCATGGCGGCCACACAGGCATGATGCAGGCGGGGGCGCGGCTGAAGAAATTTCATGTTTTTTTGTTTGTTTTTTGAGGTGGCTCTACCACCAACGGTGGTTTGGGTTTGGCTTCAGAGTTTTAGCCTTGTACCGGATAGTCAGAAATGGCCGCCCCTGCTCCTCTGCCTCACGCCTTTTGTCTGCCAATGTTCTCCAGGTGGACGGCGGCGCCCCCGGGTATGGCACGCAGTATGTGGGGGAGTTGGTGGCGGCGCACTGGTTTAGTTGGCCAGCGGAATTGCAAGAACTGGCAGAGCTCGCTCCGGACGAATACGAGCGTACAGGGGTGCGTGTGTGCGTCGTGCTCCCGTCAGCGCCGAAAGTGATAGTGGTGCAGTAATCGGTAATTATACTGCCACTGGTGCTGTCAGATGCCCCGGACGTACTGGCAGCGTCACTGAAGGTCTCGGAAATAGACCAATCTTCCCCGGAATACCAGGAGAGGTCGGGGGCAACGTACGGCACGTACAGCGGCACGGGCTGTACGGCATGAATTCCGCGTGGGTTACGGCAGTCCATGACCGAAGGGGAGGAGCGCATTGGTGGATGATCACACATGTGAGCGGGGCACGCAACGGACACGCAGCTATGGGCACGTGAGACGAAGAGGTGCGAGCGCATTCAGCAGCTACGAGCACGAGGCGTTGGCGAGCGCATACAGCAGCTCAAACCAAGTGGTGTCGACGCGGGGCTGTGCGCGAGTTTTATAGAGCGAGGGAGTGGGGAGGGTGGGGATGCTGCGGGGGTTGCTAGGCAACCGCGGTCGCTGCCATGACGACCGCGCGCGTCGCGGGGGGTGTCATGGCAACGGCTCGCGGCGTGTGCGCGCGCATCGCGATGAGTGTTGCCGTGACAACCACGGAGGGGGGGTGCAGGCGGGACAGCTGGAGTTTTTTTATAGTTGAGTGGTTTTGCAACGTCTGAGCTTGCGCATTATGCGGGACTGTTTCGGGTCCACGAAAAGATGAGGGTAGGGCGTCTCCTTCATGACGTCTTTACCCGGATGTGCGATGAGCATGATTGTCTTAAGTATGAGGGACTGATTCTCACAGAGGGTCTGCCATGCGGTCTTCCCGAAGTACACCTCCTCAAAGTCGGGGGCGGAGACACGGTTGAGGAGAAAGTAATCGTCCCTCTCCACGCTAATAAAAGGCTTACCGCGGACGGTCTTCAAGAAGACGTCGTGCGACCGGGTGCCAAAGCAATGCAGGGGCTTAACCATCCTTTTCCCTTTCAGTCGTTTGCACACTGTGCGCATATCATCCTTGTGACGGATCAGAAAGGTTTCCACTTCGCGGTATGTGTACCGCGCGCGGACCTTCCCCCTCTTATAGATCTTGACGTAGGGTGCGTTGTCGTGAGCCACCACTGACAACTGCTTATCGTTGCGTAGGTTCAGAGTGAGGCGTAAGTATTCCATGGTAGAGAAAGCACTGGCCAGCTCGGGCTCTGTCGGGAGAATGAACCCCACCGGGTCGTGCGGGTGCCTTTTTAACTACCCGCCATGGTCGCTGCCTGTGTGTGTGTGCGCGCGCGCGCGCGAGAGAGAGAGAGAGAGGGAGAGAGAGAGAGAGAGAGAGAGAGAGAGAGTGTGTGTGTGTGCGTGTGTGTGTGTGTTCGTGCGCGGTCGCCGCGTCCGACCGTCCCCCCATCACATACTGCGACGGTGCGCGATGGGTGGGTGTGTGTGTGTGTGTGCGTGTGTAAGTGTGTGCGTGTGGGGTGGGATAGGAAAAAGAGATGTGGAATAAAAATAAAACGCAGGTACACATTTTGTTTCCATTTTTTACATTTATTATTTAGATTTTTCGCGGGCAGCATTTTTGCCTGTTACACCTGAGAGTGAGGTCTTTACAAAGTGGTACTTTCTTAGTATACCGCTGGAACAATGCAGTGACAATGTCATCATTTTCGTGCGTTTTGCTCGAAAAATACATTTTTACAAACGAGGTAGGAGATACATGATGGGCCTTATGAATAAGAGTAGTAAAAAGGCCTACGGTGTTTTCCACTGAGATGCTGTGGGTCACAGTCACGCGGTTCGGGTCGAGCCGAACCTGCCCGATCGTCGCTCGGGTCGCTCGGTGGGGGGTGCCCGTAGCGGGGAGAGAGAGAGAGAGAGAGAGAGAGAGAGAGAGAGAGAGAGAGAGAGAGAGAGAGTGGGGGAGATATTTGCCGGCGGTCCCGCAGTC
This sequence comes from Odontothrips loti, assembly GCA_038380765.1. NCBI lineage: Eukaryota > Metazoa > Arthropoda > Insecta > Thysanoptera > Thripidae > Odontothrips > Odontothrips loti. Next base: position 4,326,564 of record CM076251.1, on the reverse strand, counting down.
ACGGTTGTGGTGGGGGGTTCGTGCCCAGCCGAACCTGAGTCGGCGAGCGCCAGCTGCCGATCAGCGTTCGGGTAGCTCGGGGCCCCCGCCGAGTGTTGGAGAGGGGGAAAGAGTGCGAAAAATTTTGCGGAATGTGGACGTCACGAGGCTCTGGGTCGTTCTGTGGAATTTGAGAGGTTATGTGCGTCTCTCCGCGTGGCTAAGGTTTCTTTCTGCCGGTGTGAATGTTTGATCGATTTCATCGGTCACACGTTTACGCCGAGGCGGAATTCTTTCTCGCATTGTGACTGACAGCGAGTGAGGGATTCATCGCTCTCTCGGCTTTCAGTTACAGTGTTCTTTCTTGTCCCCTTTTGGATTTTCGGGAATTATAAGAAATAAAAAAATCGAGTTTGTTTTAAATCTGGTGTTTATTTAGTACAGAATACAAGCATGCCTAGCAAAAATTACAATTATGAGGTGTGTTTTCGTATTTTATATGATCTCGGGGTGAAAAATACAAATGGTGGTATGGCGTTTCGCTGATATCTTTACCTGGATATTGAATATTTACAATGGTTGTGAGTAGTTTATCTTGGTTTCTGCAGAGGTTTCTCCACGCAGTCCTTCCAAGTCGTAGAGACTCGATGCTCGAATAGCGGTAATTTCCCATGGAATACGGGTCTCTCCGAATTAAAATGAATGGTTTATCATTTTTCCAGGAGAAGTAAATTTTGTGATGTGGAAGTTTCACTGGTTCACCGCGCAACCATGCAGGAGTTCTTTTTCGGTACAGATGTCTGGACACTTGCCTCACAACCTCTTTGTTTTTATAGAGAATGTTGATGAGATCCCTAAAGCTGAAAAGCGACGGGAAATAGCCTCCAGGCCTAGTGAACTTCACAGTGACGATCTCGGGGGCTGATTCCTCGATGACAAGTTTTCTGCCTGTCCGACTGTTTAGTGTGAGACTGAACCGCTCGACTGCCAGGCTCGGAGTGGGGTCTGACCGTAGTGGATGGAAGCACATCTTGAAGTGAGGTCTTCTCTGAGGAGTGTGCAGTATTAATAGTGAAACGAGGAGGGAGGGAGGGAGGGCAAAAAATGTTAAAATTAAAATAAAAAATCTTGTTTTGTTTTTTATAATTTTACAAATTTTATTTTTGCAAAGTATTTACATAAAATGTTATTTTTTACGCCGCCTGCAACAGGTTTGCGTTTTCTTATTCCTAGCATCATCACAAATAAACTTTACATTTCTGGAGAATCTGTTAAACATCTTTGCCACGATGACATCATTTTTGTTACAATTATCGGAAAAATGTTTGTGTATAAAATGGTCCAAGCTGTATCCGTGTGCTTTAAAGAGAAGATACATTACACAGTACTGCCCACATACAGTAGATCCAATTGCTTGGAGATCTATAGTATTATATCTCCAGCTTTTACATTTTCTGTTCAGATATCGCCTTAACTTTGGAACGTAGGGTGGGAGTCCGTAACTGTCGAAAAATTCACCTTTTCCGTCGGCCGTGATTGTCATGGCTACCCAGTGTGATCCTGGCTTTGAAATAGGATCAAGGTTTGCAATGAGGAGGGCTGGTTTCCGATGTAGTGTGAGAGGCAGAGTATCGCTTGCAAACACTCCCGCGAAGAGGGGCGATGCATGGGGGTCCTTTCTCAACACTTTTTCTAGGGTGATACCGTCCATGTTTTTTACACGCTATAGTCCACCACTACACCCCTGTTTTTATCTATCTCGATAAGGTTTGAGAATTCAGAGTACACGATGCAGTTTACAGGATCAACTAACGCGTCTTTGAATCGAACTTCGAGACGAACAGTACCCTGCTTTTGTAAATTCCAGTGTGATTCATGACTCGAAAGATCACTGGAGAGGTCAAAACAGTAAAGACAGTAACCCCAAGCGTAATCTTCATATGTTACATGATTTCCCTCATCTTTCCAATGAAGACCGGTACCGCTGAAAAGGGTATTGTATGCTTCGATATAATTTTTGTTTGCATAGTCGGGCGTGAGAGGTTGTGCTGGTATTTGCTCTGAATCCAGGTATAAAGCTAGATAGTTTAGACCGAATGTCTGGAAGTTGAAGGGATTTCTCTGATAACTTCCGTTGTACGCTCTATTCGACACGAATCCAATGACCAGTCGTTTTGGAAGTTGTCCTAAATGTAGATTTGGGATGCTTTTATCTCGTAGTCCGGAGGGGATGGTGACTGATTTTACTTCCACTCTGGAGAGGGGGTACTTTGCAGGTGCTTTCTCCAAAGCAGCCGCGTGCGCCAAGAGTACACCGGGGGCTATGCGTACTTTTCTCACTAACAAAGTGGCATCTAGAATCACAATTTTTTCTGTTTGCGCTGTAGACATTAACGCGAAGGCGTCTGATGAGCGAGTGAGCTTAATTCTGAGTTCCACATTGTTTAAAAGGAACCGATCTTGATTGAAGAAATCTCCGTGGATAGGGCCCATGACTTCGAAAGGTCTGCTGGCTCCAGTTCTAAGCCTTCTTTTTTCGAGACCCTCGTTTCCTTCTGCCCCATCGGGTGGGGGTGCGTACGTTTCCATATCACCAGGGGTGTCCTTGTGCCATAACCTCATTGTCATGTGAGATTTCTTCGCGGGGGAGTCGTAGGCAAGTAGAGCCTCTATGTAAGCTCTATAGGGATAAGTCATCGAAGATTGCGAAATAATCTTTTGATTCAGCGATACATCGACTTGAGACCATAACAAATGTAGGGTGTAATTTATTGGAGCTGCGTCTTCGGGGTCCGTGGCGGCTATATTAGTCCCGTTTGCCTTAACAATCTTTCCCTTGACATAGAGAAGAGTATGAGCGGGGTCGATGTATTCATTTCCCGTTCCCGGAACGCAGAATTCGATCGCAGATGATTGTTCTATGGATGTAACAGGTTTATAAGGCACCCATTGACCACCTTCGATGACTGTCTGTGTGGGTGGTAAGGCCCACAGATCGAGCTCGGTACGTAAAGCTTCGTTTGACGATGCGTGAAGAAAAGCCATTTTGCAGCTGAATTAATCACGAAAAATAATCTCTTGATAGCACCGCTCGTCTCTTTGCAGGGGTGTGACCTCTTCGCGAGACCCGGCCAGACTGGATAGCTCCCGCAGCGCGAGCGCGTTTTATACCTCTTCCTTGCATGCGCTCTCCGAGTTTGTTAATAAGATTTTTGCCTGTGACTCCGGCTTGTTCTTTCGCACTTTCGAAAAAGTTACCCCCTGAGGCGACATCGCTCAGTATACGCCCTCCTGCACGGAGTGCCTCTTTCCCCACTATGGAGAGGCCGGGTGTCAAGAAAGGCATGACGGTACGAAAAAGCCCTCCTAGGAGGGAGCCTAGTCCGTGGCCTTTTTGATTCCCTAGCCCGGAATAATAGGCCATTCCCGACCCGGTCTGGGCTTGTTTGACATAGTAGTCGGTGTAAGCGGACATGATTACGAGCGCTTGCGAAAGTGACACAGCAGGGTCAACGTTCCGAACTGGAATGGCATGTGTTCTCCGGTGTGAGTCCTTATATGCACTTCGATGTGATCGAATGATTTAGTGCTCAGATCAAAGTAGATGGGGTGATCGCATCTATATGTTGACATCGTGCCAAATTTCGCATCTAATGAAACTGGTATCGTTCTGAGAAGCGGTGCACGGGTATGGCCCACGATCTGGTCAGTTATAATATTCGCGTAAATGAACATCTGTTCCGGCGTTCCTAATGCCAGATCGACAGCACGAATCCCGGAAATGTCTTCATTCGAATTGTAAGGCCCCTCGTGCAGGAGGCCGAGTTGTAGCGCTAGACGAGGTGAGAACTTTAACACTCTGTCTGGGTGATATTCTAAAGCACGAAGCTTGAAAATTCCGTTCGGGTTGATCTCGATAAGACATCCCTCTTGTTTGTCTCCATTTGGGGAGAATTTAAGAGGCCTTAACTTGTCTTCCAGTGACTCGATGAAATGGGCGATGGAGCTGAAGGGGAGCGACTTCATTCTAAAAATAGCTTCTCCCGCGAGGCAGTCGGGGTCCAGCCGGTAAGACGGATGTTTTGCCTCCGCGACAACATCAGGTTTATCGAGTTCGGGGCATTTCAAATCTGCTCTGATCCAGCATTCATCAGAATTTGTCTGAAAGAGTGTGTTTGGATAGTGCACTTCAAGTAATGCCACCTGCCATTCTCCATGAAGTTCGATTCGTTCTGACAGCTGCACCTTAAAATTTGACGTTTTGTTATCGTTGTAGATGTCCGGCGATGCGTTACTGGGCAGAACCACGTGAAAATCCATTCTTATTTCTTCCTCTGGGTGATTAAATTCTTTTCCAGAATCCAAGACCGGGCCTCCGAGGGGTACCCTCTCCAATGGACGAGAACTTCAGCCTTGTCACCTTTCCCGCGTCTCTTTACTGTGTATGCAACTTTATAAGTATCTGGCTCTTTCACTTTGTTTAATTCGTGGGAATAGAAAGAACCACTGATGTTCTCATCGTTGTAAATATTTGCGATAATATATACGGGGATCGGATGTCTGATGACCTTTTTAATCTTATAGATTTCCTCCGACCAGTGCCATGTGTAGCCTTTCTCAAACCGTTTTTTCTCTCGCGAGATTCTAACAAAATCGCCGACTTTCAGGGAAGGCGTTTTCACTTTTTTCCTGAGCGCTGGTGCGTAAACTTTGTTGTACACCTCAAGTACACGCTCCGGCTGACTAGCCTCGACTGGACTCATTCCGAGAGTGCGATGGGTTTTATGGTTGTACGCATGCAAGACATTATCAAGGAGCCCGTCTGTATAGCAGTAATTTTCAGTGTGCGTGAACACTTTTTGAAGCATTTCACGTATTGTGCGTATTAGGCGCTCTGCCACCGAGGCTTTTGTTTGGGGGTTGTTAGTGTGGAAATAACGCATCCCGTTTTCTTCCAGATATTTTTTTAAAAATTTATTATCAAATTCTTTACCTTTATCCGTAATTATCATATCACATCTGCGATCAGTCGTAGAAAATAATTTTACAAAAGCTTGTCTGACAGTCTCGGCTTTCTTATCCTTAACAGGAATTCCGAAGGCGAATTTTGAGAACACATCGATTACAAATAATACAAATTTATTTCCTTGATTCTCATCCTGTATTTCAGAAAAATCGGCCAGATCGGCCTGCCAGCATCCATCTACAGTGTCAGAATAAGTTTGATTTCTTGGAAAATTTTTGCGAGCACTTTTATGTAGAGTATAAGAGTCCTGGCCGCTGAGGTAGTCGGTCACCTTGTTCCTTTTCACGTTCTTTTCAGACGCTCGGTATAACCTGTCCGGGGTACTGAACCCTGCGGGGTGCGATGCGTCCATGTAGATTTTATCAAGGTTTCCATCGCGACCACCGTGTGTTACACCCGCCGCGGGAGCGCGGAATTGGGAATGCTGTATCGGTGCCGCCGCGCTCTTTAGGCCGCGTGAAACATTTCGCGATATTTTTCCGCGCCGCTCCGCCCCGGGAAATTCGAATGCCGCCGCCGCCGCCGCCGCCGCCGCGCGCGAATCGGAGGGGTTCTGTTGCTCGCCCTGGGTCTGGTTGCGTGTCACTCGTGTGGCCATGTCCACCACCTTCTTGGTCACCTCTCATCAATGCTAAATACCTCTCGTTTGAAATCAATGTTAGAGGTGTGTTGAGTTTCTTGAGAGCCTTCACAAAAGTTTCCCAACCTGTTGCGTGGGGTTGCTTCCGCGCTCGGGCCGCGTCCGAAACTAGATCGACAATGTTTGTTCTTTCGATTTTCACTCCGTCCACTTTCACACAACCAGTCGAATCCCACGCGATAGTTGTCTTGCTTTCAGGCGATGTTAGCAAGTCAAACAGGGCGAGTCCGGCAGTCTGGACCTTTTTCGGAAGAACGTTTGAAATCTGACCTCTGAAACGTATGTTGTCAGCAGCGGTGTCGTCTTCAGACTGGTTGACGGCCCCCGCTGGCATCTCTATTTGAAGGGGTTTTCGTTGCTCGTTTGTGAAATGCAGATATCGCTGAAGTGTCTGGTTGTATAGCTTCCATTTTATATCATCGCTTGCCGACTTTTCTTGAAAAATTTTCTGCATATCAATGTCCAGATCGGACATAACATCTCCAGGCGTTCGTGTTGATGATTTTTCATGAAGACGGGATACCGTCTCATGGGGTATCAAGACTAGCTTTTTGCAGTGCTCCATTTTTATTTTATTTTTATTTATTTATTTCTGTGTAAAAACAGATCACTCACTTTCCCCTGATTAAATCCATGATGACGGGAGCTAATGCACTGAGAAGTATCGGTATAAACACGCCGCTGCCTTTCTGCGTGAGAATACGTTTCTTAGCTTGCCAGCCTTCCCCTCGTTTCACTAATTTTCTCAAAGTGTTTTTATGTCTCTGAAGTTTTTGTTTCTGAGCAGGGGTCAGATCTATATTGCCTGCTAATAAATTATCGACAATCTCGCAGATTGAGAAGATGAGAGACTTGTCCGCTTGCTGCAATATCGCTTTTCTCAAGCCGGGTTTAGCGCTTTTTAGAACTTTCAACAAGTCTTTATGTAAATCCGCCATTAGGGTGAGAGAAGAAAGAAAGAAAGACGACCAACCTACTCGGTTGACGGTCAGACACGATCTAAATCGCGCCCCGTCAATTCACTGCTTTTATACTTGTTTTTCGGGACGTACACGACTGTATTCTCCCCCGGGAATATTTTTGTCCGCAGTCTCAGAAACTCCTTCTGTCGGGGGTGAAAATCGAACAGGAGATAGCTGTGAGGTTCTCGTGTTGCATCCTCGTATGCTTCGATAATCGATCGCCAAGATCGAGGGTCGACCTGCATGGCGAATGTTCGTATCTGTGCTAGATCACGACTCGTTTTAAAAATAATTGCGTGATGCGTTTGCAGACTAATTTCCCTCATACTTTTCGGAAAAATACATTGTGATAAGAGAAAGTATGACAAATTTCTGTGATGACTCCCCTTTATCGCAATTTTAAGGAACTCTGAGTTTTTCCCTATCGAATCCATGAAATCGTCACAAATAACCAGCTTGGGTCCTTCATTCGGAGGGAAATGGTCCATCGCAGGTGGACCCTCGATAAAGTGAACACCGTGATTATTTTCTAAGGATTTATACAGATCTTGATACTCTGCGTAATACCAGAGGACTTCCACAAACTCGACATCGAACAGATATCTCCGATCTTCCACGACTCTTTTCATAAAATACGATTTCCCCGCTCCTGAACCACCGATGACGAGCGAGTTCGATGGGTGTCTAAATCTTATATCCATCTTGTCGGTCTGAAAGCTAAAGTATAACTGCGAAATCTGCGATGAGGGTTCGTTTTTATATTGAAACTGTATTCCCCCGCCTTTTAGTTCGCCGTCTACCCGCGACAGCGCTGTGTACCTCTCTCAGTTCGCGCGGGGGCCGCAGTAGCGCTAGCTGCTGTGCGTAGTTCGTCAAACAGCCACCAGAGGCGCCACTTTACGGTTGAGACTTTCGTTTGTTTCAGTTTGTTGTTGTTTTTGTTTGGGGCGATGAAAGGGTTATAAAGGTGAGTGAAACTAGAAGTCAAATCGTGTTTTCACTTTTTTATTCATCAGCACATGACATTAACAAATTTCCTAGTTCGTAATCTTCATTGTCTAACAACGTCCCAGTGAAACCATGTGGTATAATACGGTTATCCGTCTGAATTCCTTTGTAATGAACCCCCCATGAGATAACCCCTTTGCGTGTTACAATACGCCAGCCGCGAACTCTGTCAATTTTACTGGGTATTTTCACTTTAAGAGGCTCTGTTTTATTTAAAACCATTGATTTTAGGTTTTCAAACGTGACAATATCAGAACAAGATGAGTTGATTGAAATGCCCCTGACCTTAATCACTGTTTTTATATTTTCCAGATCCCCTCCAACAGCAACTCGGTACCCGTAGTTTTTACTCCCGGCAGCGCAGAACTCAGTTGCGTACGATCCGGGGCCATATTCTTCTTCTAGCTGATCTGTCAACTCGCCGAGGTACGCCCCCAGAGGTGGATCGGGGTAACCAGGCCGGGAGAGGAAGCAGATTGAATCTTTGAATGAGAAAGAAAGCGAGGTTAGTCGTCTGCTGCTACTTATGCATATTATACAGTGAACTTTATGTTATACTAACCAGTGTCATGATATGCAGCTCTCTCCTCGACTATGTCCAAGTACCGGTACAAGAGCACCCGTCCATGGGCCGTTGTGAATGCAGCATGAACAAGACTTGTTGTTGGTTTACTGTCTTCAGTTTCCTCAATTGGAGTGTAGTTAACTTGCAGCATCTCTTCACTTACAGGTAAGATTGAATTTATAATCAGAGTACTGTCTTCTACTAGTCGAGCAAGTTCTTCATAACGGGTGATAAAAACAGTATGGGAACGAAGAGTTTTTTCTCCCAACTTTCCCCCTGGAAACAAAATAACGTAAAATTAGTTCACAAATAAAATAAAATAAAAATAAAATAAAACAAGTCACAGATGTGAATGTGTGTAAAAAGAAATACTCACAGAAAGAATTCAAGATCAATTTTGCCAGGGTCCTTTTCCCTGGATTTTTGACTACATTTGCTTTGTTTATCACAATTCCATCTTTTTCAAAATGCATTTTGATATAAGCATCTTTCTCCTCCTCGGTATTTACATGTGGTGGCCAACCAGATGCTTCTATTTTCAAAGCCATATTTACACGTACATATGATGAAAAAAGCCCTTCAGCTTTTGTTTTTGGATCATATTTTCTTGTTTCTGGGTATTGATATACTTCGTGAATTCTAATAATTTCATACCCCTTTTCCAGTGCAAGTTTAATCTCGGGCCAGCACCAAGTCCCTGTTATTATTCTCTCTTCATCTGTATGACCACACTGGAAGGCAGTCTGAACATCAGATTCTACACAAACACGACATAGTGGGAACATCAACTTAGATCTACACTTATAAGGTAACACAGGTAAATACAAATTCTCTGGTGGTAATACTGCCAGCTTGGCCATGCCATTCCAATCTTTTACTTCAGGCATTTTTGGATCATTCTCTAAATAAATGTCAGGATGTAGAGCAGGATATTCACATTTATAATTACAGGATGGATATTCAGAGCATACATCAAAAAATTTAATTTTTTCACCTTTCTCTACATCTGCTTTTAGGTAAGAATAAATTGCAGAGGTCCGTCCACCACAGATTCCATCCCTAAGATTTAAAGGAGTCGTATATGAAACAGGATTATTCTCAAAGTAAGTTTTAATTTCTTGATTACCCTCTAATTCTTTTTTGAAATCACACCCCCAAGTTTCTACAACCTGATACCCACTTCTAAGAAACAGTTCTGTTGTTCTCTTTGTCTTTTCATAGTTGTCAACCTTTGTGGATTGCCTTAGTTTGGCTCTGACTTCCTCGCTGGGATAGCATTTTCGACAATGATGCCAGTAACAACCATGATATTGGTATATTATCTTCTGAATTTTCCCATCTGGCATCACTCTCTCAGCATACCCATCGACAGGATATTTAAGAATACGGACCTCTCGACCATTTTCAGCGGTACGTATTTTAACTGTATCACCCAACAAGTGCTGCTGGTAGTCAAGCCACTTTAATGCTTCAACAGAACATTTATCTGCACGTCTATAACCACCATTTGGCACTATACCTATAGAATACAGCTGTAAATGGTTCTTTCTGAAACTAGCCATGCATGCACTGGACAGAGTGATACAGTTATGTAAAGGGTCAAAACCATTAGTCTCAATAAAAAGACTTCTAAAACTTTCCATCGCCTCTCTCAGAATTTGTACATCAGACTTACAATAACTAATAATTTCCTTCTTAAAATCAAAAACATATTTGCTGTCTACTTGGTCATTATACCATTTTTGAAAAATATTTAATTCATTAACACTCATTGTGGATGTGCAGTACAAATCCTGAGGGGGCATGGGGCCTACATAACTATAATACTCTTTTCTATTTGCTAAATGACAGAAGTAACCCTTTTTCAACTCTGTTAAACCAAAACTTTTAGGCAGAGCAGACAACCTTTGGGGAAGAAACATTAGTGAATCTTTAAAATGAAGGTTTGCTAGTTTAATACTAATTACTTTTGCCCCTTGCATGACAACTTCAGGCTTTAATTTTCTTTCGATGCACTGCTCCACCAAAAAATAACCATCAAATGATTTGAGGTTGTGCGCAAATATGTCTATATGAGTTTTCTTCTCAGTGGATAAAGTGATTAAAAAATTGAAAAATTGACTAACTACACCTGGAGTTACACTCGCAGGTCTATCATGAAAAGCTTTGAAAATGTTCTCTCTCTGCCCACAAGTTTTACAATAGATTGAGAGATCTTTTTCTCGTTCACATTCGCTACAGCTATGTTGTGAGATAAGTAAATTAGGTCTATGTACAAATGTTTCTGTTTGAGCTTCTATTTCTTCAGATTGATTGGTTTCTATGTCAAAATATAAGCGTATATATCTAGTTTTTTCACTTAATTGTTTAGGCTCCCATTCTGTCATGTAGCATTTATGATCATCAGGTACATCTAATTTACAATATTTGCAAGTTATAAAATTACACTTATGTTTTTTCTTGTCATCAACTATATACACTTTTGTACACATAAAACATTTTTTGGAACGATCACAGTTGGAGATGCTGTTTTGACTAGCAATTTTGTGAGTGTTGTAACACTCAAGACTAGGGAAGCTCTTTTTACATAGTTTACAGTTTAAAAACTGATCATCTCCTAAGGATTCGTGTTTGTCATCTCCATAGCAATAAAAGCAATTATCTGTACAGAAATGGGTATTCTTACGAGCATAGAACTTCAGACATTTTTCGCAATGATACGACTGATCAAACACAGCAGTCATTTCTATAATACCATAGAAATGACCTTTATACAAAAGTAAATTTAAATTTTTTCGGGGTTCTTGCACTGTTGATTTGGGGCCAGAAAATACAGGAGGAGCAAAGGGGTCATTGCTAGTAAAAACATTAAATCTACGAGAGGGGTGAATGCTTTGCATTTTTCTTACTTCATCAAGCCCTGCTGGTTTAGTGGGGTCGATGCCTGCAGCCACACACAAATTACGGGCAGTAATTGCCACTTCTTTACAATCTGCCATTTTTAATCTGTATCGTTTAGCTTTACTCTCTTTCCCCTCTAAAGTTAAAAAAACCACACATCTTGCAAGGCACATTTCGTCAGTATTTTTAGGATCATAAAGTGATCTAGTTCCGGGTCTAGTTTTTCTGACTAACCAGGCATCAATGCTTTCATTTAGTATTCTCCTCCCCCTTCCACCAGCGCCAATAGTAGGGACATGAATGTAAGAAAAATGCAGAGAACCTGATGATAAAAAATTTTCATTTGAATTTAAAACATTTCTTACTTTATCAGCAATAACAGCACCATTTAACTGATCTGAACGTCTAAGATGATACCATATGGCAGCGCCCATATTATCACTGCTACGGATTTCAATTATAGCTCTGTCATCAGGTTGAGCATTCACCATCTCTCTTTGTCTATTTAAAACTGTATCAAAAAGAGAAACTACATCAGCATCGATATCTGCTGAATTTTTCCCCAAACCATGAACTGCAAGAACCTCCTCACGAAAAACGGTTCTAAATCTTTGGAGTCTTCTCTCAGTACTAGCAAGAACTTCAATTGTAGGAATCGAGTCAATTTGTACATTATTAACACAATCTCTGGCTCTTTTTACCTCAGGTGCATCCACATCGCTATCATCGTCGCTGCTGATGCCCCGTGTTCGCTTTGGAGAACAGGGTGGAGTCCCGCCAGGGGCGCTTGAGGGGCCCGCCTGCGGCGATGGAGGTGGTGCGCGCTGCACAGCTGGGGCCGATGGGCGCGGCGGGGGAGACTCAGGACGAGCCAGCGATGCACGGGTAGGGGCATAACGATAGAAATCGTCGACAGACCTTCGGGATTGAGAGGCTGCCACAAGCTCAGCCTGCCGAGTCTGCCTCCTTGTTGTCACACCCCTCCCCAACATTTTCATCACTTTCTCGTAGAGTTTGTAGGTGGTCCAATCCTGACGCCCCGACATCTCCATAAAAGTAAAGAAACTTTCGATGCCATCCTCGAGAAAAGTGTTCAATCGGATGTCAGGGACATACCCGGCGGGTTTCTCGAGAAGAGACACTAGCACATGGTGAAAACACTCAGCTAAATATCCAGTCGTGTAGTACGATCCGCACTCCCAATCATCCAGGTAATCGATATAATCGTTCGTAATCATTTTCGACATTTCACTGCACTGCACTTCACGAGATGCGACCGGAGGGACTGAGTTACCAGGAGCGTCGGAGGTAAATGCGGTGGTCCGCCTGGACCACGGGCTTTAAAGGGCGCCTCTCTCCACCCCCACCCTACGATTCGCGCGCTCGCTGCCTAGCTCCCTCCCCTCCCCTGGGACAGGGGCGCCACGAGGCGCTCGGCTCGCTTCGGCTCGCTTTTAGTCCTTCGGGGCCCTTCGGGTCCTTCGGGGCCCTTCGGGTCCTTCGGATTACTTCGGGTCGACTCGGCGCTCCCCCTCCCCCCGTTCGGATTCGGTGCGGCTCGGGTCTCGAAAAAACCGCGAAGACGTAAAAAATAATTATGAACACTGGCAAGGGTTAAAATCATACTATAAAAAGCGAGGACGATGAGCAATAAAGTCACTAATAGAAATGGCTCTGCAAAGACAGGTCGCAGGTATCGCTTTGATTTTAGTATGCGTGTACTCTGCATGGGGACGTGCTAACCCCTCAGAGCAGAACGTATCGAGATACGACGAGAATACTGACGTGACAAGTGAAAATGAAGTTCAGAAAAAATGCAAACGCGAAACGCATGAGATGATCAGCGAAATTATTTTTTACACGTACTGCATTTTTATTTTGGCTGGTTTAGTACTAGCTATGTTTTTCGCTCTATGTGAACTTATTATGGGGCAGCAAAACAGTGGTGACAGTGACAGTGGAGAGATCACCGATCAGCGCAGGCATTCGGTCTAAGGGGCACCCCAGAAGTAAGGGCTCATAATAGTGCTTTGCGTGACAGCGGACATTTTATTTTTGTGTGTGTAATTACTGTTATTTTTCTGTGTAAAAACAATGTTTCAGACTCGACAATGATTATTTTGTATCATTCCATTTTTGTTCATTTTTCTTTCTTTCTGTTTTTGTCATAACTTTTATTTCATCACAATTCATCGTTTCTGATTTATTTTGAATGTTATCTCTATTTTATTTCTTATATTTCTTCATGTGTAGGTGTTGTATTCTTCAAAAAGATTTTGAATAAAAAATATGATTGTGTTGCTTTAAAAGCTTGTTTTCTCATTTCTGAATCATTTTATATCATTTCATTTTTTGCTCTGAATATGGAAAAGGAGAAGGAAAAGATGTAAACGTAATCAAGTGCAATATATATCTATTTATTCACATATAAACAAATTGGTAACATGATAAACATACAAATAAGGAAATATACAAATATATATATATATACATATATAAACATACATACAGAAAGACAGACAGATATAAAATAAATAAGTTACTACTTTTTAAGATTTTTTAAATGTTTTACTACTTTTTCTCGCATGTTAAGCTGATACGCTTCGATTATGTGAGCTTTCAAAAGCGGACACTCCAAGGACTCGCAAAAATAAGGATATTGAGACCCCAACCCAACAAGAAATTCTGGCACATTATCCAAACCCTCTCTGATCATACTAACACTTTTCGAGTAGTCAGCCTTTGAAAGCTTACAAAATTCCTTGAAGCCCATCTGCTTAGCAATGTGCTCAGCAGTATCAGTAACCATCTGGTCATGGTACCACCTCACGGCACCAGCGCATTTCTCAACCAGTGTGGCAGTACACATCACTCTGGTCAAACAAGACATAATACGAGTGCAATAATAATGATTTAACTCTATACGCTGAGCCGGAGCATCGCTACGACTCAGCACACACATGCGGTAAGCACCATTTCTACCTATTCTATGAACAAAACTTACAAGAACCCCTCCCACTGAAAAACTAGCCGGTAACTTTTTATGTACATTAGAAATTTTTAAATAATCAATTATTTTAGTGAACATATTTACATTGAACACCCCATTGAACTCGTTTTTAGCAAATCTAAGATAGGCCCCATTATCAGACCTAAGCAAGAAATAAACAGCCATAATTGTGGCCATCACATCAAAGCCAATCTCGAAACGCAATTTTTTGCTCACCTCGTTCAGATCGACGTTGCGGCAGAACACCCCCCGCGGCAGCACAGTCATCCCGGGTTCCGGCTCTACGACTGTGGAAAAATCCACATCGTCGTCGAACAGGCTCTCGGGGACGGTGGTATCAGCAGCAGCGGGGGCAGCAGGTGCAGCAGGTGCAGGAGTGGCCGAGGTGGTTGGGGTTGCGGCATCCAGGGTGGGCACGGCAGGGGTGGACAGCGGGGCGAGAGGTGGCAGCGGCCGAGACAGCTTACCGCCCTTCCTCGCGATGCCGAGCCCAACGAGCGGTGCTGGTGACGGTGCCAGGGCCGGGGTCGGGGCCGGGGCCAGGGCCGGGGCCGGGGCCGGGGTCGCCGACAGACCCCCGTGCAGGCTGTTCAGCAGCCGCTCCAGCTCGTCCCCGTTGAAGTCGCTGACGCCGTCCACGATGAATCCGACGTCGAAAGGCCCGTCGGCCACACTCTGAGCAACCACGTTGATGCTCTCGACCGGGGGCAGGTCGTCCAACGTCAGTCCCAGGCTGGAGACCAGGGAACCCAGCTTGTCTGTCGGCGGCTGCACCTGCACCGGCACCGACACCGAGCTGTCGACGGTGTCGTACCCGGTCTTCATGATGTCCAGCCGCTTACGGGCCGGACCGCTCCTCTTGTTGTTGTAGGGCGCAACATCGCCGCGCTTCTTCTTCAAGCTCAAGGACTTCTTCATGGCGGAGGAAGAACTCATTTTCTCACAACACAACACAAACACAAACACAAAGCACAGTTGGCAGACCTTTCGCAAGCGGAGGCTGAAGGACAAGTGCCCTGACCAGCACGGGGCCCCCTTAAGTATACTGGCCGTGGGCACCCCCCACCACTACCTCCGCCTCCCCCCTCCGGCACCTGCGACCCAGAGCCTCACGGCTCTGGAGGACTCGGCGCGAGACGCCGAGGTCTCATCCCCGCGGTCACAGGTCTCAAAAGTGACCCGCGACCACCGCGAGCGCACGATGCGAGCATCGCTTCCTACAAAGGGTTAAGTCAGCGTGAACGCTGACGATACCGGGCGCAGCCGCGCAGTCGCTTCCCCCACTTGCACGGACGGGGCGAGCGCACACCGCCAGCCGAGCCGCGGAGCGCGGAAGGGTTACCCATGGCTACCCAGAGCATCCGTGGGGGGATCGCGCCGCAGCCGGAGGCTCGGAGTCGCTTCCCCCACTCGCACGGACCGGGCCGGCGCGCGCACACCCACACACGTACACATCGCCGACCGGGGGGCGACCATACCCCCCACCGACCACGGAGCGCAGCCCACACACTCACACCCCGTCCTCGCTCACTTCAACGCCGGCTCCCGAGGAGACAACATGGAGGCGCTACGGCTCACATTGAACCCGAAAACTGAAAAGCAGCTTGTCATCATGCAGCCACGCGGCTCGCTTCAACCAATCGTCAGGATTCAGAAAAGGGGTAGGACACTCTCTCAGTACACATACGCTGAAGTTGAATATCTTCTATCGAAGAAAAAGGATCAAGTCCGACGTGTCTCAAATTATTTAAGAGGACTAACGACAATCAGCACACATGAGAATTCAATCTCACTCCCCAGACACATCATCCAATTTAAAGTTTTGAGATCGAAACCCTTTGTTCTCATCGAAAGAGCTGATTTCCTCATCAACGAATACGGCGTACCCATTTTCGAAGAAGTTCATTTCGGAGCAACGGCGTGGAAAACTTTATGCGAATATCAAAACCTGATTTTAAAAACACTAATGCAAATTGTTTTTCCTGGAAAAGATTTGTATGTAGAAACCCCTTACAGAAAATTACTTGTAAAACGAAGAAGTAGGATTGTGAACTATTTTCGAAACAGAAATATTTTTTTATAAAAAAATAAAATCTCTCTCCCGAGAAAATTATTATTATTCTGCTTTCTTTTTTTCTCCGTACGCTGAACAAACCGAACCTTCCCCGAGACACGCACCTGCAGCGGCGGCAACACTCCAATTTACTTGGCATAACGGTACGGGGCCGAGCGAGGGGCTCCGCTAAGCCCCCCGAAAAGGGACTACAAACAGCGACACTCGGAGCTATTGTTTATCAAATCAAAGCCTGCCGACCAAAAACACTCCGATGGCACACCTGTCAACTTACGCCTCAAATCCCTGTCACTCTGCAGGTAGAATTAGTGCAACGACCTAAACAGAGGCGCCTCAGAGGCAGTACCACAGCGCCAGCACCCCAGCGGCGGCGGGCGTCAAAGCCTTTGCACCTCCCTATCTCTCTCTCTCGCTCTCTCCCTCGCTCCAGCACCCATCGGAGGGGGACGAGAGGTGATCAAACCATGTCACTATCGGACAGCTTCCGAGGATCGGGCCGAGACCCAGAGCCATGCGGCGTCCACATTCCGCAAAATTTTTTTCGCACTCTTTCCCCCTCTCCAACACTCGGCGGGGGCCCCGAGCTACCCGAACGCTGATCGGCAGCTGGCGCTCGCCGACTCAGGTTCGGCTGGGCACGAACCCCCCACCACAACCGTGACTGCGGGACCGCCGGCAAATATCTCCCCCACTCTCTCTCTCTCTCTCTCTCTCTCTCTCTCTCTCTCTCTCTCTCTCTCTCTCTCTCTCTCTCTCTCTCTCTCTCTCTCTACGGGCACCCCCCACCGAGCGACCCGAGCGACGATCGGGCAGGTTCGGCTCGACCCGAACCGCGTGACTGTGACCCACAGCATCTCAGTGGAAAACACCGTAGGCCTTTTTACTACTAATAAGATACATGACACAGTATTTTCCACACACATCGCTACCGACCGCCTGCAGACACGTGTGGTTAAATTTCCATCGTGTTGTGTTTCGTTGAAGAAAGTCTTTGTGTTGTGGCACAAGCGGTGGTCGTCCGTAACTGTCGAAATAAAACCCCTCCCCGTTCGCGCTGATGGAGAAGGCCACCCAGTGTTCCCCGGCATGAGAAATTTTCTTCGTGTTGGCGATGAGCAGGGCCGGTCTCCTCGTGACACGGCGCGGCATGGTGTCTGCAGCGAAGGTACCCACGTACTGTCGCGCCACGTGTGGGTCGCTGCGCATTGCTGCGTCTTTTTCGTACCCAATCATTTTCAGGTCGCGTAATCAACAATGACGGTTCTTTGTCGGTCGATCTGAATCAGGTTGTCAAATTCAGCGAGGGCTATGACATTCACCGCCTCCGTGAGTGCTTCGGCAAAGCGCAAGTCCAGTCGAATGTTGGCGGTACGCTGCAGATTCCAGTCGTGCTGGTTGGCGTTGAGGCAAGGCGTTAGGTCCAAGGCGTAGAGGGCATGTCCTTTGCCATAGTCCTGCCTATCAATCCCGTTCCCGTTGTTGTCAAAATGTATCCCCGTTCCCGAGAACAGGGTGTAATAAGCTTCAAGGTATTCGCCGGATGCAAAGTTCGGTGTCAAGGGGCGGCTGGGCACCTGCTGACTGTCTACTGTAGCAGTGAGGTAGTTAAGCCCAAAGTGTTTGAACTCGAACGGGTTGCTGTCATAGGCTCCATTAAATGCTTTGTTTGTGACAAGCCCGAGAATGAGCCGGCGGGGGACGACTCCTACTCCCCACTCCACGGTCTTTGAATGAATGCCAGTCGGGATGACAAAGGTTTTTATATCGATCCGACAGATGGGGAGCTTGCATGGTGACACCTCGAGTGCCTTCATGTGGGCAATGAGTAGATCGGGCGCTGGCTTAATTTTTCTTGCCAGAAAGCGGCATTCCAGAATTTTCAGTTTTTCTTTCTTTGCCGACATGAGTGCGAAAGCATCTTTCCCGCGCATAGCATAGCCGTACGGAATATGCCGCTAAGAAAGGAACCAATGCCCGCCCCGCGCTGGTAAACTCCGCCGGAATAAACATTTAGGCCGCTTCCGGCCTGGCGCAGATAATAATCTTCGAAAATGTTATGACTGCTCATGGTGCCCTCTTAAAGTGAACCAGCAGCGTCAGATGTCCGTATTGGAATGCGATGTCACGGCCCTGCGCGGTGCTTATATGCACTTCCAGGGACGAAAAACTGCGTGTAGCGAGTGGTACGTAAAGCGGGTTTTGGGCAACAAAGTTGACGGTTTCCCCCAGCGGGGCCCGGTTGGGTGACGGCACAGAGCGTAACAGTGGAGCCATTGTATGGCCGACGACCATCGGATTAACGATATCGAGATGTACAAAGAACTCGTTGGGGCGACCTGCGTCTGGCGCACACGGCCACGAGGCGGTGTTAGAAACTCGAGTCAATAATTTGGAGGTGGGGAAACCCAATTGCTGCGCAAGAATGGGATGTAACTGAACTTCTTCGACTCTGAGCGGGATGTCATCAAACACTTCATCTATAAAGTCTATGCTTGTTTTGACAAGGCCTCCTTCTTCCAAAGAGAAGAAGGGGAAATGCGGGGAGGCGTTAGGGATTTAAAGGCCGGTAATATTACCGGTAAGATGGTAAGTTACCGTTACTTACGGTAATATTACCTGACCTCGAGAAAAGTGGTATTTTTCGGTAATATTCAGACTTGCAAAACTCTGAAAATTAGCTGTGCTTGCTGTTACAAGTAGTGAAAAGTGTATCTTTTTGGCTCTTACCAACACTGCAAAGCTTGAACCTACTCTAAAACACATCCTTCAAGATTATTTTTGCATGTTCAAGCAATTATCTAACTTCTCGCTGGAAGACAGCCGTGGCCATATACAATCCGTAATTCTGACACAAACTCATATTTCGAGTGATGAAAGGTATGAAGTGTTATAGCACATCAAGCATTGCAAGGATTGACTACTGTTACGGGGAAAACGTAGAAAAAATACACTATTTTAACAAATACCCGCTGTAAATCAATCTTTCTCATTATTACCAAAAATACCCGTAACTTACCAATCTTTCCGTAACTTACCGTAAGATTGAATCTTACCGGTATTTTTAAATCCCTAGGAGGCGTGGAGAATAGTGTTTTTTGGCAGAAGCGCGCTGTGTATCGCGTCATTTACCGCTTTTACGAGTTGCGCGGCGGTGGAATAGATCCCTGGGGGTATTTCAATACCGTCTTTCGGCGTGTAAATTTTCGTCTGATTCTAAATTTTATTCATCCGCAGACTGATTGTGTTTTGCCCTGGTAGGACATTAAAAACACTGGCCGTGTAGCTCATTTCCAGCAACGCTACCCTCCATTCGCCTTTAAGATCGACCCGTTTTGGTAGTTCGATCTTAAAATTGCTGGGGGAATTTTCAGGATAGAGAGCAGGGCTGGCATTGGAGGGCAGTAAAATGTGAAAGTCGTCCGCCATTGCTGACGGTTGGGGGAAGATTGAGGAGAAAAGAAGAAGACAAGTCTATTTATGCTGTGGTAAAGGGTTTATTTATTTTTTGCAGTTCTGCCGGGTAAAAGTTTCCTATGATTTCTTCTCCGTCAAGGAGCGCGAGACGGTACAATGGGACGGTCTGGGGTATGACGTGCGTGATTCTGTAGACCTCCCTTGACCACGCGCCGTACATGGTCTTTTCAAAGGGTCCCATTTCACGCTGAATACGGACAAAATCTCCGACCTTCAGCTTGGGGCGTTCTGGCCGGTCCTTGAGCGGATATCCGTACAAGTTTCGGTAGACTTCGAGAACTCGTTCGTGCGTGACGTCTGCAGGGCGCATCTTGATGGCCCGATGGTATGAGTGATTTAGGCCTATGACGATATCATCCAGCAAGCCGTCACAGTAGCGATACGACTTGTTTCTCGTGAACGCCCTGAATAGTTTTGTTTTCAAAGTGAGCTGAAACCTCTCGACAACGGATGCTTTGATGTCCGGATTTTTCGTGGTATAAAAATCAATCCCTTCTTGCTCTAAAAATTTTTTGAATGCCGCTCCAGAAAATTCTCCTCCATTGTCAGCTATGACAGACGTCGGACGGCGCGGCGTCCTGGCCAGGATAGCCTTGAAGCCTTCCAGAACAGCGGCGGCCGTTTTGCGCGGTAGACACTGCACCCACGCATATTTTGAAAACACATCGATGACACACAGGACCCACGACAGATTGTCATTTTCCGATTTGATGCTCTGAAAATCGGTCAGGTCGACGGCCCACTGCTGGTCAATGGTGCTCACAAACACGCGGTTCCTCTTTTTTTGTTGCCGGCGGGGGTAGTGCAGAGTGTAGGGGTCCTGGCCTTGCACAAAGGCGCGCGCCTCCCCCCGCGGCTTGTTGGCGGCGCGACGCAGACGGTCAGCCGAGCTGAAGCTCGCGGGGTGGCTGGGCGTGTAGTAGACCCGTTCAAGGTCGCCAAACCTGCCACTTGACGAAGGGGGTGGAGGAGACGGTGCGGGCTTCCGTGCGCCTCTTCTTGCTTTTCGGCGCGGCATGGCGTGGCGTGGCGCTGCGCTTGGCTACGCGTCCTACCCCGCTCCCCCTCTGCTGATGAATGAATGTTTTGTATCGCGCGTTTTTTATAAGATCTTCTGGGATGGTCAGCTCGGCCAGACCGCGCGCGAATGACTTCCAGCCGTGGGGGCGGAATGACTTTCTCTCGCGGCACAAGTCACTCACGTAGTCCCTAATATTAGAGTGGGGAATCGCGGCCCCCTTGACGGTGACCGCCCCGAGTTCATCCCACTGAATGACGCGTTGTGAATGAGGGTTGCTCAGGTAGTCGTATATCGCGCCTGCCGTGTCGCGAAATGTGGACGGCACGACCCGCATGAGGTTAATCCGGACCTGGTCGCGTGCGTCGTGAAATTCGCCCTCTTCTTCTCGCTCGTTTTTTTCCGTCGCGGCCGTGGTCATGATGGGCAGCTGAAGCGGCTTTTTCGTCTCGGTCAGATAGTGCATATACTTTCCCAGAGCGCTGCTGTACTTTCTCCACTTTTCTTCGTCACTGATATTTTTTTCGTGCAAAATCGTCCCCATATCTTGATCAAGCTTTGTCATCACACCACCCGCGCCGAGAATAGGGGTGGAAGGATTTAATTTCTCGGCGGCTTCGTGGGGGAGCAGTATCATTTTCCGCACGTTGTCCATCTCGTTTCAAAAAATTATTTACTTATGGCACAAGATATAATGCTAGACAGAGCAGTTAGTAAAATCGGAATAAAAAAACCGTTCCCCTTCTGGAGAAGTGCTCGTTTTTTTTTCCAACCGTGCCCTCTCTGTTCGAGTTGGCGTAATTTAGTCTTGTGTTTTGCGAGTTTCGACTTTGTCGCGGGTGACAGTGGCACGGCGCCTTGGCATATATTATAGCAGGCCTCACACAAAGCAGTGAGCGTATCCTGGGGGAGTTCCTTAAGGATAGCTCGGCGCAGGGGAGGAGGCGCTTTTTCCAACACTTTAAAGATGTGCCGGTGCGCGACCAGCCTGTGTGCCATGTTTCGACCGAATGAGTTCTTGGTTGGCGTGACAGAGGTTTTTATAGCCCGGTCCTACTTTTTCAGGACGTACACAATTTGTCGCTGATTCGGGAGAATGTCTGTCCGGTATTTAAGATGTTGCGGTGTTTTGACGTGGAAATCGAATAAGAGGTAGTGGTGTCCGGGGCGGGATGTCGCGTCGTTGTAACTGGCTAACAAAGAGCGCCAGCGACGGGGTTCCACTTGCATACAAAAACTGCGTATTTGTGACAAGTCTCCGTTGTTGTTTCAAGATAATGACGACCGAACTGTTTAAACTTATTTCTCGAATTTGTTTGTTGTACAAGTTCTGGAACAACCCAAAAACACAGAGATTTCTGTGATGTGCTCCACGGATGAAAAAGTTCACAATGTTTTGGCCAACAAGTCCCATAGCGTCGTCAATGACTAACAATTTCAACCCTTCTCCGGTCGGAAAGTCATCAAGCGCGGGAATCCCCTGTCTGAACTGTACGCCATGCTGTTCAGCAAGCTCGTGGATGACTAAGCCAGCTTCCGTATAGTGCCAAATAATTTCTTCTATTTTCTTGTCAAATAATTTTTCACGGTGTATAATAATTTGCGACATGAGGTAGCTTTTTCCTGCCCCGGTAGGGCCAACCACGAGGGCCGTGCTCTGTGCATGGAAACAAGACCAGTCTGCTGGCACTTCCATTCCGTTCCGTTCCATTCCGTTCCGTTCCGAGTGGCGTGGCGTGGCGTGCGGCGTGGCGTAGCGCGGCGGCGGCGGCGGCGGCGGCGGCGGCGGCGGCGGCGGCGGCGGCGGCGGTGGCGGGGCGAGGCGGTGGCGGGGCGAGGCGCGGTGGCAGCGGGCGGGGTGGCAGCGGGCGGGGTGGGTGCGGCGGCGGGGCGCGCGGGGAATCAAATGGACACACGACGTGTGGGTAGTTCGACCGTGCTGTCTGTCTGACTGTCCGATACGGAATAAGAGCCGCGCGGTACAATACAACTATTTATTTTTTCGACCACACACCAGATAAAATAAGCAAAAAGCAGAAAAAACCCCAAAATGAGTTCCTCTACGAAGAAAACTGGAGGGCTGGACAGACAGTCTTTGACGGGAGAAGCGCACTCTTTGTCGTGGCCCACAAACACGTGCCAGGCTTGTACAAATTCGTCAGAGGAGGACCACGCTTCGTGCGCCGTGGCGTTGCAGAACCGCGAATAAAGAGGGTCGAAGCAGGCAAAGCGCGGAGTGAGCGCGCTGCATAATGAAGTGGGGGCCATCCTGTCCCGATCACCGCAGCTGTGTTTGTGATGGGCGGGGTCGGCAGGTCAGGGGTTTTATGCACCCGTCGGAAAAAAATCCACCACCGGGGGGGTGATGCGAGCTGGCGCAGGGCAAAGAGAGGCATGGACGTAAACTATTAAGTTTCGTTTTCCCCGATATGTAAAAAAAGTCGCGCTGTGCACGCCCTTGACATTTGCGCGGGGTGCGGGGAAGGGCAGGGCGCGACAAGAGCGCGAACACGGCTCCGAAATTCTGGAAACGCGGTTAGTTTGCATCCGACGGCAGCATGGAGCAGATCGTTTGTGACGTGTCCGCGCATGACATCGCTGGGCTGGGCGTGTCGACCGAGGAGCTCGAGGTAAGTTCGTGCGTGCGTGCGTGATCAGTGCAGTGAACCAGTGCAGTGCCAAAGTGAATCAGTGCAGAGTGAATCAACATGTCGTATGTCGTTCCACAGCAGTTGGAGGCGGATTTTATGGTGGAGAAGCTGCTGGCGCCACCCGCCGCAGAGGTGAGTTTTGTTGCGTGCTTCAGGACGGCTTTTATGTGTGTGTGTGTGTGCGAGAGAAAGAGTGTCTGTGTGTGTGTGTGAGAAAGAGTGTCTGTGTGTGTGTGTGTGTGTGTGCGAGAGAAAGAGTGTCTGTGTCTGTGTGTGTGTGTGCGAGAGAAAGAGTGTCTGTGTCTGTGTGTGTGTGTGTGTGCGAGAGAAAGAGTGTCTGTGTGTGTGTGTGTGTGTGTGTGTGTGTGTGAGAGAGAGAGAGAGAGAGAGAGAGAGAGAGAGAGAGAGAGAGAGAGAGAGAGAGAGGCGATTCGTCTGATATTTTCATTGTTCTCCTTGCAGCAGGCTAGAAGGCGTCTCGATGAGGAGGAGGACCAGGGGCGTGCTTATAAAGTGGTGTGTATTTTTTTATTTTTCTTCTATTTTTGGCATGGAATTCGTGACATGAAACTGTAACTGACCATGCAACCGACCATGTTACAGATTATCGGGGACTGGTGGGACCCGGACGCCGCGGCGAGACGGCGGAAAATGTTCCGCCTTAAGATGATGATGACGGGGCCAATGCCGCCGGTGCGACGCCGCCCGCTCGCGGAGCTGCAGCTCCGCCCGCACCCCCGGGAGCGTCTCGGGGCGCCACCGGCGCCAAGAAGACCCCCGAAACGTCCGAGGTCACCGCCAGCTCCGCCCTCCCCACCCCTACCACCTCTCTTATCTCCCCCTACCTCACCACCCCGGGTCTCGACCCCCTGACCCCCAGCGATCTGGACGGTGTACACTCTCTGCAGAATGTGCTCCCCAAACACCGCCTCTCTGTATTCACTGATCGGCGGGGGAAGACATGCGTGTACACCGGTCCTGTCTCCACACTGGCCGAGCCACGCACCCCTGTCTACTTGTTCCTGCACGAGGGGCACTACCATGCCGTCTTGAGACCGATTTCCGTCTTTGACTACTCCTATTTCTGTGCCCGCTGCCTAGTGGGGTACAGTCACTCCCAGGGACTTGGAGTTATTCCGGATTTCTAATTTCAAGTTCTACTCCGGAGTGTAATTAACAAAATTTTACTCCGACCATTTCTATTCCACCTCCGGAGTGGAAGGCGGAGTAGAAAGGCGGAGGGAAATAGAAACATTTGTAGGTTAATTAATATCACTCCGATCGGAGTGGAATAATTCCACTCCGATTTCTATTCCACTCCGGAGTAGAATAATTCCACTCCGATTTCTATTCCACTCCGGAGTACAATAATTCTACTCCGATTTCTATTCCACTCCGGAGTACAATGATTTCACTCTGATTTCTATTCCACTCCGGAGTACAATAATTTCACTCCGATATCTGTTTCACTCTGATGGAATACTATTGTACTCTAATTTCTACTCCACTCCGAAGTAAAATTAATCAGTACGGTTTATATTCCACTCTCGAGTATATTCATTTCACATCCCTCTCCATTCTACTCCGGAGTACAAATTATTCCGTTGATACCTTTCCCTATTTCCATTCCGGATAGCAAGACCGCTGCCTTTTCCACTCCACCCGCTGGAGTAGAAACCCGAAGTAGAAATACACGGTGTCATCTGGCTGAAAGAGAAACGGGGGGGGACGGGGGACGCGGTGGGGAACGGAAAACCCACGGATTTAGGGAACAGCCGCGCAGCCGAATGTCCTTGCGAGCACTGTGTTTACGTACGTCCCTCAGTTGTTTGCGGTCAGTCAATCAGTTCAGATATCAGCGCGCGGAAGTATTTGTTTTTGAAGGCATTATTGTATTGAGTGAAAATTGCTAGAAGACAAGCGTACTTGGTGTTTGACTGAGAATCGTTTTAAAGAAGCCAGATACGTTCTGGTTGGGGCGGAAGACAAAGGCCAACAGTAATAATAATGGATGTTACCGAAATTGAAGTAAGTACTCTCCTCTCTTCTGAGATTATTCCAATACTCGCGGAGCGTAAAAGTTAATGAGTTCAGAGCTTGACCATTTGCATTACAATCCTTTGGGGAAAAAACAATTATGACGACTTTCTTTTCTATTGCTGAAATCCGTGTTTTATGATGGGCACAGTAAACTAAAATAAAGCATTGACTTCATCTAATTATGGTAGCTTTGAAAATGGGGATCACTTTTGAATCTGGAACAATTAAATGCTAAAACTGATTAGCCGTTCTTTTCGATTTTAAAAAAAATGGACTTCTTCAAATATTGTTTGAAGAATGATTGTGGCTCTCAAATTTTGAATCCTTTTATTGCAATAAATTATACAGTGCTGTCAGTTTCTTAATGGAGATGGAAATTTACTGGAAAAAGCAAAAATATTGGGGAAATGTACTTCTACAGCTCAGTGGAGCAAACGATTACGACTTTATTTTACCTGTGTATATTGTAGTACATGCAAGCCAATAGTAGTTTCCAGTTTTGTTATCTCTCTTTTTTCAGATGAAACCAAAATTTCAGGGATATGAACTGCTAGGTGACAGCAATATGCTCCGCTTTGCCCTGCAACACGGAGAAAATGTTATTGGTTGTGGTAAGTGTGGCTCCTGTTTCCTTTTACTTGTCATGTCAACCCTGAAGAAAGTTATATTCATAAGTCAATTATTTTTGTAGATCCGTTCAAAACAAAGCAACTTGGTCTTTGCAAGTCTGGTTTAACAACAGAGGAGCTGGTTCACCTAGTGAAGGAACACCGTGAAAATTTGTCACCAAAAGTAGCAATACTTATCGGGACAAATGATATTCTGAAATGCAGTTCAGACTTAGCATTGGTAATATGAAATCTGGCTTAGGCATATGGCTACATTGTACCGTACACTTTTCGTATTTCCAAATGTCCTGTCAGTTTCTCATGTAATTTTGTTTCAACAGCGCGACGACTTCAACAAAGTTAGGGGATTCTTGGACAGGCTGCGGACCATTCTGAAGGCACACTGTGATGAAGTCGTATTTCTTACAGTGCCCCCTATCCCAAGGAGAGAAGAACAGTGTCAAAACAAATATCTTACTCGTCAAAAGGCATTGAACAGGAATATTCTTAACTGTACAGGTAAACCAACCAGGAAGAATTTATAGTGATTTGCTTTAATATTAAGCAAGTTTCGTGAACTCATGATAAAGTCTGTATTGTCATTTTAACAGGACCTAAGGTACGTGCTCTGGCTCTCCATGCTGAGTTTGAAGATAGTTCAGGTAACACCACTGTCTCGCTATTTGAAAAGTAAGTGCAGATTAAGATGATTACAAGTTTTAATCAAAGATAACTGTTCCTCTCAATTTGCCAAGTAATGTTCGAAGTGGTAAGCATTAATTGATGCATGTTTGTTTGTACAGGACTATGGGGAGAGGACATTCCGAGAGACCTGATGGAATCCACTTAAACAAGAAAGGTCTGCAGGTATTGGCTGATTTTCTGCTTCGTGAACTCTGAAAATTGTACCATATGTAAGGGCCCTATGTGTTAGCAATGTTCATGTTCTCCACTAGTGCTTTGTAAAGTTAAACCACGAGTACTTTCAAACCTGTAACTCCGTGGGTGCCCTATAATGTAACGACTGTTTTGTGTGACGCCATGTTGTTACTTTGAATAAAACCAACTCTTGAGTTTCAACCTCCAACTGGTGAACGTTTATTTATCCTGCTCCTCTCACAAGCCAAACTCTGTTAGTACTTTTCCAATTCTAACAACGTGCTCTGTGCCAAAAAAATTATTATTAAAAACATGTCCCTTCCATTCGAAACTTGAAACCCAGCTCATTTTTAGCACCATTCCAAAATACAGTTCCTTATTGTATCGCCAAACTAAAAAAGTTAACAGCAACTTTTTCAAAAGAATGTCGGTGTTAGAGCACTTTCCCCCTAGCTCTTTTCCATGATGTTTAGTCCTGTGTTGCAATAAATAGAGGAATAGACTGAATGTTTTGGGAAAGGCCACATTATTACATAATTAAGTGCAAATTAATGTAAGCAGACAGTTTTATTAAACAATCCCATATCTTCCACAAGTCCAAAAAACTATCAGATAAATGGAGCACTTTATCCAGAATACAAGGCATCAACCCTCGGCCTTATACGTAGTGCAGTCCGTGTGTTGAGAAACAAATCTGAAACAAAGCAAAGGGAAAGAAATTGTTTTTTAAATAAAAGTCAGAGAAAAGGTGCTACAAAAAGCTATACTTTATTAGGAAGAACAACATAATGAAATGTTTTGGTAATAAGTGGGAAGAAAAATCTGTTCGTTCATTCTAAACAAAAACAAAAAAAGCTTTGGTGTGGGTCATGATGTGACCCGTTATAGTTGGCGCTGTCTAAATTTAGTTATACTTGACTTGAAAGCCATGCCCTATGAATTTAAACTCAGAAGTGTGTCTTAATTTTAATATGACCACAGTATTAAATAAATCCACAATCTGAGGAGGCGTTTAAAACGCATAGAATTGCTCCAAATAATGTAATCCTGACATTAAATACAAAAATATTACGAAACCATAAAAACCACAACTATCGCTACTTCCAACCACTTAAGGATTGAGGCTTGACATGGATTTCACAATAGAGGACTTATGTGCCACTATGCTATTGAAGACCACAAATATATTTTCATAATACAGCACGTCATATTAATTTTGGTCTTCAATAGCATTGGGCCACATCAAGTCTCGTATCACAACCCCATACGAACACCTCACTAGTGTGGTTTCAAAAGAAGTGTCACTAATAATAATGATAATGACCATGGCTTCATGACATTGTGTTGGTTTCACTATGAAGATTCCATTACTTCATACACATCTACTATGTGAAAATACAGCCTCTCAGGTTTACATCAGCCTGTGCTCAAATTTGAACTATAAGATGGATTTCTAATAAATTTTTTTCCTGACGCATGACCTCAAGAATAAAGATGTAAGGACTGCTTCATATCATTTCTTAGGAGTGACCGAAATGGGTCCATCTCAGACGGAAGTGGATATGGACCCCCCCCCCCTCGAAAAAAAACTCAAACGCCCACGCCACGCATTCCCCGTGACCGACTTCTACCTCCGGGGCAAACTGCGGTTTGGGCCGCACTTGGCTAGGTGTCGGGGACAGTGCATACCGTGCACATCGCGGTGTCCGTCCTGTTGGTGGCCGTCGCCATCGCTCTGGTCCCGATGACGGCATGGGCCACCTGGAACCAGGCGTGCATGTCGTGCGGCGGGGAGTTGACCTGGTGCCTCACCCAGTCATTCGAGGGCGGGATGGTGACGCTGGGCCGTGGGCGTGGCTGACTTCTCGTCGGAGGACCCCAGGATGGCGGCTAGCACGCCCTCTTCGAGTGGCCGCTCCAGGTCAACGAGGACGTCGTTGGCGACGATGTAGGGAAGCAGCGTTGACACCCGTTACTGCCGCTGCCTCTAGCACGGTCCCCGGCAGCCCCCGGCGACATCACCGCGTTGAAGAACAACATGTAGCAAGGGCAGCCCTGATGGATGCCGCGGGGAGGCGCGGACGGAAGGACGCTGTCTCGACGCACATGGAGGTGCACGGCAAGCTGACGCGCCACGACTCGAAGCCCTGAGTTCCTTGCTCCATGTTGATGTTCTTCAACGCCGTGATGACGACAGGGACTGCCGGGGTCCTGCAAGAGACAGCGGCAGTAACGGGTGGCAACGCTGCTCCCCCACATCTTCGTCGACGACATCCTCGTTGCCTTGGAACGGCCAGCCGAAGTGGGCGTGCTAGCCACCATCCGGCTACACCCACGGCCCAGCGTCACCATCCCGCCCTCGAATGACTGGAGGCTGGTGAGGCACCAGGTCGACTCCCCGCCGCACGACATGCACGTCTGGTTCCAGGTGGCCCATGACTTCATCGGCACCCCGGACATGGTGGCGGCCACCAACAGGACGGCCACCGCGATGTGCCATGACGGGCGGCGCCAACCACAAAAATTCTCAAACAACCCGATTTTACGGTGATGAGATCGGCCGTGGGATTGGCGGCGGTCCGATCGGGCTATGTGGTGTGATAATAGGCCGTCAGCTAACTCACCACGAGGACACGGGCAGACGTCTGGGGAGGCGAGGGTGCAGCTGCCAAGGCTGTGACGGCGAACGGGCTAGGGCGGCGATGCCGTGGCCTGGCCACGCTACTCCATGGACGAGCCAACCCACCCCGGCAATGGCCGATGGCGTGAACTGCACCTGCTGGCATAATTTTATTGTTAGCACTTACATATTTCAGTAAAGAATGTTCCCAAAAACTAATTGGTATGTCGTCATCGGGGAAATTTGTGCAGCCGTTGTGGGGTTCCTGGCCAAGCCACGACCTCGAGCCGCGGGCCCGAGCCGCGGGGCTCTTGCCATCAAACGCATCCCATTCCCCACCCATCCCCCCGTGGCGGCACGGAGGGTGGCGGCCAGGGTGTAGAGAGATGCACCGTGGTGGCGGCCTACCTAGAGACGGCCCCAAACCCAAGGGGCCATTCACATATTACGTCATCATAATTTTGGAGACAGAGGCCCCCGCCCCACGCAATCACGCGCTAACCTAACCTTCCCATGTTAAAGCATAGGAGGTAATCAGTGCCTAGAACCCCCCCCCCCAAGTGATGACGTAATATGTGAATGGCTCCCAAACGCGGTGCTCGCTGGGCCTGGCTGGCGGCTGGCGCAGAGCAGCCGCTGGGGATTATACTGTGAATGCGGGGCCACGGCGCGAGCCGAGAGGCCCAGCAAGCACCCGGGCGCAGCCCAGCTATGCTGAGTGGGCCTGCGGGCCTGCGTGCAGGATGGGCCGCTCCGACCGCGGGTAGTCGGGGCGAGTGTTGCAGCTCGTCCTGGATAATCCCCAGCGGCTGGCTAGGCCAGGCCGCAGCCGGGCGCACCACGTTTGGGTCACGCCAGGTAGTCCCCGTCCTCGAGCCACCACCGTGTCGCTCTCCACCGTACCCCATCCTCTGTTTCCCGCTTGCGGAACTGGACCCTCCCTCCCTCCCTACTTCCCCCTCCCATCCCTTGCCTGGCGGCCCGTGGCCCCCAGGCTGCCCCAGCTGGCCGCAGCACCCGCGCGATGGGATCTTCCACTGACCACGGAAGGGCCATCAATAAACGTCCAACATTTGGAACCCATAATGGACCCTGGCGTGGGGATGGGAGCTTTTCACATATAGCCTTATGGCTCGTTGCTTCAAAATATGTTCAATTTTCAGCAGACTCGAATGAAATCTGTTTTCGAGTACCTCAAATAACAGAGCCTGAGTGTGGGAAGTTAGCGTAGGGCTCGACGCAAAGTCCATCCCGAAAAATGATGTGAGACAGGCAGGAGATGCGGTTCCACGGAGCGGCGGACGGCAGGCCGCTCGTTCTCTTTCTCGAACGACAGCGCGCGGCGTGACTGTCTCACTTTATGTTTCGGGTCAAGAGGAACATCGCGTTAGGCCTGGCCTGTTCCGCAACTCCCCCATCCTGCATTCCTCAATGCTGGAACGCGTGATTTCGCTGTCCGCAACCTGCTTCGATCCGAAACGCCGCCCCTCCCTACTACACGGTAAAAAAAGATCAGTGATTTTTACTGACCCTGGGTCATGCAGCACCGTTACCGAGCAAAAGGTCACAATTATGAGTGTCCCAAGATGACGCAGAAAGGTGCTGGAAACGCTCGACATAACTGCATCCCATCGCATCGAAATCCGTGACCCATGGGTCCCGAGCAGCTCCTCGCCGCTGCGGAGAGATACAAGCGTAGGGTGGGGGAGATCCGGGGATGGAGGGGGCTCCTCCAGCGCACGGCTTCGGCGGAACAAACGCCTCGGCGTCGGAGTATTGACAGCACGTTTGGGAGGGGGTATCCACACACGAGTGGATCGCACAAATGAAAAGTTGAGAGGTGTTTCTACATCACCAAGGATTCTTATTTTCCCGCTAATAGCATTGTTTATCGTGTTCTCCATTGGTACCCACATTTTCGGTGACATTTTCTGCTTTAAATGTCTCAAATTATGGCATTCTACGGATCCAGTGGTACTGCCATTATGCGTCGAGTACATTGTATTATGCCGTTTGTGGGTTATGGGTATTTGGAATGGAAGGGGTCAGTACTCGCACTACATGTCAGAGCAAATTTTTGCTGAGTAGCTCTGCCTTTTAGGTGTGTGAGGGGTAAGTGATAAACATAGTTAAAATTTGAAAAATATTTATTGTCCTTAAAAACAATTAAAAAAAAAAAAAAGTACTTTGACGCAGGTTTTTGCACATCATGAAGGCTATGAAACAATATTTATATAACCTGCTATGTGCACTAGTAAAACTAAGACCTGATTCGTATGCTTTACAGGGGAAAAAGACCCAAATTTAAACAAAATAGAAGATGTTTGTTATGGGAACACAATATTTCTCTAGAGATTAAGATTCATCTTCCTATCACATTTCTCCAAATGGTATCACATTTGCATCTGAAACAATTCAGTCAGAAGATAAAACTACTAAGTCGTTCTTCTACGTAAAAAATTAACATCTTCAGATACTACTCAAAAAGATCTTATGGTCCCTATTTCTCGAATGCTCTTATTACACTGAACTCAATGGTGCAATTAATTTTTTCACTGAAGATACTGTTTACTTGAAAAATAAAAAGCAGCAATAAAATTTGCAAATAACTTTTAAAAGTTAGTAGCACTGTCGCATATCATACTATCAACAACCAAAAAGTCAGTCCTACAATATATTAGAGTTGTAAGTTATAAAATGACACCTCTTACGGCTGGTACTAACTTAATTTCGGAGAGCTACAAAATAAGTTACATTGAACGTTGATTCAAAGCTCTAATTCATTAATCGCAGTAACAATTTGCATGATATAAGCTAGAGTAGCTTCTAATAAATGTTAATTTAACTATGCGATAAATGCAAAACTGAAGTCATGACTTAATTGGCTTAGATGGTATACCTTATTAATTACATTTAGAATTAATAAAATCAAATCTAATTACAAATAAATTTTACATATATACACTTTTTATTTCTTAAAAGCGAAAATGGCACAAGTTGGAGAGTACAAGACAACTATTGCTTAAACTAGTATCACATGTCAAGTAAAATAATATCAAAACTCTCGTTTGTGAGCCAAAAGGCAGTGACTCTTCACCTTATCTTTAAAATTAATGAAATTGGCAGACGTCCCTGTTGGTTTTCTGTGATTGGAAAGCCTTTCTATCTTGCTGCCCTCTCCTTCGATTTCAAATATTTTCCTGCAAAGAGACAAAAAATTAAAATTAGTATGGCGGCAGAAAGGGGGGGGGGAGGCAAAGGCTCACCCAATATAACCAGATAATTTATTTACCTTTGCAAAAGGTCCATCATGCCTTTTGTTTTAAAGCGGTACTCTGCACTAAAGATGTAGTACATCATGAATGTACATATTAAACCATCGAAGACAGTCAAACTTCCACCTTCATCACCACATATCTTGCCGTTAATCATAGGCCAAGCCCCTGCCGCATGATAGATGTCTGGGCCTGCACAAATGGACAAAAATATTTTCTGTTAGAAACCCCAGCTGACGATTTTTTTAAAGTACTCAGATAGTAAAACTTGCAACATCACGTATTACAAATAGGCTCAGTTTAACCGTTTTTAACTCGCGCTGGACAAGTTTTATTTTCTGAGATACTTTGTAACGAGCCAACTACCGCATAGGGTATTACCATCGATGACCAGACGGATTTTCGGTTTCCATCTCGGAGAATCTGCCGCTCCCTGCTCCGCCTGGGTTTGCGTCAGCTGACTGTCTTCTTCGTTGTCACCCTCGCCTGTCTCCAGTCCGTCTTCTTCAAGAAGCTTGAGGACCTCTTCCTCGACCTCTTGCTGGGTGGCTGCTTCTGCTCGGCTTCGATCAGGGCCCTAAAATGCAGAAACCAAATGTATGAACACCTATCTAATAAAACTTTCTTAAAACTGGCAGAGGCGTCCGAGTATCAACACAAACAACTAAAATTTGAGTTAAAATAAGGCCCTTTCATTTATGAAATAGGGTATTTCGGAGAAGGTCCAAACCGGAAATGGAGAGGAAGTCAAGAAGAACATCAGCGGAAACAAATCGCGGGTATCATGAGGGTTACCGTAGCAGAGAGTATCTTCGCCACGGCGTCAGCCACGAGCCAACGTCAAAAATTTGGAAGCTTAGCTCTCGCTGACGATATGTCACGACCATTTGGTATAGTCAGACAGCGCAGACTTCAACCGCACGGCCTGGAAACGTACATCCTGAGGCCGCGCGGGATAGTGCCGGCACAGTCTGACCCTACCAAATGGTCGTTACATATCGTCAGCGAGAGCTAAGCTTCCAAATTTGTGACGTTAGCTCGTGGCTGACGCCGTGGCGGAGATACTCTCTGTTACGGTAATCCTCATGATACCCGCGTCTTGTTTCCGCTGATGTTCTTCTTGACTTCTTCTCCATTTCTGATTTAGACCTTCTCCGAAATACCCTATTATTATTGCGCTCCAGACAAACCACGTAAAGTTGTTTAAAATATAAATGGGCCACACTGATGGTTGATTGATACTCTGTTACTCAGAATCGGCACCATAGGGATCTATACACACCTTCGACCACTTGGACAAAAAGTAGAAAAAGGAATTCGTGTCGTCCTTCATAAAAATTCCAGACAACACCAGGCAAAACACGAACTGCTCCTCTATAGTCGCATTCCCGCAGGCCGCGCACAGTTTAGCGACCGCGTCCTGGGTTATTGACTGCACAGTTTTTCTCTTCTTCTGGGCCTCCGTCCGGAAGAAGGAGACGAGGGCTTCGGTCGTCGGCACCAGGTTCGCATTCACTTTCTCATCGACGTCGATGTCCATCAGCAACCGAAAGTGGTGCTTCAGGAACTTCATCTGGAAGGAAATGACGCACAGATAAGCCAACAGCAAATTAAAAAAAAAATCCGTTGCAAATACTCATAAATGACTTTACCTGAGTTATAAACGGCCACTTTCTGGTGAATGCGTCGATTGCACCACCCGTCTGGATTGTCTCCACGAGCTGCATTCGCTGCGAGGCATAAGTGGCGATCATGAACTCTTCCACTTTGTCGTCCTGGTGGTCCTGTCGCTCACTCCTGTTGTCTGGGGGGAATGCGGTGTCGAACTCGTTTTCCAGCCACTGCTGCTTTTCGAGCTGACTTTCCGCCGTTTCCCCATCCCCGTGTGTTGTCGGGAGGAAATTGCGTGTACCATACCGCATTTTCTTTGTGATATGGAGTCGAGACCTGCCCTTGGTTTGAGGGCCAAGCCCGGACTCCACCTGAGCTTCGTTCCGGCCTTCCCTCCTCTTCGTCTGGATGACGTACCCCATTTTTCTCTGGATGGTAGAGTATCCCTGCCCGTTGTTGTCACCTAGTCCGGGCAGGCGCCGCACCATATCGGCACAGATGCTCTGTACCAATGATGTGCTGGGGTCTCTACAATTACGTTCAAAGTCATACTTTACAACTCAAATCTCTGCTTCAGCACAAGTAGTTGCATAACTGTTGCATTACTTACGGGCACTGCTGCATTAGGTGTACGACCGTAGTGTTGAGGATCGCCTTTCTGTAGTCATGACGAATCGGTTTCCCACTCTCCAGCAACTCCCTGTGGCTGTCGTTAAATTTTGACATCGGGATTTGGAAATCCACTTGAGAAGCCACCGACAGAGGTGCCCTGGGGGCGGACGCCCGTGGTACTTCTCGTACTGCAAACAAAAAATGTGACAAATGAGCAATTTATTAGATATTTGTAGTCGCAACCTAGGTTGCAGATATGAGTGTCGTAAAAGCTGAGAAATATTGGAGAAGGGGGCGGGAGGGTGCAAGAGCCCCTCCCACACACTGCCACACAACGCACGCGCACACACAAGCACACACCGTTGTCCGTGAGCCCGTTCTTTTTTTTTTGGGGGGGGGGGCATACTGGATAGGCAACACGCAAACTAAACCTGATGTAAGAGGACGTTCATAAACTACGTGACCAATTTAGAGGGGAGGGGGAGGGGGCAGCCTATGGTCACGGTCCTATACTTAATGCATGGTAAGGTTAGGTTAGCTAGGTCACAATAGGGGGGAGGGGGTCGAAAAGTGGTCTAAATTCGGTCACGTAGTTTATGAACGTCCCCTAGTGGTCATATGAGCAAAATTCCGGGGACCAATAAAAAAGTTAAACAGTCTTGTGCTGCTCACCATTTTGGGAATTTTCCTTGGTACTGGACACCGCATCCCGGAGCTTCCTAAACTGGATTTTGTTCAAAGCTGGCTTGAAATCAGGGAAGTCGTTCTCCCAATCTATATGGTTAAGGTCTTCCACCTTCTCGACGCCGACTTCCTTGAGCACCTCCTCCAGCTTAGCCCAGTTCATGCCGAGAACGGCCGCCTCACAGAATGTCTTTAGATCTTCCATCTGTACAAACATAGTTCAAAGAGGTAAGTTGTCATTCGGAATGGGGTTTTTAAGCAAGCATTTCTTCCTTCGGGGGGGGGGGGGGGGGGGGAGCGAAAAACCATAGCAATAATTAAAAATTTATTGATGAGATGTGGTTGACTCCATTGTAAGCATATACGTTGGATGGAATCGGATTTATGAGAGATTCTAATGCCACTCCAGTGAAATATGGGGTCTCAAACAATTGGTACAGTTGTATGCTCTCATTAATGAGGCCATCAAAAGCTTTTCCAATAGCATAGCAAGTGGTATTTTTAATTATTAATTTATCTACTTGGCACAGTTGCAGCCCTTGTAAATCCGAACTCTTCACCACGCACACTCCCGTGCGATACACGATACCCCGAAAATCAACTTCATTAGCTTCCCATAGATCAACCATATCTTCTCCCGAGAATAGCGACCTCACTACCCTTAACATTTCGGAGCTGTGGTTTGATGGTCTGAATGGCTCTGGATCTTTCACCATTAATTCTTCCAAAAAGAGCCCAGAGCATCGAAGAGCAGACTGCAAATATTCATGTTTCTGTGCAGTTGACTTGGTAACATTTCTAAATGTTTTCCCACAGACTAAACTTTCTTTGTTGAAACGGTGTTTAGACTCCATTCGTAGAGTAGAAACTCTTGATAAAGGGCCGTAATTTTGTGTCAACTCGGCGTAATGGGAAAAATAGTGGTGTTTGGGTAGAAATGGTACGGTAGGGAAAAGACTTTTCCTCAAACTTAAATATCGGTGAATCTGCGATTTTAAGTACAGCAAAATATTTTCAGGAATAACTGGGCACGTAATTATTCTGCACACCTCATTTAAAACCATTAAAATCTGCCAGAGTGGGTGAGATTTCTTGCGCACATACGGCCCCAACAAGAAAGGTATAAATTTTATAAAATTTCTTATCTGAGCCGCTTTTCCTTTAAGTGCTTTTCTTTTCAGTGATATGACACAAGGCTTATCACTTGCGTCACCATGCAGATATTTGAAAGACTTAATTTCTTCGTTAATATCATCAACATTCATCAATTTCAGTTTCTTCATTTTTTTTATTATACGCATAATATCAATTCTAGCAAAGCCTTCAAAAACGTCATGATCGATGCATGGGGGCAATCCCCACGTGGGATGCCAATACTGTAACTGACAGAAAACACTCTGATGTACAATTCCCTTGCTTTCTGCGCTGTCCCTCTCAGCCTTAGCCGCATGCCTGCCGTATGACTGTGCCGTCCGTAGCGGTGCTACGTTTTTCCCTCTCCGGTAGTGAACACGCGGAACTTCACAAAAGCGACAGACGTGTTTACTTGTTGAGAAATTTCTGGTAAAGCCTCCTATGAAATGACTTCCTTCGTTGTCTCCTAGAATGAACAACACACCCACTTTCACCCTCTGTCCGTCAATCATCACTCCACTGATCTCTAACTCCTTCAGTTCTTCAAGAAAGGGTTGAAAACACTCGTTCCTGCTTGAAATGTATGACATCAGTCTTTTTAACCAGCTGTACTAGCTGAATAGGGTCAACCTGCGAGCGATTCCACGGTGAAATGTTTCCTACCGTGTAATATACACCAAGCATGTTATGCTTAGTGGCCGCGGAACCCAAAGGGTTAGCAACTTCAAAAACGTCTTGATACAAAATCAGCTGCACAGCGGATGGTTCGTTAGAAAAGAGAGTGTGCTGTTTGAAACATTTACCATCATGTACATCAGAAATGAATCCCGCCCTTCCTTGTCTCACAACACTATCCTTGTACTGCACTAATACTTGTGGATCTCGAAAGAATGCTTCTAGTGAGTCTTTAATCGGCACATAGTGATAGTACGACTTTTTCTTGTATTGATTTTTTCCCAAATACCTCTCCAAGGGTATTATACTTCCATAATTGTTTTTAAACATTTCATGCCGGGTATAAATAGAACGCAGAGGACCAGTCGGACCGTGGAACTTACTCAGTTTGTCTGAGTTGAAAACGTTTTCTACAAGACCAGTCAATTTCTCAGGACAGCCTTCAGCCTTCAGGGCTTCGCACACAGAAGCCTTGAGGATTTTTAACATTTCCTTTATAAATCCACTATAAGCATCAACAATTACTTGCTGTGTTGAGTACGGAACATGGTACTTTGAAGAAAGGGTTAGGTAAAGGAGGCCAAGCCCGCGTGCGAGAGCATCGGACTGGTCCACACAGTCAGTTTTTGGCGTTTCTTCATCTATGAGAACGCTGCTCAAATCACTAACATCCTGCTCATAGGGCCTCTCATTAATTAGCTCATTTAAGCATTCCCCCCGAAGGTTTTTGCACTTTTCAACTGTGCATGACATCGCGAGATGTGAGATGTAAAGGAGGACAAAACTTTAAACTGTTTCGAACACCCGCCATAAGGACAAGTTATTGCATTTCCACATTTAATATGCATTTTTTTGTGAAGTACCAACAGATCAAAGGAATGATAGAATTCAGGACACTCGGAGCAAGGGAAACGGCTTTTTTGGTTCCTTGCTTGATCGACATTTCCGCACGCTCTTGCCTTATTGGCATGAAATTTGCTCATATGAACCGCAAGTGAAGCCATATTCTTGGCCCTCATTTCACAATTGACCGCCCCACAACGCAGCACGGGCCTCACTCCTATCGTATGGTTTGTACAGACATGATCAAGATATTCTCTGTTGGAAGTGGCGCGAACTGGGCATAGCTTACACTGCAGGTGCATTTTGTCAAACCACCGCACCTGAAAATAGCAACATTCGTTAGACAGAGACCTCTCGGGCATGCTGCCCCTGCCCCTCGCGGCCTTTCACCAGCACGCGGCCCTCATCCTGCACACGCCCGCAGCGCCTTTCACCCCGCCCTGCTTGCCTTTCACCTGTCGCGCGGTGTCCCTCAGCCCCCGAAGCAAACACCCGGCCCGGCCTGCCCCTCACTGCCTTTCACCAGCACGCGGCCCTCATCCTGCACACGCCCGCAGCGCCTTTCACCCCGCCCTGCTTGCCTTTCACCTGTCGCGCGGTGTCCCTTAGCCCCAGGAGCAAATACCCGGCCCAGCCCGCCCCTCACTGCCTTTCACCAGCACGCGGACCTCATCCTGCGCACGCCCGCAGCGCCTTTCACCCCGCCCTGCTTGCCTTTCACCTGTCGCGCGGTGTCCCCCAGCCCCCGAAGCAAACACCCGGCCCGCCCCTCACTGCCTTTCACCAGCACGCGGACCTCATCCTGCACACGCCCGCAGCGCCTTTCACCCCGCCCTGCTTGCCTTTCACCTGTCGCGCGGTGTCCCCCAGCCCCCGAAGCAAACACCCGGCCCACCCCTCACTGCCTTTCACCAGCACGCGGACCTCATCCTGCACACGCCCGCAGCGCCTTTCACCCCGCCCTGCTTGCCTTTCACCTGTCGCGCGGTGTCCCCCAGCCCCCGAAGCAAACACCCGGCCCGCCCCTCACTGCCTTTCACCAGCACGCGGACCTCATCCTGCACACGCCCGCAGCGCCTTTCACCCCGCCCTGCTTGCCTTTCACCTGTCGCGCGGTGTCCCCCAGCCCCCGAAGCAAACACCCGGCCCGCCCCTCACTGCCTTTCACCAGCACGCGGACCTCATCCTGCACACGCCCGCAGCGCCTTTCACCCCGCCCTGCTTGCCTTTCACCTGTCGCGCGGTGTCCCTTAGCCCCAGGAGCAAATACCCGGCCCAGCCCGCCCCTCACTGCCTTTCACCAGCACGTGGACCTCATCCTGCGCACGCCCGCAGCGCCTTTCACCCCGCCCTGCTTGCCTTTCACCTGTCGCGCGGTGTCCCTTAGCCCCAGGAGCAAATACCCGGCCCAGCCCGCCCCTCACTGCCTTTCACCAGCACGCGGACCTCATCCTGCGCACGCCCGCATCGCCTTTCACCCCGCCCTGCTTGCCTTTCACCTGTCGCGCGGTGTCCCTTAGCCCCAGGAGCAAATACCCGGCCCAGCCCGCCCCTCACTGCCTTTCACCAGCACGCGGACCTCATCCTGCACACGCCCGCAGCGCCTTTCACCCCGCCCTGCTTGCCTTTCACCTGTCGCGCGGTGTCCCCCAGCCCCCGAAGCAAACACCCGGCCCACCCCTCACTGCCTTTCACCAGCACGCGGACCTCATCCTGCACACGCCCGCAGCGCCTTTCACCCCGCCCTGCTTGCCTTTCACCTGTCGCGCGGTGTCCCCCAGCCCCCGAAGCAAACACCCGGCCCGCCCCTCACTGCCTTTCACCAGCACGCGGACCTCATCCTGCACACGCCCGCAGCGCCTTTCACCCCGCCCTGCTTGCCTTTCACCTGTCGCGCGGTGTCCCCCAGCCCCCGAAGCAAACACCCGGCCCGCCCCTCACTGCCTTTCACCAGCACGCGGACCTCATCCTGCACACGCCCGCAGCGCCTTTCACCCCGCCCTGCTTGCCTTTCACCTGTCGCGCGGTGTCCCCCAGCCCCCGAAGCAAACACCCGGCCCGCCCCTCACTGCCTTTCACCAGCACGCGGACCTCATCCTGCACACGCCCGCAGCGCCTTTCACCCCGCCCTGCTTGCCTTTCACCTGTCGCGCGGTGTCCCCCAGCCCCCGAAGCAAACACCCGGCCCGGCCCGGCCTTTCATCAGCACGCGGCTTTTTTCTCTCACGGCCGTAAGGACATCCCTGGCTCGGCTTGCCTTTCACCCTGCTCGCCTTTACCTGCCACGCGAAGCAAAGACCCGGCCCGCCCCGCCCCTCACGGCGGCCCCGATCACACGATCGGCTGTTTCCTGGGCACTGTAAAGAACGAGCCTGAACGTATGAAAACGCAGTAACTAACCACAGAGAAAACAAGCCCGGCTGCTGAAATATTTTTTCTTCGGTTATTTCGGCAGGCTACGTCCAGCGGCGAGTGACAAAGGGCAGGCGACCGGCAGCCTTCAGTGACCGTGAGGTGGGCGCGGGGAAGGAGGGAGGGAGCGGAGGGGACCGAGGAACGGGTGGGGAGGGAGGGGACGGAGAGGAAGACACCACGGAATACGCGCAGCGCTTTATTGTCTCTATCTCGGCCTTCCAGTCCCCCCTCCCCACTCCAGCCACCTCCGCTCCACTCCGCATGCAAGTCTATGCACGTCGCATCACGCTACAGTCCCAAAACTCGACGGAACAGCCAGTTTAATTTAATTGATACAAAATGTTTATCCAAAGATGCTGCACTCCTGTCCCGCGCTTTTCCAACCCGCGTGGACGGCCTGCTCGACTCACCCTTCACTGTGGGCCTTTCACCAGCTGGTCGCAGTCCCTCACGTCTCCAAGCACACGCCCGTCCCGCGTTTTTCCCGCCCGCATCGCCTCACGGCCTCCCCGCCTCGCCTTTCACCAGCTGGTCGCAGTCCCTCACGTCTCCAAGCACACGCCCGTCCCGCGTTTTTCCCGCCCGCATCGCCTCACGGCCTCCCCGCCTCGCCTTTCACCAGCTGGTCGCAGTCCCTCACGTCTCCAGGCACACGCCCGTCCCGCGTTTTTCCCGCCCGCATCGCCTCACGGCCTCCCCGCCTCGCCTTTCACCAGCTGGTCGCAGTCCCTCACGTCTCCAAGCACACGCCCGTCCCGCGTTTTTCCCGCCCGCATCGCCTCACGGCCTCCCCGCCTCGCCTTTCACCAGCTGGTCGCAGTCCCTCACGTCTCCAAGCACACGCCCGTCCCGCGTTTTTCCCGCCCGCATCGCCTCACGGCCTCCCCGCCTCGCCTTTCACCAGCTGGTCGCAGTCCCTCACGTCTCCAAGCACACGCCCGTCCCGCGTTTTTCCCGCCCGCATCGCCTCACGGCCTCCCCGCCTCGCCTTTCACCAGCTGGTCGCAGTCCCTCACGTCTCCAGGCACACGCCCGTCCCGCGTTTTTCCCGCCCGCATCGCCTCACGGCCTCCCCGCCTCGCCTTTCACCAGCTGGTCGCAGTCCCTCACGTCTCCAAGCACACGCCCGTCCCGCGTTTTTCCCGCCCGCATCGCCTCACGGCCTCCCCGCCTCGCCTTTCACCAGCTGGTCGCAGTCCCTCACGTCTCCAAGCACACGCCCGTCCCGCGTTTTTCCCGCCCGCATCGCCTCACGGCCTCCTCGGCTCACCCTTCACCCTGCGCGGCGTTTTCCAGCCGCCGGTTAATGATAGCAAGCACCCGTTTTTCTTAATGAAGTGAGATTGCAGGGAGCCCGTGAATAGGTGAGAACTCTATTATCGTGAGGACCTCCTCCGTGATCCTAGCTACCTGGGTGCTCCGCAGGGTGCACCTGCTGACTCGTCCCTCCAATACAATCAGACCCCCCGCGGGATTTCCTATTATATTTGTGCAATGAACAGCGTAAGGTAATAAGTGACTGCAATACGCACCTTTAAATAAAAGTAGAGACGGTTATCGGCTACAGCAGCGGAATCCTTGAGCTCAGCTGGGCTGGACGGACGGCGGGTATACACAACTTGTCGCACAGAAAAATCAAAACAAAGTGACGAGCACGCGGCGGCAGGAGGAGGGGTAGCGGCAGCAGCGGCAGCAGCGGCAGCACGGCACGGCGCGAAGCCCCCGGAGCCGCCCGCAGCTCGCCCCGGAGCCCTCGGGGCCCCGCCCTCGCCTAGGCAACAGCCCGCCGAAGATCGCCGAACGCGCTTCGGCTCTCCTCCCGCCGTGTCCTTCCGCTTGGACTTTCCGCCTTTCCGCGCCAAAACAATGACGCACCCGCAGTACCATCACCCCCCCCCCCCCCCGCCCCCATCCTCGCCCCCCTCTCGCCCTGGCGTTGCGCGGCGGGTGGAGCTGCTGCTGCTGCTCCTCCGGCATGTTTCCGAAATATAAAGCCTCGGCAGCCCTGCCTGCACTGGCGACCGAGAAGGAACAGCTGTGATTCCTCGAAGACAGCCAATGTACAGTGCTGACCAGATGGGGTGCAGCCGTGGGGCCGGTGCGATGGAGACACCGACCCCTCCACCACTAAATGCCGGGTCCGTCACTAAGCAAGACTGCGCTCCCGAAAGGCCCGCGCCGCCCCCCGCCCTTCACCGGCGTTGCGCCTGTCCCCACACGGCCCGCGCCGCCCCC
Source organism: Odontothrips loti (assembly GCA_038380765.1). Lineage (NCBI taxonomy): Eukaryota > Metazoa > Arthropoda > Insecta > Thysanoptera > Thripidae > Odontothrips > Odontothrips loti. The sequence continues at coordinate 4,283,625 of CM076251.1, read as the reverse complement.
CGCCTTTCACCGGCGTTGCGCCTGTCCCCACACGGCCCGCGCCGCCCCCCGCCTTTCACCGGCGTTGCGCCTGTCCCCACACGGCCCGCGCCGCCCCCGCCTTTCACCGGCGTTGCGCCTGTCCCCACACGGCCCGCGCCGCCCCCCGCCTTTCACCGGCGTTGCGCCTGTCCCCACACGGCCCGCGCCGCCCCCCGCCTTTCACCGGCGTTGCGCCTGTCCCCACACGGCCCGCGCCGCCCCCCGCCTTTCACCGGCGTTGCGCCTGTCCCCACACGGCCCGCGCCGCCCCCCGCCTTTCACCGGCGTTGCGCCTGTCCCCACACGGCCCGCGCCGCCCCCGCCTTTCACCGGCGTTGCGCCTGTCCCCACACGGCCCGCGCCGCCCCCCGCCTTTCACCGGCGTTGCGCCTGTCCCCACACGGCCCGCGCCGCCCCCCGCCTTTCACCGGCGTTGCGCCTGTCCCCACACGGCCCGCGCCGCCCCCCGCCTTTCACCGGCGTTGCGCCTGTCCCCACACGGCCCGCGCCGCCCCCCCCTAGACCCCTGCGCCGCCGCCGCCGCGGATTCTCAGCTGCCGCCGCCGCTGAGGATAAATCCGCGGCGCGAGACCGCGCGCCGCCGCACCGCCGCCGCGGTGTTCAGTGGCGGCGAGGTCGGCGCGCAGGCCTTTTTATCCACTTCCGTCGGCAAACTTTTCGTTGCAGCAAATTTTTCTTGTGCGAAAATTTATTTAGCAGAAAAAAAAATTGTTCATGTTTGGCGGTTAGTAGTTGTGAGAAAATATATTTTTTGGCAGCGATAAACGGGTAGCATCTTTGATTATTTTACGTTAACCAATTTGTCAGTTTTCGCTAGTCTTCAGTCGAAAAACAGAAAAACGCCGCGCCGCGCCGCCGCCGCCATCGATTTTCGGGCCCCGCCGCCGCTGAGGAAATTTTGACGGCGCGCCGCGGCGCGCCGCCGCCGCCGCCGCCGCCGCCGCCGCCGCCGCCGCCGCCGCCGCCGCCGCCGCCGCCGTGAAAACGGTCGCGGCGCAGGGGTCTACCCCTGCCTTTCACCGGCGTTGCGCCTGTCCCGACACGGCCCGCGCCGTCCCACCCCTTTCACCGCCTCTCAGCATATCTGGCACGCCTCTCATGCAAAAATTTCAGACACATTATCACTTACCTGTGTTAAGGTCCTGATTTCTTCCTCTTGTTAACATAAACGAATTCATTAGGATATCAACACTAAAGCGGAGTAAACCATGTAGTGCACCTTGAAGGTGGGCAACCCATCGTGGGTGATTGTAGGCCGGGTGATGACGATGAGATATTTGTGTAAACGCTGACGGCAGGAGTCATTCGAAGCGTCGCTGACAGATGATCATTATTGCGTCATTTGAGATTTGAGATTGTACGCAACCAGGAGGAGAAAAGTTATCATTAACACTGTAGTTTAATGCACTTCTTTACTGAAAACTCCAGACCGTGCGACAAAACTGTAAAGCCATAGTTCATATTTTAGACGAATCAAAGGTCTCTTATATCTCTTCGAAAAGTCCTTTTTTTCGCATCGGTGCCTCCTTTTTTTTTTGGTCGTGTGACGTTAAATATTGTTAGTATAGTGGAGCAAAAAATGCGTCAGCACGTGGCCTCTAAAACTCCGCTGCGAAGGTGAAATTGTACTGCCAGTCGCCCAAGTTTTACGCATGTTTCACGGAGAAACAAACACAGTGAGCGACGAGCTCGTGACCCATGGGTCTCCGATTTCCGTGCGCCGAGGGGTGCCGCATCGGGAGCCCCCACCACCTGACTTCAGTGCGCTGCCGGAGCGCTTATACACGGGCGGGAGGGGTGGGGGAAATAGCAGCTTGTGGAGTCAGCGAGAGGTCCTCCCGGGGGTCACTAATATGTACCGACATCACCTCTCTTTTTACAACTCACACGTGAGTTTTTCCACGAAAAAGGTGAACAACTGGCCAATGCAGACCCAGGGACAGTTAAAATTACGAAAAAGTGGTAGCGCTGCATCACCGCAGACCCATGGGCGAATTATTACCACACCAATGATAGTCACATTTGTCGATTTTTTTTTACCGTGTACCCGTACGTCCGTCTACGTGCGTTTCTGATGCTATTCCCTACCCCCTCCCCACACTGTGGTATTTAATTACCGGTTTAACGATACCCAGCCCGACCTTATGCACGCCACCCCTTCACTAAGACTAAAGACAGCAGCTGACGATAGCCGAACCGTAGCCCTCCCCTGAATGGCTGCGCGAGTCATACACTGTATACACCGTCAATAAGTACGGAGGGACCGGGTGGACTTAAGCGGACAATCAGACAGATGTTTTGTTGGTGCTCGATCTTTGGTGCCGTCGCCTTTCTATTTGGGAATAATACAAATTAGCGTTGGGTCGTAAAGAGAGAGGCTACCTGCCGTCCGACCGGCGGGTCAGAGAGCAGAGGGACGGGCTTATGCTGCTGCACGGTGATGTCCCGGAGAAGGACAACTTGGAGCTTGGAGGAGGGAGAGAGGGGCAGCGCCTCGCCATGTTTACCACCAGTTTTAAACAAATTCAGATATAAATTACAAACGCCATCGGTACCGTCGTGAAAAGATTTCAACTTTTAGTGCTTCCGTGCATTCATAGGTCTGTTCCCCTGCCCCACCAGCCACTGCTGTGCCGCCCTCGCCTGCTCGCGTACCACACCACCGCACCGTCCGTTGTCCAGCAGAACCCGATTGGCCGTCATACCGTCGCGCCGCCCCCGCGCCCGCCTCACGTGGCCCCCAGCGTACCGGCCCTCGCCCCGTCGTGCCGTTCCGGTTTTACAACCACGGCGTGTTGCCTCCGACGCACCGCGCTTCCGGTGCGCCGCCCCCAGCCGCTGGCGTGCATGACCACCGCGTAGTACTGGGTCCAGCAGGCCATGGACATGGAAGCCGCACGTGCCGTGGTGTGACGCCGCCCCCGCGCGTGGCCCCCCCCCCCCCCCCTGGATCTTGTTGTGCCGTCCCCGGTGAGCTGCCCTTGCCCGGAGGCGTACACCACGGCTGCGTCGTCGTCCCGTGGCATTGCGCCCGCGGCGCGCCGGCCTCCGCCCCCGTCGTGACATTCCGGTACAACCCCGGCGTGCTGGCGCTGCCTTACGCCTCCGCCGCATCGTCCTGGGTCCAGCAGGACCTGGTTGGTTAGCCGCCCCTGGTGTGCCGCCCCGCCCCCGTTCTGCCGTTCCCGTCGGCCCATCTCGGGACCCAGCCCACCCCCGTCAGCTGCCCCCGGTCGCCGGCGTACCCCGCCCCCGCCGCCGCGCCGCTCCCGACCCCGTGTCGCCCCCGACCCCGCAGGCTTTAACACCGGATAAACATGCGGCGGGATTGCATTTCTGCAAGCACAGCTCTGATTTACAACTGTTCTGCTACCATTTTCCTTCCCGAGCACCTCTCGGCTCCCCTAGTGCTACCCTTTTCGCCTCATCGTTTCTTTCCGCTACCGAAATGCGGTCTCTGTGTGCGGGGCCCAGGGCGCGATGTTGCAGAAGCAGAGCTGGGAGATTACGCGAAGGCAGGTCGAACAGGCCGCGGGCGGTCAGCAGTCAGCAGGGACGGAGTCACCTCACCCCACCCCTAGCCCAGGGAAAGCCCGGCGCCGGCGGCCCTGCAGGGCGTACCGGGGAGCCGAGCTCACGACCAGCCCTGCCGTCAGGGCCATGGTCAGTTCTGAATCGGCACTCAACAGAGTCACATCGCTGCAAAGCGCAAGTCGAAGGAAGGGAAGTGCGCTGTGGTTCTGTAGACATCGGTTCTACGGACAGTCAGAGTACCTACCAACCGGCAAGATGAAGCGGAACGCTGCAGGACGTCCGAAGTCGAATCCGACATGGCAGTATTTTCAGCAGTCCGGCGACGCCAGCACCAAATACCAGTGTCTCATTCCTGGATGCGGATACAAACCAGATGTAAGTACAAAGCAAGCAAACTTCAAGTAGGATCGCACATCAGTTTGTTTCAAGTGAAATAGTTTTGCAAGCGCTGAGCAGCAAGAGCGGATTCAATTTTCTTTTGTCATGCTGAAGTTGAATTTTGATCATACCTGTGCTGGGATTGGTCCAATTCTGTTTTCTCATGTTTAGCACTGTTAAATGAAAAGTAGACATTTCAAATTTTCAGTTCATGCCCTAACAGAAAACTAATAACTAACTCTCTTAAAATCAACGTGACCATGGGCTGAAACAGCCTGAGACGGTTTCTTTTCGCATTAGAGAAATGTTCCAAAGAATGCATCTTCTGTGACTTTAAATCAGACTCAAAAATTTCAGACAGGTTTGAGACAGGGAGCCTTACTTAACGTGCCACCATCTTATTGATGATCGTCATATTAAGTACGGCTTCTTGTCTCTTGTCCATGTCATTCCTCATTACCATGGCTGTTCAAAGTACTTGTAATCGTAACTTTCATGGCTTTCTTATTGTTGTGTGAGACTCAATATTGTGAAAAGTTCCCGTTATTAGGAATGTTTCTAAATTGCAACTCCCTTCGATTTTACTAGACATATTTCCACTCGTGGTAGTTTATTCTTAGACGCTCATTAAATCCATTTCCCTGGGCATGGACTTAAAATGAAAAATGTATACTTTTCAGTTAACAGCGCTAAATTTCAGAGTAAAGAATGGAAGCAATCGTAAATGGCAGAGGTCTGACCACTTCGGTTATCTGAAACAAACCATTTTATTTAAACATTTACTGTACATTACTTCTTTATTAAAATCACAGGATGTTTCTCAGAGAATCCATCAAATGTTAACACCTTCATAACATGCAAAAATGGAAAGGAAAAAAAATCAATTGAATTCAGATTCCTTGCTTATCCCCCACTAAAAACAAGGATCTTCAAGGATCTGATTGAGAAAACAAGTTCCTTTTTCAACACCCCATGTTAGTTACTTGTTTTCTCAATCAGATCCTTGAAGATCCTTGTTTTTAGTGGGGGATAAGCAAGGAATCTGAATTCAATTGATTTTTTTTCCTTTCCATTTTTGCATGTTATGAAGGTGTTAACATTTGATGGATTCTCTGAGAAACATCCTGTGATTTTAAAAAAGTAGTAATGTACAGTAAATGTTTAAATAAAATGGTTTGTTTCAGATAACCGAAGTGGTCAGACCTCTGCCATTTACGATTGCTTCCATTCTTTACTCTGAAATTTAGCGCTGTTAACTGAAAAGTATACATTTTTCATTTTAAGTCCATGCCCAGGGAAATGGATTTAATGAGCGTCTAAGAATAAACTACCACGAGTGGAAATATGTCTAGTAAAATCGAAGGGAGTGTCTTGTTGCAATTTAGAAACATTCCTAATAACAGGAACTTTTCACAATATTGAGTCTCACACAACAATAAGAAAGCCATGAAAGTTACGATTACAAGTACTTTGAACAGCCATTAACAGCCCCGCCACTAGAGTGGTCCGTTTGAAAAAAAGTTTTAAAATCTCACGACGGCTAGTGCTAATATTTGTCTATGACCTATAACATGAGTTTTAAAAAAATTCGGGATTTTTCGGCCCACGGGAAAAGGTCGCGAAATCGTTTCAAAGATGGCGACGTCCAAAATCCTGAGAAATCGTCGCCAGCGACGCTAGGGTGGTCAAAATCCGCAAAGTGGGTTCGCGGTGACTCGTCAAAAGTTTCAATTTGGCATTAAAAAAATGTGTGCAAAACCGGAAATCTGTCAGACAATATTTAGAGGTCGCGAAGGGTCACGAAGTGCCCTCATAAACACAATGTTTTTTGAAAATTCCAAAAACAAATTTCCAAGGTGAATCTGGCCAAAGTAGGACCCTATAGGGCTAAAATTTCAAAAGAAACACTGTATCTCTTACGGTTTTCGAGATATCGGCGTTTAAAGTGCATAAATCAGGGAAATGTTCTTTTTTCGTCTTTTGGCTTGATTTTTGCACTTTAAACGCCGATATCTCGAAAACCGTAAGAGATACAGTGTTTCTTTTGAAATTTTAGTCCTATAGGATCCTACTTTGGCCTGATTGACCTTGGAAATTTGTTTTTGAAATTTTCAAAAAACATTGATATTTACTGTTTATGAGGGCACTTCGTGACCCTTCGCGACCTCTAAATATTGTCCGACAGATTTCCGGTTTTGCACACATTTTTTTAATGCCAAATTGAAACTTTTGACGAGTCACCGCGAACCTACTTTGCGGATTTTGACCACCCTAGCGTCGCTGGCGACGATTTCTCAGGATTTTGGACGTCGCCATCTTTGAAACGATTTCGCGACCTTTTCCCGTGGGCCGAAAAATCCCAAATTTTTTTAAAACTCATGTTATAGGTCATAGACAAATATTAGCACTAGCCGTCATGAGATTTTAAAACTTTTTTCAAACGGACCACTCTACCCCGCCACGGGGCCTATTCTGTAAATAGGCCCCTACAGGACAAAAAATAAATCCCCCCCCCCCCCCCCAAAATAAAATAAAATTGGAAACAGTTTCCAATGCCAATTGGATTAAAGTAGCGCCCTGCCGAGATAAAAATTCAAGGAACACATCGTATATCTTACGGTTTCGGAGACATCGGCATTAAAAGTGCGAAGTCGCGTATACCGCGGCTTTACTCGGTTTTTGTTGATTTTTGCACTTTCAATGCCGATATCTCCAAAACCGTAAGAGATACGACGTTTTCCTTGAAATTTGAGTCTGCGAAGACGCTACTTTCATCGAGTTGACAATGGAACTATTTTCCAATTATTTTTTATTATAAAATTTATTTTTTGCTCTGTAGAGGGCCTATTTACAGAATAGAGCACCCTTGTACACAGTGCAGGAAACTGCCGTGCCAGTGCGTGGGCTCTTTCATTTTCTAATACAACCTGTTTTTGATGGTTGCAGGTGAAAAATGGAGTGACTAATTTGGAGCGGCACATGAAGAGGGCACATCCTAATGAATACGCAAAGATCGAGGAGGCGAAGAGGAGGGCAGAAGAACAGGAAGGGCAGCCTGAAACAAAGAGAAAGAAGAAAACATCAGTGTTGAACGGGGTGCATTTGTCAGTAGAGAAGATAATGGACTGTTTGGTGAAGTGTGTGGCAGTGAGTGGGCGTCCGTTTGCCTTTGTGGATGATCCAGGAATGCAAGAGCTGGTCACTCCCCTAATAGAAGCAGCGCCTCCAGAGGAGAGGAGAGCGATCACCAGCAGGACTATACGAGAGAAGGTGGTGCAGAAGGGACAGGCAACAAGAGCAGAGTTAATGCAAGAGTTTAAAGGCAGACTGCTGTCCCTTAAAGTTGATGGCGTTTCAAGGAAGGGGAGATCTTTTCTAGGCGTTAATGTCCAGTACATGAAGGATGGCAAAATAGAACTACGGACCCTAGCAGTGAAAGAAATTTTCGTGAGTCACACCGCATTTAACATCAGCTCCATCATTAAAAAAATAATACAAGATTATGAGATTGACGTGAAGCAAATATACTCGATGACAGTAAATAATGGCAGCAACATGGTGAAAGCAGCAGCGTTTCTGCAAGGTGAAGGTGACCAGACTGTGATTAATGATAGTGAAGAGGAGGATGAGGATGATGATGAAGACGGAGAGGAGGTGAACCTGGAGGCCGTAGAAGTAGAAGGACTGTTAGAAGCGCTAGACAACGCCGACATCAGCGTCGACCTCCCGTTGTCCTGCATCCGTTGCGCTGCGCACACCCTCCATCTGGCAGTGGGCGACACACTAAGGAGAGACGAAGAAGCCACAACCGTACTAAAGAAAATGAGATCACTTGTAAAGCGACTCAAAACTGCAAGAGTAAAAAGACTGCTGGAGATTTTTAAACATAAAGCCCCTGTACTTGACTGTGAGACGAGATGGAGTTCTTGTGTGACTATGCTTGAGTCAGTGCTGCCACTCAAGGACTTCTGCATGGACCACCTGGATCAAATAAACCTCAACGCCAAGAAGAAAATACAAGTGACAAGTGAAGACTTTGAAATTGCGGGTCAGCTGGTTGAAGCTCTGTTGCCAGCAAAAATAACAATGACATGTCTACAGGAAGAGCAGTTAACAATGGGAGATTTTTTCGGTAGTTGGTTGAAATGCAAGCTCAAAGTGAAAAAGGTTACCACAAGATTTGGAGAAATGCTGCTGCAGAACATGGAAAAAAGAGAAAACAGTCTGTTTAGCAATGAAGCATTTGCTGCAGCCATATACATGGACCCGCGTTTTTTTAATGTCCTTAGTGATAGTAGTGTGGTCTTGGCAGAGCGGAGACTTCAGAGAGTTTGGCATTCTTTGGAACAATTTAATGAAGATGGAAGCGCTGGGGCAAGATCTGACAATTCAACACGAGAAGAGAACAACGGAGGTGATGATTATGATGATGATGATGATGATGAGCTGGAGGGCCTGTTGAGGCAAGCTGATGCAGATAGAATTGTCTCTTCAGGTGGCCCGACCAAAAAGAACATTTTGCCATTGTTGAAACAATTTTGCACAAGTGAACGAGTCCCTGTAAAAACAAATATATTGCAGTATTGGGAAAGCCGGAAGTTTTCGATGCCAGAATTGTACGCTATTGCCATGGTAGTCCTCGCTGCACCTGCCACGCAGGTCAGTGTAGAGCGGTTGTTTTCAGGAGTGAAATTTATTTTATCCGATCTTAGACTCAATTTAGAAGCAAGCATAGTTAACAACCTAATGGTAATCCGTACTATCACCCTGTTTCAAATGGCTTCCCTTAAACGACCCTCTGCTGCAAATGCTTTCAACTCACCTCCGCCTACTCCTCTCTCGCCTCCGTCGTCATCACAGTCTACGCCACCGCAGTCTACATCATCTCAGCTTTCACCAATCCAGGCACCAGGATCAGCCAGGCGGTCTGCGTTGTCAAATTTACCATCTTCCTCCAGAACTTCTCAGGCATCATCAGCATTACCCAGACAGTCCACTTCTTCCAAGTCAAGACGCTGCTCCTACAACAAAGAAAATAATGATCCGTATGATTACACTGAAGATGACATCGATGGAGACCTTAACGGGATTAATCCACTGGAAGGAATGAATGCTTCATTTGAAAATTAAAATTGGACCTCTTTTTACCACACAACTAGGAGACTAATTTATAAACTGTTTTTCTCTTTTTTGTACATTTTCACATTTCACATGTATGCCCACAGCCAGTGTTAATAATTTTAGACCAGCACCAATTTACTTTATTTGTAGTTGTCTGTATCGTTTAGCCTCCTGTTTTTAATTTCCACCTGTATTTATTTTTTTGTGCTTGTCTTTTTTTTTGTTATCCTGTTACTGAGTATGCAACAGCTGTACTGTGATATTTCTATTAATGTATGGCTGTGCACTAAGTTCTTTTTTTTTTATTAGAATCTACATTAGATTTGTTTTTACTTTTTGCCTGTGATTTTCTAAAACTTGAGTCTTGATTAGTTTTCTGTTTTTATTTTCTGCCTGTGATTGATTTATTTTTGTTTTGTGCTGGTCATATTGTTTATTTTTTTATCCTGTAGTTGATTGATTTTTACCTGCTCCAACCGCCAACCTGATCATGAGTGTCTGCACGAGGTGTGCTATTAGAGAGTTGCCTGTATGTTTTAGTCTCCTGGTTTTTTATTTTCTCCCTGTGATTAATTACTTATTTGCATTATTATTTTTTACATTTAACTTTGTGATTTCTCCGATGACATGTCAAAGAGAAGCGAGTCGGTTTCTACATGTGGGCCTCTGCACAAAATTACTTGTTTGAGAGGCCTCATGTAAGCCCATGACTGAGTGTTTAAAGGATATGCCCTCCTGCCCTCCTACCCTTCAAGTACTGCTCGATTGTAGATAGATTTGCGAATGCAGGAGATTCTTGCCAAAATTGCTTGTGCCATACTTAGTTTTGAAGGAATGTGCCCTCCTACCCTTCAAGTAGTATTAGATTTAATTAGATTTTGCTCTGTGCGTGGGGCTAACCCCCAAGATAGAAGTTTATTGTAAGTTTTTTGTAGTAAATAATAATTGGTTGTGATCCCTTTATATTTTGTTTTGTAATCAAAATGCTAGATTTTGCTCTATGCACGGGGCTCTCCCCATGTTACATGTGCACAACTCAATGTTAAAAGGTTTTGTTTTGCCTTTCTACACTTAAAGTAGAGTTCCATTTTGTTCTGAACCTCACGTTGCTTGTGTTGCCATTAAAGTTTATTGGAAGTTTTCTTTTATACTTTATAATAATAATAATTGGTGATGGTCTCTTTAAATGTTGTTTTAGCATGAAAACAATAAATCTTCTTTAGATCATGAACTGAAGTTGTTTGAACTTACCAAAAATCCTTACAATCCAATCCAAAACAATGATGTGAACCCGACTCCAGTTGCAAGGGATAGCAGAAGTTGCTGCACTTTTCTTTTCCTGAAACAGTCACAATATGTTAAGTAACATTTTCCTACAAGCCTTGAATTTATTAGCACCAATCAGAGACATGCAACTGCAGGTCGAATTTCTCATACATGGACATTGCATGTGGACTTGCATTTATATTTGCTATAAGATCACACAATAAAATTATATACCTGGGTAAGCACTTGGCACAGAACCAAATCCTATCCAGTTCTCCTGGATACCATTAGTTCGGTCTTGGACTGCTCCATGCTCCCTCAAGCGTTGCCTCAGATTTGAATGACTGCCAGGTGTCACCATGGTTGGGGCTGAAAGCAGCAAGTGAAAGCAAAGATATAAATTGATAAAACATCACATTTAAAAATTGTTATTTGGCATTTCTTTTTCAAACTTTGCAAAGCCCTCACACATGCAATTATTCGGCCAACCATGGAGAATCATATTGTAACAAGCATTGAAATATTGGGCAACTGCCATTTGAATATCTCATAATTGAGCTTGGATTTATGAAGACTTGCATTTACCCTTTTTGACAAAAGGTCAGAATAGAATTACATACCTGTGTAAGAACTTGGCACGGAACTAAATCATATCCAGTTCTTCTGAACACCAGTTTGGTCTTGGGTTGGCTCGTGCTCCCCCAAGCGTTCCCTCAGGTTGGAATAATTGGAAGGTGACATCACAACTGGGGCTCAGCCACTACAATGTACAAAGAGTAAAAGCATTTTTTTATAAAAATTAAGAAACTTAAATTTTCACAATTCCAATATTTGGCCAACTATAGCTGTATTTTTCTTGAGAAATGCCAATTTATCATAAACGATGGTATGATATGATACAGTACGTTTTAAACGAGAAAGAGATAACCAGAGGTATCATGCCCAGTTGATTGAACGAACGAACACTGTTGTTACATTATAAAGACATCCAGTTGCGAACATTGCCATGTCTGACAAAACAAAGCGACGGCAAACTCATGGTTTAACTCTGCTAAAGTTGACTCTTCTATGACACTTTCAAAAGAGAAAGCAAATCCTAGCAACCATTGAAGGCAAAGAAAAGGGCCAATTATCGACTTATGTAAATTAAACACAAACCTAAGAACACACTATTCAATCACATAATGTAGTGACTTATCATAGATCCAAACTTTGAAAATAGCAAGAAATCAAACCTAGCATGACTAAATGCAGTTTTTAAACCATTTTTTTTAAAGTAAATCTTTAAGAAACTTCCTTTAAATGAAGCAACCAGAAAGATATAACCAGAGGTATCATGTCCAGTTGATTAAACCGACGAACAGCGTTGTTAAATTCAAAAGACATCAAGTTACGAACATTGCGATGTCTGGCAAAACAAAGCGACGGCAAACTCATGGTTTACCTCTGCTAAAGTTGACTCTTCTACGACACTTTCAAAAGAGAAGGCAAATCCTAGCAACCATTGAATGAAAAAGAAAAGAGCCAATTATCGACCCATGTAAATGAAACACAAACCTAATAAACTAAGGACACTAAAACTGCATCACAAATTGCAAAGCTACAATTCCCTGAAAGACCCTATCAATGGGCCCATAGAAAAAAAAAGTTTTAAGTGCACTCACCAATTGTCATTCCTCTTGACCTCTTCACACCCACACTTTCACACAACAAACTGGTCAGAGGTCCCTGCCAGACAAGGAATTATTTTAAACACTTCACGTGCAAGGCAGGAATTGGTCACATCACTTATTCACTGCACTATCCACACTGCATTGACACAGGAATGATGACGCAGAGCAGACGAGCCGCGGCGCAGGAAAACCAAACTGGGGCGTTGACAGGAGGCCGGGGGCCGGGGCGGGGGCCGAGGCGGGGCCGGGCCAGGGGCCCAGAGGGCCGCCGCCGACGTCGGGCCCTGGTCTTGGGTCCCGGTCTGCTTGGCGTGGCGGACGGAGTAGGTGATGCCAACGAGGGCCAAAATCAAATCTTGGCGTCAGGGTTCCAAGGCAGCGGGGCAGACCCCACCACGGGCCCAGTCTACCTTCACTTCTCCGGCACCCTGCAAATTTTTAATGGTTAGACTCGTACAATTTGACTTTACAGTCCTTGCTTACCGCCGTCACACACACCTTGCGGAGCTTGTGGGATGGAGAAGAGCGTAGGCGCAGTCTTCGTTATTTCCTGTTGCGAGGTTAACTTCGCGTCGGTGAAACGGTTTCATATCCTATTGCCGCTGCACTGTCACGCAGTCCGGTTCGCAGGGACACGGGACAATAGAACAAAATATGTCCCGGTGGCACAAATGCCGGTTCACGGTAGGGCCAACCGAACTTCTCACACGTTGAAACTTGCTCGGTCGGGCACGGGCGGACGGCCTGCGGCTTCCCTCCTGACACGAAATGCGGAGCCGAGACAGGGCAGCGCCCGGGGACGAGCGGAGCTCGGAGAGGAGATGATGGCGGCTAGGTTGCCTACCCCGTCGGCGTTCAGCCGCCTCGGAGCAGTGGACTAACTGCAGCTAGCTGGTTCAATTATGCATTTCTAGTCCGGATTTATACTCCGGGGGTGGAAAAGGAAGGAGGCAGTGGTCGCTTACTCCGGAGTGGAGTAGGAAAATATATGAGAACAATTATTTTACTCCGGACAGGAACGGAAAACGGCGAATTTGATTTCTACTCCGGAGAGAAATGAAGGGGGATGTGAAATGATTTCGCTCCGGAGTGGAATAGAAACAGTACAAGGCATTTGTACTCCAGAGTGGAATAGTAATTGGTGTGAAATAATTTCCCTCCGGAGTGGAATAGAAATCGGAGTGAAATTATTGTACTTCGGAGTGGAATAGAAATCGGAGTGGAACAATTGTACTCCGGAGTGGAATAGAAATCGGAGTGAAATTATTTTACTCCGGAGTGGAATAGAAATCGGAGTAAAATTATTCCACTCCGGAGTGAAATTAATTGCATTTCCACATCACACATTTTACTCCACGGAAATTAACAAGTAATTTCTATTCCGATTTTACTCCGGAGTAGAACTAGAAATTGGACCATATATTTTAATTTCGATTCGTATTCACTCCAAGTCCTTGGTCACTCCAACGAGCATTCGTGTCCCGGCAGCTGCATGCGATGCGGGGGGCCGGAGGAGCACACTCTCACCCCGGGTGAGAGGCACAAGGAATGTGTCATGTGCAACCGGTTCTTCCCTACAGATGAGTGCTACCGCTACCATAAACAGGCAAAAATTCACGAGAGACAGAAAACCACTTGTGAGGTCAAAAAGTTTTGTAAAGACTGTCACCAACCCTACCGACTGGATGCCCGCGGCAAGCGGAAAAGAACTGTTCATTTGTGCAATTCTTTTTATTGTAAATATTGTAAAGAAATTGTGGTTGAGCCTTCCTCTGGCCCTCCGCACCGCTGCTACATGCTGTCGTGGGAGGAGCCTGCTACAGATACAAAGAAAGTTGACTATTTACGCTGTTACGTGGATACAGAAACTACTCAGTTCCACGTCTTTCAAAATAAAGACAACTGGAAAGAGCACAGAGTGAACTTCCTAGTCTGTCAGACGGTGTGTGCTTCCTGTGAGAAGGAGGACGGAGACGACGTTCGGTGTACAGTGCATGGAAAAAGAACAAAAATATTTCACTCCCTGGACAACCCTTCCGCCCGCCCGGTTTCTGACTTTATCGACTATCTACAACACCTCAGCGCAGGCAAAAAGAAGAGACACATCACCATCTGGAGCCACAATGGAGCTGGTTTTGATCACCATTTCTACGCGGCAGAGCTGGCCCGCCGCGAGATGATCCCCAAAATGATCTGTAAAGGGTTGAGGATCATAACAATGTCTTATGGCAGCTGGGTATTCAAAGACAGCTATCTTTTCATCGGAGCAAAACTGAGCAAGTTACCCTCCTGCTTTGGCATCAAGGGCGTTAAGAAGGGGGACTTTCCCTACTTATTCTCCCACCCCGACAACTACAACTACAGAGGGGAAATCCCGGACCTACAGTACTACAGTCTGGGGACCAAGTCCGTATCAGAAGCTGAGGGGGTCAAAAAATGGCATGCCGAACAGCGCGCCAAGAATGCCATTTTCGATTTCCGAAAAGAAATCGAAGACTACACCGTGAACGATGTGCGGATCTTGCGACTCAGCTTTGAGCAGTACCGCAGGGACTGTATCAGCGAGAGCGGGTTTGATGCCCTCCACCATTGTATCACGCTGAGCAGTGCAGTCATGTGTATGTTCAGGAGGGACTTTATGCCCGTCAGAAGCATGGGCATCATTCCCCGCCCTGGGTACTACAGAGGCCTAGACACACAGTCCGTCAAAGCCCTCGAGTGGTTGGCGTATGAAAACCAGCTCCTGGCAGGGAAGGGCGAAATTCAGTTCGCCGCTACAGGTAGAGAGAAACGCCTCCTAGGGAAGTTCAAGGTGGACGGCTACCTGGAGATGAAGGGGGAGAAATCGTGCACGATTTTCTGGGGTGCTGGTATCATGCACACCCCACCGATCAGTGTCTCACCTACAGAAATGGCAGCAGTGCAGAGCGAAGTCGCGTGGCACAGGAGAGAAAAGATAGATATTACTCTACCCTACGAATCCATGACATTCTCAAGAAGCAGGGCTTTAAAATAAAGTCGAAATGGGAATGCTGTTGGGACTCGGAGAAGAAACATAACCCCACCGTCAAAAACTACTTTGAAGTCACGCCCTTTAAGACTCCGCCATTCATAAAGGAAAGAGCTGGGCTGTACGGAGGCCGCACAGAAACCTTCGTAAAGTACCACAAGTGTGACTTGGAGGCTGGTGAGAAAATTAATTACTACGACTTTCAAAGCCTATATCCGAGTGTGCTCCTCTCAAAACAGTTCATCATACAGCATCCTACTGTGTACGTAGGGCACGACCCCAAGTGCCCCCCTCTAGACCAGGTAGAAGGCTACATATACTGCCGCATTCTGCCTCCCCTCCGCCTCCACGTCCCCGTCCTACCCTGGAGGGCACCAAACAAGAGGCTTCTCTTTGTTCTGTGTCGGACCTGCGGAGTGACCAAGCAGACCGAATGCAGTCACGCCATCAGTGAGCGAGAGCTGTCAGGGGTCTGGCCCGTGCCCGAGGTGCGCATGGCTCTCCAGAAGGGTTACACTATTTTAGAGGTGTACGAGGTGTGGAACTATGAAAATCGTACGACCTTTGACCCCGCCACCGGCCATGGGGGTATCTTTGCCAGCTTCATGTGTCACTGGGCTCGCAAAAAAATACAATACAATACTCTGCACCACCCAGGAGCTCAAAGATGAGTACATAAAGGGGTGGAAAGAGCAAGTCGGTATCGTCATTGACCCCGAGGCCGTAGAATCAAACCCAGCGCTACGCCAGTGGGGGAAAGGGGTGATAAATCAAGGTTGGGGGAAGCTATGTCAACTCCCCTGCCAGACCAATATCAGCATGGTAAAGGGTTACAAAGAACTCCTCGACTTTGTAATCAATGACACGATTGAAGTGCTGTCCCTCATCGCTCTGTCAGAGACGGTGATTCAAGTCACCTGGAAGCCTGTGGACGACTGTGTGGAGTCGCTGCCCATCAACTCCGTCATCACAGGGGCTTACACCACCATGCACGCCCGACTTGAGCTCTACAAAGTGCTTGACCTGCTGCAAGAACGGGCCTTTTACTGTGATACGGACTCGTGCGTCTTTCTTTCGAAGCCGGGGCTCCCAGACCCACCGCTGGGGCTCTACTTCGGCCAGCTCACAGACGAGCTAGAGGCCTACGGCCCTGGTAGCTTCTGCTACGAGTGGATCAGTGGTGGGGCGAAACAGTACGCCATGAAAATCGCCTGTGGTGGAGATGTCACAAAGACCAAGGTGATCATAAAACTTCGGGGCATTTCTCTCAATTATTCGTGCTCAAACGTGGTCACCTTTGAGCGCTTCAAAGAAATGGTTCTCGAGGGGCGAGACCCGACCACTGTGGGCATCCCGGCGCAGATAGCGCGCGTAAAAGGGTGGAACATAGTAACCCGCCCATCCTCTAAAATCTGGCAACCAACACTGAACAAACGCCTCTACGGTGATGGTGGGGATAAACCAAAACCCTTTGGACACATCGAAGAATCCTTAGAAGATTATGACGACCAGGAAGCGGTCGCCGCTCTCAATGATTTGCTGGACGCATAATTTATTCCATAACCCTTTTTTCCCTTACCCCTTCCTTTCCTTACCCTTCCTTTTCTTTCCTTTCCTTTCCTTTCCTTTTCCTATCCCCTAATGCGGCCTTGCTGGTCACAAGCCCAGATGCCCCGAAAGGGGTGACGCAGAGTGGGGGATAATTTTTTCGGAAATCAATTCACACCTTTTTATTTTGTTATGACATATCAAATGACATATTGACACCTAATTAATTACCCTATTATCGATTTATGGCTATTTAATGACCTCATTAAGGGACGACAGGGGGGCGGTATTACTACTAGTAGTCAATCCTTGCAATGCTTGATGTGCTATAACACTTCATACCTTTCATCACTCGAAATATAAGTTTGTGTCAGAATTACGGATTGTATGTGGCCACGGCTGTCTTCCAGCGAGAAGTTAGATAATTGCTTGAACATGCAAAAATAATCTTGAAGGATGTGTTTTAGAGTAGGTTCAAGCTTTGCAGTGTTGGTAAGAGCCAAAAAGATACACTTTTCACTACTTGTAACAGCAAGCACAGCTAATTTTCAGAGTTTTGCAAGTCTGAATATTACCGAAAAATACCACTTTTTTCGAGGTCAGGTAATATTACCGTAAGTAACGGTAACTTACCGAATCTTACCGGTAATATTACCGGCCTTTAAATCCCTAGTTTGCATCCCTAGTCTTGTGGCCTGTAATGGTATTTATGATTTTGGTGATTCTTTAAGTAATTTTCCACCCTAGCACTGTATATACTTCATGAACCATTTTAGAAGGATTTTTATATGCTTTGTCCCAAGGTGATAGCAGTTCTGCCATCAAACATTGGTTGTGAGAGATTTACATCTGTTGAAATTTCTTTAAAATCGTCAGTGTGTGATGGAAATTATGATGGTGGTGACACAATGAAAGTCACTGCTCTTCAAGTGGTGTAAGAAGTTAATAGTAGTCTGGCAAGTTATCTTTCTTGCGTGAATGGCAACATGTTACAGCATTAAATTTGCTTTGCCTCAGGTGTAGTACTGCTTCATCTCTTTAAATGCAGTTGCTTCTGTGAAGTATATGTCATTATGGCCTTGGCATTTATTTTTCTAGGGCTTCCTAGGATTTTTCTGTTAATGAAATTGAATCTTTTGATGTCTTTATCACTTAATGTGACCATTTTCCTTCTTGCTATCGACTGGGTAGACTGGATAATCTTCATGGCATGTGTGTCAAGTGAGAATAAGTTGACATTGCAAGGAGTTACAACTCCAGCTGGTGGCCAATTTGGTGTTTGTGAATTAACGTACATATTATGCAGTATTTAAATTAGCTGTATCAAACTGTTAAGTATAAACCAACCTTAAATCATTTTATTTATTTCTCCAGACTGGGACATCGGTCATTCCTTGTGATTCTCTGCATTAATTGTTTTTAAGCTGGTTTGCAACTGTATCAAAATGTTTTATTTATTTTAAATTTCTGTTTTAATTCTGGTTCAATCTTTTTACGTAATAAGTGTGTGTGCTTTTCCTACCTGTGTATTCGATCTAAAGATAGTCTTTTAATTAAATGCCTGCTCCAATATGCAACAAGAAAATAAATACGTATTTGATGCTCAGTTGAGATTCGTTTCTCATATGCATATCCTTCACTATTATCACATGACAAAACGTTTCAGATGTTGAGATTTATAAATCAATAATGGAAAGGATGAAGGAAAATAAGTAAGATTTTACATGTTCCCAATTAAAGTTTATTGGACACTCAAAGCAAATACAAACAAAAACAGATTTGGCTAGCTCCCTTCCCCAGTCAATCATCACTCGAGCTTCAACATTGTTTAGACATTATTATTGTTTGTCGTCCACTGCCGGAAAGATCGAAAGCTATCAATATCCATTACCAAACGTGTAACAATATCCTCAAGAATGTCCAAAAACTGCAAGAACTTACTGTTGTCCCGATTCATTGATCACACTCTGCTTCTTGATGCCGGCTACATTCAAACCAGGGGAGGCAAACTGTAGCCAACTTACACAAAAACAACTCACTCCTCACTCAAAGGTGCAACCCCAGAAGAGTGCTGGAAGTTTCAAATTTCTCTCTAAACTAGCTTTTAAAATCACAAAGTCATAGTGGAGTATGCAGAGCACAAAACTTAAGCCTAGAAACTAAGATGTGGTAACCATCTCGCCCCGCTTGGTTGGTAGCATCGATGGACCCCCGATGCCGCTGATTTATTTGATCGAACCGTGGACTTGTCCGTTGGAAACCAGTAGCGATCGATCAGTGTGTGTGCTGTTGTGTGTGATTGTGGCAATGGATTCCCACACGCCTCTGAGAGCCGCAGGACTGACGCCAGATTTGGCGGACAAACTGGAAAGTAAGTACCTCCATTCCTTCATCCAATAAAAGTGTCGCAGCTTCCAAATTCTCGTAGGGGTGCGGCACGCATGACCGGCTGCAGTTACCCGGGGCAGTTGCACGCATGCTCCCCGGCTTGCCTGGGCCCGGCGAATGCATCAGCCCGGCAGCGCGACATTTGCTGATGAAGCAGTGGCCCGCTGTCTTGCACAGCGCGCGTGAAGACCCGACAGCCGGACTTCCCTCGTTGCGACGATACTTTGCGAACAGCACAGGGGCTGCCCGCAACAACGTGAAGAGGTTTAGACCTCACGCGGCGGCTGAAGAATTGATCTCCGTTAGGCCCTATTTTCACTGGTCGTGGCGAAGAGGAACCAGGGCAAGACGAGGGTATGACCCCATCGGGTCGGTACCGACCGGGGGGTCCTCAGGAGGTCGCCGTCAGTCCGGAAGGCAACTCCATGCTGGGGCCGCAAGGGTGCTCGGGCGGGGGCAGGGGCCACGGCCGCGGGGGCCATGGCCACGGCGGCAGGGGCCACGGCCACAGGGGCAGGGGCCACGGCCACGGTGGCAGGGGCCACGGCCACAGGGGCAGGGACCACGGCCACGGCGGCAGGGGCCACGGCCACGGCGGCAGGGGCCACGGCCACGGCGGCAGGGGCCACGGCCACGGCGGCAGGGGCCACGGCCACGGCGGCAGGGGCCACGGCCACGGCGGCAGGGGCCACGGCCACGGCGGCAGGGGCCACGGCCACGGCGGCAGGGGCCACGGCCACGGCGGCAGGGGCCACGGCCACGGCGGCAGGGGCCACGGGGGCAGGGGCCACGGCCACAGGGGCAGGGGCAGGGGCCACGGCCACAGAGGCAGGGGCCACGGTGGCAGGGGCCACGGCCACAGAGGCAGGGGCCACGGTGGCAGGGGCCACGGCCACAGGGGCAGGGACCACGGCCACGGCGGCAGGGGCCACGGCCACGGCGGCAGGGGCCACGGCCACGGGGGCAGGGGCCACGGCCACGGGGGCAGGGGCCACGGCCACAGGGGCAGGGGCCACGGCCACAGGGGCAGGGGCCACGGCCACAGGGGCAGGGGCCACGGCCACGGCTACGGGGGCAGGGGCAGGGGCTACGGCCACGGGGGCAGGGGCCACGGCCACGGAGGCAGGGGCCACGGCCACAGGGGCAGGGGCCACGGCCACGGGGGCAGAGGCCGGCGGCGGTCGCCGGGCACGGCCAGGGTGAGGACTCTAGGGTGAGAGACTGGCGGCCGGCGAGGAGAAGTGGGAAGGCTTGAAGGGGAAGTGGAGGGGGGTGGGGGGTGCATTATGCATGAAGATAAGGAGACTGGGTCACAGGCTTTAAGGGTTCGAATTTGTTAAGAAAATTGTATGAAATATATTAGGGATGCACATTTTATTAATTTTTTTTTCTCTTGACAGATGATGGAATTGATATAAATCAATTTCAAGTTATGAACACGGACTTCATGGGGAATGTACTGTCCCTATCTGGAGGGGAAATGTTCCAGATTCTTTCAGCTAGATCGAAGATGGCGGTGAGGGTTGATTGTGGTAGTTTATTGTTACAGTGACTTTGTAAACATCTGAGTGCATCATGTGATGTTGTCCTATTGGACTTCCAGGCTTATGTGTGTACACAGCCTTCTAGTCGGGAGACTCTGAAACCTCAGAATTCTGAATGTCCTGTGGACGAGGCTAGTGAAGATGAAGTGTCACTCCAGGAAGACAGCCTGAGCCCTTACGTTGACACCTCACAATTCAGCAACTATGAATTAGTTAACATGAGGGCACAATTGGCCCGCTACGAACATGCTCTGAAAAGCAATGGTAAATCTTTTGTATATTTGAACTTTACAAAGTTTTTGTTTGTGTAATAAAATGTTATATTATTTTTGATATTTGTTCCTTCAGCTCCAATGTCAGAGTTAGTGAAGCCCAGTTTTATGAAGGACCCAAAACAAAAGGTATTTAATTTTTCCTCATTTCTTTCATTTTTTTTCTCTCAGTAATTTTTGTTTTTAAGCCTTTTTTTGTCTCCCTGTAGACTTTGCGTGACAGATCAGCTAGAGAGGCAGGAGTGTCCTCGGGTGCCATTGCATCCACATCCGATCAAGAGCACATAACTAAAGACAACGTACAAAAGCTTTAAGTTCTTAGGACATCATTGATAATTTTTGTCATTTATTTTTGTTTTTAATGTTTTTTTCCCTCTGCAGACTTCTGGTGACAGGCCTGGGTTCAAGAGGCACGTGGAGAACAATGTTATAGATTGGGATGTTGCTTCGGATACAGAAAATGAAAGTGAAGAGGAGAAGCAATCAAGTCGACCTTCAAAAGCTGATCTTCAGGCAGCGTTTGATTTGTTTATTCCTGGTGCAGAGCCAGAGTTTGCATCTTTACATGGCAGTCTTCCCAAAGTAATAAGCTCATGTTATGGTCATGAACTTTTATTACTGCTAGTGTGCAGACATAACTTTGAATTCACCATCTTTTCAGTTTGATGTGCTCAAGATCCTGAAAGAACAGTTTTTAAATGCACCAGCAAACATGCAAGCAAACATGATGGAGCTTCTTATAAAGAAACATTTAGTGCGCACTTAGAGGCTGTGCATTATCAGGGCATTAACAAGGCACCTGTATAAACATCATGTTTCGTAAGTTGTTGTTTATGAGGGCTCACATTTTGAATGATTTATTATGTCCTTGTCTTACTGTGAGTTATGTGGGTCTCTTTTAGTGATCCCTGTGATGTCACCTCGAAGATGAAAGATGGCATGGCAAAGTCATTTTGTGTGATTTTCCCTAAATTTGCGAACGAGCAGGACAAATCTAGACCATGGGTGAGTTAAATTATCCATACAATAAGTTAGAAGGCTTCTGTTAGAAATTTAATTGTGTTTTATATGAATGTTTCAATAATTTCTCTTATTTTTTACTTTTGCTTTCAGAGCCCTGTTTGTAATCCCAAGGGACCATCTGGCTGCATAGCCAGTGCATCCCGTGCCTTCATGCGGGCAAATCCGAAGAGGCCACATTCCAACAAAAGAAGGAAACTCAATACTGCTCCCTCAGCCTCAGCCTTTGATTTGGATGATGTAAGCTACTAATCTTCTCATTCTGTACCTTTTTTTCTTGAGTATTCCACATTAGTGGATTTCACAGTTATATATTTCTTTTGTTTTATTTGTAAGGTGACTGCCCTGGGTCTCATAAACCCTGGGAGGGCTGAAAAAAATGAAATACTGGATGGGATGGCAAAATGCTTTGAAATGAGGCAGGAGGAAAGGGGCAATGGGGAGAGTATCACTTTCTTCCTGAAGAAATATCCGCAGTTCCTGAACTACGAGGGAGAAGTTGTGAGTTTCATCCGTGCTGTTATTCTGTTTCCTCATTTGTTGTTTCATTAGTTATCTGTGTTCTCTTCTTTTTTATTTTATTAATTATAAAAAAAACAGTTAAGTGAAGAATTTGCTAGAATGCTTGGCACAGCAGAAGATGGGTGCAAAGTATTCTTGTAGCTGCAGCCTAAAATATTAGCCTTTCAGGCTAAAAGGGACTTGGAGCTGCCTATACAAGATGGTAATTATCTTGCTTCCAGAGGAAAGTACTTGCTCCAGGAATAACTTTAATATTCTTCCCCATTTGTATTTTATGTTTCAGACACCCTAAAGGCTCTTATGTGGCTGTCCCCCAGCAACTGCCCCATGACATTCCTTCAAAGAGGGATCGGAAAAAAGGTTTCTCCAAAACCTGGGCTGATCTAAAGGATCTTGTGATAGTCCTGAAGGTATTTTGATAGTGAACATTTATGGATTGGACTAACATAAAGGGGCCTCCAAGCAGTTTGATATCATATTTTATTTTCAGTTAACAGATGACATTGAAAAATACATAGAGAACAAAATTAGCAAATCAAAATCAACAATTCAGCCATATTTAATATTAGTGAAAGGACAGATAAATACCAATAAAGTTCTCAAAAGTTTTCTAATTCTCGACGGCAAGGCCATGGAAATCAAGACGCTCCATGTTTTGAAGAGTTTCGATTGGTTATTTAAGTGTTATTATGTATTTAATGTGTGTTTTCTCTTGGGTTGGAGAACCACATTACACTTTATCCAGACTTGCATCTATAAATTTTTTGATCCAGGAACTAAAAAAGATACTATGGCAAGTTCTGAATTTGAACTTCTTCAGTGTTTACAAGCTTAATTACATTATTGCCTTTCTTTGAGCTCCCTGTAATTTTTTTTTTTTTGTAAGTAGGCCTAACTGATTTTATCTGCTTATCTGCACCTTGTTAAAATCCAAACAAGAGTTTCAGTTAGTTATGTGATTTATTATGTACATAATAACTTCATTGTATCATTTGAATCCAGTTACACGATACAAGTATTGTTCTCAATTTTTGATGAATGAATTTCAATAGTCACCATATTCCCTGGTTCGTGTCTTCTGCTGGATACCCCCAGCCCCCTCCCACTCCTCTTCCACCACCACCACCACAGCACCACCACCAACCACCACGCGCCCACACTTGCCCCGTACTCCTCCTTTTCATGGGCCAGCTGGTTTCTTGCTGTTCGCATTTAGAAGCGAGTAACTGCAAGGCGCCTATGGGCTCCAGTCCATAGCTCGTTTGGCCTGGTTCGGATTCGGCATAACTCCATCGCGAACTATCAATGTGCCATCAATGTTGGCATTCTTGACAAAAGTAAAAATAAGTGGAACTTGTGTAGTCAAGCATGAGTCTGGTAGGAGGATTACTTTCGATTCTTGAATTTTTTTGAAGCTCTTAATGAACAATCCACAGCCAAATTTTAAATGGTCACTGGAGTATGTTTTAATCGAAAGGTCCACAGTGCAGTTTGAGTGTACTTGGGTTGTAAAGATCGTCCAGCAGATCCAGTACTACGTAGTTCAGTGTACATCCGTCCTGCCAAGTTCGGTTCTCATGGGGGCCTGTAGCGGGTAGAGGAGATTGTTGAGTTTCGTGTCCTATCGGTGCTAGTCGTGCAGGATTTTTAACATTTGGTATCCTATCGAGCCTTTCAAGCTTTTCCTTTGCCTGTGAAGAGGTTAGAATTGGTTTCCCAGTTTGGCCCGAGAGTTCTCGATAGCTCTAGTTGCTCTTCTGTGTGATTGCTTTAATTTTTGCAATATGTCTCTCCTTAACTTCTTGCGCTAGCTAAACCTGAAATGTGGAAAAATATGATGTTCTGCTGAAAAAGTGGGATGATTTACAAAGTGGGATCCCAAGCTTGAGAGAAACCATAAGTGGTGTGTTTGTTTTGACAACTATGATGACCGTGGGTTGTTTTCAACTGTCTACATTGATTCTATTTTCAATTGGTTTTCAAGACAGAGCACACATCAATCTAATTTCTGAGTTGACTATTGTGGACTTACGAGGTTTTCATTATATTCAGGTAAGATTGAGTACCATCAACCGGGGTAACTTAAACGAATTTGGCTAACTTGAGACACCCTTTTATGGTCTCTGTAAAATCTATTCTGAGGAAAGTTTTGTTCATAAAAGTCTGTTTTGGAAGAACTTAATACAAGTGCTCTACAAAAAATATATGCCTAACCAAACATGTTCAGCTCTGTAGCCTGTGTCTCATTTCACGACTGCTGTCTCAAGTTACCCCGGTCAACGGTAAAGAGCCTCCAATTAAAAAACAAACAAAAAACAGACGGTATTGGAACAGCTGGTTATTCATTGCCTCTCATTCGGACAGGTAAAATGGATGTCAAGACAATCGAAGTAATATACATTGGCTTTAGTAACTGTAAATGGTTATGAGCTGTTCTCTATATTTCTTTTCATATTATTAGGTGAACTATTATTTAATATATTATTTAAGTTGCTTAAACATTAATTATAGAGCTGAATTTGACAAGTTTTCATTTCACAGGTTTGTCTGTTGCTTTGTTGGAGAGGAAGTTCTTGTCTTTGGGTGTAGACGTGGGGAGTTTCATCGAAAGCAAGTAAGGTTCCAAGTAGAGGATCTTTATAAAACATTATGTATTGTAGCACCGTGTCATATACATTGTTTTTCTAATTCACAGTTGAAATGGATGTCAGGACAACTGGCTCTTTGGTTTGTGGTGTTTGTCAAACTGATGACAAGTTTGTTGGGACCTCTGGCTTGAACAAACATTACCGTCTACATCATGGCCCACTCACCCTTTATGTGTGTGGTCAGCTTGACTGTCGCAGAGGATTTCGAGAATTGACGTCAATGATTCGGCACATCACAAAGGATCACAGTGAAATTTTTGAACCAAAATATGATGATAATGATGATGATACAGGGCTGCATGGTGAACAGTCAATTGGCTCTGACACAGAGAGCACGTCAGACTCAGAAGCTACTCTTCCTGTTGATGACTCGGATGACACTATCACTGTACCGATTGGGGAGGAGGAAGTTGAGGATGATGGGGAGGGAACAATTCAAGAAATTCTTAATCGGTCAGCTGTGAAACTGCTTTTGAATCTCAGATCCAAGGCAAGTTTGACGGGGGCAGCTGTTGAACGATTAGAGAAGGGTTGTTTTGATGTGATTAAAACACTGTGCAAGAGCATAACAAAGACTGTCAGATCTCGATTGCAAGGAAAAGGCTTTACTGCAGAAGAACTTCATGATGTGCTTCGTGAAGTAGCTTCTATTGAAAATCCATTCCAAAACCTCAAGACAATAGATGATCAGTTAAACCATTTTGAGAAACATTTTGGTCTTGAGAAGCCTGTTGAAAAGTTCCTTGACACAAGAATTGACAGAAGATTATACCCATCAACAAATTGTCAAGTTCCAACTCAAGTGAAGGAAACATTTCAATATGTCTCATTGATAAAATCTCTAACTGCACTCCTAAAGAATAAGAAGTTTCGAGACCAAATCTTCAAGAAGCAGGCCAGCAGCAATGATGATGTTTTAAGATCTTACTGTGATGGCTCACATTGCAAGGAAAATGCCTTCATTCAAAAACATGAGGGTGTTGTCCGGCTATTAGCATTTTTTGACGAAGTTGAATTGGCAAATGCTCTGGGCTCCAAAACAATTATTCATAAGCTTGGAACGTTCTTTTGTCAAGTATTGAATTTACCTCCGGAAAAATCGTCGCGGTTGTCATCCATCCTTTTGCTTGCACTTGCCAATGCAGATGATTTGAAGAAACCAGGTGCTTTGGAGAAAGTTTTAGCACCCCTAATACAGGAGCTCAAGAAGCTTACCTCTGAAAATGGTGTGGTAATAGAAATTGATGGTGAGATTTACGTTTTGCGAGCTGTTCTTGTGGCTGTTACTGCAGGCACTCTGGCAGCTCATGACCTACTTGGACTGTTAGGTCCCGGTGCCAAGCGCTTATGCCGAAGATGTATGGTTAGCCGAGCAGAGTTGAGGGGAGATGCCAATGCGGTGGGTCAGCTCAGAACTAAGGATGAACACCTAAGGCATGTTAAAATGGTTTTAGAACGATCGGTACTAAGTAAGGAGTATGGTATCGAGAAGGCCTGTCCTTTAGATGAGGTCCCAAGTTTTGATTGGACAACATCGACTGTATTTGATGCATTTCATGATCTGCTGGAAGGGGTAGTCCCTCTTGATTTGAAATTAGTCATTCGTCAGTTTGTCTTTGTGGCCAAGCTCTTCTCTGTACGAGATTTAAACCTGAGAATTGCCTCTTTCGCTTATGGTTTTCCTCATGCCAAAAATAATCCAAGTGCAAACATTACAGAAGAAATACTCGTCAAGAGTTCAAAGAAACTCAAACAGACAGGGTCACAGATGTGGTGCCTGGCCAGATCTCTACCCTTCCTCATTGGAGATTTTGTCCCTGAGGGTAATCCATTCATGAACTTGATTTTTCTTCTACAAAATATAATGGAAATAGTCTTCTCCTTTGAGGTCACAGTTGATGATCTGCAGTTTATGGATGATCTAATATCAGAGCACAATCAGACTTTCCAGCACTTGTTTGTAGACGTGCTTCAGGTAGAAGTGGAGGTTGAAGTTGATGAAGCTTTGAATGAAAATGAAGATGCTGAAGAGGTAGATAATCCTGGAGGAGAAAATCAGCTTGCGGAGGAGGCCGTGGCTGCTGCTGCTGTAGAACCAGCTGCGGATGAAGCAGGTGCAGGCCGAAGAAAGAAAAAGAAGAAGATGAGCAAAGTTTATGTCATTAATAAACTTCATCACCTGAAACACTATCTTTCAATGGCTTTGGCCTATGGGCCACCTGTACGGCTATGGTGTGCCAAATTTGAAGCCCGCATGAAGATATTCCGGCAACATGCCTCTGTGTGTTGTAACTTCAAAAATCCTACCATGACTATGGCCAAGATGTTTCAGTTGAGTTCCCTCAGTGCACTGTTAGGAAATACTGATGACTTCCTCACTTTTCATCGAGGAACAAGACTACAAGTTGGAGGGACACATCACAAGGCTTTACTGAACTCTTCTGGTCTTGATGACACAGTGGAAATAATCTACACTAACAGTGCCACTTTGAATGGGGAGGAGTACCGCCCAGGTCTGTTTGCTTGCCTTCCTGGAGATCGCGCATCTCAGCCAGCATTTGCTATCATCACGGATGTTGTTGTCAACTCCAATGATCTTCTATTGGTACTTAGACCGTGGAAGAATGAAGGCCTCAGTCCAAAATATAATTGTTTCACAGTGAAACCAGCCGATGGATCTGCACCGCTTCTACTTAATGCCAAATCATTGCGGCATTTCAGGTGTATTGCTCCATGGACCCCACTACATAGTGATGACTTGTACTTGTCAATAAGGACAGTGTTGGTGTAGTGTTAACTAGCTCTATTTACAAGTTCATCCAAAATACATTGCTCTCAGTTTGGATGTGAAAGTGTTATGATTGAACTTGTAAATTCATTTTTACAGCTGCCTCCTCTAAAATTGATGTGGAACTTGCATAGCTACCCTCAAGGCAATCTTTTGTTTTGTGTAGATTTTATGCAAAATATGATTAATTTTATGATTCCATTTAAGATCTTCCATATTGTTGGTAGTAGCTTCTCCCGTTTCTTGGATCTTATGTGAAAAATCAATGGTGAGTTTCTAATTTCAATTTGACCCCTCACAACTCTTCCATTTACTGTTTCTGACTTGATTGTGAACTTTATTAGGCTTTGAATTCCATGTTGCCACTGGAGCCATCTAATTTTTCTTGGCTATTGTATAGAATGGATGGTGAGTATTCAACTTAAATTAGAATCTTCATGTGCATGACAAACTTGTCTATTCAAAATATCTGAAGAGGGTTTGACTTATTTGCAGGTTTAGAATTCCATACACTAATGTGTGAGTTTGGAGAATATGAGATCTGTTACTGCTGACCGTGGGCGAATGAAGGCTCCACTGGATTATGATGGCATGTATGGACTTGGTGTTGGCATAGT
This sequence comes from Odontothrips loti, assembly GCA_038380765.1. Lineage (NCBI taxonomy): Eukaryota > Metazoa > Arthropoda > Insecta > Thysanoptera > Thripidae > Odontothrips > Odontothrips loti. Next base: position 4,255,254 of record CM076251.1, on the reverse strand, counting down.
GGCGTAGTGGTAACCAGCTTCACTTACAAGTAAGTTCATTTTAACATATTGGTCTCAATTTAGATGTGAAGTGTTATGTTTCAACTTATAAATTAATTTTCACACCTGCCCCCTTTAAAGTTGCTGTGGGGTGAAATTGCATAGCTGCCCTCAATGCAATCTTTTGTTTTGTATATAGGTTTCTTCAATTTATTCAACGTTTGATTAATTTAATGATTTGAGTGATGGGTGTGCACCAGTTAATTGTAAAAATTTATGGTCTGTTTGTAACTTAAATTAAATATGTGCATGCCAGACTTTCATTCAAAATATCTGAAGAGGCTTACTTATTTACAGGTTTAGAACTCCATATCAATGAGATTTTCTGAATGGCTGCATTTTAGTCTGTTATCAGCCTCATCAAAGAGACGAGATGAAAGTGTATGTCCTGAACTGGAGAGCTGAGCTGAGTTGCTGCGTCTCCTACCCTGACTTGTGATCACATGTGGAGGCCCATAGATATCTTTTTTAATTTTTTTTTGGTTTTGTGTTCAAAGTATTTAGTGAGTCTCACTTCAGTTTGATCCTTCTCTATGTGCATAGAAATCTTTCATTTAACGGTTTTGACAACAGAATGTGCATTTAGAATGAGAATTTCAAAACTTAGTGCCACCTTTGTGATATTGGATTTAGGTGAGTCATTTTGATGCATCTTGTGTCATTTCCTTATTATGGTTGTTTTCTAATCACGCTCATAGTAGAAATTCTAAAGTTTGTTTCCCTCCACAGGCAACTGACAGACAGCAAATAAAACAAATATCCTGAAACTTCAGGTCAAATTAAGTTGTTTTTGTCAGAGAAAACTGTCTGTCTACAGTCATTTAGATATGCACCCAGAAGCAATGGAAGATTGTTAGTACATGAAGCCCTTGTCCTCACTTTCAAAGGAGACCGTTGAGCCAAGTAGAGTAATAATTAGCGACCTGTCTTGGCCTTTATCCATGCTAGTGAATGAGTTCAGTTCTTACTTGTAATTTGTAAATTAAGAAATGTGATTGTAATTGTGGTGATCAGAATATTATTCAAAATTACTATTATTATTATTATTATTTTTTCTTTTCAGGCATGAAAGAGGATTGTTGTCTGTATGGGAGAAAGAATTTCTTTTTGGATGTTGACTGTGTTCATCTCTAACAACTTTTGACTGGGAACAATGAATCGATGTGCCCATGTGTCATCACCTACGGTCTCAAGCGTCATATCATTCTCATTGCAATAGTATGCTAGTCTTGTTAAGTGTCAGTACAGCAGAAAGCAATTTAAAATCTGGGTGATCAGTGTGCAGCTGAGTTGAAACCTACTTTGTCGTCTCGTGGGTATGAAAATTCATTGCAGAGTCTTTGCTGTTTTGTTAATTCTGCATATGTTCCTGGAGGTTAGTAGTGAAATTACAATTGCTGGCATGTATCAAACCAAAACATTGAACTCATTGTCAAAATTTTTAAATATATGTGTCAGAAGCAAGAAAAATTAATATAGTTTTGGATTCCATTCCAATTAATTGTGGAACCTGCAGTGCTTACTCATTTGAAAACAAAATAAACACCCTTTGATGCTCTTTCTTGTGCTCTTTCTTTGTATGTAAAGTAGTTTTAAATTACCCTTCTGATGTCTGCCACATCAACACCACTGACATTTACATAGGAAATTCAGAAGGATATGGAGCACTTTTTTTTTTTTTTTTTTAATTTATTGCTGTATGCATATTTGTTACTAGGGAGTGGCTGTGCAAGCTGAAGATAATTTAAACAGCTTAGTTAAAAAGTGAGTCCATGCCAGGTGAATATTTCTGGGAAATTAATTGAAGTTATCTTGGCATCAGCCCAGGCTATTAGACATTCCACCCTGCCCTGATTCACCTCCCTCACCTCACCCTCCGCTGTACTCATCCGAAACGTTTTCGTAGGTCCAGTAAGTATTGGCAGTTTCCTTCGTATTATTGGCAGTCGGCAGCTCCAGCAGAACTAAAAACAAACCATAACCCTGGAATGCTGAGTCGTCGAAGATTTGTACCGCATATCTAATTTCCTGCCTGTCATGCGTGTTGAACCACTTCTTTTGTTAGTGTCACCGTTACTAATCGGTTCAGTGAATCTGTCAATAGTGAAGTGATTGTGGTGGCAAGATGGTGAAGCCTCAAGTATGGATGTTTGTGCTGTGTGGAAGGTAATTCATTTCCCTTCTTGGCGTTTTATACTATGAATCCGACTCCAACTTCTATGCACGGATGGGAGATGATATTCATCGCCTTGGATATTCTAAGTGTGGGACATCCAGTCAGGTTAGAAGCAAATGTCTTTGAAAGGCCAGCTGACATTTTCTGGGTGTTTAGGCTTTCATGGCCATGACCTTCCAAGCTGCTGCAGTGAGGAGCATAGATGCCAGATGCAACCCACCAATTAAATTTCTGAATGGTTGCTTTTTATTTATATCGAGCCAGTTCCTTTGGAACTGTGAAAATATGAATACAGTTCGCCCCTTCAGTTTTAGGCCCATTGAAGGTTCGTAATTCGTCTCCCTCGAATAGACCCTCTCCGATTGTATAGATTTCTAACATGAATAGAGAATGAAGGGAAGAGGGGGGGGGGGGACTGTGCTATTTGATTTTTCAGTAGCGGTCCCTCAATGTATTGGCCAAACAACATCGGCCTTACTCGTACATTTGGTATGTAGAAATTTGTACACTAATTATGTACAAATTTGTACATTAACTGTGTACAAATTACTCCATCTACTGGCTCTGGTATTTTTCAATTTGTACATTATTTCTGTACAAATTTGTACATGATTAATGTACGAATATTTGTACATATGCTATGCACAAGTTTGTGCATAATTATGTACGCGTAATTCTGTACATGAGTTATGTACAAATCTGTACATGTTTATGTACAAATTTGTACATTAACATTTAGTGTGTAGCGTATGCCATGTTTGTACTGTGACACGACACTCCAACAATGATAAAGCGTCAGAGAAGCGCTCGAATTTATACCCCACGGGGGCGTGTGCGACACCCCGCCACCCTGACGGCGGCGGCCGGCCCGGCGGCTCCCACGGCTCAGGCGGCGAAAGGCAGAGGGGGTAGCCCTGGGCGGTATCCCAAAGTCGATACTGCGGTACGGTATTAAAGTTATTCGCGGTATCGGCGGTATACCGAGCCCGGTATTTACCGGCGATACCGCGACGGTATGATACCGGCGATACCGCGATATTATTTGGTAAAATACCGCGATACCACGGCGGTTGAAATACCGCGATATGGCGATACCGTGGAGTAAAATAGCGCGATATCGCGGTTCAAATACAGCAAAACCGCTGCATTAAAATACTGCGGTGCAAGGGTGGCTGTAGGACTCTGTATGTCAAATCACAGTGATAAAGCAATAGAACACCGTGATATAATTGAAGTGTGATTTCGGAACTGTGGATATTGAAATAGTTAAATCGACATCGAAAGCTGCAAAGTGATATGGACATACAATTTTATTTTAATTTAGGCGGAGAATCCACTAAACAGAGAACAGAGATACAATTCATTTGGCGGGAAGCCGAATATTCTTTTGATTCATAGCAAGGAAAATTAGCATTTCGGCGGCAGGAGCACGCGTCCGCGTGGAGACGTGGCATTGTCACCGTAACGCGGTATTCCGGTACCGCGGTATTTCGGTATCGCGGTATCTCAGTATCGCAAAAAAACGGTATCGCGGTATCGCGACGGTACCGCGGTACTTTACCGGCACGGTATATCGATATTTGAAAAATGCAATGCCGTAACCGCGGTATAAAAAATACCGCGGTATTTTACGGTATACCGAAATACCGCCCAGGGCTAAGAGGGGGAAGGGAGCCAATCAGAGCCAGCGTTACGTCCCGCTTCGTTAGCGGGCGGAAAGCCGACGGCGAGGGCGGCTGGAGCAGGAGCCGTCGGCACCAGGTCAGTGTGTCAGCATCAGCTACATCATGAGGACCGCTGCCCGTAAGGACCTGAGCAAAGTGGAGAAGGTGGTGCTGCTGTCTGACAGTGACAGCGATTCCAGCAGCACTGACGAAGAGGTCCTCGATTTAGGATTGCGTGAAGAGGAGCAGCAGGACATCCTAGGACCCATCTTCAACGCCCAGGAAGCCGATGTCTTCGTAAGTACTGCCGTCCATGGCGTCTCTGTGTCCGCGACCGTTAAATTTTTTCCCTGTCCGAATACTGTCAAGAAGCGCGTGTGATAACGTATTTTGAGTTGATAAAGTCTGGTTTTTTTTTCTAATCTGTTCGCCTGGAGCCACAAGTGCAGCCATCTCCTCGATGGTATGAGGACGATGAGAATGCGAATAATGTAAGTGTTCACTCTTCTTTTTTTTCTCAACTTTCATCGCTTGAAAAATATACATTACATGTCTGACACTTGTTCTTTTCTGTTGCAGTTCTGAATCGTCAAATTTTTTAAATCTAAATTTTTAAATAATCTTTATCTAAGCATTTTCTGTGCTTTTTACTTTTAATACGATTTTTAAAATGCATTTTGCATTTATTTTTTAATCATCATCTCTCTTCTCTTCTGTCTATCTGTCGGTCTCTTATCTGTCTTTCTCATGTCTTTTGTCTTTCTTTTTAAACTAAATTATTTACAATCAATTTTATCTGTTTCTGTGCACAGATCTTACCTCCATTTTAACACCCTATGACTGCTATGCCTGTCTATTTTTTATCTGAGACTGTTCACAAGTGATCAGAGTTCACGTTTTCAAAGCAAGCTTTTGCTGATTATTTAGGACCACAGTTCAGAATGCAATTTCAACCAAAACAGCATATTTTATCTGAGACTATTCACGAGTGATCAGAGTTCACATTTTTAAAGCAAGTTCTGGCTGCTTATTTAGCATCACAGTTCTCGTACAAAGTTCCAGCAAGCTCCACATTTTTAAATGACTTGAAATTTTTAACACAATCTTACGAGAGAGTTGTTCACATGGGTATTTATCCCGTGTTGAAACTAGAATGAAAGAATACATGCTACCCTATGTGACTTAAAAATATGAACACTTATTCTTTCTAGCAAAAACAGTACCCACAGCTCTGCACATCTCATTTGAGAGGGAGGTCAGAGGAGGGGAGAAGGGAGGGAGTGAGAGAGAACGCGCTGTGCGGCGGCGCGAGGGAGATGGAATGAGAGAGAGAGCAAGAGAGGGCGCTGTGATGCGGCGTGGTGCGTTGCGCTTCAACTTCCCGCGCCTGCGCCCACTCCACAAGCGTGCCTCCGTAGCGACTTGGTTGAGAGTGGCGCGGTGGCGCGCGGAGAGTGGCGCGCGCGCGCTGCTCGGGCCTGGGTTCAAGACCCGGTCCGGGGCCACATTTTTTATGAGTCATTTCCACCTGCGCCCTTTGTACCTTTAGTGAAATAAACAAACTCAAACTCTCTCACTAAGTGGCGGACTGGACGGTCAAGGGCTCGGCGTGGAATAGTGTTTTTGGTTTTGAGAACTAAAACTTTGTTAGGGGAGCTCATTCTTCCTAAAACCAACGACAAGTCAGTGGCTCCAATGGTTAGGTATCTTGTGGCAGCAAAAATGCGTGTCAGCTCATACTGACGAGCCTCATAACTTCGCCCGGGACCCGGTTTCAGCACGAGCTGCTGAGCGGCGAAACACATCAGAGCTTCCCCCGAGACCTGCTGCCGGTTCATTCTGCTGAGCTGCAAGCGTCAGGACTTGCCACTTCTTCTTGGCAGCCAGCACATGCATGGCAGCCAGCTTATACCGACGAACCTCATAACTTCGCCCGGGACCTGGTTCCAGCTCGAGCTACTGGGCGCCAACTGTCAGGACCAGCCACTTCTGCTCGGAAGCCAGCGCCCCCTCCTTATATGCACAAGCATGGCAGCAAGCTCATCATACTGGAACACATTGGAGCTTCCCCTGCGACCCGCTGCCGGTTCGTTCTGCTGCGCTGCAAGCGTCAGGACCAGCCATATCTGCTTCGCAGCCAGACCCTCCTCTCCATGCAAGGCTGTCTTGTCATCCGGAAGCACAGCAGGACTCCGCCCTCAACGTGATCTGCTCGTCCTGCTGACTGTCCGGACCCAGGAACCGCCCTTTCATCTGAAAATCTAAGTCATCCTGAAGTACCGATTGAGGTGTCTGAGGATAGGGAGTTGGATTCAGGCGATGATGCCGTTGTGCTTGTTGGTGGGGACCCGGCAAAGTGCGGGATATATCTTCCCAACATTAGTAAAGTAAGTGTGCTGCATCTTGAAACGTTGATTGTCTTATTGTACCATTTGTTGGACTGGTCTTCTTTATTTATTTTGCTGGAGACATTACGTTTAAGATGATATCTGGAATTAGGATATACCTGGTATGAACTAATCTGTGCAGAAAGCGATTTGTGGGATTGCAGATAATACAAGTGTTATCCATCAGTCAGAAGTCGGGTGAATGTGACATCGTTCCACATCCACATCTGCAAAACTATCCTAAGTGATGCACAAGCTTGCATCGAGTTTTAGGGCAATGTTACATTGCAAGATATGTGTGTCCCCTGTGTGGGAACTTATTATACCTGTATGGTTCACAAATCACATCTGGTTACGTGTTATTGTGATACTGTTGTGTCCGAGGGCAGGGCTGGGTTGAAGTAATAGCGAGATGTTCCTCGTGCGGGAGTGTATTTCAGACTGCCGGAGTACAGGTTTACAGCAAGGCAGGAAGGCACTACAGATGGCGCTAGTGTAGCGGATGTTTACAGTGGATGACTACTAGGTAGCAGCACTGGGTGGATAGGACACTAGACCGGCCGCATATGCAAAAGTATGAAAATATTTGGGGGCGTTTTGGTTTTCCGGTAGGTATCCATGAGAAAAAATTTAAAAAAAATCACGGGGTCGGTACGACGATTTTTAGAGGTGGCGAAATGGTCTCAAAGTTGCAACATTTCGAAAATTTGGTTAAAATAGCATAAATGTTGGTGTTACTTGCTAATGGTTGGTTTCACGACAAAAGTGTTGGAACAAAAAATGCTGCAAATGTAAAATCACATTGAAATGGTCAGAAGTGTTTTTGCGATGCGCTTTATGGTTGCCGAGATATTTGCGCCAAAGTGCTGCGTGGCGGCACAAAGCTGCAATCTCTGACCGGCGGCTGCCACCGGCACTGCCGCAGCCGCATTTTTCGGCTAGACATGGTGAGTAACTGAATTTCGGAGCTTGAAATTAACGATTTATTAAAAACAAATGATAAATGTTTATTTTGTTACTTTAACAGCGTCAGCAACGCATTCTTTGGTGCACTTATTAAATTTTTTTCTGTGCGCAGCAACAAGAAGCATTATTCGTTCTCGCTCTGCATTATCAGTGGTCAAACAGTCGATGTACTCCTGCATTAGCTTGACCCCTCGCTCTGCGGTGTCATTAGTACAATGAAGAGCCTGCACAATCTGCAGCCCCCGTTGGAAGTCTGCGCTCGATTTCCATTGGTCCGGATGGAGCTGCAGAAAACTGGTAGAGATCTGCAGGTGCTTGAAAAACCTGTCACTGCGTGAGTTTACAAAGTCCTTCAACTCCAAGCTATTCACCACGGCTGGCTTCAGAAGAACCAAGGCGCGACGAGCGTCGGTTTCCGGGGCTTCCACAGAGAGAGCTTCAACGACCTGCATTTGAATTTTAGATAATTTATAGGAAAACTTGTTTAATAATATTGCAAAACAGACGGTAAAATTGGTACCTCCAGTTTTTCGTCTGATGAAAGCTCGTTATCAAATAGGCAGAGCAGTACGTTCTCCTCAAACAGGTACCACAGGTGATTAGAGAACTTCAGCAGCGCAGCCTCCCACACGGGTCCACGTCCACGGTTGCGCATCAACATTTTCAGGTACTCTAGATCACGCCGGGGAGCAGCGGCTGCCAGTCGAGTGGTGAACCAGTAAGGCACGTAAGCACAAGCGATGAAGACACACAGCTCGAACAGAAGATTTTCCTCGTCCCTGGAAACGCCCAGCTGGGAATGGAACATCCATGTGTACTCAATGTTGATTGCTTTTGACATAAAGCGTGCACGGTGGTCCGGAGCTGGCTTCATGAACGTAATTCCTTTGGGTGGAACTCCCCCCAACAAGATAAGAGTCGTCTGCGCAAACTGGAAATAGTCCGCTCGAGGGTGTGTCTCCTAAAAGAGTGGTAAGTACAATCAACTTTATTCCTTTTTAAGATGAATTATAATAAAACTTTAAAAAAACTGCCATCCGCGGCATTGAACACGAACACTGAGGAGCATCAAGCAGAACTGAATGATTTCATCAGCATCCACAGGAAGTCGTCGCAGACGCCTTACTGAAGCAATCGTGCGGTACTTGCCTAAAAATAAAAACAGGGGTAAACACCTGGACTGAGCCTACGCTGTGTTTGAACATATGTGTTCCTAGCACTTACTTTTATCAATATCTTTCCAGGCAGCATTCAACCTCGTGAAAAGTGGAATTTTTGGACTTTGAGAGGGACCAATGTAGGTCTCCACCGCTCCCTTCAGTGACACTTCGGCCACGTGGTGACGACATATCAACCAAAGAAGACGACGACCGAGATGTTTCTCCAGAAGAACGCAGACACCACCGTGGATGCCTGTATTCAACTGTGGCGAATCGCAACTAACACTGCCAACGTGCTCTTCTAGACCCCAGATATGAAGAAGATGGTGAACAGCCTGTGACTCGCAGACAGCGGTATGTTCTTTCAGCATAGCAACGCCGAGCAGCTGCTCCAAGTCGACGCCCGTCACAAGTACAGGGAGTCCTTCAAGTTTCTCGGCAGCTGTTCGAAAACAAAAGCGTATTACGAATTGAAAATGTCAAATTAAAAATGTACCGAATATTACATCGATTAATTAAATATCTTACTTTGTACGTCTAAGACTAATTTCCCGTCGAAATGTACAGTCACCCTGCCGTTCACTTTCAAAGAGCTCTTAACCCTTGCCGTAAATGCTTTCCTTGTTGACATTCTATGCTTTTGTATGGTAGACCGCGCACAGTTAATATCTTCCAGCTTGAATCCTAGTTTGGTAGCAATCGTTGAGACAATAAAGAAGGCGCCTCTAGTACTAGCTTGAAACCTATCAAGAGTGCCACTTAGATCTTCGTCCATTATGTTAAGCTTTCTCGGTTTTCTCTCAACAGGGGGCGAAAATTCATTACCACCGTCACTATCAGGCTCCAGTTTACCTTCCTGTCCACAATCTGAGTCTGAATCCCATTCTACTGTAGAATACACCTTTTCTATTTCCATATCTTCTTTTACCTTTTGCTTTTCTTTCCTCTTAAGTTCATTCTCTTTCTTTTGTTCCTCTTTGTCTATTTTCGTGTCCGGTTTCATGTATCCTACACGGTTTTCTAACATCTGCTCGTAAAACTTCCTGTCCTCATCCTTAGCCTTCTTTAGTTTTTTCCTGTTACACACATCAAAAGTTTTCTCTATATCTACTTGAAATTTATTTCTGCGATGCGATTGAGCTTCTTGCTTTTTGCTTTTCAGAAGCGTTTTCCAACTTAGAAATAAATTCTTCACCTTGACAACAACTTGCCTTGCCGGCTGCATCTCAACACCTGCTGCGGCGTACAATGGCCTTAAAGCTGCCTCCACCGCGCGTGCGCTCTCACTCACAGTTTGGTTCCGGGCTGTGTGGTGGTGAAAGAAGAGACGAAGAACATCCCTCGTAGTTGGCATCTTCGTTACCGGAAGACTCGGCGTTGAATATCCGACCAGCCATATCTTGTCCTTACTCTTGGTTCTCATTTTCACATGAATACTACACACTGCACCGTAAAATGAAACTCGACGCGAACAAAGTAAACAAAACAGATCAACGCCCGTCACAACACGCAGCGCAGCGACAGCAGCGGAGCCCACTTGACGCTGGACGAGGGCGGTAGGGTTGGGCGGGGGGGTGGGTGGGGAGGGGGGGGGGGTTGCGGCGGCGGCGAAGTCCTTCCCTTCTCTGTCGCACCACGCGCGGGCATCGAAAGAAGCTTTTGCCGTACTACGGGCCTGCGGCAGTGCCTGCGGTGGCAGCCGCCGGTCAGAGATTGCAGCTTTGTGCCGCCACGCAGCACTTTGGCGCAAATATCTCGGCAACCATAAAGCGCATCGCAAAAACACTTCTGACCATTTCGATGTGTTTTTACATTTGCAGCATTTTTTGTTCCAACACTTTTGTCGTGAAACCAACCATTAGCAAGTAACACCAACATTTATGCTATTTTAACCAAATTTTCGAAATGTTGCAACTTTGAGACCATTTCGCCACCTCTAAAAATCGTCGTACCGACCCCGTGATTTTTTTTAAATTTTTTCTCATGGATACCTACCGGAAAACCAAAACGCCCCCAAATATTTTCATACTTTTGCATAAGCGGCCGGTCTAATAGGACACTCCTCCCCCTTTGAAAAAAATACGTACAAACACCATGGATTTTAAGAAAAAAAAACTCTAGGTACATTGTAGCTCTGGAAATATTTTACACATGAGAAAAGAAATCAGAGCTCATGACAAAGGTAAATGTACGAACAACTCAATAATTTTTTTTGGAACACTAGGATAACGTAGATGAGTAACGATGACCCATGATAAAAAATAAGAGCTCGCACTGAATGGGGGAATGGTGTGCACGAGGAAAGTTATTTTTTTTGTAAAACAGTGGGAAAAAAAAACAAGAAAAATAACAACAAGCGAAAAAAATCATACGAACACCCAGGATCAGGAAGTCATGGAACAAATCGCTGAGGCTGCCTGGAAAGCCTCCCGGAGCGGGTGAGAACGCCGCGGACCGGATCCTGGTGGCGGCCTCTGTGACCACGCGCAGCTGGGCCCTGGGCAGGCTCTGGGTCCGGCTGAGGTCCTTGGATAGGACCCTGAGGCTCGTGGAGAGGATCCGGCTGTCCTTGGGGTGGATCCGGCTGAGGTCCTTGGATAGGACCCTGGTGCGGTCCCTGGAGTGGGTCCTGCTGCGGTCCCTGGAGTGGGTCCTGCTGCGGTCCCTGGAGTGGGTCCTGCTGCGGTCCCTGGAGTGGGTCCTGCTGCGGTCCCTGGAGTGGGTCCTCCTGCGGTCCCTGGAGTGGGTCCTCCTGCGGTCCCTGGAGTGGGTCCTCGTGCTCGAAGACAGCACGCCCATGGAAGTCGTCCGGCATGACCTCGCCGAAGGGAGGAGGGTCCTGGGGAGCGTCCTGGGGAGGGTCCTGGTGACCCGCGAGGCGTGGCCGGAGATGGTCGACGTGCACGTTCGCTCGCTTGGTACCGTCCTCGAGGATGACGACGCACCGTCGAGGGCCCAGGATCGCAGTGACCGAACCGCGGCGCCAGGATGACGCAGCTGTGCCTCGGAGGACCAAGACCCACACGTCCTGGGAGGGCGAAAAAGGGTTCTCCGCCGTGTCCGGGGCACCCACGGGAGGGGGGCGCATGCAGCTGAGGTGCTCGTCGAAGGTGCGGCCGAACATGAGCTCCGCCGGGGACTTCCCCGTCACCGCCGATGGCCTGGTCCGCATGGACCACAGCGTGCGGGCCACGCGCGTGTGCACGTCGCCCTCGGTGAACCTCTTCATCCCGGCCTTAAAGCTGTAGACGGTCCGCTCCGCCTGGCCGTTGCTGGACGGGTGCCACGGGGGTGAGTGCAGCAGGGCCACGCCGTTGCGGCGCAAGAACTCCTTCGTCGCCTGCGAGACAAAGCTGCTGCCGTTGTCTGTTACCAGCACCTGCGGCCGTCCGTAGTCTGCAAAGAGATACCGCAACGCGGTGATGAGCACCTTGGACGACAAGTTGGGTACCACCTTGACAACAGGCCACTTGGTAAATGAGTCTATGACAATCAGGAAGTTATGGCCCTGGAAAGGACCGGCGTAATCCATATGGACACGCTGCCACGGACGAGTAGGCTCCGGCCACGGAACGAACGGTTGCCGCGGGGGTCGCGGCGCGGCCTCCTGGCACTTGGTGCAGAGCTTGACGGTGCGCTCCAGGTCGGCGTTGAGGCCCGGCCACCAGACGATGGAGCGCGCGATGGCCTTACTCGCGACGATGCCGGGGTGAGACGCATGGATGAGTTTGAGTACCTGGGGGCGGAGCGCCGTGGGCACCACGACGCGGTCACCGTACAGGAGGCAGCCTCTGAGCAGGGAGAGGCTGTTCTTCTTCTTCTCGAACTGCACCGCCTCCTCCGGGACGGTGTCGGGCCAGACGTCCCCCGTCCAGTGCGTGATCCGGACAAGAAGGGGGTCCTTCTTGGACTCCTCCGCGATGGCACCAGCGGTCAGGGGATCCGGAACACTGGCCTCCAGCAGGTACACGCCACCGGGCTCCGGGTACAGGTCCGTGTCGTCACCGGGTAGGGGCTGCCTGGACAGAAAATCAGCATGGCCGATTGCAGTTCCGGGACGATGCTGAATCCGGTAGTCCTGTGAAGCAAGCGCCTAGCACCAGCGAGTCATCCGTGGCGACAGGTTGTCCGGCACGGGGGACTTGGGGTCGAACAGCGAAACCAGGGGTTTGTGATCGGTGACAATAAGAAACTTACGACCGTACAGGTACCTGGCAAATTTCTTAACTGCGAACATCACCGCAAGGGCCTCCTTGTCGAGTTGCGCGTACCGCCTCTCCGTCTTCGACAGGGTCCTGGATGCAAAGCGCACGGGGCGCTCCTCCTTCCTGCCGTCGGGGCCTGTGGGTACAACATTGAGGACAGCGCCCAGACCGTACGGTGAAGCGTCACACACAACAGTAACCGGCAAGTCCAAGTTGTAGTGCGCCAAAACTTGGTCCGAGGAGATGAGGCTCTTGATCATGTCCAGCGCCTGCTGGTGTTCGGAGTCCCACGTCCACAATGCGCCGTCGTCCAACAGGCGGTGCAGCGGCTCCAGGATGTGAGCCTTCCCGCGGAAAAAGCGCTCGTAGAAGGACACCAGCCCCAGCCAGGAGCGCAGCTGCTCCTTGTCGGCGGGGGTGGGTGCATCCTTAATCGCCGCGACCTTGTCCTCACTCGGGTGCACGCCGTCGGCTGTCACACGAAACCCAAGCACACACAACTCAGTGGCCACCCACGTGCACTTACTGGCGTTGACAGTGAAGCCGGCCTTGCTGAGGATGTCCAGGACCTTGTCGAGCAGCAAGTACAACTCCTCAAGTGACACGGCCCGGACGTAAATGTTGTCCTGGTAAACAATAACACCATCGATTCCACCCAGCAGGCCGTCCATAATGCGCTGGAAGATGGCGGGGGCGACTTTGACGCCGAACGGCAATCTGGTCACCTTGAAGAGGCCCTTGGACGTGTTGACGGCGAGCAGGTGCGCCGACTCGTCGTCGACGGGAATTTGAGAATAGGCCTCCTGGAGGTCGAGCTCGGCGAAAAACCTACCTCCGGCCAGTTTGTCCAGGACGACGTCCGTGGAGGGAGACTTGTAGGCGTCGTCGGCGACGGCCGGGTTAACGGTCGCCTTGTAGTCCGCGCAGAGGCGGACCTCCCCGTTGCGCTTCGCCACGGGAACAATGGCCGAAGCCCACTCGGCGCGCTGCACCGGCACCCAGAGACCGCGGCTGGCGTTGGCCTCGATGGCGTCCTCCACCTTACCGACAAGGGGAAGCTTGACCTCCCGTGCACGGTGGTAACGGGGTGGTTTGGCCGGATCGACGTGGATGCGTACGGGGGGGCCGTTGTAGCAGCCGATCACGGGCGAAGACACGGCTGAGTGCCTCTTGACCATGGCGATGATGTCGCCGTTGTTGACGCTGCAGACGGTCTCGGTTTCGCAAATCTTGAATCCCAGGGCGCGGAACCAGTTACGGGCTAGCAGATTTGGCCCGTTCCCCTTGCCGACCATAACGGGAAGTGTGTGTTCCCTCCCGTTGTACCCGACCTTGACCGCGCAGTAGCCGACGACCGAAATGGTAAGGGACGAGTCCCAAGCAGTGAAGAGCCTCGGCATGGGGCGCAAGGGGGGGCGGTCTGGCAGCGACTCGTACACAGCCTGACTAATCATGCTGCGTCCCGCCCCGTTGTCCAAGACGAAGTCCAGGGCACGGCCCTGGATGGTGAGGTGCACGATGTCGGGAGGAGGGACGTCCACGTCGTAGTCGCAGGCGCGGCTCCAGGGGGAGGGTAATGGGGGTAATTACCCCTCCCTTGGGTACTACATAAGCCGCCTGGAAGGTAGGCAAAAATCGCTACTTCGCCCCCGTAAGTGGGCAAAAAGCACTACTTTACACCCCCCTTAGCAAAATCCTGGAGCCGCGCCTGCGTAGTCGTCGGCAAAGAACAGACCGTCCCCGAAACCCGAGAAATCGTCGACGTGCCGCGGCGGGACAGTAGGCGGCGTCGCCGGCTGCTGCGGCTGCGGACGCTGCGGACTCACCGGAGGGGGAGAGGGGGGAGGGGGAGAACTGTTGACAAACCCCACAGTCTCGGCCGACGGCTTGTCGCCCTTCGGTTGCTTCTTCTCCTCGCCCCTCTTCTTCTGCTGCGGCTTCCGTTTACCGCCGCGACAAACGCTTGCCACGTGTTTCCCTTTACACTTGGCGCAGCAGAGCGAGTCGCGGTCGACCGGACAATCGGACGCGAGGTGCGGCCCGGCACAGTACCAACAAGTCAGCTCCTTTGACTTCGGGGCGGGGCGGCTTGTAATCTTGTTGATCACCTCCGGCGCGCGGCTGGCGGCAGCGGCCGACCGGCGCGTGGCCTCCCACTGGGACGCGGTGTCCACGGCGCGCGTGAATGTAGCGCCGCGCATGTCGAGCAGGCGCTCCTGGAGCGCAGGCTCCCGCACACCCCGGATGAACTGATGCATGAGCACGACGTCGAGGGCGGGCCGGTCCTCGATCCCGATCGTAGCCGAGAGCACAGAGAGGGCCTCGGCATAGGCCACGGCTGACTCACCCTCCTGCTGTAGACGGTCGGTGAAGACAATGTACTGGGTGGTGGGGTGCAGTTCCACCTGCATGTTGTCCTCCAGGATCCCCTTGATCTGGTCGAAGGTCAGGTTGTCAACCAGGAAAGGGTCAGCCCACTAGAGATGCCCAGCTAAACGAAAAACATCGATATTTGTAAGATCGATATTGACATATTTTGATAAATTCGATATCGATATATCGACCTAAAATATCGATAGATATATCGACCACATATCGATAATTTGAAGAGGAAACTTAAAAGACCGAGATACGAGTCAGTCTCAACAGGTTTTTTTTATTTCCACAAAAAAAAATCAAATAAAAGTGTAGGCGATGCGACGTAGGCGATGTAGGCGCGGCGCGGGACGGGCCTGAGCTGGGTTCAGTCTGCTTCTTACAGCTCTGACTGACGGCAGACGACACGGACATTACGAATGTGACGGTAGTTTAACGGGTGCATGAATTCATTTTTAAGCGAATACGTTTAATTTACCCTGGGGCCGATATATCGACCGACATTGTCGATACACATATCGGAAAATTCCAATATCGATAAAAAATATCGATATATCGGGCTTAAAATATCGATATTTTGATATATCGATACCATATCGGCCATCTCTACAGCCCACCGGTCGAGTCGATCCAGAGTTGGGTCGTCGAGGGCGTCGAGTAGGATGCCTCTTCTCTGCGCATCGGGAATATTACCCCAGGCGGCAATGTGGGACTTGATCCGGCGGAAAAATGCCGCCCATGACTCCGGCCTCTTCGAATCGTAGCGTAGCGGTGGTACCGACGACATTTCCACCGGAGCAGCGGCGCGGAAAACGACGTAGACCGGGTGCTACGAGGCGCACGTGCTCGTACACAGAGACCGACGGCGCTGGGCCGTAGCCGTCCCACGATGTATCCCGCAAATCCCGGTGGCCAATCGGGCGGGGAGTCCGAAACACTCCCGACACAAACACAACGGAGAAAGAACTCGACCTCGTCGCCACTGTTGTGTCCGAGGGAAGGGCTGGGTTGAAGTAATAGCGAGATGTTCCTCGTGCGGGAGTATATTTCAGACTGCCGGAGTACAGGTTTACAGCAAGGCAGGAAGGCACTACAGATGGCGCTAGTGTAGCGGATGTTACAGTGGATGACTACTAGGTAGCAGCACTGGGTGGATAGGAAAGATACCTGTAAATACCGGTCAAAAACTTAACTAGGGTATTTAGCCCGTCTCGACACGTTTCTTTAGAAACGGCAGGAGACGGGCTTATAGTCTGATGCCGACTGTTTGTTCGTTCGGGCGGACGTGTGTACGCCGACTTATCGTTCACAGAAAAACTTTAAATTCGGAGGATAAACTCCTTTCTTAACGAAGAATCACGAACGGTGGCAACAATTTTCGATTTATATCGCATTTTTGATTAAATAAAATATGTCTGTTTTTGTTTTTTGAGGTTAGGGTTGGCCGCTGCGTGCACACCATTACCATCGCGGCGCGCACAAGGACGGGCTCAGGTTAACGATTTTAATCGTTACAAAAACATCTGCTATCGGGCACTTCTAGGGAGACTCAAGGCGGAGGGCCGAAGGCCCTCGAACGCCGCCGGCAGGTCAAGCCGGCCAAGTGCCCCCTGTCGAACCGAGGTGCCAGTGGAGCGCAGCGGAACTGGCACCGAGGTTGACGGAAGGGACGGGCCAGCTTGTTATTGTGAGCGAAATTGATCCACACGTAACGAACATTTACTGCTTTTCTTTTCCTTTTTCAGCCTGAGGACGTGGATGAAATTACCGTTCAGGAAACTACGCAGGAAGGAAGGACACGAAGGAACCCAAGAAAACTAGTGGTATGTTGTGATGCGCTCATATCAACATTGGTCTGTGATGCAATGTTCCGCTGCGCTCCACCGGCACCTCGGTCCGACAGGGGGGCTTGGCCAGCTTAGTCTGCCGGCGGCGTTTGCGAGGGCCTTCGGCCTCCGCCTGAACTCCCCCTAGAAGACCCTGATAGCAGACGTATTCGTTACGATTAAAATCGTTAACCTGAGCCCGTCCCGTGGAACAGTGCGTGCAGGATAATCGTGCGCGCGGCGGCCAACCGTTGTCTCATAAAACAAAAACAGACATATCATTACTCAGAACTGCGATACAAATCGAAAATTGTAACCACCGCACGTGATTCTACGTTAAACACGCTGGCCCGTCCCTTCCGCTGCGCTCCACCGGACATCGGTTTGACAGGGGGACTTGGCCAGCTTGGCCTGCCGGCGGCGTTTGCGGGGGCCTCCGGCCCCCGCCTCAACTCTCCCTAAAAGTGCCCGATAGCAGATGTATTTGTTACGATTAAAATCGTTAACCTGATCCCGTCCCTGTGCGCGCCGCGATGGTAATGGTGTGCGCGTGGCGGCCAACCCTAACCTCAAAAAAACATAGACAAATTTTTATTAATCAAAAGTGCGATACAAATCGAAAATTGTTGCCGCCGTACGTGATTCTACGTTAGGAAAGGAGTTGATCCTCATAATTTGAAGTTTTTCGGTGAACAATAAGTCGGCGAACACGTCCGCCCGAACGAACACGCAGCGTCAGACTATAAGCCCAGCTCCTGCCGTTCCTAAAGAAACGTGTCGGGACGGGCTAAAAAAGGCATGATACTTTACCAGTTAGTTTTCTCTATCTTTATTATTTATCCTGTGCACCATTACCACTTTGTTTAATGAAGGATTTCATTTAACATATTCAGTCACCATCAAGTCCAGCCAGTACAAGCTGTGCAGTCATTTCCTACTTTTTAATAGGTTAATGCTTTGGGAAAGTAGAAAACATGGGATGTAAACCAAATTTTAAAGGTACGGTTTTGTTGTTTTTCTGAAGGCTTGCACCTTTCTTTATTGTATCACAGAGTTGCAGTGCCTGTCACTTTAAAGTTGGCTTCTAATGTTAAGCCCATAACATTCAACATTCTCTTAGTAATGCATAGTCTTTAAAAATTCCCGCACTGTGAGGGTGATCCTGAATTTTAAAAGATTTGAGCAACTACTCTAGTTACATAACTGCAAATATGTAATTTTGTTTAGGTTTGGTGAGATGATTTTGTATCAGAAAAACTGAAAAATGAAAACTTTCTGCAGGGCACAGAATTAATTAGACAAAGAAATCCATGTTTAAATCTGTACTTCTTTCTGTGGCCTTAGAAATATTTTTCAACCCTGATAGATCAAAAGTTGCTGTGAGCCATTAAACTGGTAATTCACTCCTTCGCATTTTTAATGGCATAACGGGTCACTATCCTGTAACTACAGTACAGTGACTTCAATGTCCAGTTTGCAGATTGGGCTCTCTCTCTCTCTCTCTACCCATGGAAGTCAGTCGTTGGGTCACACCCACACGTATTGCTGTGGATCCCACCCATGGGCAACTATGGACGAACATGCGACCGCTCATGGGTAGCACCCAAGATGGGTACCACAGAGTGTCACATATCACATCCCATTGACCCATTCGGTCCCATGACTCATGAAAACTACCATGGCTATTTTGGACTGGAATGGTATCAGTGAAACTGACTTAGTTATTCAAATCTTAACCTTGCACCCCTAAACCCCACACACAGTGGGGACAGCTTCAAAAAAGGACGGATTTCTTCAGAGAGAACAAGTACCGAGAGTGGGACTTCCCCAATTGCTTTGCTGCTATGAATAGGCGCCATTGCTGTCTCCAGGTTAGTCTTTAGCTTTCGCTGGTGCAACGGCCGCGTAGGGCACCCCCTCTAAATTGCCTGAGTGTGGGAGGCCAGACTTGTATACTGGCTCTTCCAGCAAGAGTAAAAAGAGGCGGATAGTTACACAAGGAATTTTTCATGTATCAGAATTTTGCCAATGGCGCTGGTGACTGGCGCAATTTCAAGTGCACCTTCTCAATGGTGCTCTTGGCACTTGGCGACGCCAACTACCGGCTCATCTACGTCGACGTGGGTGGGCGTGGCCGGCGCAGCGACGGCGGGCTCTGGGAGCAGTGCGACTTCAAGTCGGGCATAGTAGACGGCACCGTGCTCCTACCCCCGCCCAGGCTGCTTCCTGGCTCACATCGTGGCCGACGCGGCGTTCGAGACGAGCCCCCACGTTATGACGACCGTTCATAACTGACCACAAGAACAACTAAAGGTAAGGACATCGCGCTGAGTTAAAGGAGGGGAAAGGCTATGAGGAGGAGGGGTGGGGCACACACGTAAATTACATTTTCTATCCTTGCTGGTTGTCCAGAGCCCGGCGCCTGATAGAGACTGTCGGCGCGGTGTAGAGTGCTGCGTCGCTCCTTTGCAACATCACGGAGAACGACCAAGGATATCTCAAGGCCGTGTGCATTCTGCACAATCTGCTGATCCTCCTAAACCAGGAAAATGTGCCTCCACACCAGAGGTAGTATATTCCTCCGAACTTTGAAAACATTGAGGGCTTCAATGATTAGCCTCTGCCTTATCTGACTTATCAGTCTTCTCGAAGGCGTTCAAGGCCCGTACCTTTGTTCTGGAATATAAAGGCGACCTAATTACCCACAAGAAGGCCATCTCTCGGGAAAAGAAGTACAAGGGCATGCCATCGTACTTATACCTTCTCCTTTAAGGAAATCCTGTTCACTGCCGTATTTGCCATGCACTTACTTCCCATCCAGGTTGGGCTTGGACACTCTGGACCAAGGAGTGATCCGCGGCAGCCCCGTGCTGCCGGTGCCGCCCCACCGCTGACCACAGCTGGAAGTGGAGGAACTTGCAACCTTCTTAGGCCATGATATAGCCACTCATCGCTTTCACTACCGCTTATCTGAGGCCACAATTCAAACGGCGAAGGTAAGCGAGTATCTGCTTAAAGTGTGTAGTGACGCTAGCACGAAAAATACACCCAGTGGCACTCCAGACAAGGAATCTAGTGACGGTAGTGCTAATGAAAGTGAGGAGGAAGAAGAGGTTGAAGAGGGACCTCAAGCCGTACTAATGCATTCCTAATCGCGGAAAAGAGTAACAAAAAGGCCCTGGACAACACCTCAAAAGATTATTGTATTCAAGCACTCCTCCGATGACATAGAAGCTGGAAAATGCCATGGAAAACAAACGTGTGAGAAATGTTTACGTGAGACTCCATGCAAGGGGAGAAAGTGGACTGACATTCAAAAAATTTGTAGGAATGCAGTGAGAAAGCGTTTCAAAAAGCGTTCGTTAATTTTTGGTCACTGTTCTTTTTTAATATGACTTATTGCAGGTAAATGTAAGTAATACATAGTAATACATTTCGCTCCCTCGGTGTTATGACCATTATTGTGTACCTGAGGCCATGAGGCCTAATGAAGCTCACCAGTGATTTCCTGGGGTTGCTAAGGGCTTGGCAAAGCAAGTCTCAATAACGTTCATTCCATCTGCATACAATAGAAGTGAGAGAGCGCAAAGTGCATAACTCAGTAATACAGTATTTGTGAAATTTTCCAGTCGCGTCCTGGTATATATAGAAGTAGGTGCTACTGATGGAATCTCCGGGTCTTATAAAACATGAAAATTCTCTCTCAACGTGGTGTTGATCTTCACGTAGTTTTTATGCTTTAATTTTAAACTCTTTTTCTGAATGGATATAATTTGCTTTACAGCTCCGTTAGATGACTCTTCGCGAGGCTCCAAGCTTCTGGTCACTTCTGGTTCTTTTGTTGTAAGACTTCTTCAAGTACAAGTTGTGCTTTTACTCCTAGTCTGTGGGTTTTTAAATGATCAATGTAATTTTGGTCACAGTTCACAAGACGAGACCATCTGTGACTCTAGATCATGCTGAGTTGTTTAAGAAGGCACCGATCAGTCTTCTAATCCAGTCTTCGTAAATGAAACTGAACAAACACATTGAACAGTGCTGAGTGTTCAGAACCACAATAATGCTCTTCCAGTAATGTTGATATGTTTAAAGCAAGTAAATGTAAGTAACACATAGAGGTACGCACATTTTGCTCCCTCACTTCTAATGTATGCTTCCACAGGTGTTATGGTCAATTCAATGGTCAATGTAATTTTGGTCAGTTCTTTTTAGTGTCACTTCTTCCCATACAAGTCGTGTTATTACTCCTAGTTTGTGGGTTTTTCAATGGTCACAATAAGTTTGGAACACCTTACCTGAATAAGGTCACTCCGTGCCTAAAAAATTCAATAAAGCTGTCACATTGTGAAAGATGACTTCGTAACTTTGCTTCACCCTTACTAAAATACCTTACGCATGACTGCCAGTTTTCAGCAAAATAGAAAGTAGGCACTTCCCTCTTCCTGCAAAGGACGTCTGCCATGCTTCCTCTTTCCTGCGGCCAAGCTAGGCACCTCTCCCGGCCAGTGGTGTGCACAAGCGGGCGCCCCCCTTCCCCGAGAGGCACCAAAAGACTAATATTTCAAGGCTTGATACACGATTTGATAGAGTCGCTGATTGCTTATGTCGGGATTCAGACAGGTACTTCCTTGCACTTCCCATGATAATCAGTTCCATGGGAGACCGACTGTCGCGCGAGAACCAGGCGAGAGTTTTGTGCTACTGGGGTGGTGTTCAAAGAGTGTCGTGGAGAGTTGTACGCCTCAGGTCGGTACGTTCAAGCTCAGCCTGAGGGGTCGGCCATAAATTGCGTGACACCATTTCCGTGCGGCTGACACTGTAATTTTTTGGGGTTTGAATTTCAACCTTTAGCCGTGTGACATAAATTCGACGCTAAGGGTTGAACGCGTTCAACCCTAAAATGGGGTTGAATTATTTTAAACCCTGCCCGTGGGTTGAAATCCAAACCTTAATGGAGGGGTCAAAAATGGAAAGTCGTGGGTTGAAGTTAATACTGCCCAAAAACGAAATGTTTCAGTAACGTGCGTCATTTATGTACGTGTATGAAAGCCCTTTAGCTGGGACTCGAACCCAGGACCTCCCGCCCCCAGGTCCGTGCCTTTAACCACACGGCTACACTGACAGTTGAGAACCTGGGATCCGGATCAGACCTCTTGTATATATCGTACCACTGGCTAAGTGTTACCATCGTAAGGTTTAAAATTCAACCTAGTCAGATGAAAATTATTACAATTTCAAATGGAGTTCCATTTTATCATCCCCGAGGGCTGAAATTCCACTGCTTCAAGTTTAATTTTGAACCAAAATGGTTAAAATGTAAAAAAGAGAACTTCGATATGTGATATTTCAACCATCAGTCAGAGGTTTTAGACCTAGCACTGCAAATTTTCAGCCTTGGATGTAATTTGTCCCCTTAAGGTTGAAATGTCAGCCATTTCTCAGAATTCAGCCTTAAGGGTTGATCGTTTTCAACCCTTTTCTGCGATGGGGTTGAAATTTAAACCCCAAAAAATAACAGTGGAGACGTCGGCAACACCAGTCCTGTCGATACCCCGCATTCGAACGGCCAACGGCGTTAGCCCTCAAGTGCGAGCGGTCCATAGACGTGTGCACCTCATGGTGTTAATTTTTGCAACAAATTTGCATAAGATTCGAAATTTCAGTCTAGTAATGGCGTTTTTCGGACTTTTTAGCCCTGTAATTTAGCTCAAACGAAGGGGCAACCACTCATTACATAGATTTCAGGATTTCGTCGGATTACACCCCGTGGTTTTCGTTAATTTTAGAATTTTATTGCTTTTCAGGCTATGTCAGCTTATGCAGGTGCTATTTTTCAGCATGAAGTCCATGTCCAGCTGTAATTTGTTTTCGATTTGCTTTTAAAACTTTCTAGAATTCTGTACACATGAGTACGCGAGTGATTCACCCCTCAAGCTCAAACATTTTATTGCAGTTTTAAGGTTTTTAATCGACAATTGTGCGTAATTGTCTCTAAAGCTGTCACATTATCGATCGGAATTCTTTTAACACTAAAGCTGATAGTAGTCTGATCATGTTGCTGTGACCTTTGAGAAGCGTTAGGTTATCCTGTAAACGACCCGTGATGACGTGTACGATGCGAAACATATCACGATTACGCCCCAGCGCTACAATGTCCTGCTATTTGCCTACCTGCAGGCGGTAAAAGTTACGCCGGTTGCCTACATCGCGCGTGAGGATGGGGGCAATTGTCCTTGACTTTGTTAAGTGTCCTGTAATTGTGCTATCAATGAACCTCGGTGTCACCAGTTCTTTGTTCGTGTTCCACACACCCCTCATATCCAGACAAACAAGCTGGCCCGTCCCTTCCGTCATCCTCGGTGCCACTTCCGCTGCGCTCCACCGGCACCTCGGATTGACAGGGGGACTTGGCCAGCTTGGCCTGCCGGCGGCGTTTGCGGGGCCTTCGGCCCCCGCCTCAAGTCTCCCTAGAAGTGCCCGATAGCAGATGTGTTTGTTACGATTAAAATCGTTAACCTGAGCCCGTCCCTGTGCGCGCCGCGATGGTAATAGTGTGCGCGTGGCGGCCAACCCTAACCTCAAAAAACAAAAACAGACAAATTTTCATTAATCAAAAATGCGATACAAATCGAAAATTGTTGCCACCGCACGTGATTCTACGTTGAAAAAGTAGTTGATCCTCAAAATTTGAAGTTTTTCTATGAACGATAAGTCGGCGAACATACGTCCGCCCGAACGAACATGCGGCATCAGACTATAAGCCCGGCTCCTGCCGTTTCTAAAGAAACGTGTCGGGACGGGCTAAAGAGGCCCACTGTCAAAATAATCCTAACATTAAATGGGATTCCAAATGTAAAGCAAATTTACCAAATACGTGTAGTGTGTTTAGGAATATTCTGAAACGTGTGTAAAATCCCACACACGGCTAAAGACATATATCTGTTCAAATATTTCCTACACATTGCAGAATACTTTACACTTGATGGGAATTTCCTTTGTCATCCACATTTTTATAACTTTTTACTGACGTCAACTAAATTTTTCAAATCATTTCAATACACAATTTGTGTTCAGTGAGTGGCTGTACTACCTAAAGCTGCAGACTTCTACCAAATGCTAGCGGAAAGTTTAAGGTAGCCACAACAGACATAGTGCTGCCACAACAAAGATGAACAAGAAGACCACCCTAGTAACTCTCTGAGTTCACATTAAATTATATTTGATCAGGTGCACTTAGATTAACATCTTTCCTCTCATCTTGTAATTTCTCAAAGGGAGAGGTAAGGGGGAAAGGTAATGGGAAAATAGAAAAAATAATCAGGTCATGTCATACCTGCTGCAGTGTGCAACGTCAACACGATAAAAGTTTTTTGACGATTGCTATTTCACTTAGAGCTGTCTTGTTGAAACTGCACCATAATTATCATGTAGGTCACAGTGGCTGATATGACCTAGGACAAAAAATGCGAGAACAGCAGGTGAATTAGACCGGGCTAAAGTTGGCCAACTTTTTTATTGGCCAACTTTTTTTTTTATGGCCAAATTTTGACGATACGATTAAATGCGGGAAAGTCGTTTTATGAGTTGCTGAACAACATATCAAAAGATGGCAATGAAAATTTTGGGGAAATTTCTCAAATTTTCGCCAGGACTTAGAAACGAAATTGCCACATCTTGACCACACGACCACATGCCGAAAAGACGTTTTAGGGTTCGCCAGACAACATATCCAAAGATGGCAACACAAATTTTGGGGGAATTTCTTACATTTCCGCCAGGACTTAAAGGCCATACTTTCATTCTGGCAACGTCCGTAAAGCCGTTACCGTGTCATCAGTCTCGTGGTCAGCGATATTGGGAGTTCAATATCTACACAAATTGGCCTGTTAAAATTCTTGCGGGTATAAGGAACTGAGCTTCTAGTACCAAATAGTTGGCAAAAGCCTGATTTCGAATTTTAACAGGCCATACTTTTCCTCTGGCGACGTACGTAAACCAGTTTTCGTGCCATCAGTCTCGTGGTCAGCGATGTTGGCAGTTTAATATCTACACAAATTGGCCTGTTAAAATTCGTGCGGGTGTTAGGAACTGAGCTTCTTGTACCAAATAATTGGCCAAATCCTAATTTTGAATTTGAACAGGCCATACTTTTGCTCCGGCGACGTTCGAAAAACCGTTTCCGTGCCATCAGTCTCGTGGTCAGCAATGTTGGCAGTTCACTATCTACACAAATTGGCCTGTTAAAATTCATGCGACTGTTCAGAACTATAGTTCCAATGCCAAATAGTTCGAAAAAGACAGATTTCGAATTCTAACAGGCCATACTTTTCCTCTGGCGACGTTCAAAAAGACCTTTCTCTGACATCAGTTTCGTGGTCAGCGATGTTGAGAGTTCAATACCTACACAAATTGGCCTGTTAAAATTCATGCGGCTGTTACAAACTATAGTTCCAATGCCAAATAATTCGAAAAAGACTGATTTCGAATTTTTACAGGCCATACTTTTCCTCTGGCGACGTTCGAAAAGTCGTTTCTATGCCACCAGTCTCGTGGGGAGCAATTTTGGAAGTTCAATATCTACACAAATTGGCCTGTTAAAATTCTTGCGGGTGTTAGGAACTGAGCTTCTAGTACCAAATAGTTGGCCAAAGCCTGATTTCGAATTTTAACAGGCCATACTTTTCCTCTGGCGACGTTCGAAAAGCCGTATCCGTGCCATCAGTCTTGTGGTCAGCAATGTTGGCAGTTCAATATCTATTCAAATTGGCCTGTTAAAATTCATGCGACTGTTAAGATCTATAGTTCCGAAGCCAAATAGTTTGAAAAAGACAAATTTCGAAGTCCTTAACAGCCGCATGAATTCAAACAGGCCAACTTGTGTAGATATTGAACTGCCAACATCGCTGACCACGAGACTGATGTCAGGGAAAGGGCTTTTAGAACGTTGCCAGAGGAAAAGTATGGCCTGTTAAAATTCGAAATCTCTCCTTGGCCAACTATTTGGTACAAAGAGCTCAGTTCCTAACACCCGCAAGAATTTTAACAGGCCAATTTGTGTAGATATTGAACTCCCAACATCGCTGACCACGAGACTGATGGCAGGGTAACGGCTTTTCGGACGTTGCCAGAATGATAGTATGGCCTTTAAGTCCTGGCGGAAATGTAAGAAATTCCCCCAAAATTTTTATCGCCATCCTTCGATATGTTGTCTGGCGAACCCTTAAACGTCTTTTCAGCATGTGGTCGTGTGGTCAAGATGTGGCAATTTTGTTTCTAAGTCCTGGCGAAAATGTGAGAAATTTCCCAAAAATTTTCATCGCCATCTTTTGATATGTTGTTGAGCAACCCATAATAGGACTTTCCCGCATTTGATCGTATCGTCAAAATGTGGCCAAAAAAAAAGTTGGCCAATAAAAAAGTTGGCCAACTTTTGCCCGGTTGAATTAGTATATGCACTGGGTCTAAGGTTAAGTAAAGATGATACTACTAATATAGTTGAAGTCAGTCTTTTCAAAATTCTATTCGGACATTTAATCTAAGATAAGTAGAGGCAAACTGGTGCCCGCGCTGCTGCCGCCGAGGGGTCCACACCGAATTGAATTGAAGCAACATTAGATGCAACAATCAATACAACAGCGTTTTGGACTCCGCGGCTAGCGTCATCGCGCTGCGCTAGGTGACACGGATCCGAACGGAGCCGCTTCATATTTACTTATTTTTACCACCTATTAGGATTCAATGCAGACACCATGAGACAAAGGTCAGGTGATGCCTTCTGTGGGCAAAAGTCATACTGCTAGACAAGGGAGTTTAGCTCAACCTCCTAAGTTTACCAAATTGAAGTTCGGATCAAACAGAACATTAATGTAAAATTGGCTCCGCAGTTTTCTTCTTACCGATAGGAAAAGAGGACGACCAACTGCCGTGAAACCATGCAGTGAGACATTGGCAGGGCAAACCGACATTGATTGGTAGAACAGTGAAATCTAGGGATTAGACTACAGTTAGCAACGAGACGTTCGTGGGAAAGTTCTGTATCTGTATTAAGACTAGCTAGAGGTACCGCTCGCAGCAGTTGAGGATCATTCGTTCCCATCGAAAAATTATCCAGCATTTCGACTACCGACGCCGACATCTGAAACAAATATCAAACAGAATATGAGCAAATGCCTGGCTGTCGCTGCTCTGTTTGGGAAATTCTGAAGCCTGAAACTTCACTACCTCACCTGATTCGTGGCCCTATGCGCTTCGTCGGTAACAATGCTCAGTTGCGATAACACCATCAACACTGTCGTCATTTCGGTGAAAATGGTGTACTTCGTCCCTTCTTTGAGAAAAACGTGCAGCATGTAAACGGCCAGAAGGAGGCTGCCGTTGAACAGAGCGCATAAGGTGAAATGCGCCGCAACACAAAGTATATCATGTTGTATCGCTGAAGGCTATCGGACCTAAGGAACAGATGGATCACCATGAAGACGTCCAACAGCCTCATGTCGACTCCGTTAGTCATCAGGCGCAGCTTCATCCACGATCTGCGTGCCCACCGCAAAGCCGTCAGAAGCTCTCTG
Organism: Odontothrips loti; assembly: GCA_038380765.1. Lineage (NCBI taxonomy): Eukaryota > Metazoa > Arthropoda > Insecta > Thysanoptera > Thripidae > Odontothrips > Odontothrips loti. The sequence goes on along the minus strand of CM076251.1, from coordinate 4,227,887 downwards.
GCAGGCGCCGTGTGGGGAATTCTCTGCCACATAAAGGGAAGGTCCTAACGGAGAACTTTTCATTACGAAGAACTTTGTTCAGCTGTAATGTTTGGAGGGTCCATTTTTTAAAAATTTTATCTTAAGAACGGAAGTTTTTCATCCGTAACGCACAAACGTTTTCATCGGTATGTTCTGAGTCAGAAACCTTCGTATTGCGAACCAAACCCCACGGGTGCACAGTTTCTTCGTTATATGAAGTGCTCCGTAAGGACTTTACTGTGTACAAGGAGAAATGTTGTCCTCTAGTGTCTGATCGACAGAAAACGCGCAGGACGTAATCTCTAGGACAAGGCTGTTGGTCACGAGAGGGCGCTAGTTTTACGTCGGAACACATCTCATGATCAAAGCTCTTTGTCACGAACTGATAAGCAGCCTTACCTCGTTGATATAATCAGTCAACGCCGTAGCTGCCACCCGTAGCTGGTAGCTGCGGGTGCTGTGGTACGCCATCAGCTGCACTTGCATCATGAATCCGACATAGGCGACGGGAAGATAGGTCCAGCGCATGCGCAGTGCCCCCGTCTGCACATCCGATATCAATAGGGCAATCCGGAGGCACTCGGAATACAGGTAAATAAATCAGTCTTCACAAAAGCGGATCCAGTACAGCACGGGCATGAGGCGAACTACAGCAAATAGTTTCTCCGCCCGCGGTATCAGCCACCAACCGACGTCATGATCCCACATGTTGAAGGTCAACCGGGTCAATGCACCCCTTATGATGCCACGAGGTAGCCAATCCAACAATATTGATGTTTTTCTTATATTCCGATGTCTTTATTTTTGAAGTTTGTATAGGGAATGTTTGGTAGAAGGTGAGGTTTTGAACTATTATCAATGTAGACGGCGTAGAAGAATGTAGGCAACCTTGCACATGCCGCAATTTGCCATTCGTGCTCAGTGCGACGGTTAGTGGAAGATATCGGGACCCACATTGCATTTTAGCATACTGAGTTCAAAATTTGTGGTAGTACATAGTTCATACCCTTAGGTGACTTTCAAGAAGTAGTGTGTAGTTAGGACTGAGGTGTTCTCCCAGTCGGAAAAAAATTGACATCTATTAGATGTCTATTGTTCGACCTAAGGACGTCTAGGACTGGGCTAAGATCTATGTCTAGTAGACGTCTAAGTGGCGACCATTTGCACGAAAGATAAACGACTAATAATCTAAGGTAAATAGACTTCATTCAGATTCCAAATTTGACCAAATCTTGACCTCAAAATGCAATTCCTTTAGTAGCCGGACAATCTGTCATGATATAATGAAGAAAAGGACATTTAAAAAAGTTAAAGAATGGGTATTAGAACCAGTATTCTTCAGCTTCCTATCCTGGCTCCTTTTCCGTTACGCTATGCGCTTCTCTGGGAAAACGTCGTGGCCTCTACTTTCTACGATGGAAGCGTCCCAACCAAGCGTCGCAAGTCCCGCAGGGACTAAGTATGTGGGAGTCAAAATTTGGTCAATGTCATCTTTTGATATGTTTATGCCTGGCGTTCAAAACACATTTTGAACGCATGACTTTTGAACTAATTGTGGTCTAAGACAATCTAAGTCTATTAGATGTCTAATAGATACCTACAGATCTAGCACGGATACCAGCAGATCTTATAATGTCTAACTTAAATCTACCAGTATACTTAGACGTAAAAGAGGATGCAAAGATGATAAAAATATGTCTATGTGTGTCTAACTGTAGATATAGATCAACACAGACATTGTAGATGTACATTACATGGTCTAGAAAATCTAATAGATGTCTATTTTCTGACTGGGCTATCGTTCTAGTTTGATATTTATGCGTGAGTTTTTCTGGATCGGTGGATCAACAATCAACTCTCTAAAGGTGATCTTGAACTTGATTATATCACCGGAACATAACTGGGTAGATAAATCGGATTCAGAACTCAACGAATAACGAATAAGCGGGGGGTGTTGCCAATTTAGTTGTACGTTTTTGTTACCAACACAACAGGTACCATTTGCAGGGCCTGTGCACAGCGGGCTGCATAACAGGGATAAATTACTGTTTTTAATCGAATTCGGCGTTATTGTTCGCGGCCTGCAACGAAATTTTGCCAGTATCTTCCCGGGCGTCAACGAGGGAGACCTGCAGCACCATGCGCGTACCCTGGCACACTGCAAAGTCAAGCGTGGACGAAGTCCACTCAAGGTAGCGAGGACCACTTTGGTCCACATGCGGAAGTGTGGACCATTAGTAGTCTACTTTAGGAAACGTGAACCACCAGTATCAGATAGGGAAAATAAGGCGCGGTGGGGTGTGGCCCCAGAGCGGTCCACACTTCCTTGTGTGGACTACGAGAGTTCCACGCTTCCTTGTGTGGACGAAAGTGGTCCACGCTTCCTAGAGTAGACCAAAGTGGTCCACACTTGCAGTGCACCCCTGATGAGCCTTCTCTCCACCAATAAGCTGGAGGAGTGCCATTCTAGGTCTAAATATCCGGTTAAAAGGCGCCGATTTTGGCACGCAGATACGGTTTGCTAACAGTGCGGATCCGTATAGTTTACTAGATCCACTGCTGTGGACGACGCTGGTTGAATTGTGAGTAATTCAATGCGACTCATCAATGTGAAGTGCAAGCCACTGTAGAGCTGCGGAGGAATTCTAATCTAGATAGGGTCGTGCCGGTCGTGCCAAGCGCTTCTATAGGCGCTTGTACTAGGTTCCTTGTTCCCATTGTGATAATCGCAAGTGCTTGTGAGACCTTTTTCTGTCTGCATTGTTTTTTTTTTCTGTCTGCAGGTCCTGTTAACTGAAGCGTCCTATCGCGGTCATTGATCTGAATGTTTCTGGTAAGGAAAGGAGGAACGGACCTGCTTGGAGTTTAGCTCGACACTGGAGTTTTCGACCCGAAAGTTTTCTGACAAGAACAATTTTGCCCTCAATTTGTGACAGTCAATTGTCAGTCAACTTGGGTGCCGAATGACGTCTCTCCACGCTTCTTTTCAGCTTTTCGGCTCCTTTCCGATAAGGATGTAGACTTAACTATTGTCCAGGATATTGCGTTTAAGTCCAAAGTAACGTCATTCGGCACCTTTCAACACTAGAAAGCCTGACTTTTTCGTATACCTTAAAAGCCTGAAACGGTCGTTTTGAACGCTATCGTTTTCCACGGGCATTTACCGACATATGTGCATAGAATATCGGTCTAAGAAGTACCAGTTTGACCACTGCCGTCACCGATGGTAAAAGTTGATGTAGAGACCGCAAAAGTTGGTCTACAGGGCTGAAATTTTGCCAGGAGACACTTAAGGCACAATCAGGAAAAGTCACGGAAGGAAATTTCGCTGCCCTAAAAAAAAAAAAAAAAAGATCGAAATCTCATGTCGAAAATTGAAAACGGTCATTTTGACCGCTTCAGGCTTTCTAGTGTTAAAACGCTTTATCTCCGGAACCAATGATCGCACAGACACCTTAGACAGTCCATTTTAAAGCTAAATATATGCTCTTCAGCGTTTAGTCAAGGCGATATTTTGATTTGTGTAGCTGTTACTTAGATATTTCATGACAACCTTAGTTACACTATTTCTAAACTTTGGTTTGCAGCGGGTTTTTCCTTGCCAAGTCCCAGAGAACGGCTCCAAAGTACATCAGCCTGCACATTATCAGAATTGCCAGCGTTTTCGGCATCTAGTGAGCCAAACCCCACCCTTGTTAGTAAATTTGGGCTCGAACGGCGCCGGTTTACATGAATAAAAGTGGAGCGTTATAAACTTGAACTTCGAACGCGATTTGTTCAAAAACGCACCGATGAAAAAAAAAATCAAACTCACACATATTCTCCATACCGAACTCTATCAGTTCTCAGAAGCTCGTCGTGCCGCAAATTATTTGATGCAAAAATGCTATAGTGTCTGGAATACGGCCCGTCTGGCCGGCTCGCGTCAGATCGGAGCACCAACGCACCGAAGCTGTCACGCAGCGCAACAACTCGTCACCTCGAACCACCGGTGCAGCAAAGCAAAGGTAGAGCTCACAGTGACCAGGAGTCAGGCCTTGTATTGTCTCTTCAGCGAATAAGCCTATCTTGCCTCACTTTGCGTCTCTTCGCGTCATCCCTCCGGTCTCACATAGGGAACTTCTATCCAATACCCTCGGGGCGCAATTATATCCTAACAGTTAACGTTACGCGCTAAATTTAAATTCATTTTGAAAATTTAACGCGCCAACTTTAATGTAACGCGTTAACGCCGCTAACGATAACCTAATTTTTGGGGGAGCATTCGCGTGCAGGGAATATTTGGGTACTTTACAGACGATTAAAGTCCAAATAGATGCTGAAAAATGCAATTTATTGCACAGCACATATACAACACTTATAAGGATCAGCCATACCCATAAAATTTACCATTTGTTAACTACAATTCTTTTTTATTGCCGTTGCATATCAATGCTGGTAATGTCTCGTGACGCACACCAAAAAATCTCGTTTAGTGCACAGAGGAAAATGCTTTCTCCGGTCAAGCCCAGACTGACCTTCAAAACTATAGTCTTAAACTGACAAAAATTACTAATTTTGATCGAAGCTGCTCTGAATCTTCCTGGAACCCATATTGCCTTGAGTGAAGTCTATTAACCTTGGTAAGTTCAAGGCTAAGACTACATTTTTTTGGGTGTGACAGGACCTTCTTCGCCAGAGTCATATCCCCTATCGCATTCCTGATGCTTGTGGAAGTGAAGCCCACAAGAGAAAAGAAGCGTTCCACACAGGCACTGGCAGGGAGCGCCGTGTTATATTTCAGGAACATCATATAGCTAGGCGGGGAAATTTGCGCATCTCGTTCTTCGGGGCGGCATAGCAGTCCTCCGCTCCGGCCTATACGAGGCATGACCATCGACGACACCGAGGTATCTGTCGCCAAAGAACCCCTCTTCTTCGTCCGCGGCGTCGGTCAGCGCCACTAACGGGATCAGGGTCCTCAACGGCCTCTCGATCCTAGTCGGTGGTGCATGTAGAAGAGGTGTTGCGCTTGTCCGATGGTCCCTAAAACAGACGAACTGGATGGCTTGACGAGTTCCATGACGTGGACGTTCCCTTGAGAAAACGAACTTCAGCTGGAAGTTCTTGCGAGAGGCATGCTCTCTCCATGACTGAAGTTTTCATCTGTTCCCAGGAGGTCAATGATCTGGAAATAAGCTGGCGCGTCCCTTCCGGCACCTCGGTTCGACAGGGGGACTTGGCCAGCTTAGCCTGCCGGCGGCGTTTGCGGGGGCCTTCGGCTCCCCGCCTCAAGTCTCCCTAGAAGTGCCCGGTAGCAGATGTATTCGTTACGATTAAAATCGGTAACCTGAGCCCGTCCCTGTGCGCGCCGCGATGGTAATGGTGTGCGGGCAGCGGCCAACCCTAACCTCAAAAAACAAAAACACATATTTTCATTTATCAAAAATGCGATATAACTTGAAAACTGTTGCCACCGTACGTGGTTCTACGTTAAGAAGGGAGTTTATCCTCAAAATTTGAAGTTTTTCTGTGAACGATAAGTCGGCGTACACACGTCCGCCCGAACGAACAAACAGTCGGCATGAGACTATAAGCCCGGATCCTGCCGTTTCTAAAGAAACGTGTCGGGACGGGCGTAAAAGGAAAATAGGTTTAAAATAAAATTCATTAATACCAACTTGAACATATTTTTTAAAAACGTACCTGTTTTTCAGCGTCCAACCCCGAGTTCCACCATGTTTCCCTAGGAACTACAAATTTGATACTAAAATCCTCTTGGATAATTTCGGCGATTTGGTTTGACCCATTCTAAATTGCCCCAATACTCTTTCAAGACCAGTGGCTTCAAAAATTACTTGTGGGTCGCATTGTCATCCAGGGCCTTATTGACGTCCTTCGAACCCATCAAATTGAGAAGACGGCAGCCACATCGCTGATGAGGAGGAAGCACTACTCCGTCGTCGTCAGGAGCGCCCCCCCCCCTCCCACTCCTGCCATCCTTCCTTTGACTTCCCTCCCCTACTTCCTCGCACCGCCACCCGGCGGCGGCGGTGAAAACGACCAACCACGGCCAGCAGACAAACTCACACGTATGGTGGTTATTCAGCATATTTTGCGCGGAGTAAACCTTTAAAAGGTTTGGCGCACTTTCCGTCGTGCATCGGACCATGATGAGATCGTGACTGTGACTCCCTTTCAACTGTTCCAGGACAAGACCTGTGATACGGCGCTCCAAGGTGTTGGGGTTCAGCCAAGTAATGACCAGCCATTAGCAGCAGAAGCTACAAAATCTCACTGCAGATAGCCCCTTGCTCAAGTTGATTTGCATTAGTGTGAAATTAGCATCCATTCTCTTTCTGAAAGTCTGTCGCGTGAGAATTTTCAGGCTGGGGGACAACCCTAGCAGCACCAGCCGCCTGAATTGCTCGTTCTCGACCAACCGGTGCGCCCGCCTGGCGAGTGCAGATAATGAGCTCGTCGACGGCCTTGTCGAATTCATTCTGGGTGACCCTCCTTTTCGGGTAAAATCACTGTTGCTGCTGCTGTTGCCCATTAATCCAGCTTCAGCGGCAGTCCCTTTCTTGCCGCCACTTGGACTTGGTGCTGGAAGGCGGACGCTGAACTCCGCCTTTATTTGCTCTTTCAGCCATTTGTGTCTTCTCTGAAAATCAGATGAAAAGAATAACCTTGCGTTAATGAGGCCGTCTCGTTCCGTCTGTGATAACAGCAGGAGCGATATTTTGGGAGGCACTCTATACACCAGCAACTCAAAACGACGATACCCCTCGCCATGTTTCTGCCTAGATGACGGCCGAGCGAAACCGACCTCTTACTCATCTGCGAATAAGCAGGGGAGCAGGGAAGGACCGCCACGCCTGATTGAGGGTTCAGATTTACGTGATACTGCCTGCCTCCCGTGCTAACCTATTTTCAATGAAGTCGGCGACACGCAATTCTAATTGAAATTAGGATTTAACAACTCGGAAAGTAGCATAACGAGGCACGCCATAACGGTTTCTGATTGTTTTGATCGGAAGCGAAAGTAAACATACAAACTTTACAGGTTAGGTTTCAATTTAACAAATAGCGGACGCGGACACAACAGCAGCCACGAACTAATCAACTTAATCTTGAACTCAATAGTCGGGAAACTTACCTCCAAGTGAGACTTGAGGTAGTTGCTGCTTGCTGGAATACGCGCACGACACAAATTGTTTTGGTAGGGCATAGCTGGCACTTCGATTCAAAATTCTTGACGTCCATCTCACGCCGAAACTTGAAGTACTTGTAAAAACCACTCCACGGCATGTTCCTACTCGCATCATCAGCAGGAGCGCCCCCTCGTCCCTCCCACTCCCGCCATCCTTCCTTTGACTGACTTCCCTCCCCTACTTCCTCGCACTGCCACCCGGCGGCGGCGGTGAAAACGACCAACCACGGCCAGCAGACAAACTCACACGTAAGCTTATGGTGGTTATTCACCATATCTTGCGCGGAGTAAACCTCAAAAAAGTTTGGAGCACTTTACGTCGTGCATCGGACCTTTTCCTTGTCTTTGATGAGATCGTGACCCAAGTGCCCATTCGGCTGGCGCAAGGCATTCAGATCTTCGTCGCTCATATCTGCCACTATGGGCGGAGGAGTGATTTGAGTGTTTTGCCAGTCGATGAGGTCCCAGACTTTAGCCCTAAAGTTCAGAGTTGGCACACGGAACTCGCGTACCCCAGACCGAAGAGTAGCTGGTGGCGACGTTTGTGCTCTAGCCTTTATGATGCGTCGAACAGCCAACTTTCTGATTTCGCGTGTGTCATCGACCATCACTGCCATGAGAACATTTTCAGGGTGCGCGAAAAACGCATTGCGGGCAATGACGGGATCGATGATGGATTGCACAAATTTTGGCATGGGCCTTGAGTACACAATTGCATTCAGAGTGTGAAGGCCCGTTGAAGCACTCGTGGGTTCTTTTAGTTTCGAACCAGGTAAACCTCAAGAATAAATTTGACCAGTATAACTAGTAAGGCCCGTTGAAGCAGTCGTGGGTTCTTTTAGTTTCGAACCAGGTAAACCTCAAGAATAAATTTGACCAGTATAACTAGTAAGGCCCGTTGAAGCAGTCGTGGGTTCTTTTAGTTTCGAACCAGGTAAACCTCAAGAATAAATTTGACCAGTATAACTAGTGCAAGATTAGGGTCCTCTGTACTGACATATAATCGTTAGATCCGATTACCTGTTGTGAGCCATCTGGCGTGTGACTGTGACATGTTACCCGGGTACCTTTTCGCCAATTGATCAGAGCAGACTCCAGATGAATTCGCCATACAAATATCTCTTAGAAATTCTTGGCGGTGCTCAGATTCTGCACATCAGCAGCAAGCACATCGGTTGGGATTGGTTCATAGTCGACCACTCGTGCGTCGCAGTTTTGAAGCAATTTGCCGATTTGGCCACTGTTAGTGAAGGGTCCTGTGGTCTCCTACGTGCTACGACTTGTTTGTTTACTGTCTAGCAAGACCGCTGGCGGTCTATCTAGTCCTTATTATACAAAACGACCTGGCGGAAGCCTAGGATATTCGATTTTCGGAACGGAATTTTTTTGTCAACACAGATTAAGGACGTCTTCAACAAATGGTCAATGTTCCACACGTCAGGTGTGCCAACTTTACCCTGAAAAATATCGCCCCCCCCCCTCTCCCCCCACCCCCCCCCCCCACCCCAAGAAAAATAAAAGATTTTTTAAAACTTTGAGGCCCTGGAGGGACCCTGAGATATCGACCGATCGAATTCTGCTTTAGCGATTCGTTATTAGTGCCACGAAAGTGCGCTTTTGCCAAATGTTCCAAATCCGATTTCCAAAAATTGCCAAAACGGCCCACCCTAATCAATAAAGTACATCCGGGGTCGAGGGGGTCCATCAAAAACGTACGCAAACGTACAGTATTTTTATCCTGCAAAAATTGATATTGAGATAATTCAATGACCTGCACTAAAATGTGATTTTATTAAATAGAAATTATACTTGCTCAATCTAAATGCCTTTATATTTTATTTTTTTTCTCATTAAAAAATACCTTCCCTCACATTTAACGTTGAGAATTATCTCATTTTGAGCAAAATTTGTTGAAGTGGACGTCCAAGGGGACAGGGGGGGGGGGGGGGGCTGTAAAGCGGACAGAGGCTGACAAGGGGGATGGGGGGTCGACCAAGGGTCCAGACTCGCGGACGTACTTTATGGATGGTCCCTGCGCATCAACGTTAGTCTGGCCAAGGAGGCCAAGGAGGCCTAGGATCCAGGACTGGGCTCTAGGTCTAAAATCGTTGAAATATGAATACGTCCAGGACTAGGCGTTCTCCAAAAAATTTCACTGCCCAGAATCTTGTTAAACTGCAGGGAAGCTTGCCGATTGTAGCACCCCATTGTAGCAGCACTTAATAAAGAATTTACGTTATCGCCGTCAACATGTTACATGACATTGATAACGGTAACTTCGTTACCGTAAACGGAAATAAGAAATGTAACGCGTTAACGTTAACGTTAAAAAAAGTTATATATAACGGTAACAGCCTTGCCTCTGACGCGCACCGACTCAGATAGTACCGGTGTCTGCCGGCCCGCCAGGCTCAGCGAAAGACGGACGCGCCGGAGGTCTCCGTTGCATCAAGCCGTCGGCGCGGGTGGTCCAGTGCAGATGTAAAAAATACTATTACACTTCGTGAAATACTGGTAGGCCCGGAGTGTCACAAAAATGGATTTGGTGCAATTTTTATATTTCTTTATATTTGTAATTCGGAATTTTTATTTTGTTAGCTCTTACTTTATTTTCAATTCCGAAGGAAACGTAGGTGATTTGAAGTTTCAAAGTTGTTGTTTTTTTTTGTTTTTTAAACAAGTTTTTACTTAAAAATACAGGTGAGACAGACGGGAAGACACCGCGTTATACGGGAAATGTCATAGTGTACAGCGACTGATCACATAATGTAAAACGGGAAATGTGAGGGGAATTGTGGCGAGACTTCATGTCGATAGGTTGGCTGGTCGCGGCGCGGCCCGCGGCCCCCTAGTTGTCACTGGCACTGACCGGTCGGCATATCGACAATGTTTCGCTCGGAGGGTTGTGCCTCTCGTGCATACTCTAGGGTCCGAAGCGGTCGCGACTCTTGAGTTGCCTCCCTTTTAAGCAGGGCTCGACTCGGCTCGGCACATCAACAATAAGGGCTGTTTCACAAGAAAGGGAGAGGTCCGATTTTTCGCGCGGCAGGAGAAGGATGGATGATACTGACGCAGCCAGTTGACGAGCCGAGCACGTTAGCTCTGTCTTTTTCTTTTGCCATTGGATGGAGTGAGAAAGCTGAATTTGAACTCGGTTTTGAGACTGTCTGCGTCATTTCTGGAGTGTAAAATAACGTCCGACGCTCTTGTATGGGTACTATGCGAAAGTCAGGAAGGTCTGGAAAACTTCTCACAGAGACTTTCGGTTTTGGCGTAAGGGGCACCATAGGAAATTTAAAAATACTATTACACTTCGTGAAATACTGGTAGGCCCGGAGTGTCACAAAACTGGATTTAGTGCAATTTTCATATTTTCAATTTTTTGTAATTAAGAATTTTATGATTGGCTGGTAGTTAATTTTTATTTACAAAGGGAACGTGAACGTGGATGACTTTAAGTTTTTTTGTCTCAACGGGAAATGTGAGGGGAATCGTGGCGAGACTTCATTGTCGATGGGTTGGCTGGTCGCGGCGCGGCCCGCAGCCCCCTACTTTTCACTGGCACTGACCGGTCGGCACATCGACAATGCTCCGCTCTGAGGGTTGTGCCTCTTGTGCATGCTCTAGGGTCCGAAGCAGTCCCGACTCTTGAGTTGCCTCCCTTTTAACCAGGGCTCGACTCGACTCGGCACATCAACAATAAGGGCTGTTTCACAAGAAAGGGAGAGGTCCGATTTTTAGCGCTGCAGGAGAAGGATGGATGATACTGACGCAGCCAGTTGACGAGCCGAGCGCGCTAGCTCTGTCATTTTCTTTTGCCATTGGATGGAGTGAGAAAGCTGAATTTGAACTCGGTTTTGAGACTGTCTGCGTCATTTCTGGAGTGTAAAATGACGTCCGACGCTCTTGTGTGGGAACTATGCAAAAGTCAGGAAGGTCTGAAAAACTTCTTACAGAGACTTTCGGTTTTGGCGTAAGGGGCACCATAGGAAATTAAAAAAAAAAATGTCCGATCTTGAGTGAAACTATAAGGTCACTCCGTGCCTAAAAAAAAAAAAGTCCAATCTTCAGTGAAACTATAAGGTCACTCCGTGCCTAAAAAGTCCGATCTTGAGTGAAACTAGAAGGTCACTCCGTGCCTAAAAAAAAGTCCGATCTTCATTGAAACTATAAGGTCACTCCGGGCCTAACCAGTGGGTAGAAACGCACTAGGGAAGAGCGGGGGCCAGGCGCGACACCGGGCGGAAGTGCGGGGCCGGAACGACATCGCTCGCTGGGGGAAGTTGTAACTTTTGAACGGATTAATATTTTACAAAACGCGAAGGAAATTCGGAAAGACAATTAATTTCTTCATGGGGTAGACGTTGTGCCGACGTTCTGTACGTTGTGGTGCTGCGACACGAATCACATAACTTTCAACTTTTCCCTTACTCAGTGCGTGAGTCAAGATGGCCACCGTCTTTTGTTTACCCGCATCGGTTTGGCTGCTGCACGCCTATTATTATTGGTGTCGCACGCACAGAACGTCGTCACAACGTCCACCCGATGAAGAAATTCTTCTTCTTTCCGAATTTCCTTCGCGTTTTGTAAAATATTGATCCGTTCAAAAGTTATAACCTCCCCCAGCGAGCGATGTCGTTCCGGCCCCGCACTTCCGCCCGGTGTCGCGCCTTGTCCCTGCTCTTCCCTAGTGCGTTTCTACCCACTGGCCTAACAAAGACGAGAACCGAGGATTTGCGGAGGGACAGGCGAGCTTGTCGAAGTTAGGTTAGGGGTCAGCGCCGTCGTACGTTGTTGCTGCGTGCAGGGTGATTCGGGTCACTTTCGGGTCTACTGCTCGCAACGCGATACCTTTATTACTTACGGTCCCCAAAAAAACTCTGAATTTGCTGGATCGCCCCATTGCATTTGTAGAGTGTCCGAAAGGGTAGAAATGTGAACTCCGTTCCCTTCTAATCTACCAAGTTTATTGAAATCACCGCCGATCCCACGGGTGTAAGGGGTAAGGGTGACCAACTCCACCAAGTGTGGTGTCGTTTGATACGCACAAGTCATAGGTACGTTTTGGTACCCTCGAAGACCAACTCAGATTTTATCACAGTCGTGTGGCACGCGTTCAAAGTCGGTATCATTGTGATTATCTTCGGAGTTCACTATCGGCCTTTATTGCAAGGAAATGACTGCGTATGGACTGCGATTTGAGGCCGTTTTCACGAGCCATGAGGACGTAAATGTCGGCAATGCGAACATTTTGTAGAATATGTACCATAGGGTAACACAATACCATTTATAGTTAATCATTGGAGAGTACGAAAATTACTTGTGAACACCGTGTCGCGCCTGCACTGTTAGCAGTCATCCAAAGAAAGGCGGTACTAACACAAAAGTTGTCTTATACGACGCCTGACTGTCGCCCCAGAAAAAGTATCACAAAATCTCATCGCGTTTACGAGCTACAGCGACAAAGAATTTTCGAAAATTGTGAACTCCGTTGCTTTTTTGGTCAAATTAGTGGGGAAATGACGTTCCAGCCTGCCCAGGCGTTTAGGGCGTCCGGAATCGACGAAAAATGTGATTTCTCGGCGTTTCATGACAAAAGACAACTTTTATTTTTCCAAAAAAGAAATATTGGACCAAAGTGACCTGTTTTCTGAGAATCACCCTGCTACTTACTTTAATCGAACTGACATTGGAAATTTCATCCAATTTATTTTGACACAATGTGTTTTACGCCCTGTAGTGGGGCATTTCGGCCCTCCGCGGCACCCCTAAACGCTACTGGGCTGCGGGCCTTGGATCAGGACCCCAAAAGGGTTGTTTTCTGACCCAGAACTAAATTGAACTCGAACATTTTGAAAAAGTAGTAGTCTAACCTCACATGGAGGTTACTAGCTGCTCGCCCTTATCATCAAGTTTACCAGGTTACCAGTACTCGTCCGTCCCTCTTTATAATGACGATTCCATGTAGTAAGGACGATTCCTTAGAAGCGTTTCTTTGGATAACTATCAGCCTTTACAAGGAAGAGTCAGCTAATGCTTAGCCGCACACTTCTATAGAATGAATCGCGTTTTAATAGTATCGCGCGTTTAATGACGACTCCTTATAAGGAGGTTTCCTTCTCAAGAATTCTTGATTCTGGTTAACGGCGTGTTGAGTTACGGTGCTTCATTAGAATCGTCATTTCTGATAACGCAAAGTTCTTATTAAGACTGCAGCTGAAGGACATTCTGGATATCTCTGATTCTTACTAGTGAACCTTCCGGGTTATGAAGCAAGCGCGCAGGCAGAATAGTCGGTTGTGACCGAGTAGACAGAGGCGTCAAACGCTCGTTAGTCGGTGCTGTCTGGATCAACTATCATTTCCACTTTTGGCCAATAGCTGGATACTAGCCGGCTTTATTGGGACCTCAAAATGTGTCAGATTCGAACACTGAAGTGGACGATCGTAATTCTATTGGCACATTGGTTGTTTCTGATTTTGTGAGGCGAAAACGAAATTGTTTCAAAATGAACCGATGGGGGTTGACGGCGCCATGCCACCACTTACTAGATCAATACCGTGTGTAAAATAGGGGTGTCAAAAAGTGTTCAAGACCTCGTTGTGTGCCGAAGATATCAGAAGTCGAACGACTGATTTCTATTCGGTTTCAGGAATCTCTGTACTACATTTCATGCTTCTGTCATAAGCAATGTTTTTCTTTGTTTTCTGTTTTCCTTGCTGATATCTGGACGAATCTGCGGGAACTACTGGAGATTCCACTCACTACTGACAATGATATGAATCGTTCATTACTATGTTACAATGCACCTATGTTAACAATTTTTTTCCTACCTCAATCCACGCGATTGAAAAGCAGACCATGAAGAAGCACGAAACATGCATAATACTGAAGATTGCTCCAAGTTTTCGGCGTCTGTTTATCCAAAGTGGTGTTAGGTGCCCCATCGCATAAGACGCGTAGAGAGTCTTTGAAAGTGAAAGGGTTAAACGACGAACTTCATGTTATTATATCTCCTGTTTAACTCAATTTAGTTACCTCATACTCATGGAAGTCGTTAAGGTCTTTTCGGATAGACGGAGTACAGCTCCATATCCACGGTGCTATTGTTGAAGGCAAAATCATAATAAGTATTTGCACTCCAAAGAGACAGTCGTCCCATCTCGTATTCGGATTTTTGAGCAAAATCCACTGGGTAAAATTGGTCTGAATAACTTCTCTGTTAACGTAACTTACTCAACTGTAAAGCAAAATGCAAATACGTACCATGTCATGGATGACCGTACACTGTGCGGCCATGCAAACTGCATACAAGGCCCAACAGTACAACAAAGTGGAACCCCTAAAGGAACCAAGAGGTAGAGCTGACGAAACATTGAGCTTTAAAACGGGGTAAGACACGGATCACGGGGGCATAGGACCCGAAGTAAACGCGTGTGTCTGCACTTACGCGGATGTTTGAGGGCGAGCGGAACCAAGCCGCAGGCAGCCATTGAGTAGACGATAGGATCAAGTGGCGTTGTAGAACGCGTGGTTGGCGCTTCCTTGGCTTTATCGGTACGATTCATGTGCGTGAGATTGAGATGGGCTATTTCTGTCCTGTGCGCTATGGCCAAAGTGGTCAATTGGAAACCATGGCAATTAGAAACAACTCGCAATTGCAGCACTCGTAAAGAACTTAACCAATGCTTTACCGAGCTGTGTGCACACTCCACCACATGGGACAACTCTGCCTGAAATAACACCTTTGGTCCAGTGGTGGGGAGTTGCGAGGTTCCGTCCCGGCGCTTCTAGCGGACCACTCCATCGTGTGATACCCATGGGGTCTCGACCGATGCAGTCTGGAAAATGGTGCAAACTGCGAAAAGCAACGACGGAATGAGTCCAAAATCAATGTTCACTTTCGTAATTTTCGAATTTTTGCAATCTCATGATATTTGAGTTATTTAAAAATATTATTCTAGAATTTTTTCGTGGGTCCATAGAGGAGCGCCTTTCTGCCGCTGTCTGCCACACAATGTTCACCAGGCCGTCCTGCTCGCTCAGAGTTTCACGGCCGCCAGTGGAGATAGAGTGTGGGAAGGAATGTGAAATTTGCGGCGCGTTGGCGTCCTTGAACCCACATTTAAAATCAATAGCGAATCTTACCCCCACTCTTTTCCTCCATTTCCATTTCATTCTTTTCAGTCTGCACAGCCGTGTTGGCTGAAGTGGCTCTGTCACTGCTGCTCCTGCGCTCCAATATTAGCCATCTCAAACGCAATTGTTTTTCCAATCCGCTTTATTTTGTAGATCAGTTCTCGGAGATATTAACAAAACACTAACCAGGGCTTTCTGGGCCTGAAGCTGTGCTCGCGGCTGTAGCTAGATAAGAGACGCAGAGTCATGTGGTGATGGATAATTCGCTGCATTTGATGAAATGTTTGCAGCAATTCTATGTAATGCAAGGGTTTTGCCACATAAGATGGGATTTTGTTTAAAAGCGATTTGGTATTGTTGCAGGACACTATTATGATAGTGCATTTGGGCCTTTCTTTAGTCCGAAGTTGTCATGTGTAACACATGACAATTACTCGCATTTCGTTAAAAATTGGAAATTTACCTCATCATCGCATGGCCGTCCGGGGTAGTTTGAGTACTGGGGTCCAGCCGTCTCCGTCACTGGTGCCGGCAGCACGTCCAATGGCTTCCTTAGTCATCCGCACAAAATTTTAAAAGTCCTTTAGACTAATATTGTTCAATACCAACACAGCAATACTAAAACGACATCAGCAGTCATGCGTAACACCACATCACAACTCCAAACTTATATTTGCCTAACCTAACCGTATCTCATATAGCCTAACCCAACATACTTATCCTATCTGACCTTACTCAACCTACCTTACGTATCTAATCTAACTCATCACATGTACCTACCTTAGCCTAACTGTACCTAATCTGTGGGGGCGTCCATTAATTACGTAAGGGCATTGAGGGGGTGGGGGATCCGAGATCTCTTACGTGCGTGCATCTCTTCCATGAGGTTAGGTTAGGATCCTTACATAGGGGGAGGGAGGGGTCCGAAAATTTCACTTACGTCAATAATGAACGCTCCGTTTCGACCTTAACCTACCTAACCTAGTATTGCCCTAACCTAACCGTATCTGACTAAACCTTAAATTGGCCCAACACAACCGTATCTGACCTAGGCCAACCTATAACCGAACCTACTCATCCGTTTTGACCCAAAAACCCACTTAACCTAATCTACCTAATCCTAGTACCTAGCCTAACCTGACTGTTCGTAATCTATTAAACCTAATATTGGCCTGACCTTACTTAACTTAACCTTATATTAGCCTAACCCAACTACTTATCTCCTCTGACCTGACCATATCTACTGAACCTAACCTACTAAAATCTGACTCATCAAATGTATCTAACCTAACCAAACCTAATCCGTCAAACCTACCTACCAAACCTTATATTGGCGTAATCTAACGGTATCTGACTTTGGCTAACCAAACCTTAACTAAACTATTCATTGCAACCTTACTTAACCTAACTTAAACCTAATACTGCCTAACCTCACGTTACCTAACGTACCAAACATAAAACTGGCCGAACTTAATCCCATCTAATGCAACTGACCTGCATTATAGATAATATATCTTAGTTTGGCAATAATATATCGAGCTGTAAGCTTAAAATAGGATGATGATATTTAGTGATAGGAAGATACATAAACTGCACTATCAGTATGGGGGGGGGGGGGGGGAGCGTGATTTTGGTGACATCCTTATTGATGTCCTTGGAAATGACAGGCAGGCACGCCAATGTGTCACTTCCGTGGAACTCCTAATAGCCGTCGTCGGTAATCCCACGAACGAACGCCAAATGTTAGAGGTGGTTTTTTTTCATCACTTTCGAAATGTTGATGGGTGCAGTGGGCAATCGGTGCAGTTATTTTTTAATTTATTTCGGACTATTGGAAGTGGTCCCGCAACACCCTTGAAGTTATGCCCTTCGGGGGCCCTACAGGTTCAGAATCGGTAACTATGCGCTCTACGGGTTTTTGGCATGGAATTAAAAGTGTCAGAAATGTTTGAATGTTGAAGATTCAAAGAACAGAGAGATGGATTGAAAGAAACATCAGAATGGATCCGCAGACAAGGACTGGACTCTCTTATGAGGTACTTTTAGCTTATGTGTTGACTTGAAAAGTAAAGAAATGTGCAATTTGTGCTACATGTTTTTGTTTTGTTTACCTTGGTTGCAGTGCTGCTTGCTCAGACCTGTACGGAAAATATATTTGTTTTTAAATTCAAAAGACAAAATAAAAACATTTTCAGCAAGCCTTAAATTTCAAAATGGTGAAAAAGGGTGAAAAAGACAATCTAAGTGATCGCACAGAGATACCGATGCATATTACTAAAAAGTAAGGGACTGCACATTAGAGTCGAGCGTCCGCGCCTATTTTCGAAATCCGTTTGGCGCGTTAACTTTTTCTATGCCACTTTTTAGGTAGTTTCCGAAAATATTTTCTCAGAATTTTTCGAGGTCATCTGAAGCCCCCGCCACGGGCCCTATTCTGTAAATAGCAAAACCGAGCAAAGCCCCGGTATACGCGATATTTGCACTTTCAATGCCGACATCGCCGTAACCTTAAGAGCACTGAGAAAGCAAGTGTTGTACAGAGCACATGACAAGTGTGCTCAATTGGGAGCACATGACAAGGTGTGCTCCATCCCCATGTAGAAGGATAGGTGGGTCCACAGTAGGTGTTCCTTAGAGCACACTTGAAACGTGCTCACCGGAGAGCACGTCAATTGATGCGCTGCATAAAACACTTGTTTTCTCAGTGAGGTATGACGTTTTCCTTAAATTTTAGCCCAACAGAGCGCTAATTTCATCGAATTGACGTAGGAAACTTTATTCCAAATCTTTTTGAGAAAATTTCTTTTTCGCCCTGTAGAGGGGCTATTTACAGAATAGGGCCCGTGGTAGGGGCTCCAGATGACCTCAGAAAATTCTGATACAAATATTTTCGGAAACTACATAAAAAATGGCCGAGAAAGAGTTTACGCGTCAAACGGATTTCGAAAATAGGTGCTCGACGATCGACCATGCTACACATGAAGCATGCGACAATTATTATAGTAACAAGAATCCAATACTTATTACCTTTCTCCACTTCAGATATTGGTCATAAAAATGAACTGCTGAGTGGATACAAGAAAAAAAAACTTTGGCAGAGGCGATGCTAACTTTAATAAATCGCTCTCCCACCTACTTGATATAGTGGTGACTGGTTTACATAGCGTTTTTTTTTTTTAATGGGCTTTGAAGTAGAGTTATTTGGCAGTTTGTATTATTCATTTATGTTTAGAAGGGAAACCCTGTTAACTATTACACACACAATTGGCAAACAAATGTATCTTATTGCTTTAAATGGTGAAACTAAAGCGCAACCTTTAACTCAAGACGTGAAATACAGTTGCCCAATATTGTTGGCTCTTTTTCAGCACTACTTCAAAAACTAATTGCACCATGGAATTCAGTGCAGTAAGAGCATCTAAGAAATGGACGGACAGGAACGACTAAAGAGTTTTAGCTTTGGAATAAATTGTTCCAGATGCAAAAGCAATCTCGTCTTCAGAACTGTTCTAGTGAGATGAATCTGGTGCTAATTTAAATTGTGCCCATAAAGAAGGTATTAAATCATTAATTATGGTTAAATTCGGGCCTTTACATCTCTGGGAATCATATGAATCAGGTTGATTTTCACTTTCGTTTTACTATTGCAGACAGATACATTTTTACTAGCGTTATTTTAGTCAGACACATGATAGTGCAATCTGTCTTAGCCACTACTAAAAATAATTTCCATACATATTTGTGTGGTGAGAATTATTATGCATTAAACTTAACAAATATATGTGTAAGGTATGTTCAATTTATTATTTCACCCATAAAATACACGAGGTAGGCGTACGCCAGACCGCGTCGTGGCGTAACAGGCTTCGCTCACCGCGAACCACTGTTCCGCCCCTCCACGCCTGGCGTACACCTACCTTGGCCTGCCGTACACCTACCTTGGCCTGCCGGCGGCTGTCACCGGGCGAGTGGGACCCTGCGGGGCTAATCAGTAAGTACTGCGCCCTGCGGGCGCCGGTCGTGAGGCGCGAGGGACGCTACGCTTCTAACCTAACCCCTGGACGTACCTACTCCCAAAGTATTGTGAACTTCTCTACCGTACATAATCGTGCTTAACTCTAACTTAACTTACCCTAGCCTACTCCAACCTTACCTACCCTTCCCTACTCTAACCTAGCCTATTCTACTCTAAACTAACCTACACTACTCTGATCTAGCCTACTCCAACTTCCCCTACTCATTGTGGACTTCCTAACCTACCCTTTCCTACTCTAACCTAGCCTACCCTACTCTAAACTAACCTACCCTACTCTGACCTAGCCTACTCCAACTTTAGCTACTCATTGTGGACTTCTCTACCGTACTCAATGCTGCTCAAACCTAACCTACCCTAGCCTAACCGGTTCCGGTTCAAGGAGGCCCGGCTTTGACAACTGGCACCATCAGCAGCACCTGGGGTCTTCCTCAGGATTGTGATTGAGGTCCTGAGTGTATTTTAAGCGTTATCGGTTCTCATCTTTAAGTTCAAAATACTGCTTTTTTTAGCAGTTTTTCCTTTTGTTCCTGCTCCTGCTCAAGAATGCCCTGGTTTGGCCCCCAGCACCTGCAGCAGTACCTAAAGGTCAAATTTGGCATTTTGAATGGTGTCATAGGGTGATTAAAGAGGAGGTCATTCGCCATGTTTAAGTTTGATATTCTGCACGATTTAGAATTTGGCCCCCGTTCCAGTTCCTGCCCAAGAAGGTCCTGTTTTGACCCCTAGCACCTGCAGCATCACCTGGGGTTAATTTCGGCATGTTGAATGAAGTCTTGGGGTGACTTTAGATGGAGGCGGTGGCCATGTTGAAGTTTAAAATTCTGCACGATTTAAAAGTTTGCACACATCTTCCAGTTTGTGCTCAAGAAGGCCCTGTTTAGCCAACCGGCACCTGCAGCAGCACCTGGGGTCCTTTTCGGCATTGTATTTGAAGTTCTGAGTGTATTTTAAGCGGGGTCGGTTCCGATATTCAACCTCAAAATACAGCTTGTTTAGCAGCTTTTCTATTTGTTCCTGCTCCTGCCCAAGAAGGCCTTGTTTTGACCACTAGCACCGGCAGCAGCACCTGGGGTCGACTTCGCCATCTTTACTCGGGTCTTTGGGTGATTGTAGAAGGGGTCGCTCGCCATGTTCAAGTTTCATATACGGTTTGTTTAGAAGTTTGCCCTTCTGTTCCAGTTCCTGCACAAGAAGGCCCAGTTTTGCCAACCCGCACCTGCAGCAGCACCTGGGGTCGTTTTTGGCATTGTAATTGAAGTTCTGAGTGTATTTTGAGCGGGGTCGGTTCCGATCTTTAAGCTCAAAATACAGCTTGTTTAGCAGTTTTTCTAATTGTTCCTGCTCCTGCCCAAGAAGGCCTCGTTTTGACCACTAGCACCTGCAGCAGCACCTGGGGTCGATTTCGCCATCCTAAATTGGGTCTTTGGGTGATTTTAGAAGGGGTAGGTCGCCATTATCATGTTTGAAAATCGGCACGATTTAGAAGTTAGCCCCCCTGTTCCAGTTCTTGCACAAGAAGGCCCTGGTTTGTCAACCGGCACCTGCAGCAGCACCTGAGGTAGGATGCCCCCGAGGTGAGGTTGACTCCGGTATGATGCAAGGAGATTGTGGTCCAAATTTGAGCCCTCTACGATGAACCGTTCTCGAGAAATCGCGCGGACAGACAGACAGACAGACAGACACGCACACAGACAGACAAACAGACAAAACATTTTTGGGCCAGTGGGGTAAGGGCTTCGCTATCGCTCAGCCAATTAATTTTATCTTTGCAATGATTCTTGTTAATTAATTTACTCTGGTTTGCAGGCACTCAGGCACCAACACTCTTTTCACAGCCATAGTGTTTTAGCTAATATTAAAAATAAATTCCATTCATATATTTATGTGATGACCATTCTTATGCAAAAAACATAAGAGATATGTGTAAGGTTTATTGTCCCACCAATGAAAGACATCAATGTTAAGTCTGCACTGATTCTTGTTCATTTAAATTTTATTTGTCTCTGTTTCATGTGTAACGGGACCAATTTGATGTGCTGACGCAGGTGCTAAGTATGGCATCCCGTGATCTTACCGCCTCCCGCTTGAACCGCCTTGTGGTTGGAGAACGCAACCCGCTTGAACCGCCTGGTGATATTTCACGTCCAGGGTCGGGAGCACGGACGTCGTACCAGTGGTCGTCCGAGGATAATATGAAATATCAAGATTTTTCACGACCACAAACGTCCCACGAGTGGTCGTCCTGCGACGTGAACGGTCGGTATGCCCCTCCAGGGTACTATCCTGGGACGACACTTTTCACCCACCGATTCACGTCTCTTTTCACAAAATGTGGGCGCATGTGCTTGCTACCTTTGCAGGACCTTCAGGGAGATGTACTGACGTTCATTCATAGACGTTCCTGTACTACTCTCGGAACTACCCTCTGGCGACTGGGGGGCGGAAATTGTCCTACATCTTGAATTTACTAGCGTACTTTGTTCTAAAAGAGGTTCAACATTCAGAACGTGTCGGTTACCTGTGCTGTGGTGGCTTTGGGCTTCGTAGCATACCACAGGGCTGACTGTTGCGGCTGGAAGTGTACTGCAAGTTTCTGACTGCATGGCTAGGTGGCCCACGAGACGGGTCGATGAATTCGACCCGCGTATGTTGTCGTTTCGGATGAGCTGCTAGGGGCCCTTCTGAGGATGCCATCAAGAAAATTGTCTGCGGCCAAGACGGATGGCACGTCGTTAACCGACTCTTGCAATTAATGTATCTACCTGAGATTTGCTTCATGCCCAGTAATCATCCAGCGTTAGCGAATAACAGGACAAGGACAATAGGGAGAGCTCAGAGCAAAGGTGTGTCAAAGTAAGCGTAAACGAAATTCAACAAGTTTATTTCTTCCGTACATACTTCTGCTTCATACTGACACCCACAAACGTACTATATAAAAACCCCTGAAAACAATGATCCTGTTTACTTGCGCTTATTAAACACATTGAAATTGATAACACTGTTATTGATGTAAAGGTTGTCAACGGGTATATTTCCAATGTAGACTACGTTGCCTGTACCGTTGCCCGGTGGAAATGGTGGGGGAGGAGGCAAGGTCGGGAACGTAGGTTTTGGGGTGGTGCTCGGGGCAGTTGTTAGAGCCGGTGTTGTGATGTCCGTGGGAGTATCGCTAGGCCAATTTGATACTGTCGTTACAGTGGGTGTAGAAGTCAAAGCTGATGACGCTTTTGACTCAGTCGTATCCTCTGTGGTCGCATCCGCCCAAGACCCCTCGGATACAGTGCTTGGTTCCAAGGTAGTCACCGCCGCTGTAGTTTCTGCAGTTGAATGTTGCGACGAGGAGTGTGGTTCTGGTGTAATCCCTTCTGAGGTTGCTGAAGAAGAAGACGCCTCCGATGTGCTCTGTTCTTCAGTCGTGCCCTCTGTAGGCGCAGCCGGCGTTGATCTTTCGGGTAATGAGCTTGGGGCCGGGTTCGTCACCGTAAAAGCCTCCGGCGAGGAGTGTGGGTCCAGTGTAGTCGCTTCTGATGTCGGTTGAGAAGTAGACGCCTCCGATGTACTCTGTTCTTTAGCCGTGCCCTCTGTTGGCGCATCGGATGTTGATCCTTCAGGTTCTGAGCTGGGCGCCACGGTCGTCACCGTTGAAGCATCCGACGGGGAGTGTGGTTCTGCTGTGCTCGCTTCTGAAGTCGGTTGAGAAGAAGATGCCTCTGATGTGCTCTGTTCATTAGTCGTATCATCTGTAGTCGCATCCGGCCAAGACCCATCAGATACCGTACTTGGCTCCGAGGTAGTCAACGCTGCTGTAGTTTCCGCAGTAGAAGCCTCCGACGAGGAATGTGGTTCTGCTGTACTCGCTTCTGAAGTCGGCTGAGAAAAAGACGCCTCTGATGTGCTCTGATTAGCAGTCGTATCATCTGTAGTCGCATCCGACCAAGACCCATCGGATACCGTACTTGGCTCAAAGGTAGTCAACGCTGCTGTAGTTTCCGTAGTAGAAGCCTCCGACGAGGAATGTGGTACTGATGTTCTCGCTTTTGATGTCGCTTGAGAAGTAGACGCCTCCGATGTGCTCTGTTCTTCAGTCGTGCCCTGTGTAGGCGCATCTGACGTTGATCCTTCGGGTACTAAGCTTGGGGCCGGGGTCGTTATCGTAGAAGCCTCTGACGAAGAGTGTGGTTCCGGTGTGGTCGCCTCTGATGTCGCTTGAGAAGTAGACGCCTCAGATGTACTCTGTTCTTCAGTCGTGCCCTCTGTTGGCGGATCAGGCGATGATGCTTCGGGTACTGAGCTTGGGGTTGTCGCCGTAGAAGACCCTGACGAGGAGTGTAGTTCTGGTGTAGTCACATCTGATGTCGCTTGAGAAGTAGACGCCTCCGATGAACTCTGTTCTTTAGCCGTGCCCTCTGTTGGCGCATCGGATGTTGATCCTTCAGGTTCTGAGCTGGGCGCCACGGTCGTCACCGTTGAAGCATCCGACGAGGAGTGTGGTTCTGCTGTGCTCGCTTCTGAAGTCGGTTGAGAAGAAGATGCCTCTGATGTGCTCTGTTCATTAGTCGTATCATCTGTAGTCGCATCCGGCCAAGACCCATCAGATACCGTACTTGGCTCCGAGGTAGTCAACGCTGCTGTAGTTTCCGCAGTAGAAGCCTCCGACGAGGAATGTGGTTCTGATGTTCTCGCTTTTGATGTCGCTTGAGAAGTAGACGCCTCCGATGTGCTCTGTTCTTCAGTCGTGCCCTCTGTTGGCGCATCCGATGTTGATCCTTCAGGTTCTGAGCTTGGCGCCACGGTCGTCATCGTAGAAGCATCCGACGAGGAGTGTGGTTCTGCTGTACTCGCTTCTGAAGTCGGCTGAGAAAAAGACGCCTCTGATGTGCTTTGATTAGCAGTCGTATCATCTGTAGTCGCATCCGACCAAGACCCATCGGATACCGTACTTGGCTCAAAGGTAGTCAACGCTGCTGTAGTTTCCGTAGTAGAAGCCTCCGACGAGGAATGTGGTACTGATGTTCTCGCTTTTGATGTCGCTTGAGAAGTAGACGCCTCCGATGTGCTCTGTTCTTCAGTCGTGCCCTGTGTAGGCGCATCTGACGTTGATCCTTCGGGTACTAAGCTTGGGGCCGGGGTCGTTACCGTAGAAGCCTCCGATGAAGAATGTGGTTCTAAAGTACTCGCTTCTGACGTCGCTTGAGAAGTAAACGCCTCCGATGTGCTCTGTTCGTCAGTCGTGCCTTCTGAAGTAACATCCGACCAAGACCCCTCGGATACTGTGCTTGGTTCCACCTCTGCTGATGTTCCCGCAGTAGAATGCTCCGACGAGGAGTGTGGTTCTGATGTTCCTGGAGAAGTAGACGCCTCCGATGTGCTCTGTTCTTCAGTCGTGCCATGTGTAGGCACATCTGGCGTTGATCTTTCGGGTACTGAGCTTGGGGCCGGGGTCGTCGCCGTAGAAGACTCTGACGACGAGTGTGGTTCTCGTGTAGTCGCTTCTGATGTCCCTTGAGAAGTAGACGCCTCTGTTCTGCTGTGTGGTGTGCCCTCTGTGGTCGCATCCGTCGTACCCTCTGTGGTCATATCCGTCGTTGAACCTTCAGATACTGAGCTTGGTGGCAGTGTCGTAACATCTGCTGTAGTTTTTGTTGTTGAAGCGTCGGACGAGTGTGCTTTTGGTGTACTCGCTGCAGATGTCGGTTGAGAAGTAGACTGCTCTGATGTGCTCCGGTTCTCAGTCGTACCCTCTGTGGTCGCTTCCGACGTAGTATCCTTAGTAACTGTTCCGGGTTCCAAGGTAGTCACAGCTGCTGTAGTTTCTGCAGTGGAAGCTTTCGACGTGTTCGGTCCTGGTGTGCTTGCTTCTGTTGGTGCTTGAGAAGCAGACGCCTCCGTTGTGCTCTGTTTTTTAGTCGTGCCGTCCGTGGTCGCATCCGACGTAGATGCTTTAGTTACTGTTACGGGTTCCAGGGTAGTCTCAGCTGCTGTAGTTTCTACGGTGGCAGGCTCCGTCGTGGTGCTTGGCTTTGGCGTACTTTCGGTAGTCGGTCCTCGAGAAGTAGACGCTGCTGATGTCCCCTCTTGTTCAGTCGATCCATCTGTTGTCGCGTCCGACGAAGGTCGATCGGTTTCAGTGCTTGGTTCCAGGGATGTTGCCGAAGGTTCAAAGGATGTGGAAATAATTTTCGTGACTGTGCTCGTGTTCGATCCGGGAGTGGTCCATGTAGTCCCGTCAGATGAGGGGCTCGATGCTGGTGTCCACGGTTTAGCGGTGGGCAGCTCGGTTGTCGGTATTGTAGTTGAACTCACGGTTGTTGGCACTGCCGGAGTTGTTGTCCCCTAGTAGAAGCCAAACATAAACACAAATATTTGGTAAATATAACTTGCCCCGGCATTCTCTGGTATCCACTTGGTGTCGGACTAATATTTGTATTTGTGGAATGATTTTTTATGGCCGTTTTAAAAATACCGCTCGTAGAATTTGGAGGACGTGTCTCATAGGTCTCACTACAACTTGAACTTAAGTCCACTTGTCATTGAAGCGGAGCTCTACTTTAAACATGTCTCCGATGATTTGATTATCGACAGATGAATCTTCGGCGTGAGCCACAAGAAATGGAACAGCGCGCTCATTATCTGGTCTCATCCCTAGCGTCAGCATGCTACTACTCATGGTTACTATAAAGCGTCAGCGCGCGAAATTTTGAAATTGTCGTTCTTAGTGGTAAGGACGATAGGACCTTCAAATTTCAAAGGAACGAAATGCGTGTCGCTAATCCTTACGGGTGGCGTAGAACTACATTTGACTTATAAAGTATTTATCACTGGCTTAATACGGATCATAGTTGGCGCATCTTTACATCAACTTCATTCAAAGATGCGAGAAGCGCGGTTCGGGAGACTTCATGGTAGCTTTCGGTTGACATGTGACTGGGCCTTCCAGCACGTTGTCCGCAAAGCTGTCTTGAAAACGTGCGAGTAAAGACCCTGTAAAATTTTGTAAAGTACCCCCAAAGGTCAGAAGAAAGACGTTATGGCACCGTACTGACTAACCTTGCCTAGGAAACGATTTACTCCACGTGTGCGCCAGGTAGCTGAATGTGCTAGAGCGTTAGCCTGTGAGGTGCTGCGGAAGTGGAGTTTGGACTCCGAAACCTGCGGAGGATCGGGTCGCTGGATGCGTTTATCTCCACTCCCACCCGTAAGCGAATTTAGAAGCATATTCTGTATCACAGCATCTTTAAGGTGTCTTTATTATGCACGTTTTCAAGACAACTGTGCAGACGACGCGCAAGAAATGTGAAGATGGCCTCGAGTCAGACAAAACCTGTCGTGAGGTCGCCTGAGTCGTTCGAAGCATTTTTAAAGCAACTGCTGCTGTCTTGTCGGCACCTACTAAAGAAGTTGATGTAAGGGCGCACCAGCCGTGCATGATCATTTTATTACACGGGCGTCCACGATAATTAAGTACCACTTGACAATGAAACACGCAATGAAGCGATTTTGTCCTGCACCCTGCAATCATAAAGGCAGTGTAATTGTGGCGTGCAGTTGGGTGCTAAAACAGAGGACCACGGATTCGTCACACTGTAACGCCAGCTATTACCCTTACGATTAAATATCAATTTTCCGTTAAGGATTAAATAGAAATAACGAACCCTACCGTTATTGAAGTGTAACTAAACATCCGCGAGGTTAATCACGCTTTTATGACGCAAGAGAAGTATACATTTCAATGAGGTTTATGTTTAGAAGTTACGCGAAGGCTTACAATGTGGCGAATTCAGACGAAAAGAACGCCCGAATAGGCGCTAGCTTTGGTTTCGTCTCTGCTTCAGATTTAGGAATTGCGGAAAAGCGTTGCTAACGCTGCACCTTCGAGATTAGATGGACAATATAATTCCGTTTTTAGGGAGCCAATACTCTAGTTTTTATATGAATTAATTAAAAGACCTGCGAAAATAAAGACGACGGAACTAAGGTGAGTACCCATATTATCTAGCCATATGGCGTGGTGGAGCCTTTTGCGTCACATGCTGCCGCACCCAGCAGTTCCTCTCGATTACGTGCCCTGTGTCAACGTGGGGTGCAGGGGCTTTTCATTTTACGATGGGTTTTATAATCTAGTACTCTTGTGTGTGAGAACCTTATCGAAACGGCTTTTGATAATCATAACATGATGGTATAATTGTGGGATAACATGATCGCTGAGATAAGGACCGCAAGATCAAATTCTTCATTAAAAAAAGTCTTGGACTTGAAAACGGTCCTGCTAAGGACTAACCAGCTGATTTGAGTATCTGTGCATACGACATGGTTCTTACACCTTAGCGGTGCAGACACACGATACTATAAAAGTCACGGCGAATTCCTTTCGTTACTTACAAAGGGTTTTAAAAAGCAGATCCCGAACGTGATTTTGTTTATATTCCGAAGATAAATTGTTGTTCTGTTATGCTGTTTATAATACTGTTCAGAATGTCTTCATAAGACTTTAAGTCTTAAAATTATGGTTCCGCTAATAGTTGGTTTGGAGCAAAAGGTAGCTACGCCAGACGCCGTCGTCGTAACGTCTTCTGCCCCGCCGCGGCTTGATAGTCCCTCTGCACATTAAAATATCGCCGGGTGCATGCACTTCTAAACAATGAATAGCTGTTTGCACCGAGGGGGGGGGGGGGGGGTAAACTGGGTACACGTGTCTTTCGAAAACTTTGATCCTAAGGTCCAATTTCATCGGCGTTAACCCTCAACTCTGTATACTTGACTCGAGATTTTTCGCGACGCAAATCGAAGATGCTTGGTACAAGTATTGCCTTAATTACGGCAATACTTGGCTCAAGTATCGTCCAAAACCCGTATTTAAGGCAATACTTGTACCAAGCATTTTCGAGCTGCTTGGCAAAAATGCTCGATTCGAGTATACAGAATTGAGGTTGTTGGTTGCACGAGTCCTTGATAGAAAGTTACCAAAATCTGCTGCTAATTTTTGTTTTTAAATCCTGTCATTTATAAACAATTAAGTTGTTGTTTTCGTTTTGTTATTTTTATTTTCGCAAATGAAGTCGTCACAAAGTGTCCTGTAGTAGACGGGATGAAAATCGTTTAAAAACAAATTTGTTCGTTCACAAACCCTAAGAGTAATTTCAAATGCAAGCAGTTATATTCGTTTCAGGACGACAAAGTTGTAGTGAAAAATATCATTTTTAAACAATCCTTTTTAACAGTTTCAGATCTGAAAGTGTTGAGATAGGGTGCAAAGTTACCTTAGTGGTTGGGGCAAACGTAGTCGTTATATGTTTCCACCAGTCACAATTTGGAAACAGATGCAATCCACACGATTTGCTCTTGTAATCAAAGTACTGGAATAGCCAACAATCTGTTCCCTTGGAAGCTGGGATTCCATTCTTGCACTGTATGTATGACGAACACCAACCCTGACATGGCACGGCGATTTTTTCATTGCCATTACACCTGAAACCGACAACAGCAGTCACGTGCCGCAACAGTGTTACCTCAATAGATGCATTAAAGTTGTATCCCGTTTTAAAGAAAAATAACAGACTGACAGGTAGGTGTCCCAAGATGTCACTCCCACAATTTGATGTAACTTTTATGGCATGATCTAGTACGTGAGAAACGTTCAGAAACTAAATCATAGCTGCGCTCATTGACTAGTCATCGAGATAGACAGTTTGAATTTCAACTAAATGGCCAAAAGTTTAAAGAATTCTTTTCAATTGAGAGACGAATTTTTTTATCTTCGGTTCTCTTGGGTTACAGAACTTGTAAAATAGACATTTTCAAAACAAAACAAAAATGGCGATGAAAGCTCCTATTAGGGGTCATTAACACCGACCGAGGGGCGATTCACTCCTGTAGTACCCTGCACAAAGTGTCCTGTAGTACTTCGTAATACTTCTGTAATATCTCCGTGTAATACAAAATCCAGACTTTTTGGTCGTAAGACGTCCGAGCACATCCAAAAATGAATGAATATTCGAAAATATTACCTTAATTGACCCTGTAGTGTAGTACCTCCTACAAACTAATACCTTGTGTAGTACCCTGTATGCAGATTTTCGGAGTGGATCGCCCCTTGACACCGAAATATCATTAAATTTACGATTCTAGCCATTAAGGGCAGCTAAGATTTGGTTTCTGAACGTTCTCAAATACTTGATCGGGGTAGATTCTCAGTTTAGGCGTCACTTTTGGCTCCCCAGCTCCCAGCTCGCACCCATTGCATCGAATCAATCATTATTTTTCACAAAATGATGAGCACGTGTTTCCTCTGCTTGGACAAGTTGACAAATTTAATATCTGGTGCGCTGTCGCGTGACCAGGGCTCTGGAAAGAGGTGAAATGTAAACTCCATAGCCTACCAATCTTCTCAGTTCCTCCAAATTCTTTTGAATTTCGCGGGTATGGGTGAGGACAACCTAATGTCATTCGGTATCGTTTTGGAGACTTAAGTCCAAAGTATCATATGGAATCCAAAAAGTCGTCCTAATGACATTCCCTCGCTCGTCAAGCATGGCCAAAGTCGATCTCACTAAATTTGACGAACGTCTACGGAGTTTACATTTTCTCTCTACTGTGGTCATTTGGGAATTCGTAACCCCAATCTTTTACCTGACTCACGTTAGCCAAGCAATGACGAACTCTTAATAAAGTCACGGAATACTTTCGGATACATGACGGCTAAATAAAGCATGTTGAACCATTTCAATCTGGAGAGTACGAAAATAGGACGTAAACTCCGTAACGCGTATGTCTCCCTGCGATTGCAAAAATAAAATAAAACGTCACCGAAAAAAAAAATGGCTAAGAGGACCTTTAAAACCTGAAGTATTGGGCATGACCATATTTCATCGCATGATTGGTCCAGACCAAGTTCAAGAGTTTCAAAATTGTAAATTCCATCGCCTTTTTGTGCAAATTAGTGAGGAAATCGGATTTCTGGGTGTCCAGACGAATTGGGTGCTCGGAAATAGCTCAAAAAACGTTTTCTCGACGTTTCATGCCAAAAGACAACTTTAATTTTTCAAAAGTATAGTCGGGTCAAAAGTGCCCCCTAATCTGAGAATCTACCTCGGGTCATAAAAGTTTCGTCACATTCTGAGTGACACCCCCATGTGAGTCAAACACATCAAGAACAAGTTCTAAAAAGAATTGTCAGCCGTACATACTTGCCGTCAGTTAAGCTATAGGTGTAGTAGAGGTCACACAAAGCTGGCGCCTTCAGAGAGTTTGTTGGCAGGGAGGAGCTCGTTGAAAGCAAGGCAGCACCCAAAAGGACGCACAAAGCTAAGAAATCACAATAGGATCACTACCAAGGACCTGTTTTTGTTACTTTAATTGAGTGAGTGCGAAGTTACACTCTCAAAAAAGTATGCTTGACACAGCGCAAATTTGATGCCTACTTGCCTACCCTGAAGTCCTGGGTAACTTTCCCCATTTCAACTTGTACCACCCATCACTATGCCCGATACAGGCAAACGATTCGGCACAATCTGATGCCTGAGTTCGGCATGTAGACTCATGCCTGAGTCGTGCATCCATATTTAGTTGCATGCCTTGATTCAGGCATAGCTGCATAGCCACTACGAAATTCTTGTTTCGAGCATATCATGCTCGGGGAAGATTTTGAGGTTCAGGCATAAAATCTTCTATGAAACAGGCATATTATGCACGATTCAGGCATACTTTTTTGAGAGTGTAGGTCCTCTGTTCTCGAAGATACTAACCCGACGAGGAGCCCATTGCCGAAGCCTCGCTGAGTCCATTCGCGGTGGCGGTCTGCTGTTGAGTGCCGTAATTCCAGGTTTATCTCATAGTTTCTAAACGGCGGGTACAGTAGCGGACGTCATACACAATCCTGCAACAGGATTGTTTGGGACAACCGCCCGCTGATAATACACGCATACGCAGACCAGGTGACAAAGCTGCATCGAGTAGAGAAGGAATTATGCTATGGAAAATCCGCATTCTGGATTTGATTTTCTAGATTGACCAAATCCCATTTGGTGTTTGTAAAAAATTTTATATGGCTTTTAAGAACTCAAACTTCAAAATTCCTGTCTGGGATTCGCAAAACCCATCTGGAATCTGTTACAAACAAGCTGGCCCGTCCCAGGGGGACTTGGTCAGCTTGGCCTGCCGGCGGCGTTTACGGGGGCCTTCGGCCCCCGCCCCAAGTCTCTTTAGAAGTGCCGATAGCAGATGTATTCGTTACGATTAAAATCGTTAACCTGAGCCCGTCCCTGTGCGCGCCGCAAGGGTAATGATGTGCGCGCGGCGGCCAACCCTTACCTCAAAAAAAAAACAAAAAACATACAAATTTTCATTTATCACAAATGCGATACAAATCGAAAATTGTTGCCACCGCACGTGATTCTACGTTACAAAAGTAGTTGATCCTCAAAATTTGAAGTTTTTCTATGAACGATAAGTCGGCGAGCACACGTCCGCCCGAACGAACATGCGGCATCAGACTATAAGCCCGGCTCCTGCCGTTTCTAAAGAAACGTGTCGGGACGGGCTACAAAAACACACAAATGGAAAAGGAGTAGGTCTGGGAATTATTTTTATATGTAAAATACTGGAAGTGGAAATTTATGACGCATATACACTGCCCATCAAAATTAGCGCCCCACTTTTTCCGATGCTCGCCATTTCCACGTTTTTAAAGCTAGGAAGTTGCCGTTTTGCATGAAGTTGCCCCCATGGTTGTTCTTGAAGGTCCCAAAGTGCCAGATCCAGGAGCCACCCCTTTCGGAGGGGGTGGCTGATCGACTGCGGCGGGGTGGAAATTTCGACCGAAAAAGGTCCCAAAAACACCTTTAAATTAGCTGGAATTTCAAAATTTTCGGTGAGGAGGGCTTAATGAAGGCCCTTGACAAGCTGACGTCAAAATTTTCACGATCGGCCATACTCACACCCAGCCCCACCTACCCCCACCTCCTGAAGGGGGTTGGTTTGGGGGGTGAAAAAAAAAGGGCCGCATTGCAAGCCTCGCGGCCCCGGCTATCTGCACACCAAACTGCATCCCGCTATCACCAACCCCTGCCGAGCAACCCCTAAAAAACAAAACTCAATTTTTGAAAATTTGCTTTTTTGGGCACTTATCGGTATGCGAGGGGTCCAAAAATTTCGTCAGAGATGGACTAGGGGTGGAAAAACAACATCAATCTCCCGTCAAGAAATCCGGTCCTGAAAATTTGCAGCCCTTAGCATGGAGGTTGGGGGTGGCCACCCCTTGCTAACCCCGGTAGAGGTAGAACTGATTTGGGGTTGCGAATCGTAAAGGGCAATTCTGATGTACCCCCCCCCCCCATCAAATTGGCAACACGATTTGACCACCTGTTTGTGCTCCAGACCCGCAAAACCATCACAAATGCCAAAACCCAACCCTAACTTCAACCCCCATATCGCCAATTTCGGGTGGGGGTGGAAACCCGGCTAGCGTGACGGCGGGTGGTCCCGACCCTTAACTCGATAGTCCTAAGCGGGAAAGTCGCTGCGGCATACGGTTCACCCGTGGGGAGCGTTAAAGTGAGAGCATTGCATTCTTCGCCCGGCCTGCGCCGCCATCGAGCGCCTGGTAGGCAGGCAAATGACATGCCTGACGCGCCGGCAGGGCGCGCGCATCTACCGGCGTACTCTCTCTGGCTGCCGTCTACCGGCCGGGGGAGCTGCGTAGGCTGCCTGCCACGTGGGGGCAGCGAGGCGCGCTCAAAACAGCAGGTCCCTTTAAAACAGCAGGTCGGCATGGTCGTGGGGGCCTGCTGTTCGTGAGCACCGCACGAGAACCGAACCTAACCTAACCCAGCCTAACCTAACCAAGCCTCACCTAACCAAGTCTAACCTAACCTAACCTTATCGAGCCTCAGCCAATCTAGCCTACTGACCTGCTGCTTTGGTGCCCTACCAATCTGCTGTTTTGAGGGACCTGCTGTTTTGCTGCGGTCCCCATTTAGCCCTCCTCACCAAAAATTTTGAAATTCCAGCAAATTTAAAGGTGTTTTTGGGACCTTTTTCGGTCGAAATTTTCACCCCGCCGCAGTCGAACAGCCACCCTCTCCGAAAGGGGTGGCTCCCGGATCTGGCACTTTGGGACCTTCAAGCACACTCATGGGGGCAACTCCATGCAAAACGGCAACTTCCTAGCTGTAAAAACGTGGAAATGGCGAGCATCGGAAAAAGTGGGGCGCTAATTTTGATGGGCAGTGTAAATAGCAAATATCAGAAAGTTTTAATTTTAAACTGAGTGACGGAACGATGTAGTGATGGACGACTATTTTTTTTTACTGGTTAATGGTTAGGGGTCGTTCACATACCACGTGGTATTCGTTAGGGGGGGGGGGGTCGACCAAGTACCACTCAGTGTCACGTGGGAGGGGGGGGGGGTCTAGGCTGTGTCACGTGGTATTTTATCCAACACCAAAACTGCGGCTATACGCGATGATGAAGCCACCCTATTGCACAACATTCTCAGGAACACGTCTACTAGGCCGTGCAGCGTAGGGCAGCGCCCGAGTCTGAGGTGCCCGTTCGCAGGACCAGAGGCCTTGGCTCGCGCGGCCAGGTCCGTCGGCGCCGATTTTATTTATCAGTGGGGTGACAAGTAGATCGAGTGCACAAAAATACAATATTACTGATATTTCAGTGAATTCCAGTTTGTTTTCACTGTCTGCTGTCTGTTGTGTAAAGTTGATAAATTCAAAACTAAAATGACTTCAACATTTGAATCACCGTAGTAACAGATATGTTTTTAATATACATTTACCTGTCGTTTTTGTGCGCTGTCTTCACCAAAAAGATACTTTAAGCTTTAAATATACCTTTGCGATCAATAATTACAGGAATGAATGCAGATATATCATCAACTTCGCAGATAAAACAAAAACAGGCTAAATTACAAAAATTAAAAAATACCACGTGACTCTGAGGGGGGGGGGGGGGGTCAGCTGGGGTACCACGGTAGGTCACGTGGGGGGAGGGGGGGGGGGGGGTCAAAATTTGGCCAAAATCGTACCACGTGGTATGTGAACGACCCCATACGGATAGACATCTTTTTATCATCTTTGCATTGTCTATTACGTCTAAGTCTACTGGTAGATTTCAATTAGACACCAAAAGATCTGCTGGTATCCATGCTAGATCTGTAGATATCTATTAGACTTCTAGTAGACTTAGATTGCATTAGACCAAAATTTGTTCAAAAGTGATGCGTCAAAAATGTGTTTTGAAAGCCAGACATCAACATATCAAAAGATGGCAGTGACCAAATTTTGACTCCCTCGCACTTAGTTCCTGCGTGACTTAGAGAAACTTGCGACGCTTGGTTGGGACGCTTCCATCGTAGAAAGTTGAGGCCACGACGACCCTTCGTCCCCCAGAGCAGCGCATAGCGTAACGGATAAGGAGTCAGCAAAGCAAGCTGAAGAATAATGGTTCGAATACCCATTCTTTAACTTTTTAAAATTTCATTTTCTTCATTGTTTCATGACAGAGGTTGTCCGGCAGCTAACAGAATTGCATTTTGAAGTCAAAATTTTGTTAAATTTGGAATCTAAATGAAGTCTATACACGTTAGACCGTTAGACGTCTGTTATACGTCTAATTACCCTCCATCTAGACGTCTATTCGATGTATATGTATAGACGTCTATGAATCTATGGATAGTCGTCTATTAGACATCTATTGGACGTCTTTTTTTTGTGTGGGTTGTCTTGATCATCTTTCTTCTTCTTTTTTTTTTTGTCTCCCCTAGCCGAAGCTTCCTTATCCTCCATGAGACTCAAAAACTAGCCCAGTGAAGACTGTTCAAGACCATTCCTTCCACAATACAGAACTTGGGACAACGCAGTAGTGGCGCAGGCAAAAGAACAGCTTAATATTGAAGCTGTTACCGAGTTAAAAGACTCGAAAACGCCCCCAATCACTGCCCCATTGACACACCGCCAGCCATAGCGCGCTAATGATCGGACCTAAGTTGTATTTAGGGCCGTGAAACCTGGACCTGGTTACATTTGGTGTCAGTGCGTTGTCAGCCCTGCTGGCGACGCGCAGTCAAAAGTGAAACTCAATCTTGATTTCGTAACCGATTTGAAAGATTTCGAAACGGCGAAATGGCGGGGCAGAAGCTAAAGCGCGCTGGAGAACAGACCTGGTGCCTTTTTCATGCCTTAAAACTCGGTTACATCTGGTGTCAGTGGTGCCAGTATTGAAGCTGTAACCGAGTTTATAGACTTGAAAACGCCTTAATGACTTACCATCAGCTATAGCGTGCTGTAGATCGGACAAAAGTGCTATTTATTGTTGAAAAACCCGGTTACATTTGGCGTGAGTGTGTTATCTGCCCTTCTGGCCATGCGCAGGAAAAAGAGCAGCTCAATATTGAAGCTGTAACCGAGTTGAGAGACTTGGAAACGCCCTTATGACACGCCGCGTCTGCTATGACTCGCTTAAGATCGGACTTAAGTGCTGTTTAGGGTCGACAACCCGTTTACATCCGGTTTTAGTGTGTTGTTGGCACTGCGAACCACGCGCAGTCAAAAGTGCAACCCAGTCTGGGAGCTGTAACCGAGTTACTAGACTGAAATAGTTGTTTTCCTTGACTTCAAGCTTCGTGACGGAGGTGGAAGTGGATATTACTTCGGCGGTCGTGTGCACCCGAAAACTCGGTTATCAGGAGAAAAATTCTCTTGGCTCAAACTTACTTTATTGCGTCGTTAGGACACGAATGCTGATCTTACCTGCCCTCGAATGCATATTTATAGGCAATTTTATGCCACAGCGTATTCGTCAAAAATACGGCCCTCCCTACCCATGATGGCCGGCGGTCACCTATTCACCGCCTAGAGGGCGCTGCTAGGCGGCCCCAAATGGGTTTAAAACTTTTCAGACTGATAGTGCGAGCCCGGAACTCCGGATTTTTCGAGACATTTGCAACGCTCTTCAGAGGGCACTCAAGGTGCTGCCAAATCACGATCACAACCATGACTCTTTTGCGTGTTTTATGCTCGTTGTACTCGGTTACTGCAAACGCTGATGCTTTCTTAATCTCGCCTTTGCTCACGCATCGTTTATTTAGAGAGACAGCGCCTTTAACCGGGACATCACCGCAAACAGAATTTTTTTGACAGAATTTTTGAAGGCAATTGCTAATCCCGCTGAGTATGAGAAATTCGGTGTGTCCGCAGATAGCGATGCGTAAGCCGTCTAACCTCACCCGCCTACAAATCCATTTACATCGCCGTTTCTGAGCCATGCCAGTCTTTCGCTTCCCAAACTATCCAGGTTTATGTGATATTTTGTTGCACATCACGAATCCGCTGATGCTCTCATTTAGATTTTCAGTAGCTGGAATTTTATTGCGAATCGTGCCGCTCCTCTGGGCTATGCCGCCATGATGGCCCTAGTTTGCTAATCATCCACCACTAAGAGGAGCGCCACCAGATGGGACCTCGAGGCAGGCAGGGATGGCGTATGGGTTGCCTACCTTGCAGGCGTTTCTATTTGAATTTTAACTGCTTATAACCCCGTTAATATCAGTTTCCGACCCTAAGTGTCCCATATCAAATCGATCCTCTGGTGATGGCCTACAGCCCCTGGAAAGGTTGACACGCTTAGGAAATACACCCTGTTTATGTAAATAGTTTACCTCTATGTTTTATATTTGACAACGTTACCTGCAAATTTTTAAACTGTACTTACGCCTTTGTCTGAAAATTAGAACAAAACCAGTTTGTAATAAAAAGGTCAAACTGTATAACTTACCTTTCTTGCGCCCTGTAGTTAGGCAACCTAAATAGCAATTAAACTGCACTTACTCCTTATGTACTTTTTCCTTGCGAACAAAAAAGGTCGTATGCATTTTTGTCGAAATTCATCAAATAAGGGTCGAAATCGGAACCCTGTAGAATAAAACCGCCAAAATACCATAAGAATCATAAAATCGACCGGTGCGACCCCTAAATATTGACCAAAAAAAACAGGAAAAAAACTGAGGGGTCCTGACATGGATTGGCACAAAGTGCCGAGCGCCCCCGAAAAGTTCCGAACATTTTTGGCGTTTTGGATCACCCTAACATTACACGCGTCACGGTGTACGCGTTACGTCTATCGGACACCATCTAAGTTACGAAAATGTCATCGCATCAATTTCTCATTGACGTCTATAGCTCCTCTTCCCTTAGGGGTCGTTCACATACCACGTGGTACGATTTTGGCCAAATTTTGACCCCCCTCCCCCCACGTGACCTACCGTGGTACCCCAGCTGACCCCCCCCCCCCCCCCCCCCTCAGAGTCACGTGGTATTTTTTAATTTTTGTAATTTAGCCTGTTTTTGTTTTATCTGCGAAGTTGATGATATATCTGCATTCATTCCTGTAATTATTGATCGCAAAGGTATATTTAAAGCTTAAAGTATCTTTTTGGTGAAGACAGCGCACAAAAACGACAGGTAAATGTATATTAAAAACATATCTGTTACTACGGTGATTCAAATGTTGAAGTCATTTTAGTTTTGAATTTATCAACTTTACACAACAGACAGCAGACAGTGAAAACAAACTGGAATTCACTGAAATATCAGTAATATTGTATTTTTGTGCACTCGATCTACTTGTCACCCCACTGATAAATAAAATCGGCGCCGACGGACCTGGCCGCGCGAGCCAAGGCCTCTGGTCCTGCGAACGGGCACCTCAGACTCGGGCGCTGCCCTACGCTGCACGGCCTAGTAGACGTGTTCCTGAGAATGTTGTGCAATAGGGTGGCTTCATCATCGCGTATAGCCGCAGTTTTGGTGTTTGATAAAATACCACGTGACACAGCCTAGACCCCCCCCCCCCCTCCCACGTGACACTGAGTGGTACTTGGTCGACCCCCTCCCCCCCCTGACGAATACCACGTGGTATGTGAACGACCCCTTACCGGCCCACTCGTTGGTCAAACGCCCTTATCTCGGACAAAAATCGAGTTTCTTTGCGATATACCCCATGTGATGGTCTTTATAAATTTGAAATTGCGATATATGTGTGCCTGTAAAGGCTCAAAGGCTATCCGACATTCAGCCGCGCATTACTCGCTGAACTGTTACGTTTCGGTACTGCGTGTCACCTCTGAATGTGTAAATATTGCGTTGAATTAATCACGAAATGTTAACGGTTAACCGGTTAACCGGTGAATTTCTTCAACCGTAACCGTTAGCCGGTTAAAGCAGTTTCGTTTAACGGTTAAGGGGTCGTTCACATACCACGTGGTACGATTTTGGCCAAATTTTGACCCCCCCCCCCCACGTGACCTACCGTGGTACCCCAGCTGACCCCCCCCCCCCCCTCAGAGTCACGTGGTATTTTTTAATTTTTGTAATTTAGCCTGTTTTTGTTTTATCTGCGAAGTTGATGATATATCTGCATTCATTCCTGTAATTATTGATCGCAAAGGTATATTTAAAGCTTAAAGTATCTTTTTGGTGAAGACAGCGCACAAAAACGACAGGTAAATGTATATTAAAAACATATCTGTTACTACGGTGATTCAAATGTTGAAGTCATTTTAGTTTTGAATTTATCAACTTTACACAACAGACAGCAGACAGTGAAAACAAACTGGAATTCACTGAAATATCAGTAATATTGTATTTTTGTGCACTCGATCTACTTGTCACCCCACTGATAAATAAAATCGGCGCCGACGGACCTGGCCGCGCGAGCCAAGGCCTCTGGTCCTGCGAACGGGCACCTCAGACTCGGGCGCTGCCCTACGCTGCACGGCCTAGTAGACGTGTTCCTGAGAATGTTGTGCAATAGGGTGGCTTCATCATCGCGTATAGCCGCAGTTTTGGTGTTTGATAAAATACCACGTGACACAGCCTAGACCCCCCCCCCCTCCCACGTGACACTTAGTGGTACTTGGTCGACCCCCTCCCCCCCCCCTAACGAATACCACGTGGTATGTGAACGACCCCTATCTAACTGTAGATATAGATCAACATAGACATTGTAGATACGTATTAGATGGTCTAGAAAATCTAATAGATGTCTATTTTCTGACTGGGAGACTCTCATCCCTGTGCCTGCCTATTATGTTGGAACAGAGGAGAGCATGGCTGTGATCAACAAAAGAATTCTTCATCTGCGTTCTCCTCTTGAAGTGAGAAGAGTTCCTCGCGAGGTTTCTCAAATCCATGATTATAATGCAAGAGAATGGGAGAATTGGGCTCTCTATTTCAGTGTGCCCATCTTCAAGAATATACTACCTGATCGCTATCTGAAGCATTGGATTTTATTTGTACAAGCGTTATATTTGTTGATGAAGTCACATTTGAATAAAGTCGAAATAGAAGTTGCTGGTATTCTCATGAAGAAATTTGTAGATGGAGTGTTTGACCTCTATGGCATAGGAGAGTTGAATTTCAATATGCACTTATCTTTGCATGCAGCGGATAACGCTCTGAGGTGGGGAAATGGATTCAGTGTGTCGACTTATGCCTTTGAGAACGGAAATAAAACTCTGAAAAACAAAATTCATGCACAAAAAGGAATGCCACATCAGAATATTCGAAGCATAGACAGAGATTTCGCTCGAAATGTCCTGAGGGCTGAATCATCTACAGCACAAAGCGATGAGCACAGGGAGAGCATAGCCAGAAAGGATATCAACAATTGCTTTTTTGTTAGAACGGTTCAATGCATAATGCCTAAACAGTTCACACTATCACGAGAGGAACTGTGGCACTATGAACAAGCTGATATTGTTCCTGAAAATTTTGTGCAAATCACAAGAATTATTTCTGAAAATCTTTGTTACTCCTCCAACAAGGGTACCAAAAGGACTAACAATTCTTTTGCATGCTGTATTGATGAGGAAATCGTTAAAATAAGGAAGATCATTGCTGATGAACAGTCTGATGAAGTCTAATTGTTTCCAAAGTAAGATGCAGGCAGTATTCTTTACCTCCCGTACCAAGAGATGTGCTGTCCATAAATTTTTCACCGTTCCTGTATGTAGTTGATTTGATTGAGCAGGGTACTATTCTAATTTCCCTCAGAGATTACGTACGATTTGTGTATATATTGCCAATTTTACAAAGGAAACTTTTTATCAATAATGGCAAACACATGTAATATGTTTTAGATTTGTTCAAACATTGTCTGTGTTGTCTTATGCCTAATTATAAATATTGTCTATTGTGTACTACAATGAATCAACAAACTTGAAACTACTTGGAAATAAATGCATTCTTTGTAAAAAGTCAAACTTCTCTCTCAAAGCCCTGTTAATAACAAATCTCTACTTCCACCTTAGTCTGAGTAAATCACCCACTACAATGAACATGAACATATACAAAGAAATGGCCGAATCGAAACGTTAGAAGTTTCTTGGAATTACAATAAATAAATGAACATATACAAAGAAATGGCCGAATCGAAACGTTAGAAGTTTCTTGGAATTATAATTGATAAAAATTCAAAAATATGAGTCACGATGTTTCTTGGCCGCCTGGAGGGTAGGCAAAACCGACACAAGTATGCAGGCGTGTGTTGCGGGCTGACCGGTTTTGTGGGCCGCCTGCACGCATTAGAGGGATGGTTCCGACTAGAAACGGTCAGGTTCCGGCCGTAACCGGAGAGGTACCGTTCGTCATCGGATCCTGAGTTTCATTTCCGATCGTGACCGGACAGATCCCATTCGTAATCGGAACTTGCAGGTCCGATTCCGATCGTAACCGGACGGGTTCCGTTCTTAATCGGAACTTCCAGATCCGATTCCGATTGTAACCGGACGGGTTCCGTTCGTAATCGGAACTGACAGGTCAATTTCCGACCGTAACCGGAATTTTCTGTTAATCTCCGACCGCAACCGGTACGTTCGTAACCGGAGATTTTCCCGATACCGGGATAGGAATTTTCAGCTGGGAAAGGACCTTTCAGTTCCAAGAACACCTGGAAACGATGGCGCGTCGCATTTTTTCGATGTTTCTGGCGCCTGCGCTCAGCATCAAACCCTTTAAGGTAAAAAAAAAATCCGATTTTAAAATCCACTGTTTACAAAAATGGCTTGCAGGGGTACACGCCGTAGCGTCTTAAGAGTTTAAATCGTTGAGATACCGACTTCCCAGTTTGTTTTTCTTAAAGGTTGGAACCTTATAAAATCGGCTTCCCCGATTTCCTACCCCTATCAGGAGACCACCAAAAAAAAAGGCATAAAGATATCGTTAAAAAGTGTATAATTTTTCAGTTTTTTCGGATTTTTAGGACTTTTAAGGGGTTGATCTGAGTCGCGGCGTTCATTATCGGAACCCCATAATCCATCGCTACCACTGCCCATCAATTTTAGAACCGTTCCACCTCTAACTCAAAAACTACCCCTCACCCCTTCCAAAATTAGGGGATGGTCAGAGAGGGTTGAAATGCGAGATTTGGCAGCTTTAGGCACCCATAATGCCACACTGACTGTAATTTTCCCAATTTTCGCCCTTCAAATGGGTTTTAATGAACCTCTTCACGGCGTTTTTCGACCTTGCCACACTAAAGGGGTGGCTGTAGCCGAAGGGGGTGGTCCATGAACTTGGCGCCTCGAGACCAGTGTTGGGGGCAAGTCTGTACCAAATTTTAAGGTTCTAGCTTGAAAAACGGTGGCGCCAACAAAAAGTGGGGCGCTAATTTTGTTGAGCAGTGTAAGATCTGGGAGGTTACGAACCGCATAGGCGCTTAACCTTGATTCTTGGGAAAGACCCATTGTCTACTTGGCTGCAGCACCAGCTCTCTTGTCCCTTTTTGTCCAAAAAAACAATTGTAAACAAGAACAACCCACAGGACAACTTTGTCAGTTTGGAAGCTGGTTTGTGCCGGGAGTGTGGCGCCACGGCGAAAGGATACATACGGACGCAACCAGCATATAACCAGCCACTATCCCCATTGTGCATGTGCATGCTACAGACATGCCACAGCATGGAAACGACAGTTCCGAGCCTAAGAGACGAAACAAGTCGAGAAAAGGGAAAAAGCCATGTCATGCACAGGGCTCCGACGACACGAAGCTGACTCAAAAGTTGTCGGCAACGTTAGTGGCCAAACGTTGTACAGTGTGCCGGTTTTAACTAAAGAAAAGAAGGAAGTGAAACACACAGAGCTAGAATGGCCTAAGGGAGAGTCTCAAATGCAAATCCTGCTGAAAATGAAATATTCTCACCCCTATCTGTGTTCAATCCACAGGATCGGGCACGACCCTGACTTGTTTTTTTACAGTACGCCAATGCACTGTCAGAAATAATCGGACTTTTACGATACCGATGTGTGTTAAAATTACCATTATTCGTATGTGATTTCAGAAAACCATACGTTGTGTAGTAATTTTCCGACACAGTGCCCCGATGTATGGGGGAAATACCAACGGATGGTAGTTCTGCTATACATTGTATAGGAAAACGGCGGTACAGTGTCACAGTGATTCGGCCATGCAGTGTATGGTAAAATTCCGGCACAACGTGTCGCTATTTTCTCATACAATATTAAAGGCTTCGTGGGGAAAATACAAAACTAATAGAGATTTTACCATAAATTGCATGGGAAAACAAAGGTACAGCGTCGCAGTGGTTTTGCCATGCAGTGTATGAAAAAAATTCGCCTCGTTGTCTGTCAATTTTTCGGCACATGTGCATATTGAAAGCGCCAAATACAGTGTATGAGGATATTCCAGTACAGTGCCACAGTGGCTTTACCGATCATGTGTGGGAAATTCTCGACGCATTTTACCGATGTTACTTTTAGCATGTGAATAAGGCAGGCGTAAGTCTTTGCTACGCGGATCTAATTCCTCCATGTGATATGTCAACTGTTATTGAAGTCAGTTATTTTTTAAGTAGTAGAACATGAATAGGTTCTAGAATCAACGTCCGAGTGTAGAGCCCAGTTTTTTTTAACTTGACGGAGAATGACTTCAAGTGACGAGTGCGCGTTTTTAATTATTAATGTATGCGGGCTACGAGTGCTTTGCTAGCCACCGGCCGACCGGTAATCCCCCTCCTCCCCCTCTGGCCGGTACGGGGCAGCCCGGAGCGGGGCAGCCCGGAGCGGGGCAGCCCGCAGCCACCATCCTCGGAGGCTTGCATTGTGATCGGGTTCGATCGCGGGAGTCCCCAGTGTTCCTCCCTAGCTCAGGGGCAACGCGGTGGTGCGGTGAGTCGGAGTTCGGAGGTTCTAATCTCGAGTTCTTAGGTGTTCTGTGTATGTTTTCCTCTGCATCTGTGTTTGTGTGTGTGTGTGTGTGTGTTCGTTGTATCCACTTGTCTCCATTACCCTCGTGGTTGTAGAAAAGAAAGCAGCAGAGCAGACTCCTTTTTATTTCCCAGATTAGGAATTGCGTTTATGGTGAAAATACCATACAAAGTTTAGAAATTTTAAGATACCGCGGTATGGTACAAATGCCACACAATGCATAAAAATATAACGGGACTCTGGTTGGCAATCTCAACATACCGTGCTGTAGCAGAATTCCCATACACTGCATGGGGGATTTCAGACACAATGTCTGGTAATCTCAACACACCGACTGTATGGTAAAAATCCGATGCACTGGGTATGTAAATTGCTTCAGACACAATGTATGAGAATTTAAACAAACAATTTTTGAGAGTGTGCAAATGCAGCTCAATAATACCATA
The DNA here is from genome assembly GCA_038380765.1 of Odontothrips loti. Lineage (NCBI taxonomy): Eukaryota > Metazoa > Arthropoda > Insecta > Thysanoptera > Thripidae > Odontothrips > Odontothrips loti. Next base: position 4,183,828 of record CM076251.1, on the reverse strand, counting down.
CCATATATATCAGAGACCCTACAGCCGCCAAAGCCTAGATGCCACGGCGTCACTGTCGAAACGGATGCTTCGCCTTGATGAACACCTAGCATATGTTCCCATATCGGGTAGTTGGACACGCCCGGAAAGAGACCGTCCCCCATAATCAAATGATATCCGAGAAGCAGGACTCAAACACCATCGCATTTTGGATGAACGACAGCTTGCGCAGGAGCTACAGCGCTCCAAATGGAGTAGGTTGATGATTCTGCCGCGCTCATGATCTGTACCACGCTGTGCCAGTGCAAAAGAATACAGAGGAAAGTGCTTAAACTTTCTCATCGGGAAGTCATTGGATCTTCCGCGCGATGGTTCATAACACTGGATCTTGCGCACTTTATAAATAATGCCAGGCAGTGGCCCCTCTGGACCACTGCCAACAACCATTTGGTGAAGAAGTACGGCATCCGAGTAAAACGGCAAACTCATCTGCACACAGTTGATGTTGATGGGCAGGCGCCTGAGCCATGGGCGTCCGCTCTGCCGCAGACGGCCAGCTCTAACTAAGACGAGGCTGTCGACGCGGAGGTGCGGCGTCGGCGGCACTGCCCTCGTGTGCAGAGGTAACCTGAACGTCGCGACAACTAAGCATCTGAATCAGAAGCGGTACTCGTTCTCCCCATGCTCTGCGCTAGTTCACCGTGCATGAGCGCAGCGGTAAATGAGAAAAATTATTGTCATACCTAGAAAGGGGTACTATAGTGACGGCCGAGCTCGTGTCCATTTCAAATACAAAGGGGTACCTTTTCCAAAATCAAGGCGAACAAGTACCTGTTGTCTTCGTCTGGAAGGGCGTGGCGGGGCGTCGTTAGATGTGTTTTTCTTCCCATCACTTTCGAAATGTTGATGGGCGCAGCGGGCAATCGGTGCAGTTGGGTGAAAAATAATTTTTGGGATTTTTCGGACCACCGGAAGCACAGGTTCAGTTTTTAGCCCGTCCCGACACGTTTCTTGACAACGGCAGGAGCCGGGCTTACAGTCTGATGCCGCATGTTTGTTCGGGCGGACGTGTGTACGCCGACTTAACCTTAATAGAAAAACTTCAAATTTTGCGGATCAGCTCCTTTGTTAACGTCGAATCACGTGCGGTGTAAACAATTTTCGATTTGTATCGCAGTTTTGAGTAAAAAAAATATTTCTGTTTTGTGTTTTGAGGTTAGGTTTGGCCGCCGTGCGCCGCTGCACGCACTGTTACACGGGACGGGCTCAGGTTAACGATTTCAATCGTAACAAATACGTCTGCTATCGGGCACTTCCAGGGAGGCTTGAGGCGGAGGGCCGAAGGCCCCCGCAAACGCCGCCGGCAGGCCAAGCTGTCAAGGTCCCACTGTCGAAGTGAGGTGCCGGTGGAGCGCAGCGGCAGTGGCACCGAGGTTTGACGGAGGGACGTGCCAGCTTGTTAAATCAGTAACTATGCGCTTTACGGCCTTTTTAATATGTCTAAGTTATGCCTGTTTCCCGATGTTTCGTATGGTAACTCTTGTTCCGTTAGGGTGCATCAGATCCAGGAATTCAAAGATTAATATACCACTTACCTGAAACGCGTCCTCCACGTCCAAAGACAACTGACCTGAACTACAATACAAAGCTGTCTCGCCTCCTTACAGAGTCTCATAGGAGGCCGTGAGAGGACATCAGCGCTCTCTATGAGCAGAGTGGGGTGAAACACCACACTTTTGGCTTTTGACACTTATTACTTATTTCAATCCTCTGGATTTTTACCTCTAGGGCCACATGGATGACCTGGTCTACCAGGATGGTGCACCTGCCACCCAGGAAGAGCTTGTCGCCAGGATTGTTGCCGCAGCAGAGGAGATCCGAGAGAGGCCAAATGTCATCCACCAAGCAACCTCCTCCCTCAGACGGCGCTGTGAGTTGTGCTTGCAACAACAGGGCAGCTATTTCGAGCACCTGCTACATTAATTGTTTCTTATGACTTCTTAGTGCCAAAGTGATTTTCATCTGTTTTATTGTTGTTAAAGTTTTGTTCGTTATTCGTCAAATACCTGTGATTTAGTTTTTTGACGTTTCTCCTAGAAATTGTTTTGTTTTGTTACGGTCAACAGTTTTTTTTCTCTTGAAACCCCGACTGTGATTTTGTTTCCTTGCCGTTTTCCTTCAGAAACTTTTATGTTTTAGTTGCTTATGTCAAAGTTTAATTTTTGTTTTTCCGTTAAAACGTCGATTGTGATTTTTTTTATTGACCTTTCTCTCGGAAAACATGTGACGATCGAACAGACGGGCCTGTGTACAATAACTAGTTTTCCTCTCTTTCCCGCACTCTCCCAAGTACATCCACATGCGGCGAGCCGAGCGGAGCAGGCGCTGGCTGGCTGAATAGAGCGGTGGCTGCGCGCGGTGCAGTGCCAGATCGTGGAGCTGCGCCGGCATAGTCGGATGTATTGCCTGCTTTACGGCGCAAGGGTGTAAAAACTTTCAAACTCCGTCACGGAGCGTCTCCGCCCCCTAGTTCCTGAGCAAAAAATTATCGTCTAGATGAGACCTATCTCCAGGATTACGGTGCACGTAGATCCACGATACACCCTGTATATAGCCATCTACTGTAAGAATCACACAACAGGAAAAAGTTCAGTATTTTAAACTCAAAGAAGTCAATGCGGACGTGCTGAAAAGGGGAGGTACATTTTGGCCATGGTATATAAATCTTAGATTTATTAAGATTTACAGAGGAACATTTGTCGCAGTTGTTACACTGGTATAAATATCAGTATTAATATTTGACCACCAGACAATGGTCCTAGCTAAAGCGTTCGAGCGAACTACTCCAGGATGACCTGCACTTGAGACTGCAATCATTGTGGAATCACAACTCGTGAGGAAAACATTAAACAATTTTGCTCAACAGATTTGATCTCTTCCAGGAAAATACTGTTGTAAATAAGGCACTTGTTGGGCCAACCCATTCTGCACTGGGTAATCACTAGATTTAATATAGGATCTTTGGCAGATTCAATAGCAATCTTTTTAGAAGTCACAGGTAAATTACATAAAGACATGGTGAATTTCATCAATAACTAAAGGCAAGAGAGCAGTTCATTTAGAGATAGAACTTGTCCAGGGATTGTACCTGTGTGGAGAGGACAAAGAATGATTGCTTATGTAATAAGAAAGTGTAGATATTTTCATAAGCCAACACCACATTAAGTCAAATAGGCACTGTCAGCGGGGGTAAAGTGCTATTGGTAGCAGGCTGCATAGTTGCCAGGGGCTCTGACGTCTGCCGAGCAAAAGCTGTCGGGCCACAACAACAATCCAAAATCCTTGAATTTTCACGATCGACTTTACTTTTACAACCGCCCTTTATTTCAGACTTTTATGTCAACTCGTACTGTCAAAGTGTTGCAGGGGGTGGGGGGGGGGGGGGGGTCTGGGCGCGTGTTTAAATGCCACTGTCACACTGTCATTGTAAATCTGCCATAGGGGCGCCATCGTCGCCACCAAGTACACACACACTTGTCACTCTGTCTACACTGAATCAAAGTGTATCATGCTGCCACAATTTTTTTGAAACCTTTAAATTTTTTCAATCCATTTTTCGTCAGTCAATTAAACAAAGCAAACATGTCAGATTATCATTGTCAACTTGGAGCGCCACCGTTGCGACCTATCGCAAATGACGTCACTTTCAATCAACATCATCAGAATGCCCCATTGCCCCGGCCTCACTCCACTCCACGTGCTGAGGGGTGCAACAACGACTGTATTAGCGCGTTTTTCGCTAACAAAGCCAAAGCCGGCCAAGGCCTGGCTGAGTGTTTCTCTGGCAACCGCCGCATTTTTAAAATGGGTGGATGGAAGTGACCTACCATTGGGGAGTCTCTGTTTCGACAACGACCCATAATTTAAACAATCTAAGTGCGTCCACTCCCTTTTCTTTCTCTTGTGTTTTAGTAATACCGGTAGGTAACGCAGCGCCTGTGCCTGATGGGCCTACGGCACGGCTGTACCTTCTGGTGGTGGTGTTGGCCACGTGGGTGCAGCGCCTGCTACTGCTGGCCCTCCTAGAGGTCATGTGGGCCACGAGGGCGTAGTGTGTGCGGTGCCGGCCGCAGCCCCTCCTGGTGGTGACGCGGACCACGTGGCAGGTGGTGTCGCTCATGGCCCTCATGTCAAACAGGACGAGGACGACCCGGACGATCCTGACGTAGGACCATTCCTACAGTGTTTCCCAAGATAACTAGTGCTATTTACCATTATACTGAGGCAGGACATGGAAAATCAACTGCTGATGGGGTTGGCGGCTAGGCGAAGACAGCTGCTGACCAAGCTGTAAACCATGGAGAAGATATTCCTGATCTGCAGACTCTGGTGGAAGTGATAAAGAAAAAAGCGAAGAAAACTCACATTGAAATTGTAAGTGAGGAAGATATAAAAAAGTTCCGTCTGATGATCCCATTTAACTTGAATACCTCTCATGGCACACAAAAGTTCCACCATTTCACCTGGACCAAGGAAAATAAAGAACAGATTTTCTTCAGCAGTGTGAGCTGCACTGCCTGCCCATCCGGAACTGAATGCATTCACTATGGGCTTCCAAGGTGCCCTTTTAATCCACATGGAGAGAAACCCATCGCCCCAACACCCACTCCACCACCTGCCACTCTGCTACCACAGGCGTTTCCAGTGAAGAGCCAAATCGGATCACGCAGTGGCTGAGCAGCACCGCCAGCTCCAAGGCTGCTGCTCTCCCATTGTAAGTTCCGGGCCAAGCTGGACTGCGCTGACTGCATAACAATCCTGGAGTCAGAGGGAGAATTTCCCCTCCACCTTCACCACACCATGGCGGCTCATCCAGGCACTGCCAATGCACCACTGCCATCTTGTTGCGTGGCAAATGTCATGAAAGGCATTTACCAGAAGAGCCTTCCACAGCTGGAAAGTGTGCTGCACGAGGAAAACATTGTGGCAAAATTTATCAGGTTAATAAACCGCTTCCTGAAGTCAGGCACTTCCAGTTGTGTAAGCTTGCACAACACAGGCTGTTCACGGTAACTTTGGCAAAAATTATAGGGTAGTTAGAAGACTTATAGGGAAGTATTTTGAACACAGGAACCCATGTCCGGAAATGCGCTCGTTCGGAGCTACAGCTGTTTTTAACTTCGGTTCTAAGCGCCTGGTCGGCAGGCAACCCAACTTACACACAACGGCAAGAGGCGATTCCCGCCCTCAGGCGGACACCTTCTGAATTTCGCTCTGCCCCCGTTTGCGGTTGGCGATGTGCGGGTGTCGCTTACGACACTACCCCCCAAACTAAAAGGGCTCTTCGAGGGAACACTCGTTGCTGACACACATAAGCATTTCTTCGGAAACTTTTTGAGGTGATTGGAAAACCTCCCTGTGTTGCCTTCCACCGATGAAACGCGTTGGTTGTGAGGTCCTCCGGCGGGAGGACCTCATACCTTGCCATTTCAATTTTGAGTTTTTGGCCGGCACTTTCAGTAGACGCTGATAATGATTGCCTTTAACTCCAACCCTCCTCGTCTTAAGGAGCTCCATGAGCTGCGATACGGCTGCTACCGCAGGGGTTGGTGTTGTCAACTCTTGCTGCTGGGACTGACGATGAGCTTCTCTTGTAACAAAGAAAACAATTGTCTGTACTCGAGTGTTTTCATTCGCCAGACATTGATTGCGGAACCAAGTGCTTCGGAGCCTTCAAAATCCGCTTAGCTTGCAATTTAAACTTCCTAGATTTCGATGAAATTCGAGACATTTCATTGAATAATTCGACGAAATTTATTTCAATTCATTGAACACCAATGCACGTGAAATAACACCGAAATTAAGGCATTTTCCCCATTGCTCACTGTAAAAAATATCCACATCCTCTATTTACATGCTACGGTCCCAGTTGGTACGGAACTGGCATGAAAATTCAGTGAAGTTCAAAAATTACACATTCCACTACGGACAGTTCGTGGCATGATAGAATGCTATTGAAATGAATTGTGAAAGTACGGCATAGATTTTAATGTTCTTCTTCCCATACAGGACTAAAGAGAATAATACGGGGCCTACAAAAAGAAGTCCATTATCAGTCAGAACGGACTGTTAATGTACGGAACACGCCAAACTCTTTCACGATTTCTTTATAACTGGAAGTTTGAAGTACGGGCACCAATTAACTTGTCACAAATTCATTGGAAATGGAACGGTTTGACTACAACATAGGAAAGAGCTATTCCAATTCAAAACACATCCTTCACAAGGACAAACCACCTCAGGCAAAACAGTAACACTGAAACAAATTAATTAATTAAACTCTTAAAATAATTAGTCGTAGACAGGGTACTGATACAGACTGAATGAAGGTAAAGTTCACTCTTTCCATATCTGCAGTCATTGTACCAGAATGCAATACGGCATCATCACAACTTTTAAAGGTCCCTCTGTCTGCCATGAATCCCTAGACATGAATTAAATGCACACTAAAATATTTTATAAATTACATAAATACCACTTTTATGCTGAATGTCACCTTTTGGTAAACAATTAAATATCTAGTGAACCCACCTGACTTGTGATCTCACACACAGAACAGTTATGGTGTCATCATGTCGATGCTGTCGCCCTTAATCCTCGGTCAAGAGTTAGGTACAGTTCATTAAAACAAAACAAAATAAAAAAATTAAAAAAGGGCTAGTAATAGAGATAGCACTAACAGCAGGGAAAGTCCACCAGCCACCTCTAGCCACTGGCACACAGCACATTCTCGATCAAGGGTTGTTTGTTAGTTTGTATCACAATTTCTTTCCCTCTTCGGAGGGTAACGGACAAGACTCACCTTCGATGAGGGCGAATAATATAGCACATAGTGCAAATAGACGCCCGTAGTTGGCTTCCCCCTCCCTGATCCCCACCCCCCCTCAACGACTACCTCACCCCCCCGCACGGGGAGCAGCGGGGAGCCGATTCACGCGCCACAAGGGTTTTGAAAGCACACACCCTGTGCGAGACTAAGCAGCTACCTGTGCGAGGCTAGAAGCAGACACTTTGTCCATCCCATAACCTTACATTTCATAATTGAAAGTATCTATTCTCAGCTCAGGTTGAGTCTCGACGCTTTCTACACTTTGTCATGGTCTGTGGCTAGTATGAGAGAGATTAAATTCACAATAAAAATAGTATATCAACCAGTTTAAATCTGCTCCCTGTGCGGGGGGGTGAGGCACGAGATCATGGTGGCGGGGGCTGGTGAGGTAGCAGTGGTGGGGGAACCCAACTACGGGCGTCTATAATGATAATAGTATAGTATAGTGGTATAGTCGATACACGAAAGAGACTGAAGCAGACTGAAGAAGGAACCAGTTTCGGTCACCGCTTTATATTTTTTTAAAACTGTCTCACTTGTTTGCACGTATTAGCAAAGGCCCTGTGTGGTTACGTTAAAGCAAGCTCGATCAGGCTTGAGGTGTCATTGGTTACATCAGCCTGTGTTCCAATAATAACAGTTGTTATTTGGATTTGACTTCAAATGATTATTTTTTGTGTGTGATGAACATTTGAGGCACTTCTAAGGAGGAAATTCAGTTGTGCCCTTATACTGGTAGAAGGAGCCCAGCAGTATGAATAAGTTCAAAAAATTGGGTTAGGGTAAGCAGAAAGGTTTGGCACCAAAATTTTTTTATTAAATTATTTTCAATGGAATGATCCTAATTAATATAGCAGGTCTGTGTTCCATCTAAACAGATTCATTGGTACATGGAGATGGACATTGGATGAGAGCTTGCTGCGAGTTATATTTAAATTAAAAATGTAATGGTGAGCATTCCTCTGTCAATAATGTTATCTTTGCCATCGATGCATCCTGCAACAAGTTGTGATCACACATTGTCATTTACTATGTTTTTGTTTCTGAAGGTGAATCCCAAGAACCCGTCACTCCCACTGTGAGATATGAAGAAACTAAGGACAAGCAATGTCTTTGCTTGTGAAGGCTTGTTGCCGTCCCTGAAAGTTGAGCTGCTGTGTTCCATGAAGTGGGAAAGCCCACCTGTTACCCTTACAGAGCTGAGATTATTTTTATTTTTTTAACAAACTTGTTTTCCTACTGTGTTGTGCTTTTTTTACCAGTCATTGCTAGATATTTCTCTCACCATCCCTTCCTTTTGAGCTGTCATTTTGGCGAGTACTCCAGATACATTAAGTTCTAAAGGAGCAGTTTATTTGACCCCGCTCGGATAAACATGTTTTTAATTTTCTTGTCTTTCTAGTTTCAGGATGGACACAATTTGAATTGAATCTTAATGTAGTGGTTAATAGATGGTGAATTCTGTAATATGATATTGTGAGCAAGAATTTACTATGTTTTCATAAAACCAAAGGTGAAATAAATAATAAAATCAAAGTGGTTGACAGTCTTATTATTAACAGTCGGAAGGAAAGAAACAATACATAAAAGTGGAACCAGTTCTGATTACCAGTCTTATTAATAACAGTCTGAAGAAAAGGAACAATACATAAAAGTGGAACCAGTTTTGATTACCAGACTTATTACCATGTCTTATTAATAACAGTCTGAAGGACGATTACCAGTCAAGGCATTAAACTAAACCATGCACAGAGAAGAATGTTTTAGTGTCAGGCACTTTTTCCCTAAGAAATCATAAGTAGACAGGGGGTAAAAATCTTGAATATCCCTCAAGGGTGTGAAAACCAGGTTTACAGTGTCTTTTGAATCCACAATCTCATAGTAACCATTGAAAGTGTTTTCTGCAGAATACAACTTGAGAATAACAAAAATGTCCTCCCCATTATAGAGTATGAGTAAGATTTCTCCAACTGACAAACCCAGGGGGCTCTCTTCTCGATCAAGGACCATCCAATAACCAATGGAGTGATTTGTTCCTCTAAAGGTGACAGCAGGTAACTCTTGAAAGACTTCACCAGGAATTAGCTGACGCACTTTAGGTATGAGCTGTGAATGATCCAGAGGGGAACACTGGGTAAAACAAATATCAGGGGTGAATAGGTCACCAGTATTCCGATATGCAAAGTTGAACTGATATTTTAGAGCTGCGGTATACGTCAGATTTATCACATTATTAGCAACTTTTGCAGCTTTTTTAAAAATCTTGTGCATAGACTCAAACCTTAAAGTAAAAACACGTAAGAGGGGCCCAAACAGAAGGGTCAGCTCAGGATAGTGAAGAAGATAATGATGCTTGGGCCGTAAGTTGACAGATGGAAAAAGTCTTTGCCTTTCAGTAAGATATCTATTTATAAGGCCAGCCATGATGGTAACCTGATCTTCTGAAATTTTTGGCGCACATGCGTATTCAACCATTCTCTTCATAACAAGAAACAATTGCCAAATATCATCATCAGTGTCTTGAATAAAATCACTACATAGAAATGGCAACATTCTAAGAAAACACCATACTTTGGATGCTCTGCCAGGAATTTTTTTGAGAGGATACTTCAAATTCCGGCAGGGAGGATTGTTTGCATCACTTCCTCTGTGAACCAAAGCAGATAGTCTCGAGTTTAATTCTTTAACACTAAACCAAGACCTTTTGATAAAACTATTCAAAATCAGTGACAGGTCATACTTGATGACACCTTCAAAGAGATCGTGTGCCAAACAGGGTGGTAAAGCAGGCTGGCATACATGAAAATTAGGTATGAAGTTCAACACCGATGTACCCACAACACCTTTATAATGGACACGGCTTGGTTTTGGAGCAGGATCCGAACGCTCTTGAGCCAACTCAAATTCATCACTGCTGTGCATGTCCTCCGTTTCTTCTTCCTCTTCATCACAGTCACCATCACTATCGTCTTCTTCCCCTTCTTCTTCATCATCTACATTATCTTCCTCCAGCTGATTATCAACCTCCAAATCAACAGTATTGTTTTCATCCATGTGCAAATCACTATCATCATCTGAGTCGAGGCTTGTGAGCAGGTACTCAGCTGGTCTGTGACGAACACACTCATCATAAGAAGCTGGCGTTCTGAGGCAATTCTTTTTAGTTGGGTTTTGGAGGAAGTCAATGAATGCAATATCACAGTAACGACAAATGTGAGTTGCTGAGAACCCACCGACAAAGCCACCGATGGCATGGGAGCCTTCATTATCTCCAGTAACAAAAACAACAACAACAGGAATCTTTCTCCCTTTAAATTCTATGCCATTGTTGCCCAACTCTTGGAGATCTTTAATAATTGGTTTCAGACATTTCCTTTGGCCAAAAAATTGTAGGTCTTTGTTATTTACAATCAGAGCAAGTTGACCTGCATCCACTTTAGATCTGTTGAATGGACGCACATTTCCTATGACATAATAATGACCAATTAATTTAAAAGGACAACCATCCAGAAATGGATTCAAATTGAAGCCATCATGATAAAAGATAATTTCTAAGCAGTCTTCTTTGCTGCATACAGGATGTTCTCTGTAAACTGAACCATCAATATAATCTTCATAAATTTGATCTTTTTTCTCACTGGCTTTATCACTCCTCTTTTTGGCAAATGAATACTCAATTTCATTCTGCACTGATTGGTCTTGTAATAAAATCTCCAATGTTTTCCTCACTGGGATGTGGTGTGCTTCTCGCTGCCTACCATCTCTTATACCCAGAGGAATACGAACAGGATCAACAAACTTTCCTTGTTTTTTTACCCATTCCTTCCTTCGATGAGAAGAAAAAAGACATGTTGTCGGGTCTTTCAGGTCTTTTCTGTGAACACTTGACACTGGATCTTTGATCAAGGCTATATCCACTGCTATCAAAATTTTGCTCTTGGTTTCTTTAGACAGATTCAGTAGTGATAGCTCCTCACACAGAGATTTCTTAATGCAATGATGGGACATCTTCAGTAACCTACTAACATCTTGGTTTACTTCTTGTACAGTTGATGTTGACAGCATATGGTGACCCTCAAGTTTTAAATAAAAATTACCCACATGCTTTTTTACCAGGGGTTCAGTGAAGGAATCATCTTGCACTTAAGGGCTTTGAGCTTGTAGCAAGTCTTCAGATTGAAACTGATTTTGAGTTTGAAGTTTATCCAGAGGTTCACCACTTGAGGGACCAGAAGAGTTGTAAGCAGGCTTGTGGTATTGACTTACATGTGTATTAAATGACTTGATGGATAAGAAGGTAGAGGCACAAGGTTCATCACTACCATCACTGCTCATAAATGGGCATGGCGTTGAAATGCCTGTGAGTATATGCTGCCTACAACACTTTAAAATTTCAGACCTCACATTAAAGTATTTCTGACATATTCGGACTCTACACTGAAAAACTGAGTGTTTGAATATCAAGCCTTGCCTCGATGAATGTTGCTGAGAAGAGTTGCTATGGTTGGACTTCTGATGGACATAAAAGTTGGCCTCTGTTGTCAGCCTGTAGGGACAGTCTTTGTAGGGACAGAGGAAGAATGCGTTTTTCTTTCCATAATGGACATCTTGGTGTGAAATGTACACTTCTGGGGTATTAAATTTGGAAGAGCAGTGACGGCACACAAAAACTGCATCCATATTGACTTTGCTTGCCTAGAAGAAAAAGACAAATACTAAATAAATTGTTACATTTAGGTTGACAGAAATATACTGTATTAATTGTGGTACCAATAATTCACCAGAATATTTGCTGTTGCCTGCAGAGTGAACACAATGCGGAGTCTTCATTAGAGACACACCATCTCAACTGGAACAAAGAGCACACAAATAATTGTTTGAGTTTAGGAAAGATTACAATGCGAACTTTATTATCAACAAAATGTTTGCATATGGAAAATTAAACACAAACATTGGATTGAAATCATAGAGAGTTACATCAAGTCTAAGTCGGACAAAATCTTCCCTCATGGAGAAAAGAGCAAATACACTTGGTTTATGCTTAACACTCAAAAAAGAGTGCATTAAAATGAAACAAAGAGTTGATCATATCTCACCTTGAAGTTAGGTAGGAACAGGCAGCGGGTTACTTCATCATCTTCAAGTTGTGCTGGTATCAATTTAATTCTCTGGCTAGGAAAAGAAGACATAAATAATTAATGAACTGTTTTCTTTTCGTTGGACAAAATTGTGTTGATGTGATTTACTTACCCAATGACATGCAAGGTTAGGAGAGGACACAGGGGTCTTCCGTGTAGTCATACCATCTCAAATGGAACTAATAAGTAACAAATAAAATACGTATTAATGAGGATTGAGACCAGTTCAGAATAATCGAAGACAAACAATATTTTAAGAGACGGATTATGAACTTACCGGATCATCTCACCTTTCAGCTCGCTAGCTTTCAGGCACCTGGGCCTCAACAACTACAACTCAACCATCAAATGCACTTTTCTGCTTTTTGCCTCTTAAGCGTTGATGAAGCTGGCGTTATTGATTTTCAGTATTTTAGGTCTTTTAAAAAATAAATGCACCCCGTGGGCTGTGAAACTCAGGACGAGGATTTCACTAAGTTGGCTCCGAAGCGTCACGTGACAGGCCTGGCCCAACCAGAGGCCTGTGTTAGAAGAATCCAGGTGGAGGTGCCCCCCCCCCCCCTCCCCTCTCCCTTCCCCTTCCCCGCAGCCCGGCGAGTGCGCGAGTGCAGGTCGCATTTGATTTCGGATGGGGAAATGACCGTTGACAACAAGCGACAGTTATCAGGAACTTTCATTCGCTAGACTTGATTCTTCCACCTTGTTTCCATTACTGAGTTTTTAAATAGGTTTTCAAATGGACGACACTAGCAGCAACAGCGGACAAGACGATAGTTTTTCGGAAATTCAGCAGTACTTCAGTGATGATGACTGGGAGAGCATGGAAAACTATGAAAGAAGAGCTATTCTTTCAAAAAAAAAAAGACTCTACGATTTGGCTGTTAAAAACAATAGTAAGTTTAGTTTTCTCGTTTTCAAGTTGTGTATCTTTCCTGGATAATTTATTGTGTGAGACTTTATCCTTGCCCAAACTGGGGCTAGTCAGTACTCTAAATGACAATGACAAATATCATGGTCACGGTAAAATTGGGTTAGATTTGGGACCTGAATCCAAATCTACTTCCATCAATTTTCTTTAATTATCCAAAAATAAAATCATACTATGTTTTCTTCTTCCCTGCCGTGCCACTCAGTTCCACACAAATTACCTTATTTCATGCGTAATAAGGAAGTGGAAAAGAGGAAAAAGAGAAAGGGTTCAAAAGAAATACAAGGACCAAGTCGCAAAAGCAATAGTAAGTGTCTGAATGCCAAGTAAATGAAACCCTCTTATGCACATTTATCTGTGATTTATTCTCTTTAAGTGTGTCTGACTTCCTGGTTTGTATCAGGACTAGCGGCTATACTTGAGAACCGGCAAAATATCTCAATTCCACAAGACAGTGGAAGAACCTCAAGAATCATGAAGGAGAATCAGCAAAATGACTTATTTCTGACAGACAGTGAAGAAAGTGTAGAATTTGCCACTCAAACCATTGCAGGCCAAAATTCTGGAATGATGGATTGTTGTAGTGAAAAAGAAAACATGGATCCCAATGTAAGTTTCAGTAGAGTATTTCAAAACAAGTAAATTTCATTGGTAATGTCTATTTATTAATCTATGTGTTGTTTAATAGGACAATCTTACTATATTTTTGGAAAAGTACCTGCCCACCTTGCCTGCTCGGAACAAAATTCAAATTATCAAAATTTTCAATGACCAAGGAGTTGAAAACGTTCAGGACATAGGCTATGTAAGAACAACGATACAAGAATCTTTGGGCAGGTTGCTGAAACCTGTTCAGCTAGCCAAGTTTTGGAGTGGGTTCGACCAAGAAACAAGTATTAATGCAATCAGCATATTTTTCTTCACTACTTATGTTTCTTTGGGTGTCTGACTTACTCATTTTTATTTGTCACTGCAGGTTCAGCAGGTTGCTCCTCCCGTTCTAATGCTGTTTCTACAAAAAAAGTTGCTTTAGCTATAGACCCTGGTTGGCAGTCCTTCACAATTGACTTGGATGATTTGGAGCTATCCACTGATAGTTTGAAGAAACTTAAGGAAAACACAGAACTTCTAGATGAAAATGAAAAAAACAATTATATTTTAGTGGTGGCAAAGAAACTAAAATTGTTCTATGATTTGGCAAAAATGAGAAATCCTTTGCTTCAAAACACTCCAGGCAGGACTGTGTACCAGTATGTGGTACAGAAACTTATGGCTCAAAGCCGGAATTGTTTTGTGTTCACTATGAGGGGGAAAGAAGTTGACCCCACGCATGATGTAACTTCGAGGTTGGAACACTCAGTTGAAAATTTGTACAGAGTGAAAAGGGAAAACAGACCACCTCGTAACCAGGCAAAAATGTCGTATGGCTGCATTTCAGAAAAATGGAACCCACCAGTTGAAAACCCAAAAGAGCAGTTGGAGCAACTCGATATGCTGAAGGAGCACTTTGAGAAAGCAAAGGTGGACTGGTGCTGGTTAGAAATCACAGAAAGCATGTCTGCCTGCTACAGTCTTCAGAGAGAGCAAGCTGTAGGGAAAGGGGCTACAAAAATGAAACAGTTTCTAAAACATTGGCCATTCTTTTTCCATGTGCCCTGTCTCAAAAATCACATGCAAGAACTGACAAATGTTGATACAGAAGCAGCATTTGATGATTTTGTCAGTGAAGATGCTAATGACCTTATGTTATATCTTCAAAGTGTGCCACCCAAGTGCAAATTAGCATGCCTCAAAATTAAGAGAGAGGCTGACAGGCTGAATGCACATGACTTATCATCATCCCTACTCACCAGCCTCAAGATGATAGCAGACTATTTTGGTGAAGATATTGACAAATTTATCTTCACAGTAAAGGTATGAACCTGCGAGATAGCTTTTTCAAAATTGTGATCACTCTGTAAATCTCTTGTGCAATTAAATGCTTTTAATTCTTGTTCCCTTAGGTTGGCTGGACAGATGGAGAAATTTCTGAGCATGTAAATGTTCAGTACCCCTGTGTACTTGCCTATGGTATGAACTATTTCAAATCATTACTTAATTTTAAATTATATAAATGTTATGATTACTGAGCACAAATAACTCAATGAATCGAATGTACATCTAATCACCTTTTCAGAGTCCTTTGGGAATTCTGTTTATTTTGCCACAAAGTATGAGGTGATGATTGATGGTGAACTGACTAAGGTGGCCTATCCAGATGCTTCCCATGCTGTCATGGCAGCATTTTCAGCCTATTTTATTTTTGGGATTCAATACCCAATAAATTTAGGGGGTATATTAACCTACATTGAGACGTAAGTTCATCTGTTATATACTTTTAACTACATCTTGGTCACTCTTGTGAAATCATTTTAATAATACTGTTTTCCCATCTGTTTGCAGCGGCATTTGTGCCATAACTGACCCGGGCCAGGACAGGGCAAAGGCCGTGACTTCAAAGGGAAATTCCACCCCTAAGTACAAGCCAAAAGTACGAGCATTACTTGGGCACGTTAAAACTTTCGTTGAGAAAGTTAACAAGAAATGAATACCTTGAATTTAAATGAATACAGTGATTTAATGTAATTTTTTAAATTGAACTTCTTATCTGCCATTTCATTTTGTTTCTAATTAACTACTGATAATCTCAATGTTTGTCTCACATATATTTAATTAAAAATAATAAATGAAACAAGGATGTGAGTTTATTCTAAACTGTTAACGATAAAGCCATAAATATACATTAGAGAATTCCCAGCAATCATAGCAGTGGTATTTTACAGTTATAACACCTTCATATTTGCAGCCCCGGTCTGGAAAAACACTTGGTAGAGTGAAAAATTAATGGCAGATATTAGATTAAAATCACATGACAGTACGTTAAGTCGGGTTCAACACACTGAAAACAAATAGTTTGGGGATCAATTGTTGAATTAAACCTTAGTACCTTCATTTTGAAGGAGATAAATGCAATTCAGTCTCGTACCAGGGCAGATGGACTAGTTGACCCAGTATTAGCAAGGAAGACCCTATTCCGGGGTGTGAAAAAGCTTAATCTGGATGGTATTGTCGTGGCAGGTGATTACTGACAAGGGGCAGGAGTACTGAGGTTTCAACTCCATGGGTACGGTACAACATTCCTGTGCAAGCACATATAATTGAGGTTAACAGTACAACAACAGCGACGAATGAACCCTCCTTAGTACAATGACACACCAACGCGCAACTAGTAAAGGCGGCAGAATAATATAGGCGTGTCAAACACGGACGGGTCGGTTAGGTAAATTAGGTTTTTCAGTCTGTTGTTTTGATGTGAATATCTAGAGCTCTTCAGAGACACAGACCCGTGCAAAGCACGCCCCTGCCACTTCACTCCACAGCCTTCTTGGTCTTGTGTAAATACTATCTTGTACGTCAGGTCATGGACGCCGGTGCAGTGCAGTGGAGGGGGTACGGACGGCACTAGTCCTCACACCTCACAATTGGCGAGGTCTTGGCGGCATTCGAATCAAAACAATGAGCAACGTCGGCTAATAGTTGCAATTTTTACCATTTTGAATTTATTCAGAGAGTTGACATCCGTAAGAAAGCAGAAGACGGAAGAAATTAATTTTTTGATAGTGCCCCAAACCTAGTTAGAACCAAATTCATTGTTTTGCTACGCAGAGAAATGCAAAAGTTGACGGTTCCTGAAGTTCCTAGCCTCACCCTCCAGCGTCAGTTGTGGTCAGTTCTTGAAACCAGTTTTTCACTCTGTACAGTTCAAGCTGCAGGATACAGAAGGAAATGAGCGTGTTGTATACTGAGGTAAGCAAAGTTCACTGTTTAGAACAGCTATAATCCATATACTCACTTGAGTATACCATTTTCTGCAAAATCATGACCAGTAACTGTTTCCGTATCTTGGGTATCGTTAATGAGGAACTTAGAAATGGTTTGCATTGTTCCGTACTCAAACTTCCCATTTTGTTTGGATGCAAACATTGTCTGACTGGCTCCGTACCAACTGACTCATTTATATGAGAATGCTGCAATTAGATTTTCTACTCCGTGCTTCACAAGGCAAGCTGTTTAATGTGTTGTATGACTCCCTCAGCTCCGTACCATTTGGTCTGTGAATTGTCTAAGTGATACCAGTGTCAAACATGGTAAATGGTTCCGTACTGAATTATAAGTGCTCCGTGGTAAATCACGGTCAACCAATGGTACCAGATTACGGAATTTTCCGTAGTTTTTTTTTTACAGTGCTGCATGGAACCGCAGAAAAAAAATGATAATTTTTTTGCGGATAACACTTTGATTTGGTTGTTGTGAAATTAATTTTTTTTTGTGAAAAATATCAGGTTTTCATTAGTACCTGGGATCGAGGAAAGAGCAGCAGACGAGGATGTCGTAGCATTTTGCAGCCTGCTTGCATAAGCGGTCGTTCCACTCAGCCTTGTCAGCGTCACTGAGAGGTGGCGCGGCTTGAACCTCTTCTTCAGCTTTCGCACGATCGCCAGCTGAATGCATCTGGGGATGAAGTCAGGATCATTGACCACAGGGACATCACCGTCATCGTCCTTATCTGCCTGGTCGGCATGGTCGCTATCCTCCTGCAGAACAAAATAGGAATTTAAATTCAAAATTCACTTAACAGTAATATCGTAACGGAGGGTTCTTTAATTACGTCAAGGGGATTTTGCTGTTAGTGGAACCGCCACCGCCCCCCGTGTCCCAAGGAAGAGCATTAACCCAACCTTCCCTATTCGAAGTGCATGGAACGTTTTGTCCCCCCCCCCCTTCCTCCCCCCTCTTTTCACCCTCCACGACCCTGCAAAACAACCCTCTCGTAATTACCAACCATCCCTACCTATGGAAAACACATACCTGGTCTGCTGATTTTAAGTCAGCCAGGTAGATATCGGCAACAAAAGTGCAAAAAACCGCGTATACCGCGGTTTTGCTCGGTTTTGCTTGATTTTTGCGCTTTCAATGTCGATATCTCCAAAACCGTAAGAGATACGACGCTTTACTTGAAATTTTAGCCTTCTAGGGCTTTCATCGAATTAACATTTGAAATTTTTTTAATTTTTATTTGAGAAACTTTTTGCCCTGTAGAGGGACATTTAGGCCCTCCGCGGCAGCACTCAATGACGTCATATCGAGACCGGACAAAGTTTTTTCGAAAATGGACACCACAAGGGATATTTTCTAGGGTGGAACCCTTAAGATTTCTCAAATCGGCAAAATAAGGAAGGGTCTGAGCCCCACTTCCCACTTGCCCCCGAAATCGTCTTCCAGCCCCAAACTCACGCACCCCGGAGCCCCGCTCCAACCCCCAGCAGGCCTTGCGCAGGTCAGTCTTGCCTCATCTCCGGAACCAAGTGCAAGTGCACGTCCTCGTGTCATACGCGCCCGTGGCTTCCGTGCTCGGTAGTGAGGAAAGAGTGTGCTGTGCTCCGTGGCCTTCCCCGCGACCGCGCGCGCCGCCGCCCATACATGCCCAGGCACGTCTCCTAACACACCCACATCTGTGGCACAAAGTGGGCAGCGTACAGCCATCGCAGGTTGTTATATCAGCTCTGAAAGAATACAAGTACAGAAAAGAACAGTGTTGGTACACTTCATCACAAATAAATTAAATAGTGTCGTGATAAGAAGGTCACTTTTCACAATTTGCTACCCTTGCAGTAAGATAACCTTGGGATATCATTGGAGATGGAATCGTTAGATTATTGATTGGCCTATGCTAATCTAACTGTTGCATAGCAAGTCACCTTGCAAAGAGCTGTAAGTCCATGGAACTACTGCCATGAACCAATATATTTCTTGAGCGAAACCTTCTTATTCCTCTCCTTAAAATCTGCGTGAAATGACTCATGAATTGTAGCAACACCTATTCTACCGGGATAATGTAAATTCAGTGTAATAAGTACAAGACAGATGGAAATTCATTGAGAAGCAAAAGACGTAGATTTATAAAATGAAGGTATCCTCCCTTGTTTTCCTATTTTCTCTGCTCTATGCCTCACTTACTGTGATGAATTCCTGTTTTCCTCTAAGATGAGGTGAGGCTGTTTATTATTTCAAAAATAGTATCAAACTGGGGGGGGGGGGGGCAGTAACCAAAAATTTCAGGCATAAACAATGTTACTTTTCTTAGACATTTTAAGGATACGACAGAAAACTGTGCAACCCTGACAACTATGTGTTCCGATGTTCGCACGTTCTCCAAAACTTCTACTTCCCCCACATTCGCCGAAATCACGACAAAATATTACAAGAACGAGGCCTGATGTTGGCCAAGAGCGGCACAGTTGCAATTGTGTCTCTCGGTGCCACAATAGGCCAAATACAGGGTGTTCACGGTAACTTTGGCAAAAACTATAGGGTAGGTTGAAGACCTATAGGGAAGTATTATGAACATAGGAACCCATGTCCGGAAATGCGCTCGTTCGGAGCTTCGGCTGTTTTTAGCTTCGGTTTTTAGCGCCTGGCAGGTAGGCAACCCAACTTACACACAACGGCAAGAGGCGATTCCCGCCCTCAGGTGGACACGTTCTGAATTTCGCTCTGCCCTCTTTCGTCTGCGGTTGGTGTGGGGACGCGCGTCAAATGCATTTTTCGTTCGGTGTCGGTCGCTGCCGGCGTTTCCCCCACCACGACCAGCCGGCGTGGTGGGGGCGCGCGCTTTGAAGCTTTCCTGCTTGAATTTGACGCGTCCAGCCGGGCTTCAAAGTTTGAAGCGCGTCGGCTTCAAATTGAAGCCCAAGGTCTAGCAGTGAATTACTGACACTTACATGGAATGACGCAGTCGGCGGTCAACCTCCGTGAAAACAGTCCGGTGGGGCACGTGGCGCCCAGGATGACGTTGGTGGTACAGGCGCTGGGCTGCAAGTGCATTGCCATCTGTAGCCCCATACGCCAGATGCACGTCGGCGAGCTCCGGGAAAGTAAGCCGGTTCATTTTTTGTGTCACAAATTAAAATCGTGTGGGACAGGCAAGCTGGGCGCGAGCTCCTACCGCCGCGTCACGATCTTTACCTGGCTGAGCCAGGTAACAGCAGGAAGCGTTAGTGTTTTCAAGACCCGAACGACCAACACCGAATGAAAAATGCATTTGACGCGCGTCCCCACACCAACCGCAGACAAAAGAGGGCAGAGCGAAATTCAGAACGTGTCCACCTGAGGGCGGGAATCGCCTCTTGCCGTTGTGTGTAAGTTGGGTTGCCTACCTACCAGGCGCTAAAAACCGAAGCTAAAAACAGCCGTAGCTCCGAACGAGCGCATTTCCGGACATGGGTTCCTATGTTCAAAATACTTCCCTATGGGTCTTCTTCCTACCCTATAAATTTTGCCAAAGTTACCGTGAACACCCTGTATAACCTCGCGAATGCAGGACAAAGTATCTTTATTGAGAGACCAAAGCGCCGTGTAAACGTTCGTGAACGTTTAAAAGTGAAATTCATAAAAAAAACGTTCAAATCGATTATTGCACTTTCAATGCCGATATCTCCGAAGCCTTAAGAGATACGACGTTTTCCTTGAAATTTCAGTCCTGAAGGACCCTATTTTCGTCTATTTAAGGTAGTCAGTTTGTATTCAAATTTTTTTGACAACATTAATTTTTCGCTCTGTAGAGGGGCATTTAGGCCCCCAACCGAGGCGAGTCGGAGCCCCTAAAGGCCGCCAATTTTTATCTTTTTTCCTCGGAATCAGCATGGAAAATGGCCACGATTGAGGGAAGGCGTACACCGAATTTCGAAAAAAAAAGTATGGCACACCTGCACATCTCCCCTCCCCCTTCCGTGACCAGCCGTGGCCAAGAGGCCGCCCCCCCCCCCTCCCCCTCTAAAACGACCACGTGGGTTTTGAAAGGCCGTGAACTGAACATACACACAACCATATTACATTGTAGCAATGCTGTCAAAGAATCAGGCATATGGATTTATTTTTAACTCTTAAAAACAATTGAAGAAGACACCATGAGTAGGGTTCCGTACAGAACTATCTTTTTCATGTTTTGAGACTGAAAATTTCAGTCTTCAACAAACAAAATAACCGAACTCTCTAATAATACAGGAATGCAATAAAGGGGGAAAAGAATACAAAGAAAAAAGAAGTGCTGTCACGCAGAGTTCTGTGGATCTATACTGCTTCAACAGACTCCTTAACTTTCTTGGCGCTTGACTGCTCAGAGATAATCTCTTCAGTTTTCCTCTTGCTTGCATAGAAAAAGATGCGGCTGAATATTGGCGTCACATCTGTTCTGTCCAACAGTTCGGACTGCAGTTGAGTACGCACATATAAGTCGGTCTGTCCAATTTTTGCGGCCTTCTAGAGATTATCTAGTTCATTGCCCAGACTTTTTTTTTTCTGAGTGCAAAGGCCTCTGCTCTATTTTGCATCGTAGTACTTCATTATGAACATTGGTAATTAATATGTCAATGTTTCGGAGAAGTTTCTGTAATTATTACAAATTATCGGAAATTAGTTCAATGTCGAATTGAAAAGACTACAAACTTGTGATGCCACATCTGATATCCTATGGGAACTGTTTCGATTTATCTGAAGACTTCACGCGCAGAGTTTCGAGTTCAATTTAATTAAAAAAATTTCCTCAATATCTTCTCCACTTTTGTTTGTGGCGATCGTCACTTCTCGCCACATCTTCAATGAATGATTTTTTTCCTACCTTCCCTCCTCCCAGGTAGACCTGCAAGCCAATTTCAACTACATGGTTAGTTTCACTTTCTCAAAAAGTATTTCATGTGATGTGAACATCATCTATATGAGTACCTTTCCCGGAGGAACTTCAGATGGAAGTGACCCGCTTATTTGGGGATCCGCACAGTCATCATCCAGAGTTACCGCAATGGAAATGATGGATCGATGATGCTGAGCTCCAGGGCAACGACTCTGCGGGTCATGTGCTCTAGTTTAGGGTTTTAAATTTTCCGAAAAAATTCAATCTTTCCGGGGAAAAAAATGGAAAAATTGGAAAAATTCGTATTTAAGCGTCAAATTTGATAATGCGACGTTTGAAGGTTCGAAGTGCCATTGCATGGGATTGCACACAGATAAAAGAAGCGTTAGAGGTACAAGTACCGGAACAAAAGTAATATTCATTTCTAATTTTGAACACAAGTAATCAGTCAGTGGAGACGACGCGATGAACGGCGTATTTGTGGTGGAGGTGGCGACGCAGGGCGCTACCTAGAGCTCCACCTCAGCTGCAGTTGGGGGCATTGACAAGAGGGATGCAAGTCGCAACTGCGCTTTCCCAGAGTGATCTGCTACTAACGAGTACTTACTCTTCTTGAGTAAAACGCCGTTGCGGCTGAATGTAACCCAGATGGGGGGATTCTTTGAATAAGGAATCAAGGTTTGTGGGAGTAGTTGATGACCACCAAGCACTTACTTCTTTCGCGATATCCACTGAGGTGTTTCACAGGAGGGGGCCAAGACACGTCTGCCGCTCCGCCGGCAGCGGCTTCCCCTCGCGGCCGGGTGTCCGGTCGCCAGGGGCCGATACCCGCGATGCAGGCAGATAATCGAATGCTCTGCATCGCGGTATCCGGTCGCTAGTTCCTCCTATAAGCCCGCGGGAATTCAAATCCGTTCGGGGCTCTCCCGACAATGCAGCTAGCTTCGAGAGTGGCTGGTTAGAGCAAACTCCCTGCCACCAGACAGCGGGGTGGAGGCGTGCGGCAGAGTCAAAAACCGACTTGTTGGGAAAAAAAAATCCGGTGCTAGTCCGGTACTCGCCCAAGTTTGCGATCGCCGTGCCTTCATCGACGCCACCGCGTGCTGCGTACTCGGAAATGTAGTTGATCGCCTCCGCAACTTCAGCATCCTCGAGTCCATCACCTCTAAAGCGCTGATCTAGCATAGGCAGCCATATGGATGGGGGCGATGGTGAACAACTTCCTCTCAAGAAGCAGACGTTTCACTTTCCGCATCTGAGTGGCACTCTTGGTAAGCTGAGGGAGGTTAGTTACAATACACTGTGAAAACTTGAGTTGGAGGTAGTAAACATCTGACCAAAGAGACTTATTGCTTTCAATGAGGGTGATAGATGCATGCAGTGGAGACAGTAACTCATTTATGCACTTAATTCTATCCCAGAATTTGTTTTCTAAAATGTACTTCCTAGAGTTTGCATCAATTTCTACCTCCTCACTTATTACAGTCTCCCTCAGAGCAGCCTTATTACCAATGACAGATTGAAGGAGGATTACCGCACCTCCCCACCGTGTTTTTGATGGCAATTTCAGGCTTATAGCCTTCTTGCCATACCCAGTTTTTTGTTTAGCCTGGACATTGCTGCTCTTTCTAAAAGTATGGATAATCTTTCTTGCTCTTTAATAATACACAGTGACAAAAGGAATTTTTGCAGTAAGATCTTTAAATGATAAGCTCCAACAATGAGCGGCGCAACCGACCGCTGTAATTTGGGGGAATTCCCTAATAACAATTTCCCAAGCTGCCTTCATGTTTGCCGCGTTATCGGTGACTAACAACTTAAATTTCTGAGGCCCTACCTCTCTAAGAACATCAATCAGCACACCGCCGATGTAAACACCGGTTTCGCGATTCGTCTCGCGCTTCGTCTCGCGCTTCGTCTCGCGCTTCGTCTCGCGATATATCTGCTTATACAGGACAGGCTGGGGGGTGGTAATAATTACATCTATGACACTTTTCCCACGGGTATTTGTATAGGAATCAGTCATGATGCCCAATGAGGTAGCGTTCTCAATTTTCACTTTAGATTCAGCAGTGACCCTGGCATACTCCTTGTCCAACAACGGTCCTCTGAGGAAATAGGGAGAAGGGACAGCATAGGATGGACGAAGTGTCTTGGAGAACTGGTCCCAGTAGGGAGTCTTGAACATTACATTACTCCTCCCGTCCCCGTCAGAACCGAGTGTCTTCTCGCGCGCTCGCGTCTCGCTCGATGTCTCGATGCACTGCCCAAAGGCGGTGGCCCGCTGCTGTTACAAGAAGGCTGTGACAGTAAACCAACAAACGCGCGAAAACCGGCAGTGCTCAAAGCCGCATTCGTCCTCATTTACTCCCGTACTAGCCATAAGACATGGTTTAGCTGTCGCTACCGCTTTCCTTCGACCTTGTTCATGCACTGTAAAGACACAGATAACGCCTTATCATCTGAAAATCAACTACGCAACAAATAAGGAGCAAAATTGATCTTTTTTCCAATTTTTCCGACCTTCGGGGAAAAAAAACTTTTTTTCGTTTTTCCCCGAATTTTTCCGTTTTTTTTCCAGCCTTTAAATCCCTACTCTAGTTGCATGAAAGTAGAAGGGAAATCAACATCTGTGATCTGATAGGAATAAAGAAAAAGGAGTTACCAAAAAATGTTTGCAAACACAAGTGGTGTACAGAGGGTACAGAAGCATCAATTTAACAAGACATTCTGATAACATAAAACCACCAACACTGTCATTAACAGAACCATTCTGAAATTTCCTGGCCGTTCATTAGTGTCTCTGTGGGCATGACCAACTTCAGACACTTTCTCAGCTGGGGCAGAGTTCAGGGTCGTGTGCCTGGGCTACGAGAGAACACGCAAAGCGAGGTTGTAACCGGGTTTTAGGGCTAGTTACTTGAATCATCACCACCCCGGACGGAGCGCCAGTTTTACTATGATAACTCGGTTCCAATTTTCGGATATCATTCAAAATAGGTAGGTGGGTTCCAGGGGCACCAAAGAACACGAAATGCGCAGCTGTAACGCTGTAACCGAGATTTTCTAGGGCTAGTTACTCAGATCATTATGTTTTCCTAAATGTGTTACTCAACGTGCACTCAGCCGGACAGTGGGCTGCTTCTGAGTTAGTGTTCTCAATCGGGCGCACAAGCTCGGGCAAGAGCATCTTCTATCTCTGTCACACTCATGCCGGCCTTATGAGATGAGAGAGGCAGAAGATTTCCGGGCAAGACCCTTGCCCGCCCGATTGAGAACACTGTTCTGGTCTGACGTATGCACAACCGGACAACCGAGCAGAGGACTCATTAGTCGCACTACAGCTGTGGTATTTGTTACAGGCTGTCAGAGTTGCTGCCACTGCAGCTGTTACCGAAGTACTACAGGTTTTACACAAGCATGACAGGACTGAAATGTCATTTATTACGCCACTAGAATCTCGTTTTACGGTGGTACTACAATGTATTACAGATGTACCACGGGGGACGTAGGACGTGTACAGGGTACTCGCCCCTCGGCTTTTTGATAACGTTAAGGGGGTCGAGAGGAAACTAACCGAAATCACAAAACAAAAAATAAATGACATAGAAAAGAGTTGAGATCACAATAAAGAACAATCAAAGTGTCGAAATTAACTGACACGTGACGGTTGTCACGAGTTACGTCACTCACATAAAGGATAGAAACAAAATAGCTGTGATATGACATTGCCACACTACGTCATACACATAAACGAAAAAATATAATTAAACTAGGTCAGAAAGTATAAAGCTTTTTGGTAACAAAACAGGGGACGAAAGGAAACTGACAGTCATAAAACAAGTAATGGCTGTCACGAGTCACGTTACACCTAAAGGAAAAAAAGAAATGACTTTGGCATGACGGTTTTTACACCACGTTGGGCATATTAGCAAACAAAAACAAAAACAACAGCAAAAAACACGTAACAGTGAAAACAAAAACTTTAAAAATTAGAAAACCAGGCACTACATCAAGTGCTCGACATGTCCGCCATTCACATCGATGCATTTCGTGCAGCGTTCCACCCAAGCTGTCCGAACGCTTTGGAAAATGCCTGGCCTCTCACGAATTTCTTCGCCAGCCATGACAATCCTGGCCACCAGGTTCTCGACACTGTGGACGGGGGAGGGGGGGGGGGCGTAAACAAGCTGCTCCATTGCGCCCCGCAGGAAGAAGTCCGGTGGGGCCAGACCAGGCGATCATGGTGGCCAAGCCACGGGCCCTCCCCGACCTATCCAGCGCCCCGGGTAGACGTCATCCAAATGGTCCCTCACGGGACGTGCAAAGTGCGATGGACATCCATGTGCTGAATCCAGTGGTTCACTCGCAGATCTTGCGTCTTGCGGCACTTCCATCAATATTTCCGGAAGTCTCCTGCAAAAATATCAAATGCCGGTCGCCGTTCAGCCGGTCCGGAAGGATGTACAGCACCAATAAATTGCACCACACACTCACACAGAACTTGTTCTGATATCCCCGAACAAACGTGGCGTGAGGATTCTCCTCTACCTACATGTGCTATTTATTCTTGTGTTGGTTGAAATTAATACAGTTATGTGTTAAATTGAACAAACATATTCTTAAGTACATATTTTGTGCACTTCTGCGCACGTGTACGCGATTAAGTGCAAAATTTAGAGATTATTTTAGGTTTGCTCAATTTAGTAAATAAGATAAGCAGCATAAGGATATAGTGTGATGAGTTTAGGCAGTGACACTAGCAAATTTAACAGCCTCGGCCTCCCAATTCCAACTGCCCATCCAGTCACTAGCACCTGTCACGCCTTCGGCCGGCCTTCTCACCCCGCTCCTCGGGTTGACTCGGCGACTGGGCTCGAGCTCGGGCTCGGCAGGCGGTGGCTGCCGGGACGGCACGGCACGGCGCGGCTCGGCCGGCGGGCTGGCTGCTGGGCTGGGCGGCCGGACAGGCGCGGCGCGGCGCAACACAGGACATAAGGACTTGGGCTGCGCTTCGAGACGGACGTCGCCTGACTACGTAGAGCTTCGCTACGCTACCGCGCTTGGCTGAGACTGCTTGGCTGGAGAGCTACCATCTTGCTTTGAGCAATAAATATTCCAATTGTTTATCACACCCTTGCATCCTCAATTCTCCCTGAACCACACACGCTAGTAAATAAACCACCGCAATCGGGGTTTACAACAATACTAAAACTCACCAAAAATCCCCTCATTGGCATTTTTGTAATGTGCTTCTATAGTTTGTCTAATTTTTAAGGTAATTAGTGAAAAGTGACTTTTTGTTTTGCATTTTGTTCGTTTGGGTACAGCGAAGATACAAATCATCAACAACCACCTACATGCGACAAATTTTTGCGGTAAAACCACGTAAATCGCGCATATTTCATCTAAAAAACCACTTATTGCAGCATTCTTGCGTTTTTATGCCACACTGCCGTTTTTCTGTGTGCCGATGTGTCTTCAGGTGTCGTCTTACGTGACTATGAGTGACTCACTCACCGGAATAACTTAGCAAGTCCACAAATAATGTATAAGATCAAGAGTTAGTAATTTATTGTGTATTGATTCACAATTTGGAACGAAAACAAGAAATAGGCATTGAAAGCAAAACTCCCAATGAAAATCCCCAAGATCAAGGCTAGGCAGTAGGCAGTGACTATAGGTGACATAGTGACAGTTACTAGAGGAAAAGACGTGGCCACAACTCGGTCAGCTTAAACGTGTCGGTCTATAGGTAAAGTCCGTCCTCCGCACGCCCGGGAACGAAGCCCACCACATGCCCCTAGAGCCCAGACTGGGACCTAAGAGCCCCGGCTGGGGCACAGCCGAAGTTCGGCGGGTCTGGCTATCCTCCAGGGGCAATTTCCACAAAAACCCTTCTGTAAGGCCCCCATGGCGACTTAAGTCCGGTGGTATGACTGCAGGCTCTGAGAGTGGCGACGGTTTAAATTATCGGCAACAATTTTGTCACCTACCCTTGAAGTTTGGAAAAAAGTTGGAGACTAGAGGCATATTCAGGCGAGGTGACAAAATTGTTCCGTCCGAAATTTGGAATTTTTGAACCATTGTTTGGCGTTTCAATGGTCTGACTACAGGCTCTGAAAGTGGCGATGGTTTAAATTGTCGGCAACAATTTTGTCACCTACCCCTGAATTTCGGAAACGGCTTGGTCAGCAAGGCTTTCTTCGCTTAAAGTGGCATATTCAGGCGAGGTGACAAAATTGTTCCCGTTCGAAATTTGGTCTTTTTGTAAGATTCTCTGGCGGTTTGGTGGTCTGTCTACAGGCTCTGATAGTGGCGGCGGTTAAAATTGTCGGCAAAAATTTTGTCACCTACCCCGAAAGTTCGGAAAAAAACTTGGAGACTTGAGGCACATTGAGGCGAGGGGACGTCGCTGGCTTTCGCTGGCCGCCGGCGTCGCTAGCCTTTTGTCATGCACTGTTCGGGTCGCACTGTTGTTAGTCCAAGAAAGATAGTCTGAGGGGTCAAAAAAATTAATTCCTAAATTTTGAAGATTGTTTCCGGTTCAGAAAACATTGCTCTACAACATACTGTTGTGATGTGAGCTGCTTGCGCCACGACGTTAGCAGACAGGTTTGCGTAGCGCACCGTTTGTCTACCGCTTCGTATTCGCGCGGGTACTCGAGCGCGTGACTGGTGCTGCACCCTACCGGCCAGCCTCGAACTGCGCCCTTCGGCCGGCCTTCTCACCCCGCTCCTCGGGTTGACTCGGCGACTGGGCTCGAGCTCGGGCTCGGCAGGCGGTGGCTGCCGGGACGGCACGGCACGGCGCGGCTCGGCCGGCGGGCTGGCTGCTGGGCTGGGCGGCCGGACAGGCGCGGCGCGGCGCAACACAGGACATAAGGACTTGGGCTGCGCTTCGAGACGGACGTCGCCTGACTACGTAGAGCTTCGCTACGCTACCGCGCTTGGCTGAGACTGCTTGGCTGGAGAGCTACCATCTTGCTTTGAGCAATAAATATTCCAATTGTTTATCACACCCTTGCATCCTCAATTCTCCCTGAACCACACACGCTAGTAAATAAACCACCGCAATCGGGGTTTACAACAATACTAAAACTCACCAAAAATCCCCTCATTGGCATTTTTGTAATGTGCTTCTATAGTTTGTCTAATTTTTAAGGTAATTAGTGAAAAGTGACTTTTTGTTTTGCATTTTGTTCGTTTGGGTACAGCGAAGATACAAATCATCAACAACCACCTACATGCGACAAATTTTTGCGGTAAAACCACGTAAATCGCGCATATTTCATCTAAAAAACCACTTATTGCAGCATTCTTGCGTTTTTATGCCACACTGCCGTTTTTCTGTGTGCCGATGTGTCTTCAGGTGTCGTCTTACGTGACTATGAGTGACTCACTCACCGGAATAACTTAGCAAGTCCAAATACTGGATCAAAACCACCTAAGTGGCTTGTAAAGCTGCGTAAGCGGCTTAATTTGGCTCTATAGATGGTTGTAGCTGGATGTTGGCTACGGTCAGTGTGTGTGGTGTCGGTACGTGTGTATGAGTATGTAAATGTGTGTGTGTGTGTACATGAGTTTGTGTGTGCGTGTGTGTACGTGTACATGAGTTTGTGTGTGCGTGTGTGTACGTGTACATGAGTTTGTGTGTGTGTGTGTGTGCGCGGGCGAGCGCCCGTGTTGAGGGGTGCACACCCGTGCTATGCTCCGATGTGGACATACGCGCACATGCACGTGTGTGTAAGTGCGCGTGAGTGTTCAAACGTATATACACCGTTTTTGCCTGCAAACTCAGTATAAACTGCCCTGTCACCAAACCGAGACTTCAGCAGATCTTTAACATAGGTGGGTGTGTAACCAGACTCTACTCCACATTTCTGGTTTAAGCGAGATGTGATTTCTGCCACTGAGAACTGACATTCTTGGTCTGATTCCAGCTCTTCACATTGCTCATCGAAAGCCACCCTCTTCGCCTTATTTACGGGCCTTCCTGGTGTCCCCCCTGCTGGCTTGAACTCCCGGTAACATCTGAGATGGTATTTAAGGATGGGATCCCCTGTACAAGACGGCATCACCACGATCGCCACCCAAGTTGGTCGCCTTCTTCAACACACTATCTCGCGCCTCTTTTCGAGTCAAAGTGCGCACTTCGTCCCGCAGCTTACATGGTGTCCTGGCACCATACTGAGACTCCAGCGACTTCCCGCAGAACAAGCAGTGCTCCTTTACGTCACAGCTAGGGGTAGAAGTGCGTCTCTTTTTAGGGGCCAGAGCAGCGGGAGTGTTTTCCTTATCGTCATTCTGCAAAAAAGGAATTGATGTGTCAAAAACAGAGAAATAAAATATTTCTTACCATTTTCAAGATTAAACAGTACTCGACGTAAATTTAGTTACGGTATGATTGCCAAAAAAAAACAACGATTTATCGGGTACCGACCGAAATAATTTTGCGTACCTATGGCGTAATTTATGACGTAATTGCATTACGTAGTTTATGGATGATCCCTAAGCACGAAAAGAATAGGACGGTAAGGGCGGAGAGATCCCGCCTCCCTCCCCCGTGGGGTGCTCGAGCGCGGGGTATGCTTTAACAGACTTCCCTGAGCCGGCGGTGGCATGGCGTAATAAATGGACGGTCCCTAAGCATGTGTGATGGCAATAAGCACTATAGGCACCTTTTTAGCCCGTGGCAAGCTTGTTTACTATCTTTCTTGGACTATGTCCGTCCAGAAGAAAGGACGCTGCCGGCTCTGCCTGCACTCGGCTGGGCTCGCCTTCGTACATTTCCATACATCGCCATAGTGTCGTAGCTTGCAAACGCATCAAGTCCTTACGCCTGTCCTTCACAGCGTGCTCTTCCGTGTGTGTAAACTGCTTATTTTTTGGTGGTGTTGTCTTTGTAAATTACCATACTTGGCCATTGCGTCGTAGCTTGCAAACTCGTGAAGACCTTACGCTTGACCTCCACATTGGACTGTTCCGTGGGTTGAAGCTGACTAACTTTTAACTTTTAACACATGACCAGGCATCGCTTTATTGCAAACGCATCAAGCCCTTACGCTTGTACTAACACATATAGTTTGAGCACAGAACAATGTAGGCATCTATCGTTTCCAGTCGTGATGACGGTGATGCTCGGGTGAGAAAGTATCGCGTGTTCATACGATATGAAAACCATGAAACCAGATTTGAAAGGAAATCTCTAAACATATTTGAAAGGAATGCTACAATTCGTGAATACGAACATTTTTATTTTTTGAGCTTTTAAGGGTACAAGCGCATCGTGATGCGGTTTGTTGATCCAAAGGCTGATGCCTTTTATGCAAGGTATTCAAAATGAATCAAGATTTTTAATGAAACGAAGTTATGAGATTCGGTATTCTTAGTTGCTTAAACTGTTCAATTAGAAAGACATGTGATATTTGTTATGGTCTGATGTAATTAAAAAGTAAACATAACCCATTCTGGTTACTGGCATGCAAGCCGCCATCTTCCTAAGGACTCACTCCGGCCATACTCTCTCATACTCTTATTCTAAACACTGTAGAGACTTCCCGAGCCGGTTACCAAGGAGGCCTCTTGGCCTCAGTCTGTTGTGAACCTTGCTAGAGTGCACTCACAATAAATCACGATCCTCAGAACGTCTCCTCTATTCCATTCCCCACACGCACATAACAATTGGTGACAGCGGTTTAACCGGTAGCCCATAGGTTTCTTTGCGAGGGGAAGAAGGATTGAGGTTGCGAACGAAAGGTGAACTGAGGAAAAGGAGTGTAGAATAGGAAATTCACTCGGACTCCGCTGAACGCAAGCCTGTGTTTGCTGTGCGGTCTACGGACAATACGCCTGTGTTCGCTGTGCTGTTTGGTGTGTTAAGGTTAAATTGTTGGAAATAGGCCTGTGCTTGCATTGTGCCCCAACCTAATTTTCTGGAAATAGGCC
This sequence comes from Odontothrips loti, assembly GCA_038380765.1. NCBI lineage: Eukaryota > Metazoa > Arthropoda > Insecta > Thysanoptera > Thripidae > Odontothrips > Odontothrips loti. The sequence goes on along the minus strand of CM076251.1, from coordinate 4,152,218 downwards.
TGTGCTTGCGCTGTGCCCCAGTTTAATTGTAAAGGCGTCACATTCTAAATAAACCTGTTTGCTGTGCCAGTAGGCCTGTAAGCTGTGTTGGAATTGACGAATTAAATTCTTAAAGGGTTCAAGGTTTTATTTCGCAGCTAATAAATACACACTCCCTCACACCCTACACCCTCCTCCACAACAAGCCCAACTCAAAATGGCTCAGTTGCAAATGGAGGTCGATCCCCACATTGAGGGAGCACCAGAGGAAGCAGCAGCGTCCTTCCTTGTCAACGTGGTCGACATGGTCGACGCAGGGGTGGGCCCCGCCCGACTGGCAATTGGCCTATTAACAGGGGCCGTGCAGAACACAAGTGACATTCTGGACGGTAGCCCGTGGGTTAGCAGCGGTGTTGGTCACAAGCTGCGTTGACAGAATCACCACGTGCGGTAGTCGAAGGAGTGGGACGTGTGTCGAGCTATGAGGACTGGATCCGTCGCTACCCCTCGGTATTGGCCGCCCGTCGCTGTCTGCCAAGCAACGGCGGCGCTACCCTGTGTGATAATAAACGCCGATTTTGAAACAGAGCTGCCGAGCTGCCGGGGTACAGGTACCCTACTTGTCCCCGGACCCTACCTGGCTCCGGCCCGACCCGGGCGCCCCCCCCCCCCCCTCTCCCCTCTCCGCCCCCCCCCCCCCCCCTCCCCTCTCCCCTCCCCCTCCCCGCTCCCCCCGCTCCCCTCCTCTCCGCCCGGTCCCTCCGAGCGGCTCCCCCCTTTCGGAGGGTCATTATGAATTAATTATCCTTCCGTCCCCACTATTAATTAATCGATCGTCTCGCGGTGACAATATCTGACCCGAAATAAATAGAAAGGTAAATAGTGAAAGGTGTTCTGTGTCCGTGTCTAACCTAACCTAACGTCGCCAAAGTGAAAGGGAGTGGTGAAATGTGGTCGTGTGCTCGGCTAACCTAACCTAGCAAAGTGAAAGGTGTGTGTGCTCGGCTAACCTAACCTATTGAAGTGAAAGGTGTGTCCTCGGCTAACCTAACCTAAGAAAAGTGTGTCCCGTCCCATCCCAACATGCGGACCGCGCTCGTCGCGTCGTTCTGCTGCGGATTGTCGTCGGCGGCAAGCTGATGGCCGGGGTCCAGGTCGCCGTCGACGACGTCCAGGTCGCCGTCGGTCGACGTCCGGGAGGGAGTGCGCCCGCGCGCTGTGCACCTATGGCCGCCGCTCAGCTTACTGACGCGTAGGGACGGGCCGAGCGCAGGTATGCGGCTACCGCCTCAGACTCCGTCCCTCCCCTCCCCTCCCCTCCCCTCCCCGCCCCCGCTCCAGTGGAAGGGTTACGGTCATTGTCATCCGAGGCGCACTGGTATGCATGATACCGGAATAAATAAGCAGGCTGCAGGTGAGAACCGTCTTGGTCGCCCCCTCTGCCTCCGTCCCGCGCTCCCTCCCGCCCTCCCGTCCCCCTCGCCCGCCTCGATGGCTGCCTGGACGATCGCCTCGATGGCCGCTACCCTGCAAACATTTTTCGAGCGCTTAATTCTCTTTCGATACCCAACTTGTATTCCGGAGTGCGCGCCACGCGGTCGTCATCTCCGAGTCACAGTTTTCTAGCCTTTGCTTTGTGAACCCTTCCCTCGTGCACTTGGCTACTGCCCCTCCCTTTCTCCCTCCACGTTTGCGCTTGCGTGTGAGGCGAGCAGCGTCTGGGTCGTCATCGTCGCGCCAGCAGCGGCTCAGTCGTGTTCCGGGACCCAAGCTTGCTCCATCACGTCGTCCTCGCCGCCTAAGAGTGTACCATGTCCGAGTCCGACATTGTGGCTGGGGACAGTGCTAGCCCCGACTCATCACCGTGCCCCGAGTGGCCACCGTCACAAGGCATTCCCGGCACATGGCATCATGATGCAGTATTGGACAGAATTGATGAGATTTATAGATGGCACGCAAAAAGGAAACAGGCTGCTACCGTCCCGGACGACGGTTTGTCCGGTGCGACCGTTTCCAAAATCCCAGATCCAGACAGAGAGGCCTGACGGATTTCCCCTTCCAGCACGCTCCTGGCTACTCCCCCTTCCTTTATCCCCCTCCCTTTCTCCGTCCGCGTCAGCACGTGTGTGGAAGGGGAGCAGCGCTCCTGACGCCGCAGCCGCTCCAGCAGCGGCGGCTCAGTCGTGCTCCGAGACCCAAGCTTGCTGCATCACGTCGTCGTCGTCGTCACGTGAAGTTGAGCGGAATCCTTGTTTCAACGGGTTCTACAATCACTTTTCGTGTGTCCGTGTTGCGTCATGTCCCAAACATCTGAGTAAGTTTCTTCTCGAATACCGCTTTTTAGTCCCATAGTGGGTGTTTTCAGTCTATCTTTACTCATATGTGTTGGTGCTTTGTTTTTTCATAGATTGGTGATTGACGCTCCGAACCGCTCCGATATGCAGCGCGTGATGCACCGCATCATTCCAAGCCCCCACTATCCGCAGTGGACCCTGGAGAAAGCATGGCCTCTCAACCCATCTCAGTCCAAGGTGCTCACCGTTGGGCTGGATGTCACCCGCTGCTTTGCACCAAGTGCAACCTTCTCCGGCAACAACGGCATCCACGTCAGACTGTCTCTGCAAGAGCTGAAGGAGCTGCTCGCCGACGACTGGCGCGCCCGTGTGATTGAACATTTCAAGAATCCCAAAGTGCCCGGCGATGTGCATGTGTTTCCGACAGGCGAGTTCCGCTGTATAACCATTCGTGATGGAGCTCCCGGCCTCAAGATTACTACTTTTGGTGATAAGCAGTTGTATGTGTCATTGGGCGAAATTACCGTGAAATATTTGTTTATGTACGCACCGGCTATCCTACGCATCGCGGGCATTTTAATGAGTGAAACTTGCAATGCTGAGATGTGGCTTTTTAAGTCTTTGTTGTCGCTTGAAACTGATATGAGAGCCATGGGCATGGTCAAAATTAGCACGGAAAGGGATGCCCAGAATGTTGTTGCTGCGGCTGGGGAAAAGCTTCTTTCTGCAAGCAGTGAAAAATGGGACCGGGAAACCGAGTTTTTGACTGATTTGATGTTCCGACACCGTGAACTGTATTCTCGCATGTTCTATGATTATCTGACTGTCAAAATCCAGGAGCCGTCCGCTGTGGGTTGGCACTGACTCCCATCCCTCCATCCGTAAGGGCAATTGCTTGAGGGCGTGTACATATTTATACATCGTGACGACTGTACGTGTATGGGTGTTTGTGTGTGTGTGTGTGTGTGTGTGTGTGTGTCGTTGTGCGCTTGTAACGACTTTTCTCTGAATAAAAAAAAATACATTGTATCCATGCCTATATATTTCTTTCGAATTCCCTCGTAAATGAGCTGCCAGAGTGTGGCTGTCGGTAAAGCAGACAATAAATAACAACACGTAAAAGTTGGTCTTCACACCCAGAAGTTTTATTACATTCTTTTCTTTGAAAGACTCGAATATAAATTACACTGATTACTCAAAGGAAAATCATATGATCAGGACGAACAGCTCCCTGCATCACCGTGAGCGCAGGACGGGGCGGCAATCATACGTAGAATGTGACACAAACGATCGATGTGAGAGCAATGGATTAACGGTGTTTTCCCCGTTCCGAGGGTCGATGTCGCCGTCGTCGTCGTCTGGTCTGGTAGCTGCACAGGCTGGATCAACGGCTCTGGTACTGTAAGCTGTCGACGCGTTCGCCTATGCTGCTTTGCCTGCTTCTTGGCAGACGAGCGCTGTCGCTTCACCTCTGGCTCTGTAACACCGAATTAAGACAGGGATTAGGCTGGATTCCATTCGAACATGGGAATGCGTTGCCGATGGTAGCGTTGCTTACCTGCTGCCGAACGCTGACGCGGTTTGCGCGTTTTCTTTGACACTGAAGAGATCGGCGGTGGGATGTCCGACGCGATTGCGTCGACAGTTTGAGGTGCGGGGTGAAGCTGCAGCAGCTGCTGCTGCTGCTGCTGCTGCCGCGCCTGCAGATCCATGAAGTAAGCGTCTACTGCGGACGTGTCGGCCGGATCCAGGAGACAGCAGTAGGACGCGTCGTCGGACGTGAACGTCTGGAAGGGGGCTTGCTCAACTGGTGGGACCATGTTGTCGCTGCTAAGGCTCGGTCGGTACTGACGTCCTTGGCGCATCGTCTGGTGCGACAGGCTCGCTCGACTGACTGCTTCCACGACTTAAGCCGAGGTCGGAAAAGGGTGGGGAGGGCCAGCTCTTCCATGAACTGACATTCGATTAATCCATCGTTGTGCTTGGTGCAGCTCGTAAATTGTCCTAGCCAGGTGGTCATCGTTTGCCCTCGGGCGCGGGCCAGAGCATGGCTCAAACAGTAGAGACCGCATGCATTGCTGGACCCGTCTTGGATGCGTTTGTCCGCGTACACCGCTTTGCTGCAGTGCCGCCGTAAAAAGTGAAGCACCTCAGGCGCGACGGGACGTCGTCCGAGGCTGTCCATCACTTCGGCTGTCGTGTCGGCTGACAGCCAAATGGAGATCCAATGCTGACCCGGCGGCTGATAAGAGGGCGACGTGTTGAAGACGAGGTGTTTCGGTCGACCGGAGACGGTAAGCTTAGGCAGGGCATCCAAGGGGAATGTCCCCACGTGGACACGACGCAGCAGGGGGTGCTTTCTAGCCACGGCCAGGAGATCCAGGGTCGAGAGTGGAGAAGCGTAGTCTTTCATGTTTGTCAGTACACTGTCACATCTCGCGACGAACTGATTTCCATCACGCTGTCGTACTGAGCATATAGGATGATGCAAATGGTGTAGTCGACTTTCGCTTTGAGCGTGCCTTGAATCCGCACCGTGCCGTACTGGTCCATGTTTTGGGAGGGCCCTCGTCCCGACTGATCTGGCGTCAGATCGACAGCACAGGCGAATCTGCCATTTCTCAGACCGTCGGCATTGAACACATGTCCGCCGCTCTCCTCAATGTGGTAGCCCAGCTCTTGATAAAGGCTGCGCAGCACGGTCGTGCAGCCCCGTTTCAGATCCATGTTCATTACGAATCGTCTCTCGACACCGTTGCAATGGAATGTCAACTCTTTCAGGCCGGCGTGAAGAAGGTTGTAGGGGTTGGTTTTGGAAGATCCGTTAAAGTCGGCCGCATTCACCATGGTCAATATGAGTGAGGATGGCAGTTTGCCAGAATAAGCCACAGGTATTTCAATGTTTTCTGTGTTTGCTGGATGAATGAAGGTTTTAAGCTGGCTTCCCTTAAAATAGTACGTCGCCGGCTGCTCTTGCAGGGCCATTTCCATGCCCATGCCTAGCTCTGGATTGACGACAAAGTACGTCGTGTAGAGCTCGCACGCGTCCAGACATAGCTCATAGTCCGGAGTCGCCTCAGCCGACCACAAGAAAAATTGTTGTGCTGCTGTTGACAGTCGAACGCGAAGAGAAACCTGGTCCAAGATGAACGCGCTGTCCTGCAGCTGACAGATGTCGGCTTTCAGTTTTCCCATGAGCTCGACTCGTTTCGACTCGAAGAAAGGCGAGGCACGCTTTTCAAATGCAGGGTTTGTCGCATCGGACTTATTAGGCCTATCGTCTGGCTGCATCAGAATGCTCTGCATAGGGCCATCTATCGCGTCTTTTCCACATGTCGTGTACAAATCAAGCAATGCCTTGTAGCCGTACATTTGCGGGCTTTTCGTGACAGACCTCTCGCCTAAGAATATTTCACACTGTGAGAACATGCTGTGGAGTGGGCAGTCGACGATTCCATTCTTGTGGTCGTCTTGACCAAAGTCCTGTCCCGTCGATTTGATTCTCATGTGCACGACGAGGCGCAGCGTGAGGTCGTTGATTGCCAAGAAGTGCAGCGGTCGACCTGAAACAGGAGATTGCTTAGACGCTCATCATTTATTTTTTTGTTTTTGTTTTTTGTTTCGTTGACAAGGGCGGGGCCTAGTCGTTAGCCTTACCTGGACTCGAGAACTCGATGACATCGGGCCAGGTGGACAGCGAGGTAATCGGTTGAAGTTTCTCTGTGACCCTTGCCGTCACGCACGCTTGGATGGCTTTCTTTGAAAATAAATTAAGCTCCGGTTTCATGCAGGCAACGAGGTTGCCCGCGGTCGCCCCCGTCATGTCGACGGCGGGGAAAAGATGTCTCGGATCTGAGCTGAGCGTGGCGTGGGCAAAGCCACGGTTCGCTGCCGTCGACGGTTGGAGCGCGACTGACGCTGACCGATCCTCTTCGATCTGCCTTTCCCTTTGCCCTTGCCCTTGCCCTTGCCGCGAAGTGAGTCGGCAGTTTTCTGGGCCAGATCCGACAGTCCTTCCTTGCCACGGCGCAAGATAATGTCTTGTAGTCGTTCTTGCGAACCACTCGCCAGGTCGCTCACCACGTTTTTGCCAGTACTCAGAGCCGTGTTTCCGATGTGTCTCGCAGCTCCGGTGACGAGGGGTCTCAAGTAATTCCAAGCGCTGCTCAGCAGATTGCTCAAAAACCCACGTCCCGCCTGCACCGCGAAATGAGACCTATAGTAAGGCAGGGGCCCAGAGCCCATCTGGGCGACGTAGTAGGCATAATACGGGTTCGTCATGGCGCTCGTCGGTGCGCCCTCCTCCTCTGCCGAGCTACGACTGATCATGTTGTCATACACGCTGGAAATGTAACACGATCACGGACGGCTGATCGCTGGCCTCGAAAGACATGTATTCGTTGTATTTGTCCTTCATCTCCACGAAGATTGTGTCTATGATGCGTTCCTCCACGGGAAAGTAATAGATGCGTTGAAAAACTTGGTTCCTCTTCTCAGTGTTCACAGCCACGACTCGCAGACATTTCCCGCGGAAATCCGAGCAGAGACTTGATCTGATGGCGCTGCAGTACACAAAGAGTCGGGTCCCGTCAACGAGAGCCGTTAGGGCGGATGCGGTCTGTCGACGTCGACGTTGGCTCGCTGTGCGGTTCCACTCGACGCGGAAATTTTCAAAAAATTCGACTGCGTCTTTCGGTGTTTTACAAAAGGAGGCCACGTGCGTCAGCCACTCATTGACGTCCTCTATGTCTAAGCGTTGCACAAATTGGATGATTTTCCCGTTAGATAGACGTATGATGCCGGGCGCCTCAGACGGAATTACCTGGTGTGCATATGCCTCGGGTTCGGCAGGCGATATGTCTACTCCAGCGGCCACCTCCAACCATTTCGAAACCCACTCGTCCAGCTTCCCATCGAGAAAAGTTTCAAAGGGGCTAGGTCCGTAATCGATAACGGTGCCAGCGAGATTTTTTGGTTGGGCCGGGCTAGCGTCGGCATTTGCCGCTCCTGCGGCGGCATTTGCCGTGCCTCCTGCGGCGACATTGACCGCTCCTGCGACAATGTTCGGCTCTGCGGCGGCTTTTGCCGGTCCTGCGGCGGCGGCTTTAGCCGGCTCTGCGGCGGCCTTAGCCGGCTCTGCGGCGGCTTTTGCCGGCCCTGCGGCGGCTTTAGCCGGCTCTGCGGCGGCTTTTGCCGGCTCTGCGGCGGCTTTTGCCGGCCCTGCGGCGGGCGTTCCCGGCCCGGCGTGGGGCCCCGGCTGCGGCACAACTTGGCCTGCACGAGTATCGGCATGTTGTTCGAGTGGTCTTTGTTGCTGCTGCTGTCTCTGCCGATCAGCTTCTGCGGCCTGTCTCTGCTGCTCTTCCTGTTTTTGAAGCTGCTCGTGTCGCTTCAAGTCGTCCTCATGTTCACTGACCAACGCTAATGCCGGCGGAGGTTGGGGGCCAGGGGGCGTCGTCGACGACGCCGTCGATTGGCCCTCTTCTCGACCACTCCGTACGTCCTCCCTCGGCCGCTCTGCTGGGTTCCGTTGCCTCGCCTGGCCGGCTGGCGCCGGCGGTGCCGGCGGTGCCGGCGGAGGCTGCGACCTTGCGGGGCCCCCACCGACAAGGGCAGAAGGCGACGGGGTGGAATCTGCATGAAGTCCGCTGCGGAGGCTCTTGGAGTGGAACGTCACGTCCTGTCTGGACGACGGTGACACACTGAATGCTGCTGCTGTTGCTTTCCTCTTGCGGCCGCTGCCAAGGGGCGGCAGCATGATTTCCGAAAGGCCACACACATACTTGGCGTCTCCAAGCACGAGCGGTTCATCGAGTCGGACGCGAAAGTGAGACAGCGTGTTATCAGGATAGATGAGGCCGCTGCTATCCGATATTAAAGTGAGGTAGAACGAATCAGAGAGTAGATTAGGCCCCACGGCGTCCATCCTTGGCTAGAGATGAAACGGTCTCCGCGACTGATGAGTACGGGAGCCAATCGGCAACTGAATCCGGATATCCTTCCCACGTCACTCTCATTTCCTTGCGCTTCGTGGTGGGGTTGGTTCGCCGGGCAATAACGTCCTTGATCATGTAGCGCTGGTCGGGCCAATCGTCTGCCGGAATCATTTCTTGTTCGAAGAATGTCCCTTGGTACCGCTCGCCGGTCGAGTCCTGCAGCTCATAGGTAGGTGGACGTGTGCCCCTTCGCGTCGCCACGGTAAAGATCTGCGGGCTGTAGGTGCCGCGGAACGCTTTGTCCATGCCATCCCGACGGTGGAGGGAGACGCGCACCTTCTGCCCCACCTGGTACTTGAAAGGGCGGAGTGGTTGTCGGTGCTTCAAATAATACCGCTCCCAAGCAGGAAACACATCCGCCTTCGTAAATTGGTTGGGTGGGATGAGCGTAGAGGCGTGCGGGCTGTCGTTGATGCTTTTTACAATTTTCTGGAGCACGGGCAGGAAACGGAACGTGGCAGCGCTCGCCATGTAGCGATGCAATCGCCGCTGTAGCGTCTGGATGGCGCGCTCCACCATGGCTGCCTTTTCCGTGTTGAGAGCGTACACATGTCGTATATTCCACTGCCGCAGCAGCTTTTGGAACCGAGCATCCTTCCACTCACTGCCCTGATCAGAACGAACCGTGTGCGGCGTTTGGTCAAACTCCTTGTCCAGCAGGTGGCGGAAGGCGGCAGTCGAGCTCTCGCCTGTCTTGTCCTGCATAGGCACCGCGTAGATTTTTCTTGATGTGCAGTTGATGGCCAGCAGAATGTAGCGGACGCCGTCGTTAAAGTGAGCGATGCGTCCAGTCTCGATCAGATCCACCTCAACCAGATGCCAGAGATCCACCATGTTGTAAAAGGGCTTTGGAAACGTCTTTCGGGCGGGAGCGTGCCTCGTGTAAGCCGCCTGCTGTGTCAGATAATGATTCACGTCCTTCGACCCGAGCTGCGTTTTGTTTTTCTTGTTCGGCTCGGATACAGCTCGACGGAGCAGATGCTGTCCTGCAAACGCAGCATAGGAGCTGCCGGGTGATGTCCACAGCCGATCCAGAATGCGACGAGCCGCGCCCTCGGGTGCTAAGTCACGCCGTAAGCGAGCCATCCTGGGCCGAGTCGCTGGCGAGCAGCACGCGTTTTTACAGGAGAGTCGAGCGCCGTCCCACGCGGTTTAATCCGAGCAATCTTGCGCACACCCTTATGAATCCCCTTGTCGGACACGGTCTTTTGCTTTTTCCTTGTTGGAATTTTAGACGGTCTGTTTTTCTTTGTCGGCGGTTCACTTTCTTCTTCTTCTTTGCCTTCTTTGTCTTCTTCTTCTTCGTCTTTTCTCTTCCTCTTTTTCTCGAGAATCGGACGAGGCTGCTGCTCCTCCCCGGCTAGCTCAAATTTAAGCGGCTCGGTGCGTTCATGACGCGCGTGGTGCAGATGTCGTTGCTGGGCGGTCTGGTACTGGACATAGGCCTGAGTCGGACCAATGTCGGGAGCCTGGTAGGCGGCCTTTTGTAGCGCACGCTGTCGCTCCGAGTCGGACTGGACCGTCAGCGCGTGGTCCCTCCCCTGCAGCCGCTGCAGCTGCTGCGGCGTCAGGATGATGTACTTTTTGAGCTGACTCATCACGCCAGCAGTTCAGACAAGACTGCTCCGAGGATGGGCACAAACCAGCCTCGACCTGACTGGTTTTTAAGGAGCGCGAGTCGGTCTTTCCAGGGAGTCTTTTTCCCGAACGCTAAAGAGCGCAGAGTCTTTTTGTGCGGCCGACACCGCCGCAAACACTCGGGGCTTAAATTCTCACTGGCAGAGCCGGCCAGCGCATTCAGAATCGCCTCGCAGAGACCGTCAACCTCTTGCTTGCTCAGCGTCGCCAAAATCGAATGCCTCCTCTGCTTGTTGGCCTTCAGCAGGACTTGGATCAGGGGCACAAGCTGACGCACAGTAGCGGACATAGCTCGGATCGTCGGACATCAACTGCTTTAAATCCTCTTCGCTGGCGTACACGTGGAGTCCGTCGTCGTCAGGCAGCAGCTGCGTTCGGTACTTTAGCGCAGGGTGAGCGCGCTGAGTGAGGTCACACAGAATGTACCCGTAAGGCTTTCGGCATGCGTCCAAGTAGCTCTGGTACAAGCTCCGAGCACGGTCTGGCTCCAACTGAAGGGCCAGGCGATACATGGCCTGCGTGTCCCGCGGGTTCGAACAGATCAGCAGATACTGGGTGCTCTGTGTCATATCGCGGTGGAACCGATTCTTGGGAAAGAGGTTGTGGTTCAAAGATATCACCGTTAGATTTCTGTGGTGGCTATGCACGGTATGCAGAAGCTGTGTGTTGCGGTCCTGCTCGTGCTGCAAGTCATCCAACACGACTAGCGAATGATGTGGTAAGGATGCGCCGTCCGGTACACCATAATGAATTTCAAAATCAGGACGCTGCGCTATTTCTTGGGGTGGCTCGCTACCCGCAGGCAGACACCAAAAATAATGTTGAAAAGGAGTGGAAAAGAGTTCTTTTTCGTGTTTGAGCAGCTGCAGGGTGAGAGTCGTCTTCCCTGCAGACAAAATAAGCAAGTGCGTTGAATCAATAGGTTATGGTTCTTTTTTTTATTTTTTACCGCGATTCAGTAAGAAAGAGCGCACGACGATACGCACCTGACGAGCTAGGTCCTGTGATGGACAGACACGCAGGGTTCATGAACACGGCCTTTGTGTTCCTCATAACGTTCCTTGCACTTTCTCACGGCGTAGGCAAACAGGAGCCAGGCGATCACGGCTAGCAGAGTCAGGTCGATGCAAACGCGTGCGAACGCCACCCTTGGAGGCTCTTGACTGAATGACCGACACTCCGAGAGAGGCACAAAAGTAGTGTATTTGTCCCATGCCATTCTTAATTCTGGCATGGTCATGCCTGTGACATTCGTCAGCGTGTTGCAGAAGGCGTACCACTCTTGGATAACGGCTATGTGTTTGGATGGCGGCAAGCGAAGGTAGTCCGACATAATGTCTGTCCACACTGTTTTGTCCTGACAGCCCCCAACTGGGCCATCGCCATCGGGGTCAGCCTGAGATACTGCTACCAGGAGCACCACGACGACCGGCACAACCGATCGGATAGCCATCTTGTAGCCTACTGAGGCGGATCTTACACGAGATGGTCGTTAGAGTCATGGGTGTGTGTGTGTGTGTTTCTGACTTGGATTCCGCGGTTCAACTCTGACTAAAGCGATCATTTTTTTTTTTTCTATTTTTCTTTCTTTCTTTTTCTCACGGGAGAAGGGGGTTAAAAAAAACCAAAGAGGCGGGTGCGCGCATCATTATTTATTTATTTATGGTATCACTGATCATAATCACATTTAATATCACATTTTAATATCACATTTTAATATCACATTTTAATATCACATTTTAATATCACATATTAATGTCACAGCGAACATATACATTAAAGTGTCGACGAGTAGGGGAGCGCTCGGTCTAGACTCGGGCCCTGAAACACAACACACAAGACAGGTAATCAGTTTGGTTTGTCTTCACGATGGCAGACGATGAATCGGAGGAGCAAACAGTCGTCTTACCTCCTTTGTTCTTCCCGTTCATTGTCGCCTCTCAGTCGGTCCAAGGTAAAAAGCATGTCCATTTCCTCCCGGTCCTGTCCCTCGGGGATCGGCCGGAAAGCTCGGGTGTTGACGCCGTCCGACTCGATCCACCTCTTGTTATCGAAATTTCGCAGACTCTGCCGTTCCGACCGCTGGGTGAAGATGTTGTGTTTCCCGTCAGTGCGAATGGTGCTAAAAGCGACCGAATGTCCCACTGAGCGGAAAACGCACGCCTTGTAGTTTTCAAAAGATGTGTTTTTTAGTAATGACGCCTTTGGGATCCCTTTGTTCTTCAGTACGTTCGACTGCCCGCCGTCAGATTTCTTGAGTTCCAGCGCATAGCACTTGCTGCGTATGCCTGCAAACCGCATAATGTGGCAGTCGCCGTACTCAAGCTTCAGCAGTCCGGGAACCCTAGCCCGCGAGCAGTCATACAGTGGGTGGGTTGGTGACAGTCCTGACGTGTCCAGTATGGGCATGAGCTGACGGAGGTCAGCAACCAAGTCTGTCGTCTCCACCTCAATAGCCAGCGAGTCTGAAGACATAAGAAAAAAATAAAAGTCAAATGAAAGGCGTGGTTAAGCGGCATGCGTACTATTCAGATTGCAAGTTGTAGCCTTACCGGTATCCGAAAACAACACATCCATGCGATCGCCAAACTGATCTTTTAGAGTCCAATAGAGCTGGAGCATCAGTTCCTTGGACAGATCAAGCACGCTGACCCCCGAACTCACGCACTGGTTCAGCTTCAGGGTGGCCTTGGCCCTTTCTACAGCAACGACATTTTTTGAGAATTTCACAAATCCTCGGTATGTCGGCTGGGAGACAATCTTGCGGAATCGCTTTGTGGTTCGGACGATCTCCACGCGGCGATCCTTGCGACTGTCCCGGAGAAGGTACCTGCAAACACATTGACGTAAGTAATACCGCACATACTTGCGCTCTCACACACACTCGCACAGTGTAGAAAACCTACCCAAAACAACTGTTGGAAAGGAATTTGAAGATCTGCTGCTCGCACGGGTGTGTGGTCTGCTGTCTGGCCTCCATGAGCGCTGCGATGTAAGGCTTGAGCCACGCCTCTTGCTGGTATTTTACACCGCGGTGCACTCTGGTGATGCGCAGACCACGCCGGAGGTACTCTGCTAAAACCGCGCCATGGACCGTGTACTCTACTCGGGGCCCCAAGTGAGCGATCAGTTTAGGCTGCCTAAGCTGAGCCGCTTTCATGCCTAACCTTTCGGCCATTTCAAGCTGCGTTGGACTCAGCCACTCCATTGGAACTGTCACCCTTTCAACGGCACAGGGGAACTGATCATGGGCGTCAAACAGTTCCTCGTCATAGGCGAGGTCCACACACACCGTGAACCCCTCGTGGCCATTGCTGTCGACTTCGTCGCCCGTCATGTTTAACACCCAGTCTAATTCGTCCTGTGACATCCATTGAAAATTACGCGTCGGGAGGGGCTTCATCATCATGGCCGAATATAAAGCATTGACGTCCGTGTTTAAAATATGAACCTCCGGCTTGTCCTCCTGGTGACCATCCACCCCTGGAATGTTGGACTCTGCATACCGTTTACCGATGAAAGACAACCCGCCTCTTTTGGAAATGTCAAAAAAGGCAAACATAGTCGGATCAGATATGAGTTCTACATCCGCCTTGGTTTGTTTCATAGCACACTTCCATGAAAGAGACGATCCAGACACGAAATGGCATGCGTCCAGTCCGAAAACCTTATAGATAGTGGACCTAAACTTTTCAAAGAAAGATGCCAACAAGAGGACGTCCGCCTGAAGGTAATGCTCCATATATTCAGCCAGATTTCTACACTGTAGCGTTTCCCATACCCTCCGCGCGTGGGCATACTCCTCCTCAGTCACGCCGCCCTCACGAAGAGACGAGTAAAACGCATCGCGAGGGGGAGAGATGTCTCGTTGACAAGTTGCTGGTAACTTTCAGCGTACTCATACGGAAAAACCCCCTTGCACGACAAAAGCTCGCGCTGTTGGGGGTCTGGGTACTGCTCCACGAGCAATGTCTTGTCGACTGGGAGGAGTGTCCTGGCTAACTGATCCAATGAAGCCTGAGCAAACTGAAAACTATCAATGACCCGAATGCTTCGGCCTAGCTTGTACCCTCCAAGATGAAGCGTTACACTTCTGTACTGGTCCATGGTGCGAGGCAGTACCTCCACGCGTATGTTGTTGGCAGCCGCGCAGCTCACAAGGGACTTGAAGATGATATGCACGTCGTATCTGCAACATGAGAGCAAAACATCAGTCGAGCATGCAAACACGCACACACACACGCACAAGCGAGCACGAGCAGGCCCTGTTGACACTTACTTGTTCCCGTTGTGAGCAATGACGGGGAGCACAGGCGGCACTTTCACAGCAGAGTTGCAATCTCGGTGGGCTGCTCCGATGAGGTTGTTCTTCTGTAGAAAGTGGTTGTGGTGGCGGCATTTGTCCTGGGGCTCTCTCGGATCAAATGCCTTTCCACACAGACAGCACACATCGGCTTGGCGAAACAGCTGCTCTTGAGCCGGAGACATGTGGATGGGGAAATCCGGTCTCCTCGCGTACAACATTTTCTCCATTCGCAGCAGATCTTTGAGGAACCTCACCCCCACACGTCGCGGCCCTGACCGTGTGCAAAGCGGAAGGGCAAGCTTGTTGTCGCTGCCCACCGCAGCAAGGCAGTAGGCCGCGGGGATGTGTTGCTGCGTCCTTTTAGTCTTCCGCTCTTCGTCGTCGGCCGGCAGGCGTTTCAACACGGTCTCGAAGTCGAAGTAGACGACGTGAGGGAAGACTTGGGTTTTAGCGAGGTCACTCCTGCTGAACGACGCCGTGTCGCCGGGTTTGGGGTACTCGACGCGCTGCGCCCCATACCGCCGGCAGAGATGCTCATGTTCGTCCAGCTTGTCTTGCGTCGGCATAGAGTTGAGGCAGTAGCAGCACCAGAACAGACGGTGCAATCGTCTCCGTGCCGTTGCAGACAACAGCGCGTGGACGTCGTTCACCGTCACATAGTGCCGCCGCGACCCTTTCTCCAGCAGCAGTAAGGTCACGTGGTTCTGTTTCCTGTCCTTAGTCGTGTATATCGGAATGATCACTCTCTTCTGTTTTCGTCTTGATCCGGTTAGCGGACCAGCAGCAGCAGCCCCCTCGTCAATGTCGCTGGCACTGTCACTGTCACTAGCACTGTCACTGCCCTCGTTTTCACTATCGTTCTCACTATCGTTTTCACTATCACTGTC
The DNA here is from genome assembly GCA_038380765.1 of Odontothrips loti. NCBI lineage: Eukaryota > Metazoa > Arthropoda > Insecta > Thysanoptera > Thripidae > Odontothrips > Odontothrips loti. The sequence goes on along the minus strand of CM076251.1, from coordinate 4,137,118 downwards.
CGAGTTACTGTCACTGTCTTCGCCGCTTGCGTCCTCGTCGAACCAGGGCCGGCTGACACGCACACGCCGATCCGCTGGCGCAACTGCAGACAGGTCTTCTTCTTGGGCTTGCTTCATAGCCCGGAAAGTGCATTAGTAAGAATCAGAGATATCCAGAATATCCTTTAGCTGCAGTCTTTATAAGAACTTTGCGTTATCAAGAATGGCGCTTCTAAGGAAGGACCTTAACTCAACTCGCCGTTAACCAGAATCAAGAATTCTTTATAAGGAAACCTCCTTATAAGGACGATTCCTTATAAGGAAGCGTGCGGCTAAGCATTAGCTGCACTCTTCCTTATAAAGACTGGTAGTTATCCAGAGGAGCGCTTCTAAGGAATCACACTTATCAAGAATTGTCCTTATAAAGAATGGTCCTTATAAGGAATCGTCCTTATAAAGAATCGTCCTTATAAGAAGTCGTCCTTATAAGGAATCGTCCTTATAAGGAATCGTCTTTATAAAGAGGGATGAACGAGTACCACAGGTCACGTCCGTGTGAGTTGGGTTGCCTAACCCACCGGGCTGACCCCGCGGTTCGTCGATTTTCACCGAAGTTTAGATGATGAGGGTGTGCAGCTGGTAACCTCCGCGTGAGTTGGATTGCCAGTGTAATGCAGAGCTAATGCTTATTGTACCTTGAAATATTGATAGGTTTGGCCCCATGTCATTTTTCGTTCATTACAGGGTCCATTAAGTGATGTTTGTGGGTGTAAGAAACTTTTCATTTCTCTGTTTCTCACGTTGATTTTAGAAGTAATCACCAAATGGTGCATAATGACGTCTTGTTAATGATCCGGGGTGAGCCTCTCATATAATTAACCATTTCGGCTGATGCAACTAGAAATCATTCCTTTTTTTGTTCTTCATGGGCAGCAAAATCTGCTTCCAATCGTCCGCAGAAATGTTCATACCGCGTTGGCCTCGTTGTTAAGATGTGAGAATGCCCTTTCAGATCTAAAAATGCCTAGATACGATGGCGCGTCGTTGTCATTTTTTGTTCATTACAGGGTCAATAAAGTGATGTTTGCGGGTGTATTACTGGGAGTTTTTTTGTACAGCCTGTCATTTCATTACAAGTAGACCTAGAGCGTTCAAATTTTGAGGAGGCATGTCCCAAGGGTCCTTCTCGAAGGCCCCAAAACCGTAACTTTGTTGATTAATTCTAAGGGGTTGAACCACCCCCTTACCCTCATATGGGACATTGTCGAAAATCGCTGTGAACAGGATAATTAAAACCCATTTGGGGTGGTTTCCAGAGGTCACTTTAAACCATTTTTTTTTTTTAAAGTAAAAGTTGTTTTTTGTCATGAAACGCTGAGAAATCACCTTTTTGGTCGATTCCGGACGCGGGCAGGCTCAAATGTAATTTCCCGACTAATTTGACTATAAAATCAACGGAGTTTCACTATTTTTGAAAATGATTTTTCGCTGTTACCCGTAAACGCGATGAGATTGGATAAAACTTTCTCTTGGGCGACAGTCGGGGATCGTAAAGACAACTTTTGCGCTAGATGCGGCTTTTTTTGAACCACTGCTAACAGTGCAGGCGCGACACGGTGTTCACAAGAACTTTCGTACTCTCCAGTTTTCAACTGTGTGACCATATGGTACATATTCTAAATGATGTTCGCATTGCCAGCATTTACGTACTCATGGGTCGTGAAAATAAGCTCAACTCGAATTTTCCATACGCAGTCATTTCCTTGCAATAAGGACCAAAAGTGAACTCCGTAGATAATCACAAAAAGTGGTGATACCGGCAGTGTTGGGTCGGATACTCTTTTTGCGTATCTAGATCCAGATACTAGATACTGGCATAAAATTTATCTAGATCCAGATACAAGATACCGTTTCCAAATTGTATCTAGATATAGATAATAGATACTGCAAAAGTATCTCAGATACTTGTATAGATACTTTTTTCTAAATATATGTATTAAGTTTCCGGTAAAGGTCTGCTCGCAGTTACAGGGATGTAGGAAGTGTAATACAATTTTTTTTAAAGAGCCTAACTGCAGGTAGAAATATTTTATTTCTTAATGTAAAATATTTGTGTTGACTTACACTTTATTTAGGTCATTACATATATGTGTTACGGCTAAAGTCCGGACACCGGCTACTCCTAAGATTAACCGGCTAATCTTAGGAGTGGCCGATCCGAAGCGGCTAATGTTGTCGGAGGCAAAGTTTCGACAACACTAGCCGGCTAATGTTAGGATCAACCGGTTAATGTTGGCGGCGTTCAACATTAGCCGGTCCTCCCCGGCTAATGTTGTACACGGAGTTCGTGCGACAACATTAGCCGGCTAGTTTTAAACGGCTAATCTTGGGGGCACGGGCCGAACTTGTGAATACCCCACGCTGAAAAAACTCTACGATTGTGTTTTAATGATTGATTTATTTCACTTGTTTTTGCACCCCCGTCCGCCATGGCAGTGCGATTCGCCTTGAAGCAGCCACACCGGTTGGTGTCGCACCCCTTGCTGCAGAGGCACTTGTTGTACCCCTGCCCACCACTAGAGCTGGCTTCAGTGGCGGTCTTGCGGATGCCCACCTCCCGGTCCGGGACGTCGGTATTCTTCAGGAAGGCGTGCTTTGCGACTGTGAACATGTTTCTGCTCAGCAACTTCGACAGGACGCCACTCTTGGCGCCCACCTTGTACAGTCCGCTTTCTGTGACCTCAAGGATGATCCCGATGACGCTGCGTGCGTCCGCACGGCCCCTGTCAACTTCAGGCACCGGTATGGAAACTATATCTCCCACCTTGGCCGCAGGAAATTTTTGTTCCGACGTCCGCAGCATTTTGGAGGCTTGCTTCAGAAGGCCTTGGCGAGCTCCAGCCTGTTGACTGCTGATGTTCTTACTCCAGTGTGCAGGTTCTCCACGAGGCCACTGGGGTAGGTAGTCGTCAAACCGCACCGCATGGGTCTCCCAAACATTGCCTCATAAGGTGACCTCTGGATTCCGGCATGGAGAGATCGGTTCTTTTGGGAGGCTACGAACTTCAGCCCTTCTGCCCAGTGAGTGGTCTGATTGCTCTCCAACCACTGGTGAAGCATCACCTGAACGTCCTGGTTTGACCTCTCCACAGATCCCTGACTTTGTGAGTGCCGGGGGGGCACCTGAAAACGATTTGTTGTTCTTTTACTATCACAGGACAACTAATTACATGAAAGGACTAAACGGAGCAAAATGACTCACCATGCACAATGCGGAGTTCAGGCCACGTTTCCGTCAGAGAAGTGATAACCGAGTTACAAAACTCTCGTCCGTTGTCAGACTGCAAAATTACTGGAGCGCCGAATAAGAGGAAGTACTCGAGGAGATTATTGGCCACTTCTTTGGCAGTTTTATTCTTTAAGGGCCGCAAAAAAGTAAATTTAGTCAAGTGGTCTTGCACATTTAAGATCCACTTATAATCGCCGTCTGCGGAGGACTGCATATCAACGAGGTCAATTTGACAACGGTCCCCCATGGAGCGGAACACCATCGGTTTGACTGTTAGACCCCGTTTCTGTGCCCTGGTCTTTGTGAGGCATCCTACGCACAGGCTGAGGAATAGGAGAACTGCCTCCTGCGTCACATTTCTGTACCTTTCCTTTAGCGCTACCAGCATCCGGTTCTTTCCACGATGTACATCTGCGTGGGCCTCCAAGAGCACGTCGTAAATTTCGTCTACCTTCACATAGAACTTCATCTTGTCGTCTGCGGACTGCAGTGGCGCGATGAGCTTCTCTTCTCCTCCAACCGTAGCAACAGCAAACCTCTGGACCCTCCGGTGGTCTCGGGTTGAGGTTTTCTTAACGTTGGCCGCTTTCACTTCTTGAATAAATTTATCATACTGTTCCGAATTAATATAGCTTGTGTTGTCTGTCCTTTTCTTAATAATTTTCTCCATCAGCTTTTCATTAAATTTATCCCGGTCCGGAAAGTTGTCCATTATGCCAAAATGCCAAAAAAATGCCAAGATGTCCAAGTTGTACAGTTTATGGCATAGCAAGTTGCCGTATATAAAATACAGATAATATACAAATACAGATAAAATACAAATTCAGATACATTAGTAATGTAACACTACATTACATAATTACTGGTAGAATACAACATATAAAACAAGGTAAGCACTTCAAAAATAGTGTTCCTAAAACAATTCTGAATAAAATTTGTTGATTTTGAGAAGCCAGCTCGCAGGTAGAGCTGACGCGAGGGAAAAGTGGTGTTGCCACATCGTACACGTAGCGTACCGTCAGCTCTCAGCTGCGATCGAGATGACCGAGTTTTAAAGTACGTCAGGCCACGAATATCTACTAGGGGTATCTGAAACTGTAGATAATAGATACAGAGAAAATTATCTAGATCCAGATACTAGATACCCGGCTAAAACTGTATCTAGATCCAGATGATAGATACCCAAAAAGTATCTAGATACAGTATCTAGATACTTTTATCTAGATACGACCCAACACTGGATACCGGCTTTGCACGCGTGCCACACGACTGTGGTAAAATCCGTGTTGGTCTTCGGGTGTAGCAAAACGTACCTATGACTTTGTGGGTAGCAAACGACATCACACTTGATTGAGTTGCTCACCCTTACCCTTACACCCCTTAATTCGGCGGTGATTTCAATAAACTTAGAAGATGAGAAGGGTACGGAGTTGACATTTCGACCCTTTCGGACACTCTACAAGTGCAATAGGACTAGCCAGCAAAAAAAATAAAAATAAATGCAGTGTGACCACTGTAACAACTAACTATTCAGAGTTTTGGGGGAACCGGAAGTCATAAAGATATCGTGTTACGATCCGTAGACCCCAAAGTGACCCGGAATCACCCATTGTAGGGCGAAATTCGGAAAAATTAGTCAGTGTGGCATAATGGGTGCCTGAAACTGCCAAATCTCGAATTTCAACCCTCTCCGACCATCCCTTAATTGCAGAGGGGGTGAGGGAGTTAGGGGTAGAACGTTTCCAAACTTAATCGGCAGCGGTAGCGATGGACTCCGGAGTTCCCGATAATGACCGCCGCGACACGGATCAACCACTTAAAAGCGCCAAAAAATTTGACACTTTTAAATGATCTTTTCTTGCCCTTTTCGCGCAAGCCGATTTCGAAATGTTCCAACATTTAGGAAAAAGATGTCAGACTGAGAAATCGATATCTTAACGACTTTAGCCCTCAAAATGCTACGGCGTGTACCCCTGCAAGCCATTATTGAAAAATAAAAATGCATTTTAAAAGCGGATTTTTTGACCTAAAATGGTTGGATGCTGAGCGCAGGCGCCAGAAAAATCCAACAAAACCGACGCGCCATCGTTTCTAGGCATTTTTAGATCTGAAAGAGCATTTGTCTGAGTCTCACATCTTAACAACGAGGCCAACGCGGTATGAACATTTCTGCGGACGATTGGAAGCAGATTTCGCTGCCCATGAAGAACGAAAAAAGGAATGATTTCTAGTTGCATCAGCCGAAATGGTTAATTATATGAGAGGCTCACCCCGGATCACAAACAAGACGTCATTATGCACCATTTGGTGATTACTTCTAAAATCAACGTGAGAAACAGAGAAATGAAAAGTTTATTACACCCACAAACATCACTTTACGGACCCTGTAATGAACAAAAAATGACATGAGGCCGAACCTATCAATATTTCAAGGTAAAATAAGCATAAGCTCTACATTACATTGGCGATCCAACTCACGCGGAGGCTACCAGCTGCACACCCTCATCATCTAAACTTCGGTGAAAATCGACGAACCGCGGGGTCAGCCCGGTGGGTTAGGCAACCCAACTCACACGGACGTGACCTGTGGTACTCGTTCATCCCTCTTTATAAAGACGATTCCTTATAAGGACGATTCCTTATAAGGACGACTCCTTATAAGGACCATTCTTTATAAGGACGATTCCTTATAAGGACCATTCTTTATAAGGACAATTCTTGATAAGTGTGATTCCTTAAAAGCACTCCTCTGGATAACTACCAGTCTTTATAAGGAAGAGTGCAGCTAATGCTTAGCCGCACGCTTCCTTATAAGGAATCGTCCTTATAAGGAAACTTCTTTAAAAGGAAGGCTGCAGCTAACGCTAGCTGCAGGAGCGCTTAACAGGACGGCCCCAATTCTTTATAAGGAGGACTCCCTGTAAGGACGATTCCTTATAAGGAAGCGTGCGGCTAAGCATTAGCTGCACTCTTCCTTATAAGGATTTTCCTTAGAAACGACTTTCCGGGCTATGATGGCAACTCTTCTTCTTCCGCATAGAGCACTGTCAGACTGATGTTTTCATTGAGCTCCTCGAACCGAGCCAGATCCTGCACTTTCATAGGAAGGTAGTCGATGTCTCCCATTCTAAGCGTGTCCAGGTACTGCGTATAATGTTCCGGACGCCGCGGGTTGTTTTGGGCCGGAAACATTGCACACGCCACGCTTAGACGGAAACAGTCATTGTTGTCATAGTTTTCAATGTTCGTCGTTGATTTTTTCTTCCTAATCCAGGCAGGTTCAGGCAAGAAGCTCGATCCCCCAAGCGGGTCAAAGATCGCCGTTTCTACTTGCAGGGTCAAAACACCAGTCACCACCCACCCACTGCCCTTCGTGTCAAGAATTTCAGCCGCATGAAGCATCTCCATGATGGCGAATTCCACCTGATCCTTCACACTGTCTGCGGGAAGGAGCACATGGACTTCGCTCCTCACGTACTTTTCATCGTGCTCCATGCGTACGCCGTCACCGTCTTCGCTGGAGATCTCGCGCGAAACAACCAACCGGGACCCGGTCGACCATTTGAGACCGCGACCGGAGGACTTGAGCTGCTCGGCTAATTTAGCAGCCAGCTTTTCCTTATTTGCAAGCAAGCAGTCCTCCAGGCTAATGACGTCGTTCGGGAGGGCAAGCGAGTGGGTGACAGCATGCTCTTCTAGGGCCGAGTCCTTTGTCCACTCGTCCGTGTTGTTTTCAGTGTCGGCGGTCGCAGTCTCGTCAACGTCCATTGCGTCCATGTCGTCAGGCAGAGCATCAAGTTCGTCCTCTTGGTTCGCGCCCCCGAGAAGATCGACTTGCTCCTCGCGATGTTCGCAGCTGCGGAAGTGTCGCTGGCGTTCAAGTGGAGACCCAAACGTTTGGCGACAGTAGACGCAGAGATAAGACAGCGGACGGCTGCCGTTGATCCGCCGGCATTCTGTCAGATGTCGCGCATACCGGGACGTGTTGGCGAATGTCGCGTGGCACACTTCACAAGTCTCTTCCTCACCGTGTCCCACGATAAAGTGCTCACACATGCGCTTTCGGGTTGTACGCACTTCATCGCAACGCGGGCACTTGAATTGGCCGCGGACCGGAGCGACATGCGCAAGCTTAACGTGCCGCTGCAGGTTGGAATTCGTCCCGAACCGCGCCTTGCACACGGGACACTCGTAGGCGCGAGTGTGACTCTTGGCGTGCATGTTGAGAGCCTTCCGGGAAGCGAAGACTTTTCCGCATCTGTCACACTCTGGAGACGGGGGACAGGACGGACCGGCGCCGGCCAGGTCTGCAAGCGAGGGCACGCCGATGGATGCCGGTGGCGGGGCGGGAGACACATAGGCGGAACTGCTCGGAGAGGGCGAGGCGGCGGCGGTGGTGGCTGCAGCGGCAGCGGCAGCGGTGGCGGGGGCGGCAGCGGTGGCCGCGGTGACGGCGGCTGCAGCGGCAGCGGAGGCGGCAGGGCGGTTTCGATGCACTTCTTCGTGTCGTTGGAGATGGTAGAAGCTTCCAAATGTTTTTCCGCACTCTGCGCAGTGCAAATTATCACCACACGGATGACGTTGATGGTGCGCGAGACGCGAATGCTTCGGAAAACTTTTTGAGCACTTCTCACAACGGTACATGATACGAGCCATGGCGACGCGATTTCGGTTATGAGAGCGCGACCGAGAATAAGACCGAGCGGCTTGCGGCAGCGATGTTGCCTAGACAAGGAGCAGACTCGAACTGTTGTCCAGACAAGGAGCAGACTCGAACTGTTGCCGGGCTCCACAGAGGGCAGGGGGAGGGCGGGAGGGAGCGCGGGACGGAGGCAGGGGGGCGACCAAGACGGTTCTCACCTGCAGCCTGCTTATTTATTCCGGTATCATGCATACCAGTGCGCCTCGGATGACAATGACCGTAACCCTTCCACTGGAGCGGGGGCGGGGAGGGGAGGGGAGGGGAGGGACGGAGTCTGAGGCGGTAGCCGCATACCTGCGCTCGGCCCGTCCCTACGCGTCAGTAAGCTGAGCGGCGGCCATAGGTGCACAGCGCGCGGGCGCACTCCCTCCCGGACGTCGACCGACGGCGACCTGGACGTCGTCGACGGCGACCTGGACCCCGGCCATCAGCTTGCCACCGACGACAATCCGCAGCAGAACGACACGACGAGCGCGGTCCGCATGTTGGGATGGGACGGGACACACTTTTCTTAGGTTAGGTTAGCCGAGGACACACCTTTCACTTCAATAGGTTAGGTTAGCCGAGCACACACACCTTTCACTTTGCTAGGTTAGGTTAGCCGAGCACACGACCACATTTCACCACTCCCTTTCACTTTGGCGACGTTAGGTTAGGTTAGACACGGACACAGAACACCTTTCACTATTTACCTTTCTATTTATTTCGGGTCAGATATTGTCACCGCGAGACGATCGATTAATTAATAGTGGGGACGGAAGGATAATTAATTCATAATGACCCTCCGAAAGGGGGGAGCCGCTCGGAGGGACCGGGCGGAGAGGAGGGGAGCGGGGGGGGGGGGGCGGGGAGGGGAGAGGGGAGGAGGGGGAGGGCGGAGAGGGGAGAGGGAGGGGGGGGGGAGCGCCCGGGTCGGGCCGGAGCCAGGTAGGGTCCGGGGACAAGTAGGGTACCTGTACCCCGGCAGCTCGGCAGCTCTGTTTCAAAATCGGCGTTTATTATCACACATACCCCGCTACATCAATACGGGCGCAGATCCCCGTATTAAATCTGGTGTTGAAACCGCTATCGGCGCGCGCGTCCGATGTCTTGTTATCACACGGGCGCCAATGCAAGGATCTCATCACACGCGCCTCATCGATATTTTCCGCTACGCCAAATCCACGCGGTGGACGCACGTCCGTGCGCGTGCGTCAATTTCAGTGTCGTGGTGCGGTTCGTCACGCGTGTCCCGTGTCGTGTGATCGCACTGCGCCATACCAAGGAGTTCTACTACCACGCCTCATTGACTTTTACCGCTACGCCAAATGTACGCGGTCGACGCACGTCCGTGCGCGTGCGTCAATTTCAGTGTCGTCGTGCGGTTCGTCACGCGTGTCCCGTGTGCGCCATACCAAGGAATTAGACTGCCACGCGCAGTGTCACGCAGGAGGTCGGCAACCGAGCGCGCGTCGATGAGTTGAGGATTTGTCTTGATTCAGACTGCCCGGTCATGTCGTGGCCAATAGTGAAATAATGTTTGGAGAACAGTTACGAGTGCTCAAAAAGATTGTAATGTGGAGGATAATCGAATGTGTGCGAAGTGTATTGTGAGGTCTGATAGTTGTTTGCAAAAGTACATGCGAAGTGTATTGTGAGGTCTGATAGTTGTTTGCAAAAATACATGTAACAATACATTCTTTTCATTTTTCAATTCATTTTGCATAAAAACAAAGCTGGGTTCGTATCTCACAATAAACACAACTAGCAAAATATTAAGATTACATTTATTTAAAGAAGTGGACTGCAATTGCAATACAAATGAAATCATAAGAAGAGTACCGTTCACATAACATCATCACAGCAAAAATGATAAAAGATAAGAGGCACATTTCAATAGAGATTACAAACATACAGCAGATTTTGATTCCAGTGATTGGCTGAAGAAATTTGAGTGACAGAAACAGCATCCATCGCAAAAAAGGTGTGCAGTCTTCGGTACAAAATTGAAATAAAACCAACACATTACAACTCATTATCTGTGCAGTGGTGCGTTATGAGTAATGGTTGAGGGGCGGCAACACCTTTATTACTAAAATCTACGGCATATATTTCCGCCCATTTTTTTCAAATGGTGTGCAGCTGATAGCGCTATTTGAGGGGACGCCGCCCTGACCTACAAGAAGAAGCATCTGTTGTCAGATAACATAACGCAAGACAAAACACTGGCTTCTACACATTCAGGGGTACTTGCCACGAAAGTTGAACACGCTTTCTCTTTCAGGGACCAGGATGGTGATGTCAATTGCGGATTTCGACTCGGAGGAAACTTATGCCTGCCAAAAATACATGCATTGGTACAAAAAGAAGCTCAGGAAGATGTAGGTTATGGACATGCAGCACAAACTTACCTCGTTTTATCCACACTGGGATGAGTAGCGGAAACGTTATCGGCACCATGCACTTAAAACGGCACTCCGTTTTTACTGCAGCATTATGTGCCTCACTACTATATTGTTACTTTCCTTCAAGTTTCGAATCGTTAAAAAATCTGCAATCACTCGGTGTGTCGATGTCCCGATTTTCTGGTATACCCCATCCCCCCATGCCCCTGGACGCGCGGGGTAATGACGGTACCGATGGTGGACCCGTTATCGGTCGCTAGAGGACGCCGTTTGTCGTAAGGCCTAGGGATTTAAAGGCCGGTAATGTTACCGGTAAGATTCGGTAAGTTACCGTTACTTACGGTAATATTACCTGACCTCGAAAAAAGTGGTATTTTTCGGTAATGTTCAGACTTACAAAACTCTGAAAATTAGCTGTGCTTGCTGTTACAAGTAGTGAAGAGTGTATCTTTTTGGTTCTTACCAACACTGCAAAGCTTGAACCTACTCTAAAACACATCCTTCAAGATTAGTTTTGCATGTTCAAGCAATTATCTAACTTCTCGCTGGAAGACAGCCGTGGCCATATACAATCCGTAATTCTGATACAAACTCATATTTCGAGTGATGAAAGGTATGAAGTGTTATAGCACATCAAGCATTGCAAGGATTGACTACTGTTACGGGGTCAATCCACACCAAATCGCCAAGGTCCCAACCGACATAGTCACCAAAAATTTCGAAACTTTGGGGGTTTGTTCCTCCTATGGTACTACTTTCAAAACGGGGGTCACTTTTTTTTAAGTCACCCTTAGTTATGAGAAATCGCTGATTCGTTTTATCGCTGGTTTTACGACAGGAGTATAGGAAAATGCGATTTTCCTAGCAACCACGCGTCGGAACCAAAATCAGGCTTCACCAATGGATAGAGCATAAAAAAGTGACCTTAAAAATAATAATTCTATTTTTTCTCGAAAAGTCAACATAACCTCAAAATTTGAACAAATATTTCAAATTGAGATATTTGATCAAATTCCTCCACCAACTGATGATCCCAGTAGCTCAAAAAATACCTTATACCTTCGTCCAAACGAAACAAGTGCTCACAAAAAGTATTTTTCCCCGTATCGGAGAACGAGCGATTCTCCCAAACCCTTGCAACGCCCATTTCGGCAGTTTTCGTAGCTATGACCTTTCTCGTTACCCCCGCGACGCGCGAATACACATGAAGCGTTTCGGGGCAAGCAGACCTCACTTCACCGAGACTATTTCAATCTTCGCGCGCTGTGCGGAAGACGGCGGAAACGATGTGGACAATTTTTCATACCCCATAGAGGCGGTGGTACTGAATGTAAACAAACAGGTTGCAGACGCTGTACATCGCTTTTTCCTTCAAGCATCGACTGTAAGTGAACCTTTTTGCGGCGGAAATGACTATTGGATCATGATTTTTGCAATGTTAATTTTGAAAGACATTTTTTAAACTTATTTTCAGGGCCATGAATAGGTGTTTCTTGAGAGACCGGAGTGCGGAGCATCCGGTGGCTAGGGAGTGCTCCTCTGAGCTAATAGATAGAAATGTTCTCAGTTCTGAGCAGCTAAGAATTTTAAAGCTGACCTCGAGCTGCAAAAAGAGGATAAAGCATGTTTGTCGTTGACATCTGAAACAATTTCTGTATGAGTTTGCTAGCCACCAAAAAAGATGCTGCGACCCATTCAATGATCATGCCAGTAACCCTCCACCTGCGAAGAAAGTTAAAGTATCTAGTAGAAGTCTCGTAGAAATAAATCTGCAACTGAGAGACAAAGCCAAAAGTATTAATTTGCCTTTGATACCGGGAAAGAAGCTTTGTATTGCGTGTAAGCTTTACAAGCAGATCCCTTCTAGACCTTGGAAGAAAAAGTCATCAGCAGAAGGACAAGCTGTAGAAGCTAAAACTTTAGCAGATCCTTTAGTATTGTCATCTCAGAGTGTGCACTCATCGCAACAAAGTGATGCAGCTTTACAAAACACCAATGAAAATACATCAACTGTTGCTGACGCTGGTGACAAGCAGCCTGCAGAAAATGAAGTGCTTTTAAAAGATCAGTTGTCTTCGGTTGTCTTTTGATGCCAGTGATATTGACTTAGAGGGTTTGAATGTGTGGTTAAAAATCTTAGGATTCACACCTGTTTCCCAGAAAAAAAAATTGGAAACCATAGACATTATAGTGAGATAATTTCAAATGATCAGACCTGTGTGTTAAGAAAGATCTGTCGGAGAAATTCAACTTGACTTTGATGACATAAACGGCTTTGTTTTGTATTCCGATGATGGGGTTAGCATCAGTCTTGGAAATGTGTCTGACTCTGATGTCATTAGTGAAACATTTACGCTGCAGATTTTGGAACCTACCATAAATTGTCTCACTTATCAGTTCAGTGAAAATAAGTTTAAAATTTTTTTTCAAGATTAACATTGCAAAAATTATGATCCAATTGTCATTTCCGCCGCGAAAAGATTCACTTACAGTCGATGCTTGAAGGAAAAAGCGATGTACAGCGTCTGCAACCTGTTTGTTTACATTCAGTACCACCGCCTCTATGGGGTATGAAAAATTGTCCACATCGTTTCCGCCGTCTTCCGCACAGCGCGCGAAGATTGAAATAGTCTCGGTGAAGTGAGGTCTGCTTGCCCCGAAACGCTTCATGTGTATTCGCGCGTCGCGGGGGTAACGAGAAAGGTCATAGCTACGAAAACTGCCGAAATGGGCGTTGCAAGGGTTTGGGAGAATCGCTCGTTCTCCGGAACGGGGAAAAATACTTTTTGTGAGCACTTGTTTCGTTTGGACGAAGGTATAAGGTATTTTTTTAACTACTGTGATCATCAGTTGGTGGAGGAATTTGATCAAATATCTCAATTTGAAATATTTGTTCCAATTTTGAGGTTATGTTGACTTTTCGAGAAAAAATAGAATTTTTATTTTTAGGATCACTTTTTTATGCTCTATCCATTAGTGAAGCCTGATTTTGGTTCCGAGGCGTGGTTGCTGGGAAAATCGCATTTTCCTATACTCCTGTCGTAAAACCAGCGATAAAACGAATCAGCGATTTCTCATAACTAGGGGTGACTTAAAATAAAGTGACCCCCGTTTTGAAAGTAGTACCATAGGAGGAACAAACCCCCAACGTTTCGAAATTTTTGGTGACTATGTCGGTTGGGACCTTGGCGATTTGGTGTGGATTGACCCTACGGGGAAATCGTAGAAAAAACACACTATTTTAACAAATACCCGCTGTAAATCAATCTTTCTCATTATTACCAAAAATACCCGTAACTTACCAATCTTTCCGTAACTTACCGTAAGATTGAATCTTACCGGTATTTTTAAATCCCGAGTAAGGCCGGTAGTAGCGCCGTACCCCGCACAAAATTACGCCTTGCACGTACCTAGAATATTTTTGCTGCTGAATTTGGGCGTGTGATTGTTGATATTAAACTTGGACATTACGTAAATTTAAATTTTTCGCAGTCGCCAGTAATTTTGGTTGTCACTTGCGTTAAAACAAAAGATAGGGAGGTTAGGGGTGTCGTTTTCGTGTTGTCAATCTTTTCTTAATTTTCATTTTTTTTCTTCAACATGGCCCGCCCAGAATATGTCATTTGCCCCTTTTCTAAATTTGACGTACACACAGCCTACGTTATTGCCCGATTCCACGACGACATTGAAGGTGAATTCTGGGCTGTACCTTTCAAATCTGTGGACAATTTTGCTGAATGGGAATTTCAGTGGCGCAACTTGGGCTTCGTTACCAGTATGCTCGGGAACATATGCATAGTTTTCAATGGTGGAGAAGACTTTGCATTAGATTTATCCAAAGATCCCCTGGGAGAGCAGTTTCGTTGTTCAGGTTGCTCCAGAAAAGCTCAACACAAACTCAGAGAAGCAAGAATAATTTACGGTCCTGGTGAGCAAACTTTAATAACTTTAATGAAGGTGTTTCACTGTTCGTTACCTTTGTGATCACCACTCAGTTACTTACATTCATGTCTGTGTAGGTTGCTGTTTGTCCTGTGTGCTCAGAGCGTACCGGAGAAAAGTTACCAATATCCATATACTTAAAACTGTAAGTTCATGTGTTGCACCCTCCTTCCCATTCTTTTCTATGTTTTGATGTTCAATTTTTGGTCCTCCACAACTTGGAGTCTGCCTCACCCAGTACATCTCATGAACAGCTCACAGCCCCAGCCCCCACAAGCCCATACAAGCCTTTAGGCCACCTTTCCAGATTTGATGAAGAGTACGAACGCACTTACAGAATTCCCGGTATGGACAGTGACACATCCATGGAGGTGAGCAGTTATTTGTGTTCAAAACAATAATTTTACTAAGATTGCATCCCAGTTATGTGAACATTGATAGCCAATTCATACTTGTAATCAACAGGAAGACTCTTGAAATAGCTCCTGTGCTGCAGTGCAAGTGCAAATGATAAGCCTGCAACCATGTTCATACCAGGCAGTGTGTGGGTTCTGTGCGCCAGTGCCCTCAATTTTTGATAAACGTATTCATTAATGCTGACAGTTGTTCAAGACTGATTAAAAGCAGTACTTTCACTAAAATAATTATGAATATGTTATCAATCCTTTACCTTCCTTTTATTAAACTCCAGTGAACGGTTTTACAAGACTCGTCAAAAGGAGTACATTTACTACAGTTATTATCAATCAATCAATCAATAATGTGGATTTAAGTTGAATGTGATAATGAACAATAAAGTTTGTGTGAAACAGCGTGAACACCCTGCCACAATATTGAGAGAGTTGTGACTATTAATGAACAACAAACAATATTTCTTTGAGATTCACAAGTAGAATGTGATGATAATGGAAAATAAACAATTTCAATGACAATAATAATTTATTTCTCCACGTACATTATCAAAAGCACTTTGCAATGAATGCACAATGACTGAAATAAAAATTACGAGATCATGAAGGTAACATTATGATTTCAAAATACCTCAGGTTTCTGGTGCCTGTGGTGGTTATCATTGATCATTCACGCAACCAAGCATCACGATTCTCTCATGGTATACATGTTGTCGCACTTTCAGGGCAACATTCACACTTACAAAATGAAATAGGAGCAAAATTGCAACAACTCCTTCTGTGATAAATAAAACAGGGATGGTTAAAAGACTGCTGATTTCATTAGTGTCAGTAAGCCATTACCCAGCCCATTTTAAAATGCTCAATTAATTATATACTGTATACTGCATATACTGAAACTGAACTATCCTAGTAATAGAAACCAAATCGAAACTAGACTACAATCAGCATACACTGTTGAAACAATTCTGATTTTAGAGAGAATAGGTGGTGTGAAACTTGTATTCAAACAGCATGACAATATTTTGGTCTCAGACCTTAATTGTTAGGTGAAGCTACAATAACAAGCTTTTAAAAGTGTTAAAGAGCCACAATTAATCGTCCTTCTCTTGCATAAGAAATAACTATTATTTGTGTAATATTTGAAATATTAAACATCACACTTTCATGAGCGATACCAGGAAATTGCCTAATGTGCTCAATGTATCATAAAGCACAAGCTTACAAAGTACAACACCAAATATTCTCAAACAAACACGAACACTAAAATCCTGGGTTTGGTAGCCACTTCATGCTGTTCAATGGCTGGGACATGCCTCATTTTTTTCAAACATCTCAGCCAGTGGACGCATCAATCTGGCCACTACGGGCACACACCATGACCTTCCTATGAGCTTCATGCGTCGGGAGTTGCTGAGGTTCGCGACATCTGTGTAATGTTGAGGGTATCCAAACAAAACTTCACGTTCATCTATGGTCAAGCTACAGTCAATCCCATCTTCGATAATTGGCAGCTTTCCCTGGTGTCCTGTACAGAGCAATGACAAAATGAGACCCTCATTCACTGAAGTGCGTCTGGTTACATTTCACTGACAATGACCTTTCTGGCTTGAAGAATTTTTTGTTAATGTGGGCAAAAACCCAACCTTTGCAATTCGGAATGGTCTCAGCAGCTTTTGAAGAGACTGTCCGCGAAGAGCAGCCATTTCTCCAGCTGCCTCTGCCATATGTGGGATGTTTCCCCAGAAATATCTTTTGCGTCTCATTCCTACATAGGCGGATGCACAACATTTAACAGGCTCACAGCCCAGACACCTGAAAAAGGAATGTACACATAAAATGAAAGCGATCAGCATGAAACACACACACACACACACACTGTACCTCCTTATATTACACACCTATCGATGGTTTCACGAACATGCCAGTCCACATTACATGTGTTTTCAAACAGCCAGAAGAATGTGTCGCCTCTTCTGCTGGCCTGCGCTGAGAGATAATTCCTTATGCGAACGAATTCAAAAAACAGCCTCCCAGTTGAATGTGGTGCTGTGGTCATTACAAATAAAACTGCATTACATACACCCAAACACATCTGCATGGACAGTAGTGATCAAAAGTAAAACTCTTACCGAACCCTTGTCTGCGCGGATTCACGCGGCTCAAATTATTGCATGGGGAACCCCCGCACAAATAATCTATTCTGCCCAATGAATGTAACAGTTCCACATTGACACCTTTAACACACCCAAGCATGACAATTTCACCGTGATATCTGTGTTTGAGTACGCTGATGGCATCGCTGTCCACTTCACATGAGAAGTACATGTCAACTTTCAGCTTGAGGTGGCTCGAGAGAATATGAAACGCACTTCCTATACCATCAAATAGGGATAGGACACGGATCTGTCTGCGCTGAACAGGGATCACCTGAAACAATTGGGTTTATGCAATGATCATGGACTTGGTCACAACAGTAGCAGTTGGCTCACAACCACTCCTACCTTGTATAGGAATGTGTCACTGTTCCCGTGTAAGGGGATTGATACACAAATTGATTTCTCTAGTGGTAGACACTCAATGACACGTTGCACAGCCTGGTAACTTTTCATGTAAGACCACATTATACCCGCATTATCAAATCCTAGAAATATGCCGCTGTCAGCAGTCTCTTCTGTTGTACTGAAACCGAGGTGTGCTAATCGCTCATCACACAGAACCTGAAAAAACAACATGACAGTTATCATTAAAAACATTAACCAACCAACCTAACCTCATATCGTGACTTTCGCCCCAGATCATACATTGTGAGATTTCACTCGTTTAAAAGCATCCTCCTGTTACGACGCCCTGCCCTGCGTCTCCTTCTTGGGCCTGCGTGCACAATTACTTCTCCACTGTCAGGTAATGGCAGTTTACTTGTCAAAACTATGGGATAGTTCAGATGCGGCTGACCCCTAGGGCAACACACTCGATCTGCGCTGTTGGCTGGAAAACACACCAGAAGATAATTAAAAGTCAGTCCTGAGACTATTTCGTTACTGCCGATCTTATTGCGAGCAATGTTTCTGAACAAAGACACTCACTTTGCATTGCATTTGTAGGTGTCTGCGGCCCCCTTTCCACATCAAATACAATTCATTTTCCACCCTTTCGCAATAACATTGCGTGGCCTCGATGTAAATTTAGATTCCGGCTGGATATGTAGTATCAAGCGCACACTATCTCTGCTTCACCAAACACTTGTGCGCGATGTATGCGTTACAATTAATAAATTAATTAAATTAATTCATTTCACTCTCAGTACAGGTTACGTGCGTCTCGCACTCTGGTGGTGTGATGCGGAAGTTCGGTCAGGAAGTTGTTTCGAGCCCGGCCGCTAGATGTCGCTCAGCTCCGCTCCGCTGTAATATGTGGTGTCATGTTCAATCCGTTTCTAAATGTAGCTTATGCAATTGAATTGTACGTTTTTGAATTCACCTTCAGTTACTGCATTTGTTGTACCTATACTCAAGAGATACTGAGGGGACATGGACCTTAACAAGTAAGTTCATCAAGGGGGTTATCACTCGTGAGATCCATGTTTCATGTACCTTAACCTACAATTCACAACTTACTGTAATGTCATGTCTTGTTTTCAGTTCCACCCCAAAGCCGCCACCTGCAGCCTGTGGTAAGGCCAGGTCCTGTCACACGTTCATCGTCAGAGCAGTATCACCATCGGTTGCTTTAGCTGCTGCCCAGCACTTGAAAAAATGGTCGGAGGTATGTGCGGTTGAACACAGCGCCAAAGGTATCGCTCAGCAACCCATAATAATTACGCATCATTGTTCAAACACAGAGATTTAAAATGATTCCCAATTAAATGAAACCTGGCAACTTGGTGTACAATCTGCTCCCTCCATGTAATTGACAGCACGAATTATATGCAATTAATGAAGTTTGGTGACAATCAAACCTGCCACCTTAGCGTAAAGTATGTTTCCATCAAAGTGTAAGCTTTGTAAAGTGATACAGTTATGGAATAAAACTCGAAGATAACTTCAAGGTACATTTATTGTCATTTAAAAATCAAAAAATTAAAAATTAAAATTACAATTACATTTAAAAGTTAAAAACATCTTCTTGGCCTTCACCTTGTCCAGCACCCAGGCGTTCGGGACGGAGTCCTGGCCCTCCTTCTCGAACTTGTCAACTTGTCAACTTGGCAACTTAATTGTAGATGGGCTAGAAAAATTAAGAAAGAAGTTAAAAATTTGATCAACGAAATATAACATTGAACAATAATTCAACTTTTTCCAAACCCTACCTTGGCATCATCAGAATTTTCGATGATGTCAAAATCTGTTTAATGACAAAGGAAAATGGATAAGACAATAGGATGCCGCTGCGTACTAAATAAAACTGGTTGGTGTAGCACGAATAAACCTCCCATGCCAGCGTTATGGTGAAGACGAGGCTGGCTGAAGAGCGGTTTACTGTTGCTACAGTGAGTTAAGTATGTTTCAACCTTGGAGTAACACACCCTCGTCAGTCTAATGAGGCTTGGCCTTTCAGCAATTTGCGCACCTGTGGCCACAAACTCGCAAGAGGGGTATTGGTGTAACTACAAGGTTGAAACATACCACACAAAATAAAGCTGGTTACGTTACCTCTGCGATGCTGCCCGGTGGCCGCAATGCGAGCACGGCCGTGGCCGCCGGCGTGGCCTTCTCGCCCCCGCCCCCACCATTCCCCGGAATGCCCCAGGCATTGGCCGGGGGCGTCTGGGCCTGGGGGCAATGGGGATGGGGATGGGGCGGGGGGGAGGCCGCCGGAGCCGCCGTGCCCGCACCGTCATGCCGGCATACGTTCCGGCCGGCGGCCGGTTTGGCCGAAGCCTGCCGTCTGCAACACAAACGCACACGTTAAAAACTGGCGTAGCCATTGGGCCTGACGTTGCCGCGCGGTAACAAAAACAAAACATCCAAAGTTATTCACGCGATGGGTTTGTACTTTCCGGACCGGCACCCTTCGGGCTTCAAACAGCCCAGGCAAAAGAATCTGTGAGCTGGGCGGCATCTATTAGTCTGGGAACGCAGCCGGCCCGGCGAAGCAAGCCAGGGTTCCTCATGAGTGGACGAAATACGGGAGTTGAACCAACTTCCCTGAACCACGGCTGGGCTCAGCTGACAGTGAAAAGTACTTACGTCCTGTCTCCATTGTCGATGAGTGCGGTTCAAGTTCAACTGCGTGTGGAGCGTGGTGGCGGATCAAGTTCAACTGCGTGTGGTGCGTGGAGTGAAAGTCAATTGCTTTCCTGTCCGCCGCTCTGATGCCCATTTTGCCTCAGGGTGCGAGAGAGAGCGAGAGACGAACGGTCGCGACTGGTCAAATTTAACTCAGGTGCGTCCCAGCCCCTCCCCCCCGGCGAGGCTTTAGTTTTCTTCTGCTAGTGAGTGACGCGTCGGCATGGTGCTCGTTGGGCCTTGGCGCCCAGATTTGATTTCGGCCACCAACTCCGTCTGCTAATTAAGGAAAGCAACCATAGCTACAGGCTTTTGATTTTTAAGGAACTGCTATTTTGGAACAAACAATGGCTCTCATTGGCCAATTTATGTAACTAAAGATTGGGTCAATCCTCAGCAGAAATATTTTGCTAAGTAAGAACTTAAAAACAATTATTTCCTCTAATCAGAAACTTTTGAAACTCTAAGGGTCTGCTGGTGAGTGGGGAAACAAGACCTGTAAAGATATTCTGTTTTTTTGTTGTTGTTTTTTTTTTACTTTCCTTGTGTCCAGGGTAGATCTAAGGTAACATCACTTGAATCTTCAGTGTGGTGAGCCGAATGATTTGACATACATAGATCACCTTTATTTCTAATGTGCTATATTTTAAATGTTAAGTTACATTATTCAACAGAAGGGGAACAAATAAATACAAGACTTGGATGCAACAAAAAAATTGGTTTACATATGTATATACAATATTTACATTCCATAAATTTAACATAATATTCAATCATGCTTGTTGAATGCCCACTGTGCTCTCCGCTTGTGTAGGATCAACAGCAACTGATCTGTGTCGGTCATGTCTGCAACAAAAAAATTTGACATAATCAAAATATGCACGAAAAATGGGATGCGTTGTAAATCACATCCTGTCATTGTTCTATATTAATCAAATTACCTTCAATTTCCAGTATGATGATAGGCTTCAACTTTAGCCCATCAATCACATAGAATGTTTCATGTCGCCATTCAGGGACAGATACAGGGTCGAACTTTGGTGGCAGTGGCACAGGTTGCATGAAAATGCTGTACGAACCATACACTTCGAAACGGCCCGGTTCATCCACAAACGACACCAAACACGACACTTCAGGGGGCAGCATTTCTGTAACAGAGGTTGCAGAATAAAGATCCGAACTTTCCACACGAATGAGACTCCCCCCCCCCCCCCCCCCCCCCAAAAAAAAAAGGCGACGGCTACCCTGGCCTCGGAGTGACTGCGCATGCTGGCGCGCTTGTGTCCGCGGGCCGTGGGCCGCGGCCACGCGGGCGCCGCGCTCGCGCTCGCCTTCCTCACGGAGGCCCTGCTGTTCCACCAGGCCGAGGCGGCCAAACACGACCGCGCAGGCGCCGTGCTGCACGCACTGAACCTCCTGGTGGGGGTCATGGTGGCGTGCGGGGCGGCCACCGCGCTGTGCGGCGTGTTGCCCCGCAGCCGAGGCCGAGGCCGTGGTGCGCTGCGGGGCGGCGGTAGTGCACGGCTCCTGGCTGTACCACTGCGCCATGCTGCTGCACTGGCCGTCCGCCGCCGCCGAGGACCCCTCGCAGGGCCTCAACGACTTCCCGTCGGTGTCGGTGACGTACTACTTCGCCTGGCATTGCGCGGCCGCCGCCACGCTGCTTAGCGTCTTCCTGGTGACCCGACGGTCAACCTGCTCCGGCCCCGCACGACCGCCACCACCGGGAGCGATCCCCGCGAGCGAACTGGCTAGGGCTGTGAAGGAGCTGCGAAAGCTGCGAACTAGGGGAACGGTGTGCACCTGTGACCAGACCAGTGGGCGCCGTCGGCACTCCATTTCGCATTATCCCCTCGGATACCGGCGGCCCGCGAGCACCTTCGGTGTCCCTTCGGCGCCCCTGCGGGCGCCCGTAACTGTGTGTGGTATGCAATGGCGTGCGTGTGTGTGTGTGCGCTGGCTGGCTCGCGGTGTGTGACCGGGGCCCCAGCCCGCGGCGCCAATAGAGTACTCCGGGGAAGCTCAAAACGGAAGGGTGAAGTCTGCCCTGAGAACAGCACGGCGCATCGGCCTGGCCTGTCCTGCTTCATTGGCAATTGTCTCTGTCGCACCTCGCACCCTTCACGCTGGACAGTCAGGCCCCATGCCTGCATGGAGGCTCTTGCTGTTGCGCACGGACCGGGGGTCCCGGGTTCAACAACCCCGGCGGCATAGCCATCCCCCTCCCTCCCATCCCGCCAGGTGCGTGGGTGGCAGCCCGAGCCGAGAGGCAGTTCAGGTCCAGGCTACGCAGACGACCTCAATCGCTAACCGACCGTTGACGCAGAAGCACGTCTTGGAAGCCACGGAACGAAGATGAATCAACATTTCATGTAAGTCAAGTTTAAAATTTCTAATCAGCACACGTCGCACGATAGTATATGTGTTTCTGATTTGTTATCATAGGACTCTGGTGCCGTTCTACAGATGGGTCCGTACTGCTGAGTGAGTATTATTTTTTCTCTGTGTGTGTGTGCCCGTGTGTGCATGTTGTAAGGAAGACAAAAAGGTGGGGGGGGGGGGGGCTTAAGGCATTCTCCCGTACCTTCGTGATTCGCCGTACTAAGTAATGGGGGGGGGGGGAAGGGGGAGGGACGTGTTCGCCTACTGGGAATCGAAGCACACATTTACAGCCGCCTTGCGCGTCACAGCAAGGTTGGCAGATTAGGGCGGGGGCTGCAAGAGGTCTGCGTCCCCGTGTGTGTGTGTGTGTGTGTGTGTGTGTGTGTGTGTGTGTGTGTGTGTGTGTGTGTGTGTGCCGCCGCCCGCTGCCGCGCCGGGGTCCGAGCGTGCACACCAAGTAGCTGGTATTTGAACCCGCGGCTCGGGGCCATGGTGAGTGTCCGGGGTGAGCAGCCACAGAGGCCTAGTGCAGGGTAGTGCAATGAGGTGCAGTGTGTGTCGAGTAGTGATATGGTGATTTGCGAGGTGGGAGTGCGGGGTCAGTGCGGCGTCCCACCGGGGAGGCTGCAGCGTTGTCGGCTCAGCAGCGGGCAGGGCTGGCCGTGGCCTGCACCAGCCGCCCCGAGGCGAGGGCGGCATGTGGCCCTGGCATCCACGCAACGTTGCCACCTCCCGAACCCCGAACCCCAGGACAGGAATGCAGGGACTGCCGTGCGGTCACGCACGGACCCTGGTTCCCTGGCAGTGCAACGTTGTCGGTTCAGCATACTCCGGCCCCCTCCACGTCTTGCCATCCTTGTCCTTGTCCGAGGCAGCCAAGGACCCGTCGCCTACACATTCTCTCCCGGCGACAGAAAAAATTAGTGAGCGCACATGTCCCCGGTTTTGAGGAAGGGAGAGGGGGGGGGGGGAAGCGCCAGGGCCAGTAGCTGGCCCACGCGGCAAATGCTCGATTTCTCATACTTCACCACACCCGGCGCAGAGCGGGCCGGGAAAGAGGGCATGAGGCCGCCACTGGGGCTGCGGGGGCGGGGGGGGGGCTGGGGTGGCGAAAGCGGTGCTGCCGTGGCCTGCTGGGCTGTGTCGCAGGCGCGGGCTGGCGGGATGTCTGTGCGACATCAGCATAATATGGTCCCGGCCGGGCGCGCGGGGTGTGTTTTCCCGCCGTGGCCGCCCATGAACTCAGCACGGCTGGGGCTGGCGGCCGGAGCCGAGGGGCGCGGGGGCCGCGGGGGCGGGGGCTCGCTGGGGTGGCGAAGCGGAGCATGCCGGGCTCCGGAAGGGGGGAAGGGGAGCGAAGCCAGACCAAGCGCAGGCTTTTCGTGGTAGAGGTTTCCGGGAAGGCCGAGGGGGAGTAAGTACCAGGGAAGGTACAAGCAGGGGGGGGGGGGGGACTAGGGCCTACGCAGGGGGCGGGGAAGAGAGAAGAGTGCGGCGGGCGGGGGGGGGGGGGGGGGGGGGGGGGGTCGGCGGGGGTGGTAAAGGCTATGACACCTATGCCAAAGCCTATGACTTCAGAGAGAGAGGGGGTAGAGAGGGAGAGCTGCTTCTGCTCGCGGTAGTGTGGAGGCGTGAAGGCATAGCCTGTTGGCCTGGGGGCGCGGCGCGACGCGGGGCAGCGGGGGCCCGCTCAGGCGAAGGTCGCCAACTTGCTCTAGATTGACAGAGTTCCGAAAGTGGCAGGCTGCTGCAGGCTTTGCGACACGATTTTTGGATTTTAGGGAGAGGGGAAATAGAGAGAGAGAGAGAGAGAGAGAGAGAGAGAGAGAGAGAGAGAGAGAGAGAGAGAGAGAGAGAGAGAATTTGAATTTGAATTTGTTTATTGACAGTAAAGGCACAAAAAGACTTAAAAGTCCTACGGGAGTACCAGTAGGCCCCCAGGGGGGCCCGCAACCCGATTCTCAGATGGGAAGCAGGGGAATTACACGGGCCCGCAGGGCCGTGAAGGGCCCCACTGGCGTCGCTGTGGGTTTGGTGACTTTTAGGACGTTACACAAGTGATAAAAAGTAAATATTATGGCGTAAATAGCTTTAATCAAACAAAGAAACGACTCTGTTATTATATAGTGGAGCGGACGCCCGACGCGTCGGGGCATTTTCGCGCTGCTTCACCGCTTCGCTCCGTCATCCGCCCGCCACGCCACGCGACACCCAGGCCCGGCTGGCAGCTAAGCTACTACCCCCCCCCCCCCCCCCCCATCCCGCGCCCCGCGCCGCGCGCTCAGCGTCCGATTGTTGCCTGGCTCTCGCTCTGGCTCGGCGACTCCGCGAACCGCGAACCCTTGGTTACACGGAGATCTGGGGAAAAAGCAAGTAAGTTAACAATACATAAAACAAAGTTAATTTTTATTTTAAATGAAACATTACTTACCCTTACCGTCTCGGTGTGTTTTTTCTCTCTTCTTTTCTTTAGGAGATAGCATGAGAGAGTCTGCATCAGCACAGGAGTCTCCCAACTGGCCTCTCAAAGTGAATGCCTTAAGGCCAATTCTTGATTACTGTTTGACTGGATTACGTGATCGCTTCGGAGATGAGGCAGACACTTTGCATGTTTTTAAATCATGCAGCTACTTAAATCCGGAAAGATTCCCTGAAATAGTGGCAAGTAGTATACCTGATGGTGCTCTGGATCATATCTGCTCTTTGGCTGGTGTGGCTCCACTAGATGTGAAGGAAGAGCTCAATGCATTCGCTAAGTCTTACCCTGACTTGGTTAAAAACATTGAAGCTGACTTCCGACCATCTGTTGACTTAGAGAAGCATGACGCTGATTTCAATGATGTAAGTAGAGCTGTACACCTGAAAGTAAACAAACATTCATTAAAAATAATATACAAATACAAAATATGCACACACACTAATTTTCAAATAATTACAGGATATTTCTGATGAGGAAGAAGAGGAAGAGGAGATTGTGGCTTCCAATTCTCGTGGAATGTTTAAGTGCTCGGAAGATGGGGAAAGAGTGCGGTGCCGAGGCTGCTTGCGGTGCCCCTATCGAGTATTGCGAAAATACAACTTGTTTTGCGCTGGCTTTTGCAATGTGACCGCAGTGTACAAAATTGCACTTACCCTGCCGTGCACTCAAGTACGTACAACGATATGCAAGATAGATCACAGTTAAAGTATATCTACTTACTACTTGTTAAATTTATCTTCTCAACCATTTATTTATGCTCAGGTTACTTGTGAGAGGTGCTTCAGCAAGTTAAAACTCATCAAAACCCGGCTGCGTTCGAGAATGTCGGATGACCTACTCCGAGAGACTATGATTATTTCGGTCGAGAGGGAGCTAGCCGACGAACTAGACCAGGAAGCAATTTTACGAGAGTTTGCACAGTCCTCTCTAGAGTTACAAAATTTGCTTCTCTTGTGAAAAATCCATTTTAAATAAATGATGATTAAGAAAGCAGCCTTTTATTAAATACCCTAAATTTCTTAAAAACAAGGGCTGAATTGGTCAAAGACCAAAATTACGGCACTTAAATACATCGGAGCTCTCTTTTGCCCCTGGAAGGTAGGCAAATCCGGGCCCCCTAGAGCAGATTTCCCACCCGACTCGCGGGCTCCCAGTCCGTCCCTGCCGTGGGGCGGCCGGCGGGAAAGAAGTGGATAGAGGGGTGGGGGTTGGTGCAGCTGGTGGGAGGGGGAGGCTGCCGGCGGCAGCAGGTCCTCAGCCCCACACTCGCGTCTCACTTTGTGCAAGGAGGCGGAGGAGAGCACTTGTCTTGACAACGTTCACCCCCCTTAGCGCTTTCTCTTTGTGTCGTGTTGTGTTCAGGTACCCGGTTGTTCAAAGCCATTCCCCTTCTCGGCAATCAAGTTTTGCAGCAATGAGTTCGACGTCAGAATCACCTGTGGCTGCAGCTGGCAGCAGCAACAGCGAATCTAGGAAGAGGAAGACCACGAGCCTGCTTGGTGGCGGAATGTGAGTACACTGTGTTTGTGTGTGTGTGTGTGTCGGCGTGTGTGCGCCACTGTGAACAGGGGGTGCCCGGGGGGACATGCATTCCCTTCAAGCGGTCGCGCTGCCATAGTGTCCATTCTGTTCTTAGAGAGAGCGCCTGCTTAGTGGCGTACTGTGAGTACACTGTGTTTGTGTGTGTGTGTGTCGGCGTGTGTGCGCCACTGTGAACAGGGGGCGGGCGGGGGGGGGGGGGGACATGCATTGCCTTCAAGCGGTCGCGCTGCCACAGTGTCCATACTGTTCTTAAAGAGAGCGCCTGCGAATTGGGGGTAGGCAGCTCGCACGCCTGGGTGGAGTTTCGGCTGCATAAGCCCAGGGGGCGCACCTGGCGCGGGCCCGGCAGGGTGCGTCATTACGGGGTGAGAGGGGTGGGTGATGCGCCCTGCCCGTCCCTGCCGCGGCACGAGCACGGGTACCCGCGCGCGCGCGGGTGTGTGTGTGTATGTGTGAGTGAGTGTGTGTGTGTGTGCAGATGCAGTGGCCCGTCCCTGCCGCGGCATGAGCACTGGTGTGTGTGTGTGTGTGTGGGGGGGGGGGGGGGGGGGCGTGCGTGCGTGTGCACCGGTTCCCAGGGCCCAGGCCGTGGCTGCTGCTCGGGCTGCTGTGTGTGCGCCCCTGACCGTCCCTGCCCCGGCACGGACACGGACACGGGAAGCGTACTGTCGGCGGCATAAGCGCGTTGGGGCCCCTGGAACCGCATCTCTCCTGTGTGCTCGACATTAACACACTGTGGTGATTTGCAGGCCCGCCAAGTTGCTGGGAACTGGAAGGCGACCGATGGAGCAGCTGCGGAGTCAGCCATTGCACTCTGTGGCAACGACTCTCCCTGGGAAGGGGAAGTCGGGCGTGCATCAGCGTGCGCGGCAGAACGGTGGGGCACCGCTGGTGACGCCCTCTCGCACCATACCAATCCGCACGTGCAACGAGTAAGTGCAGACTGCACATGGCCGGAGACTTAATCTGTTAATTTTTTCTTATTTCTTTTTCTCCTACTGGTGTGTAACTTGTGGAACCGCTCTTCTGATTGTATGCTGTTTGACTTTGTACCTTTGCTCTGAAGGACCAAAGAGGCCCGTTATCGGCGACGCAGGCGTGAACTTCGTGAAGCTCGTCTATCAACAATCATATGTGGCCTGGATGAACCCATACACGAACCCATGCAGCGAATACCTTCTCCACCACTTTGGGTGCCACTAGCTGTGACACACGCAGCCAAGAAAGGAGTGGCTGTGGTGCAGGACCGTGGTGATAGCTCTCCAACAGGTGGCAGCAGTATGGAGTTCCAAGGACCAAGAGAGGACGTCACGCAGCAGAGCCTGCTTGAAGGACAGAGTTTTCCGCAGCATTTGCACGCACCAGTGGTGGAGGGTTTTTACAATAACTTTATTCCAGTAGCCAGGCAGAGCATGCGTGAAGCAGTTCGACAGTGGAGCCTGCGAGAGTGCATCAGCCGTGACGCAGTTAACAGGCTGTCGGCTGCGTTGGGGCCGTACGACGCCTTGCCCAAAGATGCTCGCACACTTTGGGGGCAGCACAAAATTGAGAGGGCAGTAGTGCATCCTGTTGGGAAAGGAAAGTACATTCATTTTGGCCTGGAGAAGAGGTTGGTGTGTCTGTTGGAGGGTGTGGCCCTGGTGCGCCCAAATGTTTTCAGGAATCTGCAGGGCAAGGTGTCACTTATGCTAAACTTTGACGGAGCCTCCCCTTATAACTCAGGGAATTCTTCTTTCTGGCCAATTTTGGCTAATGTCCGTGAACTGAGTGGTATCTGCGACAGTGTGTTTATGTGTGGTTGCTATTATGGGAAGGAGAAACCGCAGTTGCAACCTTACTTGCAGAGATTCATCACAGAGCTAAACAACATTCTTGGTACGGGCATTGGTGTCAATGGTTCATGCTTCTCTGTGGTGTTGAGCGATATTGTGTGCGACACTGTAGCTCTGGCTCACATGAAGTGTACCCAGGGCCATGGCGGATTCCACGGCTGCCCCAGGTGCAGAGTTCATGGGAAGAAGGTGGACGGTGCTACCTGCTTCTTGAATGTAACTTCCCCAGCAAGAACAGATGCCCAGTTTAGGAACCAGAGCAGCCCTGCCCATCACAACGATGTCACACCACTTGTCAACATTATACCTAGGCTGGACATGGTGTTGGATTTCCCTGTGGATCCCATGCATGTGGTGTATTTGAGAGTGGTCAGGTCAATGCCCCGTAAGTGGAGAGCAGGCAGGAAAGAGTATGTGGAAGTAACAGCTGAAAACGGCAACACGCGGTGGGAGACGCCTCTGAATGAAAACGGCAATAAGGGGCGAAAGAGGAAACAGCCAGACCAATTGTCGGCTGAGAAGGTACTTGCCATTGACAAGTTGATCTAGGTGCTGAGTAAGCTGTGGCCTTCCGAGTTTCAGCGGAGGCTGGGCATCATGTCTGATGCAGACCTTTGGAAGGCTATAGAAGCAAGAGCGTTCGCAGCATATGTAGCACCCCTCTTGAAACCGTACTTGTCTAAAAAGTATTATAACCATTTCCTCCTCCTCCATTGTGCTATACGGCTGCTGTCTGCAGAGGGTGTCAGGGAGAGACCAGAAGACATCGCAGTGGCCAAGGGGTTTTTGGTTCAGTTTGTGAAGGCGGGGCAGGTTTTGTTTGGTTTGGGATGGAAGGTGTTCACAGTGCACAGCCTACTTCATGTGGTTGATGATGTGTTGCGGTACGGACCACTGGAATCGTATGGAGCATGGCCATTTGAAAATTATCAGCGTAAGGTGCGGTCCATGGTGAAGGGGGCCAGGCTGCCACTGTCGCAGTTGCACTATGCAATGAGGGTACGTGACAACTTGCCTCCTCCAGAACCCCAACCTCATGTGCAGCTCGGGCCAGTGATAAAAGGGGGTGATAATCTTGGGATGGATGGCGTGTGCCACAAGTTTGTTGTTGCTGGCGGCCACAAATTCAGCGCCGTGAATGCCTTTGATCGTAATGCCCTGCTGAGTGATGGTTCAACATTATGTATCAAGAGCGTTGTGGACTGTGGTGGAGAGGATGTATTTGTGGCAGGTCACAAGTACGCACCAGGTGGTGATGTTTTCACTTATCCTATGCGTTCCAGCAGGGTGGGAGTTTCGTATGCAGGTCCCCTGAGCAGTAATCTGACTGTTGTAAGATTGAACATGCTTAAGAAGAAAGCATGTGTTTTCCCTGCTGGTACGAAGAAGAAATGCTGCATGAGATGGGAGAAGAGAAGATTTAATGTATCTGTGTGTGTGTGTGTGTGTATGTGCGTGGGTGTCTGGGTGTGAGTGTTGTATTATTTTAATTAATAGTGATATTTTAACAGGAAAATGGCCGCCGGCGACCTCCGCCGCGGCCTGTAGGATTGCTAACAAAGATGGTTGTGTGTCTACAGGTCAAAGTTCGTGGTTGTGGAGTTCCTGGAGGAGGATGGGGGTGTCATGGAGGTGCCCTGGAACTGGGTGGAGTGTGAGGTGAAGGGGTCGGTCGTAATTACTGTCGACCCCAATAACCCTAAACCCACCTACAAGGCAACGTACCAAGTGTGGCTGCCCAAGGCCACTGGACAGGGGACCGCTAAGGACCTGGCGCGGACGGCCGCGAATCCAGTCAAGCCAAAGGATGAGAGCGAGAAGACGGGCTGGCAGCAGTACATTGCGAAAATGCTGTCCAAGGAGTGTGTAAGTAAGTGTATTGGAACTGCGTGGAACTATAGGGTACACAGTCTTGCTTCATCACTGATGTGTATCTCTTTCGCCATACAGTCGTGTTGAACGAGGCTGAGAGGCAGGCGAGGGAGGCCATCGAGCAGAAAGCGACGTCTTCGGAGGAATCTGTCGTGGAAGGGGGATCGTCACCACCGCGGGTATGTGCTGAACGCCTGTGGTATGAGTGGGTAGGCCGGCCCGCACGACATGTGTGCATGAAGACACGGACGTTGCCTAACCTGCAGGCGCCGTCCACGCGGGCCATTTGAGCTGCAATATCGCACTGGAATATGATGTTTGTGTGTTGTAGGTTGTGCAGGAGACCGATGCCGAGGACGTGGCTGCCCTGCCCAGCCCGCGGACGACGTCGCCTCCGTTAGTTGATGAGTTCCACCACTCGCTCGTGGACCAGGTGGCCACAGAGGTGATGCAGCGAATGCAGCCGAAGCTGGACGAGGTGATGCAGCGACTGGACGAGATCATGAATGGTAATTTATTATGGATTTGTTGCACATGGTGCTGATAAAATGTTGTTGTTTTTTTTAAATCGATGCATGGTACTTATTTTCCTTTTTTTCTTTCCAGCATGGAAGGCAGGTCAAGGGGGAGAGGCAGGTGGAATGGGGGAGTTGATAGAGCGACTGAATGAGACACTGGCCAAACAGGCGCAGGCAGTGGCTGGAATGGTTGGCCAGGTGAGGACAGTGGCTGGGTCAGAGAAGACGGCACAGGAAGAGCTATCGAAGTTGTTGCGCGTCAGGTTGCCAGTCAACGACTCCGGCAATGTCCTGCGGCTCGAGGAGGCGCTGGTTGACGAGGATAAGCGGAAGGCTGTCGGATTTGCTGTGGGTACATACGGGTCACCCACATTAACCCTCCTGTGCGAGAAGGTGTGTGATCTTCTGCTGTCCCCAGTGCAGCAGCGCCGGATGAATGCCACGGGTTCGGCATTCACAGACAGGGAGAAAGAGCTGGGAATTCCTGAAATGGACCCGGATACAGACTTGCCAGCAACAAACAAACTCAGGCTAAACGATTTCCCTTGTTTAATGCTAGTTTATTTAGCAGCACTGAAATGCAACAGGGTGCTGTGTGAAAAGAATCACACCATCAGGGAACTGGAGCAGGCGCGCAATGTTATGTTTAACAGGGCAGCGCAGAGGCACGAAGAGAAGGTCAGGGCAAGTGCCGGACAGCCCAAGAGGGACAGAAAAGTGGCTACAAGTAAAGTAGTGAGAAGGCCAGACCCCGCAGCATTGAAGAATTTGAGTTTTAATGAGCTGGATGATAGCGTTGATGGGTCAAGGTGACTGTTCTCTGTGCTGCCTTGTTGAACTCTGCATTTGTGATATTTTTTTTTTTGGTAAATTTTGTGTAGTTATTATTTCCGTTTTTTTTTACTTCACTTGTTGCTCCAGTTACCATTTTTCCATTGCTATTTAATTTGTTTTGCTATTTCTGGTATTTTTTTTTAACATCTGCACTTGTTGCAAGAGTTTCCATTTTTCCAGTATTCACGTTTTAATCATAAATTCACTATGATATTGGATCATCAGTCTGATGTTGCTGCGCATACCTGTTTAAAATTGTTACTTTATAATCCGACTTAGCTTTCCGTTTGTTCTGCAAGTATCCTAGATGTATATTTTGCTGTTCCTATATTCCTTTTTTTACTGTAATTTTTGTATTCTTTACGATATAACATTGCACGAGCCTTTGCTTTTTCATAAATTTGCCATTTCTATTTAAATTTGATTTAATTTAAGAACTTCGTAATTGCTGCTCTTCCTGTGCGTCCTCTTGATTGTAGACAGTGTCTCATTCTGTGGTTTCAATTGCCCACCTCTGTTGATTGAGTATTTTGATGTTAGCTCTTGCTATCATTTTTAATGTAGTGTAATGACAATTTGATATTTATTGAAGTATTGTAAATGTGTAATTGTGAATGTGTACCTGCAGCAGTATTTGTTTGGTATTCATTACTAAATTGTGTATTAAATATCACAGCATGAGGCTTTCGAATGATATTACCCAGGTCTTTTCCCCCTTTTTGTATTCAAGTGAGATTTTGCAGTTGTGCAATTTATAGTATTTGTTTACTGCAGTTATCTGCTCTGTACATTTTCTATTTTTAGCTGTGTTAAAATGTGACCAATTGTGAATACCTATGTGCATTTGCTGTGATAATTACATTTGATTGAAAATATATCACGTCACCAATTGCTTGTATCGAATCCAAAATTCTCTGCTGCGTGACGTCTTCTTCTGGTCCTTGGAACTCCATACTGCTGCAGCAAAACAGCCTGTTAACTGCGTCACGGCTGATGCACTCTCGCAGGCTCCACTGTCGAACTGCTTCACGCATGCCTGGCTACTGGAATAAAGTTATCGTAAAAACCCTCTACCACTGGTGTGTGCGAATGCTGCGGAAAACTCTGTCCTTCAAGCAGGCTCTACTGCGTTGTACAATTTATAGTATTTGTTTACTGCAGTTATCAACTCTGTGCATTTTCTATTTTTAGCTGTGTTATAATGTGACCAATTGTAAATACCTATGTGCATTTGCTGTGATTATTCCATTTGATTAAAAAGATATCACCTCCCCAATTGCTTGTATTGAATCTAAAATGAAAGAGACAAGAGTACACAGCTATACCCCACACCGACAGTGCCAATATTAACTGAAATCTGCGGGGTAATGACAGACGAGCACACGGTTTTCGCCCTGACAGTGTATGGGATATCGACGCAATCGGAAAGCAATGAGTTGCAGTGACGTCAACACACGGACCCAATAATTGCAGACATCGGCGGGGTAATGACAGACGAGCACACAGTTTTCGCCCTGACAGTGTATGGGATATCGACGCAATCGGAAGGCAATGAGTTGCAGTGACGTCAACACACGGACCCAATAATTACAGACATCGGCGGGGTAATGACAGACGAGCACACGGTTTTCGCCCTGACAGTGTATGGGGTATCGACGCAATCTGAAATCAATGAGTTGTACTGACGCAAACACACGGACCCAATAATGACAGAAATCTGCGGGGTAAGGGGAAACCAGTTTCAGGTATTGAATCGCAAGGATGAAAGAGCATGAATACCAAATGGGCGCCGTGAGGGACACGCCAGGATGGGCCGAGCCACTAACGGGCGGTTCGACTTGTCCGCGGACGTGCCATACGAGCGCAGCATCAGAGTGAGCGATGAATGGAGGTGTAGCACAGTTATTTGGTTATGCGGCAGTGCTCGGGGTGCAGGCAGCATCGATGCGTGCCATCTATGGACCGTTACCATGTGGTCCGCTGTGACCGCTGGTACGGTGATCCGGCAATACATTAGCGCGACGCTTCAACCCCAGAATTGAAACCACCTGTTAGCGTTTTCACACGGGGTTGAAGCGGGGCTAGTATAATCGTGAGCCGATTTCGGTCCCCATGTTAACACTAGGAGTTGAAACGTTAACAGGTGGGGTTGGATGGCTCTTAAAATGGTGCTAACAATTTGCCGATCGGGTATTGTTATAAGGGGCCGGGGGCGTGGCCGAGGCCGAGGTGCCCGAGTCCGTGGCGGACGTCGAGGCCGAGGCCGTGGGATGGCGCGCGGCCAGCAGTGGCTCGTGGAGGACGCCAACGACGGCGGCAACTCCGACGACAATGACGACGTCGACATGGAGCATGACAATGTCGTGCCTCCGGCGGTCGCCATGATGGCCGCCCACGCAGCAGCAGCAGCGGCACACGCAGCCGTCCAAGAGCAAGCGGCCGCCACCCGCGAACACACCGCGGCAATGGCAGCAGGGCAACAGCAGCAGATGCAACTTCTTGCACAAATGCTGGCCCAGCAAAACTCACACCCCAGGAACACGACGGCTCCCCAGTACGACGGGTCGACGTGCTATTCCCTCTATCGTGCGCAGTTCAGGGTCATGTCAGGATCCTGGACGGACAACGAGAAGAGGGATAGCCTCCTGAAGGCGCTGAAGGGCACCGCGTTGACGGTAGTCCAAATCTTGGTGCGCCAGGATAAAGAGTTGACCTTTGTCAACCTGGACGACGTTCTGGCTAGAACATTCTTGGCCGAGCGCAGGGTGGAGTTTGACGCCCTGCAACAACAGGACAATCAGACACCCCGCCAATTTGCCATGGAGGTGGAACGGGTCGGCCGGGAGTACATGGCAAATCACCACGAGGAGGACGTACAGGAGTCCTTAGTGACCGCTTTCGCCAAAGGGTTGACGCAGACAGTGGACCTGTCAGCGTCCACTACCCTTGATGATGCCTTGAACCACTACAATAGGCACATCCTCCAGCAGCGCCCCACTAAGGGGGCACGGTTGGCAGTGGCGGAGGAGACGGCGGAGACGGTTGTGGCCGAGGCCCCGACCCTGACGGTTGCGACCACTGACCCCCAGTCTAGTGGAACTCAGACCGGCGGCAGGGGCAGCCGTGGCGGCCGAGGTAGCAGAGGAGCCCGCGGAGGCCGTGGAGGCGGACGCGGCGGCTCTGAGGCCGGAGTCATCTGCTTCGGTTGTGGGAAACAAGGCCACCGCGTGGCCGACTGCCACAACAAAAGCAGTCAGCAACAACAGGAACAGCGGCGTCACAACTGCAATCACATCGGGCATTTCCTCACCGATTGTAGATTCAGGCTCCGTGACGAGCAGGCTGGAATCTTCCAGAGCACTCGTGGAGGCGGAAACGCCAACAGGGGCGGCAATCGGGGCGGCCGTGGCAACTCTCACGGTGGGCAGGGGATGTACATCCCTCCCGAGGCGCTCCAAGCTGCCCTGGCGTACTACCACTTTGCGGGTAACGCCAACAACAACGGCAGCAACAACAGCAGTAACAACACCGGAGGGTCCGGACCTAGCAGAGGGAATGCGATGATTCCCTTCGTCCCAAATAACGGAGGTAACGCAAACACTGGGAATGGCAATTCCAACCAGGGAAACGCCTAAGTATCTTACCCATGGAGGCTGGTAAGGTACACAGTGCATCTGCAGTTTCGCCTCCAGAGTCCGGACCTGAAAGCAGTAAACAGGCAGTTAACACCACTACCCAACGCTGCTTTCACGAAGAAGTCCAGTCCACCCCTGACGCCCTGGAGGCACCCTGTAGCGCCTGTCAGGAAAATGATGGAGTAGCCGATGCCCCCATCATTGAGTGTCAGGTGGTCGGACAAACGACGCGGGCTGTGGTGGACACAGGGGCCACCATCACAGTTTTCAAACACCGTCGGAAGGACTTACCAGTTGCCAAGTTGCGCCTGAAGAGTGCTACTTCGCACAGGACACGTCTGTACGGTCCTGTCTGGACGGAGGTCATTATCCAGGGAATGACCTTCAAATACCCGATTTACGAGGCAGACATCGAAGAAGATCTATTGGGATATAATTTCCTTGATTACTTCGATGCAGTCATTTCCTGCCGAAAAAGAGGGATGCGGTTAGGGGCAGATCTAGTGGTCCCTTTCCAACAGGGCCCGTCCAAACACTTGGGAGACTTTAATAGTGGTAAACTCTACTATTAGTCATAGCGGTTGGCGAAAAAAAAAAGCAAAACATATATAAAGCGTGATTTTTTGTAGGCTTGTTGTTTACGTCACACCGGTCATTTTGACCCGCAGCACACTCATTTCGGACCCATAGGAGCTGAGCAGCGTTCAATTTTCTGTTCAAAGTGTTCAAAATGTTCTAAAACTAATTATGATCGCCCCGAGATGATCTAGGAGTCGTTCCTGCACAATTCGACGACGACAAATTGAATGGAACGCACCCTATATCCGTGCGACGCACCATTTCGGCCCCTTAAGCCGCCATTTTGAAAATAAGGACCTAAATGTAACTTTTTTGAATCTTGAGCAAATTTGTCAAACGGGGTGTTTTTCCTGGGTGTCATGACGGTGCTGATGACGAAAATGACGATTAAAACGTGAACTGTAAGGGTGACCAGCTAGTAACGTTCAATGTTTTGTTCAAAGTGTTAAAAATGTTCAAAAACTAATTATTATCGCCCAGAGATGATCTAGGTGTCGTTTCTGCACAATTCGACGACGACAAATTGAATAAAACACGCCCTATATCCGTACGACCCACCATTTAGGCCCCTTAAACCGCGATTTTGAAAACATAGACCTAACCCGGATGAAATCAGTTTGTATACAAGTCTGTATACCACCCCCATATACGATTGTATACGTTAATTGTATACGACTACAATGTATCCGTGTTGTATACCAGTTTGTATACTGCACGTATACAAATTACATACAACTAATATACAAATTATATACAACTCATATACATGTTGTATATTATTTGTATAAGAGTTACATGAAATGAAAGTGTATATTATCCGTATACAAATCGTATACAGTATGTATATACCAGTATATGTGGGTATAAAATGTGTATATGCATATATACAGCTGTATATATTGGTTGTATAAATGGATTATTAATGCCTGTGATAGCTCAAAACAAGATAATGTATGGGAGGCCTTCCCCTTTACGACAGTCGCCGAGCGCCTGCGAGCAGTAGGCTAGGCCAGCCCGCGTGACACCTGTGCACGCTGAAATCGTGGTTGCCTACCCAGCAGGCGTACTATGTACCCACAGTGGCTCAACTAGTGGATATCTGTATGCAGTTCACAAATGGAGTTGCACAAAGTTCCCTTCCCATACAGATGTCGAAAAATGAAATGTTGAGCAATGGATACATATAGTTGGTTCAGATTTTTAAATAGTAATACTACATGGAAAGTTTCATAGAGGTTTCATTAAACAAACAAAACTCACAAAAGAATCAATTAACATTGCACAAACGTTAGAAATATAAATAAACCATACATGAGAAATGTATACAATCAATAAAAATATAAAAATAAAGATCAGGAAAACTAGAGTTTTTGCCCTAAAGGCAGCAATCAAATGTTACATAAATACTGATATTTATATTCAAACTAAATCTCTTTCCACTTTCCGTCTTTAACCAGCGCCTTAATTTCCACAAGCCTGTGGGATACTGTGGTCTTCAAAGTTTCAGCTTTAACACTCTTAAATTTCCTCTCCCTTCCCAAGGCTTGTGCATATCCTGAAAAGAAAATTAGAATTAAGTACCCATACTTCAATTTTACCATGACCAGAGAGATGTAGTATAAATGTCAGTCAATTATTTGTTACATAAAAACAATTGACTTTTTAAGAAATCTTTGATTTTTACAATGAATGAAAACGATTATTAGAGATTCATGGTGTGTTAGATGTTGTGTTTTGTAGTTTCATGTTCATGTTGTGAATGAAACTTGTTTAGGCTTTACTCTTCAGTCAGTAGCACACATCAATAGGTACTTAAAATATTTCCAGGAAACTGTGAGAAAGAAATATACTAACCAATTATGTCCTTTAATGCGGCACGGTGCAGCGGCTCACAATCCGGGCGACTGGTGTCAGTTTTGGAGCCTGGGCGATACTTGTAACCAGATACTGTCACATTAGTCAGTTCAGCTGGTTTGAAGACTCCTCCAACCAACCGCCGTACAACTTGGGTAACAGCAAGGGTGCCCCTATGTGCAGCCTTAAGCGCCCCTTTGGTGCACCATGTTCGTTTAGTGAGTTTCACCATGTTCTATACAAAGCAAAGGAAGAAATGTGTTACAAAATGTGCACAGGAACGAAAACAATATTAGAAAGGGTGGTAAACTTACTGAGCCTGGGCCACGCAACTGATGTTCCAGGGAGGCATCGTCATCCTCCACATTGAAGTCCTCAAATTCTGGAAGCATGAAGATAACAGCTGTTATGTTGAGAAATACACATTCAGGGTGACCACAAGTTACTACACACCATTTTCCCTGAACGTAAACCATATTTCCCTGACAAATTTTGATCATTGTTGATAAATGAGGAAAAATGCATCCAAGTGTGAAAATAAAAGAAAATGCAGCCTGAGGATTCATTACAGTAAGGTAATGCAGCAAATACAACGAAAGAAAAACATTTACCTTCAGAATGACAAAAAAGAACCACATGAGACAAATTTAGCTGCTCTTACATGTCACTTTTCCCTTAACTCAGGTGGCAATATCCCTGACTATTCCATGACTAATATTTGTTCCCTTACTTTTTCCTGACCACACTGATACTTCAACACTGTTTAAAAAAAAAATTCATGGACTAAATGTGGTCTTAAATTTCTATTTAGATTACCCAAAAAAGATTTGGTCTGAATTCTCAGGGGGGGAAAAGGTCTAAGGCTACAGGGGCATAGAGAACCATGTCCCTTAATAAGAGAACCATCTATGTGGGAGTGATATTCTCTAGATACTCCAGTAACTCCCTACCAAAATATCTAGTTCAAGCTTTCAAATTCACGAACTAGTATAATTTGTGAACTTTCAAGTGTTCTGATCATAATAAATATATTCCCAGGGCATACAGTTAACTAAGAGGCTTGTTCAGACCATGAGCTTTTTATCATTTGACCAGTGTTTGCTTACCCCTCGCCAAACTTTATTAGAGTGGCTTACAGCACTTAAATGTTGCAACCTGTTTGGTTTTAAAATTAATACAAAGTTTAAATGCTGAAATTTCAGGCCAGGTAGTCTGTAAATTGGCTGCAGTACCTGCATACTGAATTTTCAATAATAAATTTTTAACAGTGTAGAGCAAATGGTTAAATACTAAACTATAAAAAACAAAATGAATAGGAATGTAAACTTATAGTGCTCACTGAAGTGCTAATAAGTACATTAAGAATGTTAAAGAAACAGAAGAACCAGGAAGAAAAATGTTCTTACCATCATCCTTCTTGCCATTATCCTCCTTGCTGCCATCCTCCTTCCCACCATCCTCCTTTCCACCATTCTCCTTCCCACCATCCTTTTGGCGGGCATCCTTCTTGCGGGCATCTCCATCTCGCTTCTCCTCTTCCTCATCTTGCTTGTCGGAATCATAAATGACACTATCTGAAAAAGCATAGCATTGGCAACCATTAAGCCATATTATAAACACTTACTAAGAGTATTTTAAAATAATTCTCACCATTATTGATGTGAAATGACTCCTCTCTGCTGTGCTCATTGCTGAGGTCTATAAAAAGGAAAAAAAAAAAGACATTAGTTTCAGATGTTCGGAGTCTGAAGATTCTGTTAAAACAAAATGTTAACAAGTCTCACCCGAGAAGCTTGCTTCAGGATTGTGGTTTTCTTGGATCTGATGACTATCTGTTGAGATTAAAAAAGAAAGATAATTAATTGTGAGCAATAAGGGACCCAGTACAGAAAGAACTAGCAAGCAAGGATTAAAAAAAAAAAACATTGCCAGAATATTTATGTGTTTGGCAAAATCTATTAATTTAATTTAAAGGTACTCTACGAAAGCAAGTGTGTTATAAACATCAATGTCCAGTAAGAATTACTTGAAGGTAAATTACATACCCTTCTCGGCAGTGGCTCTTTTTAAAAGAGCCTCCATTTCTTTCAGCCTCTCGAGTAATTCTGTTTTGGAGGGACTTCTAGAATTTTCTGAGGAACCAGATGCCTTCGGCAACTTGAGTGTCGTATCAGTAGATGACGATAGATTGTCCTTCATTGGCCGACTTTGAGATTCAGAATTGTTGTTTGCAGAGTCTGACAATTGTTTTATTCCTTTCACCAACTCAGTCCTCTCCTTTGCCGCCTGAAGAAAAGGAGGTCAGTGTAAAAATATAAGGTGCTTTTCACAGGATGAAATTAATAACTTCCAAAAACGGAATCCGGGCAGCAGGCCGAGGAGACAGGTTGCAATACTAACCTTTATGTTTGAATTCATGCAGTCATTGATGTCTGAATCATCAGACTCTTCCGAACAAAAATTCCTGGATGGGGAGTTCAAATTGTAAAGGATTTCCTCATCAGTCTTCTTGCTAGCCTTTTGCACCTTTATTCTGCGAGCTTCCAGCTGCTGGCGCTCCACCTGGAACCAGAAAGGGAAATCATTCATTAACTACTGACCCCAGAAACTACAAACTCAGCAGTGAAGGCAAATGCACTTCCAAGCCTTTAAAGATCTGAGAATGTGTCAATAAGCAGTAGTAATTATTTCTCTGCAACAAAGCAGGTGTATAAGTAAAGACAAATTCTGAAACTGGGAAAGTGCAGTAATGAATCATCCGTCTCTATCCCATCCTAGACTTAGTGGTCATTCCCTTCAATGCAAGAATCACTTACCAAGGCAGATATTTAAGTAAAAATCGGGTCCGAGTGAAATGCAATAAGGCGCTGAGTATATAGATGTAAGAATTTAAAGTACCTTTGCTATACAAACACTTGAAAATAATCACAGAACTAGACTTAACCTCACTTGCCTCAGTCAGACGTTTTGGTTTCTTTGCTGCCACCGTCCCCTGGCTTGTTGAGGGCGCCTGCTGCCCGAACTTCAC
Organism: Odontothrips loti; assembly: GCA_038380765.1. Taxonomy (NCBI): domain Eukaryota; kingdom Metazoa; phylum Arthropoda; class Insecta; order Thysanoptera; family Thripidae; genus Odontothrips; species Odontothrips loti. Next base: position 4,096,629 of record CM076251.1, on the reverse strand, counting down.
AACTGGGTTTGATTTTCGTTTTCCCAACACGTCGGACGGAACTACATGCACAGAGGCAGATGCCACCTGCTTCGGCGGCAGCTTCTTTGCCTTCATACCCAGCTCTTTTAGGATGTTCTCCAAGACTTCTCGGTTATCTGGAACAAAACGTAAATGGAACTGGATCAGCCATGACACATTTCTGTAACCTTCGCAAAGAATACCAGTACCGCTTTAATGATTGTACTGAGTGAGAACCAAACAAATAAAATAAGTCTCGCATGCCTATCATTAGAAATCGGCGTTGAAATTGGCAACCATTGCAAACGGACTGTGCCCCAGCATAACCTCTGCGCGATATATGAATGGTGCATTACGTCTAACCGCTAATTTCACACACACACTCGTTCCTTCAGGCCCTTTAAGCCAAAGGAGGAGTGTGATTCATACCATGAAAAACAACAACGGTACATACCTGATTGCTGAATTACCTCACCGATCCATACACGGTTTTTATAGAAGTACGACACTTTGTCGTTATCTTTAACATCCTGCGGCTCGCCTATCAATTCTTTCCTGGATAATACAACGTAGGAATTGTCTTCTTCCGTAAATATAAGATAAAATCTAGACATTGTTCCAGCCACGGCACGCCCAAGAGAACTAAGTTTGATGCGATACCAGACGAATGGCGGTTTCAACCCCCACCAACTGCCTTGTATAGAAGAGAAACGTTAGCGATCGTTCTGTCTCTCTCATATTCTCGCCTGAAGTTACAACTTTTGGCCGCATAGGGCGCGCTTCTAGTTCTGTTTATTTACTTGCTCGTTCTTTTCTGCTTGTTTATTGTTTTTGCTCAGTGTTATTGTGTTATTGTCTGCTAGCGTGGCTAGTGTCTATAACTTTCCAGTTGAATTTGGGTTTTGGTAAAATAAATGCAGAGTGAAGTGGAAAGGTTCTTTAATCCAAAGAGGTGTACAAAGAATTCATTCCTCATGAAAAGTCTATATGTAAAACTAAAATTGTAGTACATGCTGAGGGTCAAAACAAAATTGAAAAATAATCAACTCCATTGTTTAAAGGCATAGTCAGTGTCCAGTGGCATGAAATGAAGTCTCGTTGAGTAAACCTCAGAGTGCACACACACACCTTAACATTGGCAAAGAATATGAACACAAAACAAAAGTGATGATGGTAAAAGACAAAAGGTATGGCCCCCATATTGAAAATTACCACAGAAGAAAAAATTACTATACCAAATTAACGGAATGAGTGATTCTTATTCACAAGGGTACCTCTGCACGTAAAAGTAATAGAACGTTTACATTTTATTTCCAGGCCATGTATAATCCATAAAATTGTTGGCAATTGTTGGAAAAGAGTGAAATCGAATAGGAGACTATAGCTACAAAAACTCATACAAATTGAAAATGAATAAAATAAAAAAGGCATATGGTAATATTAGGCTTAATTGTATTATTTTGTTTAGAATTTCACATTCGAAAGTCCTTGTATTGTCTAATTTTGGTACTAATCAGCATTTTAAAGAATTAGCAGGGGAGCAAATATCTACAGGAAGTTTTTAGTTTGTGGCACAGACATACACAGAAATTGTACAATCATATGTCACATTAAAAGTCAGCAAATAAATTGCAAATAGATTGCACATAACATGAATCACAAATGCCTTACACAGAAGACAAAGACAAACTGAGGAATTTGGGGACTTCAAACCTCCAAATCTGTGAGTATGCAGACGATACAGACATGCAGACCACCACTGACATTTGAAAGCTCTCTGACGGTCGGCTTCTTCATTGCTTCGATGGCTACATGAACAATGCAATGATCATGCAATTTCACACAACGGATTGGATATAAAATAAAATATATCCTTCGCCGTTCAGAAGTTTTGACAGTGGAATTTGTGAAACCTGGAACCAAATTCACCTTCAGAAATCTTACCCTCAGTGTTAAAATTACTGGGCTGGTACATAATTGCAATGAAAATTATAGACTACAAATCAGAGGCAAAAGAAAAGTCTCACATAATAAAACATTATAAAAGTGAAAACAGAAGTATTAAACAGGATGCTTACAACTTCATCATCAAAACTGTAATGTCTTCCATCCGAAGAACGGCACATAGCCGTATAATGTCCGGAAAGTACAGTAGACCCATGGTGCTGGATGACGGCTGCCAGTCGGTACTTGGTACTCTGTACTATCAAGTCAACTCCGTACTTGCAGCGACTTTTGTTTTTCTGACGGTTTTCATCAAATCTGGGAAATATGATTTCAAATTAACATGTGTATTATTTTAACATTGACTGAATGAAGTAATGAAAGCTCTACATTATACAAATCTTTGATGGAGAAGGGATATGAATGCAGTTGATCCACTTTGAATGAAGGCATGAGGAACCTCCAGACAACAAAAGAGACAGTATATGGAACTCCAAGGGAGATGACATCAGAATACTTACCCAGAACATGACATTTTATACAAAAGGAGATAATAATGAAAACTTATAAAATATCTACTTTAGGTGATTCAAACTCCCTCAAGAGATGTGAAGTGTAATCCATACACTTAATACTGATTAATGTAATTATTATAAATACATTTGAGAAAAGGTGTCAAATAGAAAGATATATGACAAAAATAAAATGACTTCAACCAATGACATTGAGACAAAAAGTTACGGGTGTGAAGTTGGCCACAAAAAAATTTGTGGCCACAAAAAAACTTTTCATGCTCCGACTATAGCCAGCTGCCATCTATGGTGACCACCCATCCCAAGGTCTTTCCAACAGCCGCTGATGGCCCTGAGCCATCCCCAACAGCCGCTAATGGCCGTGAGCCATCGAGCCCCCGCTGGGGCACGGGCGATGCAGGCCGCTGTCCGGCGGGTCTGCCTACCTCCCAGGGGCATTTTTGGAAAAATCGCTAATACGTGGCCCCATGGACCCCCGATGAGGCCCAGTCGACGCAGACCGCTGTCCGGCGGGTCTGCCTACCTCCCAGGGGCAGTATTCACAAAATCGCTTATACGTGGCCCCATTAGCCCCTGAGGGGCCCAGTTGATGCAGGCCGCTGTCTGGCGGGTCTGCCTATCTGCCAGGGGCAGATTTCACAAAATCACTAATACGCGGCCCCATGGACACCAGATGAGGCCCAGTCGATGAAGGATGCTGTCCGGAGGGTCTGCCTACCTCCCAGGGGCAAATTTCACAAAATCGCTTATACGTGGCCCTATTGGCCCATGTGGGGCCCAGTTGATGCAGGCCGCTGGCCGGCGGGTCTGCCTACCTCCCAGGGGCAGTTTTCGCAAAATCGCTTATACGTGGCCCCTTTGGCCCCCAGTGGTGCCCGGTTAATGCAGACCGCTGTCCAGCCGGTCTGTCTACCTCCAAGGGGCAGATTTCACGAAATCGCTTATACGGGGCTTCTGGCTTTCCGGAAGGACCCGGCTGATGCAGGCCGGTGCCAGACGGGCTTGTCTACCTCCCAGGGGCAGTATAAAGAATGAGGCCTGTACTCTACCCCCGATGCAGACCGCTGTCCGGCGGGTCTGCCTACCTCCCAGAGGCAGTTTCTTCAAAATCTCTTATCCGTAGTTACCCGGCCCCTCTGAGAGCCCCAGTTGGTGCAGGCCTCTGCCTAGCGGGTTTGCCTACCTCCCAGGAGCAGTATCAAGAATAAAGCCTGTATGCTACCCCATTGGGCCCTGATGAGGCCCACTTGATGCAGACCGCTGTCCGACGGGTCTGCTTACCTCCCAGGTGCAATTCCGAGAAACGCTATTGCATGTAGACCCCATGGCCACAGGCGGGGCCCAACCGATGCAAACCCAGGTCTGAAAATCCCGTTTCGAAATAGGAATTTTTCGCCCCCCGTTTCAAACAGGATCCCTCATTGACATTACGGGATCCCTTATGGCCGTGATACGGGATCCCGTAACGCTGATGAGGGATCCCGTTTGAAACGGGGGGCGAAAAATTCCTATTTCAAAAGGGATCCCGCATTGGTTGCGGGATGCAAACGGGATCCCGCATTAGATGCGGGATGCAAACGGGATCCCGGATGGGTTGCGGGATGCAAACGGGATCCCGCATTGGTTGCGGGATGCAAACGGGATCCCGGATGGGTTGCGAGATGCAAACGGGATCCCGCATTGGTTGCGGGATGCAAACGGGATCCCGGATGGGTTGCGGGATGCAAACGGGATCCCGCATGGGTTGCGGGATGCAAACGGGATCCCGCATGGGTTGCGGGATGCAAACGGGATCCCGGATGGGTTGCGGGATGCAAACGGGATCCCGCATTGGTTGCGGGATGCAAACGGGATCCCGGATGGGTTGCGGGATGCAAACGGGATCCCGCATTGGTTGCGGGATGCAAACGGGATCCCGGATGGGTTGCGGGATGCGCCGCACAGCAATGCATGCCTTAGGTTGCCTACCGAGCAGGCGTCTGTCCTAGAGTGCTACTAATACCGAGCCTTTACAACTTTGAACTGACTTTCTGGAAAATACCTATCGCTCCTCGTCTGGATCATCGTGGACAAGGGATCACCCGACACCACTTCTCTCCAATCAACTTCTCTCCCTATACCAAACAGTATTTTCCAGTTACACAATTAAGTATTTAAATTATTAGAAGCCAGATGTGGCAAGTGCAGTCATGAAAGATTTTAAGAATCAAAATATTATTGAACTAAGAAACACGAGACTTTAATTACAAATGAACACTGCTTGCATACAATTAAAACCTAGAAGGAAAAAAAAAAAAAACACTTTTCTCCAAATACAATGCTCTTCAGTATGGCAATAAAAAATAAGTACATAATTTAAACACATTCAGTTTGAAACCAATGTACCTTGATGGAGGCCAAGACATAAATGCATATATGCAAATTGAGAAGAAAATTATTCACAAGACGTATGTAAAAGCTTATACAATAAAATAAATACATATGTACGAAATGCAATGTCTAAAAACAAGCCCCCAGCTACAATTAGACCTATTCCATTAGAAGATCTCTAGACACTTCATTCGTTTTGGTTCCCTGGCCATAACCAAGTTCACGCACTTTTTTTTGTGCCTGCCTTATAGCATCATGAAAACGCTTTCTTGATGTCCTGGTGTTGTCTTCACTTTTCTCCGTGTCTCCAACTCTTCTTACAAGACATTCTGCAAAAAGGGAAAGATTACTCCATAACTTGGACCATGTTGTGGAGTTTAGTATTACAAGTCCCCATTTTGGATGCTTACTGTGGATGTTTTCAAGGGTGTCCTTATCTAATGCACATTTGGGGTCGCCCACTTTTCCCTTTGGGCCTCTCTTAGTTCCTTTGATCGAATGGGATGCCAGCACTTCTGGTCCAAATGCTACGATGGCCAAGTTCTTGATGAACCGCAAATCTTTCTTCTCTCCAGATCCAATGCAGTCGAAGACTTCCCACACATCATCATCTCCAACTGGGGCATCAGCAAAAAGGACCTTTAGACGGAGAGATAAAAAAAATTAACACTTGATCTTCAAAAGACACACAGCAAAAAACAGTCCACTGCAATCCTGGATGGACACTGCAATGGGTGCACTCAATGGGGCACGTAAGTTACTATCATCATCCAATAATGTATAGGAAACTTCCCATATTCAATAAATAGAAACAGAAAGAAATGTGTTTCAAGCAATTGTGACATGCATGATTTGAAAAGCGCATTAGGGCAACAGTATGGTAATCGTTCCAACTAACACTGTACCTATTGAGTTGCATAGTATATTGGGTGGTGATACTCAATTATATGCTCCATTAGACCCCATATTTAGCTGCATAGTGCATTGCAAAATGAAGTCACGAAACCACTTTGATCAAAAAATCTGAGCATGCGGTTGCATTCACCAAGACTAAATTAACTATTCATGTCTCATCAAATTGACACAGAAATCAGACAATTTCATAATAACACTATACTAATATTGATAACAAGCAACAGAAATGCCCTCAATTTCTCATGCCACAGTGTAGTCAGGTTCTTGTCCAAACATACCACTAGAGAAATAAATAATGAAAAATAATGAAAGGTTATAGCTTACCTTGAAGTTAAAATCAGATTTATCCATGAGTTGACCCTCCTGGAATTGGACTTCACACATCTCGGATGCACACACATTTTCTGTAAGGAAGAGGCAGACAATAACAATCATGACACAAAACAGTTTGCCCTCATTGCAACAGCATCTGTCACATAAGACCAAGAAAGAATGTATCAGGCATTACCATGCTCGCCATAAGATGCATCTTTTTCTTTCGGCATTTTCATCAATTCAAATTTCGTGTGCCTCAGGGTTACACCACCTATGAAAAGGCAAGACAAAATTGGTATGGGTGGCTAAATTTTTACACCTATGAAGAAAAGGAACTGACAGTTACCTGCACTTTCCTCTGGTCTTCCCTCCTCTACATCATCATTTGTAGACTTAGCAATGGTACCAGCTGAAATGTAGCACATGGTTTTGACAATTATAAAGAAATGTCCATGATTTCAGATAAAATTACAACTATAATACCTTGAGAGCTCCTCAGAAGGTCCAATTCTTTTAGTAAGACAATATTACGGCTCTCTAACTGTGTTATTTTTAGCTGAGCCGTTTCGTTTTCTAACTGAATTCTTTCATTGAATCCTTTAAGTCTCTTGATGGTAGAATCTTTGATAGTGATTTGAAACTTCAACTCTTCATATTTTTGTGGGGTGAAATCTGGATCTACTGTAAATGTTTTCCCATTAACTTCTACCTGATCACCTTCACTGGATGAAGTGCTGAGTCGCTTCCTACTGGAAACTTTCCTGATTCTGGTCAGCCGCTTGTCAGCACACTTCAAGGGCTCAAGTGATACATTTTTAGAATCAGAATGCTCAACAGCTACAGGTGACACACACCTCTTGGGAGACTCTGAGGGTTCAGTTGTCAGTTCCTCTTCAATCTCATGAGGCTTCACAACACGTTCTGGTGACTTTTTCACAGCCTCACAATGGTCCACACTTTCAGACGAGTTTCCTGGCTTCTCAACAGGCTGTAAAGGCTCATCTGATGGTTTTCCACTGTCCAATGACACTCGCTGCTTTTTACCAGAAGATGATGGCTCATCTGACTGTTTTCCACTGTCAGATGACTTTCGCTTATTCTTCTCAGAGGATGATGGCTTCTCTGGACCTTCTCTAATGCCAGATGAACTTTGATTACCTCTGTCAGAGGACGTCAAGCCTAACTGTTTCCCACCCTCAATTGATTTCTGGTTCCTCTTCTGACAAGGTGCATCTGACTTCTTACCGCCACTCTTACGGCCTTTCTTGTTGGATGCCGCAGATTCTGAGACCTTTCTTCCAAGAAAAGATCGCAGATCTTCACTGGTGTTTGCAACAACCGCCGTCTTATTTATTCCCTGCTTCTTCTTATCCACATCTGAAGTCTTTTTTTTCTGAAACAGGGACAGTGTGAATGTATTGCACGAGTAAAACAGATTATCCATGAATGAGTTATCACGGGAGGAAGCTATGTGTTTCCATATGTCATGCAGCAATTCAAACCTAAAATAAAAGTCGTGTAGCCAAAGCAACATAGAATACTATGTGGAGGTCAGAATAAGTAATCTACCAAATCTTAGCCGCAATACTAAAAACAACTAGCTTCTTGTTGTTGTTTTTTCACAAGAAATGATAAAAATAATATTACCTTGGACGGCAGCCCTGTTGGTTTGGTGACAGGTTTGTCCTCATCAAATGAGGAATATGTTTTTATAGGCTTCGTCACCCTTTTAGCGGCCATCAGCGCCTGAAGCTCTTTGTAAGTTTCTGAAACATTTCATATTAAGGGTTTATAGGGGTTATGACATGGGGAGTAGCAACACAGGAAACTGCAGAGGCGTCCACTCAAACAGAGGTTATGAACGGCGAATAACTTGTGACGCAAACTTTTAACAAGAGGTTCCAAAATACATAACTAAAGGAGTAAGCTTACATCAAGTGCAACTCACCTGCAACCAAAAGAACTGAGGCCCGGTAATATCCTGGTTCGTTCACTCCCTGGCCTGGCTCAAACGTTGGAATCTCAGGCAACCGCCGTAACAGTTTTTGAGGAGTGTCGGACTCGTCCGGACTCCAAAATACCTTGTATAAATAGAGAAGGTCCCAACCGTTCTTCTCTCGCCAAGACGAGGGAAAGTTGTACACAAATGACAGCGGGACCATTTCTTTCTCCCCGCCAATGTGCGCCACATAGGCGAAAGGTTTTTCATTGTCATGTTCATCACTAGAAGAAAATGATAACTCTGGACTGCAAAGTTTGTTCATGATGATGAAACCGTCCAGAAATTAACAAAGTCAAAATCTTGCTACTCCTAAGTTAGAGACGCTACAGGGAGAAACCGTTGGAGACATACACACACGCACGGCCGACACGCCCGACAGTTGAACGAGACAACGGCTGCCACTCACGGAACTCAGTAGAGCCATACCAACATTTGAAAGTTGTTGGGTCTCATTGCATTCATATTTTATCTTACAAACAGGATGCATTTAAAACATTTACATACTATTTTTTCCGTTACCAACGCCTTTTCTTCGTTGAAATATTGCTGTTGCTTGGAGTGTTTTGAAGAATAACATGTCCGAACCAATTATCGGAAGTGTGGCAATGTCGGACAATACAGCTTCGCCAACGTGAATATTCTAGGTGCGTGACAATCAAATAATTATAGCGACGTTCAAATATTAAATGCAAAGAATTCGGAGCATTGTTTTTAACAATAGTTATGACTGGATTTGTTGTCATCATCAATCTTCCCAAGACTTTTCTTGAAAATTATAATAATAATTTGAAGTTTGCGTTGGTAGAAAACGAGAAAGGAGGAAAGATCGATGCTCGTTTGTTTCGAAGTTTCGAGTTTGATTTTGTTGGGAAATTGACATCATTAATTTCATTCCTCATTTTGACCAGATTTGGTTAAATAATCAGTGGGCTGAAATCCCTGACCTTTCAACGCTGTCGCTGTCTCGTCTATGACGGACCATGGATTCTGATGAGGCTGACCAGAATCAATCCAGCGATGCCAGCAATACTCATGGTGAAGAACGAAGGAAAAGGAAGAGGAAGAGGGGCCCTTACAAGCAGTATTCCAAAACAGGACGAGTGCCACGATCAACTTTGTTCTCCAGGAGAAAAAAATTGGGTATGCAACTGTAAGAACATGCTAGTGAGATGAACATAACCTCAGGGGTTAGGTTTCACCAGTGAATTCTGTGTCTTACATTGTAGTTTTGTTTACTTTCAGAAGCAGAATGCTTAGCATCTACTCAGGATGATTCTAATGAAGATAGTGCAGATACGTCATCTGATGAAGGTAAACAACTTCTAAATATCACTGATGATCTGGCAAAGTGGCGTATTTCCACTTTTACCAAAATTGAGCTTTCATTAGTTTTTCGTACCTAAATGGCAGCTGCACCTATTGCTCTACTCAGCTTCTCAATATGTCTAATAGTAATGATGTTATTCAAGTTCATACCCACCAGAGGTCAAAGAATGAATTTCCTGGATCGAAATTTAAAAAAGCCAATATGGTTATCACTTTAAATGTTGACCAGAAACAGCCAGAATCCACCGTTCGTAGTCGCCTTGCAGCTAACTGTCTGATTTTTATTGCCACGAAACTATGTCAGAAGTGCCAATAGACAAAAAAGTGCTCAGTGGTCTTTTTGTTTGCAGTGTATTGAGTCTCGCTTCATTTCATTTTCAGTCTCAGGGGCCAGACACCTTACTCATGATGATAATGATGACAACAATGATGATCGTCATCCCTTGCCGCCACCCAATATCAGAGATGAAGCAGCATTCATTCATGGTAAATATTGTCGAGTTCAAAATAAAAGTTTGATCTGTAGGCATGAGCATCGAACATTGGTTCTATAGAATTCATATCAGCTGAAATTATATTTAATTGTTCTCTTTTCACTTACAGAGGCAGAGCTGCTCGTTCACCCTTTCCAGGAAGGTTCTGAAAATGTTTCGGCTACTTTGTGTACTGAAGGTACCTCTGAAGACTCTACAGATTCTAATGTATGTTTGAGATCATTTTAATTCCACTGTGAGCTGAATTTTTCCGTGTACTATTATCTGAATTATGAACATTGTTTTTCTTACTTTCCAGGAAAGTGAAGGTGATTTGACAGCAAGTGATGTTAATGATAGAGTTGATGATAGTGTTTCAATGGATAGTCAAGATGAAGGCAATGGTGACGCAATGACTCATGAAGAGGAAACTTCTGAAAATAGAGAACCTGGTCAACAGCAGCAGTACTACATCAAGAGATATAACTTAATGGATAAATTGCATCCAAACTTTCCATTGTCTAGATTGGATGTCTTGCTAATGATTTTGAACATGGCAATACGTCATTGCCACACTCAACATTTCATTGAGGATCAGATTAGTTTTGTAAATACATTATTTGGTCAAGATGTTTTAGATATATCTTTTCATATTTTTAAAAATCTTTTTCCTTCTTCCAAATCGATTGAGAGACATTATTATTGTGACAAGTGTGAAGTTTATTTAGGGGCTCAAAGGATATTTCCTAAACATGTGAAGTTTAGTTCATGTCCCAAATGTAAAAAGGACATTGATGTTCAGTCAATAGACTCTAAGAACTTTTTTATTACATTGTCTGTGAAAGAACAAATTGAAAGTTTATTGAAGAGATCAGATGTCAAATTGGTTTCTAGAAAAGAAAGGAGTAATGATGTTATTACTGATGTCTTTGATGGTGAAATTTACCGCAAGTGCTGTGAACAAGGATTCCCTTTTGAAAACAGCAATGCTTTGACTGTTACTTTCAATACAGACGGAGTGCAAGTTCATGAGAATTCAGAATATGGTGGGGTGTGGCCTGTACTTCTACATTTAAATGAGATAATTCCTGAACATAGATTTAAGACTGAAAATTTAATTATAGGAGGAATTTGGTGTGGGAAAGCTGCACCAAATATGTCTCTGTTTTTGCAACCAATCATTAACCAACTGTTAGATTTGTCTCGTGATGGTGTATCTCACACTCAACCGGAGGGCACTGTTATTAAGAGGCCTGTGTTCGCTACAATGTGTTCTCTTGACTCTGTTGCTAAACCAAAGGTAGTCTGTCAACGCCAATTTAACGGTGGTCATTCATGTTTGTATTGCTACCATCCTAATAATGCAGTTGCTGATGACAATACCAAACTGAAACATTTCGATACTACAGAGTCTTATCAAATGCGAGAAGAGATTGATGTTATCAGTGACATGCTTGAGGCTGATCGTCTTCAGCAAGAGGGTCAATTGAAAGGCTCATCTGTTCGTGGCTTTCTTGGTATCTCTGTACTGCTTATGTTTTCCACTCTTGAGAAACACTTTAAGTGCAATCCTTTCCATATAGTTTGGAGTGTAGTAATAGACTACATGCATGCCTTACTTGAGGGCGTTTGTTCTGATTTGTTAAAACTGTATACAAGTATTTTGACTCCTGAGCAGGTAAAAACTGTCAATAATCGTCTGGACCAGATAACATTACCCCTAGGTATGTCCAGGAAACCTAGACATATTAGTGATAAGATCAAGTACAAGGCCAAAGAATTCAGATCTTTTTTTCTATATTTTGCTGTTCCTTGTTTTGAAGATCTGCTTCCACGTAGTTATTTTTCTAATCTGAAACTGTTTGTACATGCCCTGCATGTTCTGCTGGGAGATAAAATCTCAAGAAGGGAATTGCATGAAGTGAAAGTGGACTTGAATACTTTCACACGAGGCTTTCAGCGATTGTTTGGCTTACGAAATGTGACATACAATCTGCATTTGTGTTCACACTTAGTTGACCTAACATTTTTCATGGGTCCTATATGGTGCTACAGCAATTTTATTTTTGAATCTGGAAATGGTATGATAACGCGACTAGTGAGAGGAACCAGATGTATTATAAATGAAGTGGCTACAAAGTTTACTAGACTCCAGTCTGCCTTTATTTGTACAAATGACAATGTAATTAGTGATGCTGCTCTAGATTTCTGTGGTAAAATTGTGAAATGTAAGTTTTCAAAGTGTGGTCAGTATGATGATGTGTCGGTTACTGGTTCTCAGACACATGTACCTGTAAGTGATGAGGAAAGTGCCTTGTTTGAAGCGCATGGTATTCCCATTTCGAATAGGAAAGTCAGAGTCTTTAACCGAGTGATCAGGAAAGGCATTTTATATTGCAGTCAATCATATTCTAAGGTGACAGCCACGGATGATAGCTGTGCTGTTCTACACAATAATAATTATGTTATCATTGACAAAATTGTTTTGACATCTGAAAATATTTTGAAATGCTTAGTGAAACCCATTCGTATTTCTGATGGGCCAGCTCTCATGCCCTCTATCAAGAAATGTTCTTTTGATGTTTTTGGAGATATGTGCATCATTAATTTTAGTGACATTTCAAGGAAGTGTGTTTTTATTAGCTTTGACAGTAAACATTTCATTTGTCACATCCCAAACTTTTTTGAAAGGGATTAATTACTTTACATTGGTAATTAGTTGTGATACCCCATTGCTTTTAAGAATAAAAATTAATACCTATCTCTCTTTTATTTTTTTCCTTCAGCTTCCCACAGTTTAGAACTACCAAACTAACACCAAAATCCTGTCACATCTAAATATTTTTCTTATTTCTAAGAAACGCTATTGACATATCAATATCATACAACATTTAGGATTTGTGTCTGGTGGAGTGAGAGAGATAAAGGAGCATCACTGGCCAAAGACGTCAGGCACCACTCAGAGAAATTCAGATACACGACTTCTTGATTAGCAGGCAAAGCACTTTACTGCCAAGTCAGGTGAACAATGTTTATTATCACCCGGAATTTCAAAGCCTAGTCCCGATCCGACCGCGGCCAGCCGGTTGGAGTTGAGTCTGCAAGTTTTATCCCGTACCGGAAAATGTGACTGTCGAGAAATGCACTTGCGGGAAAGGAGCTCAAAGTTGGGCAACGGACAAAGACGTCAAGCGCCTGAGTGTGCCAGGGTAGGCCAGCCCGCATGGCACTCGTGCACGCAGGTGTCGGAGTTGCCTACCCACCAGGCGCCAGGTGCGCTAAAGACTGGTCAGAGGTATGCCAAGTACACCAAACCGACCAAACCGTAAGGCTTTGCAGCGGCAGGACATTGCTTGATTCCGTGGAGGCAGCAGCACAGTGTTGTGCGCCAATGCGTCTGCCTATGCTGGCGCGCAAGGCAAAAACTCGGCCAGTTCATTCAAGATCTTACCGACTCGGAGAAGTTTTACCGGAATCCCGCATCGGCCATACGAGATCTCGGTAGCTCTACAGGGATCCCGCACCGACCATACGAGATCTCGGAAGCTCTAAAGAGATCCCGCATTGCCCATACGAGATCTCGGAAGCTCTATAGGGATCCCGCATTGACCATACGAGATCTCGGAAGCTCTATAGGGATCCCGCATTGACCATACGAGATCTCGGAAGCTCTAAAGAGATCCCGCATTGACCATACGAGATCTCGGAAGCTCTATAGGGATCCCGCATTGCCCATACGAGATCTCGGAAGCTCTAAAGGGATCCCGCATTGCCCATACGAGATCTCGGAAGCTCAAAAGGGATCCCGCATTGCCCATACGAGATCTCGGAAGCTCGAAAGGGATCCCGCATTGACCATACGAGATCTCGGAAGCTCTAAAGGGATCCCTCAATATTTAACAGGATCCCGTAAAATCTACCGGGATCCCTCAAGATCTAGCGGGATTTTCAGACCTGGGAACCAATGTCCGGTGGGTCTGCATAACCTCTGGGTGCCATTTCCACCAAAAACGCCTCCATGAGGCCCACATGACCCCAGTCCAAGCCCAACCGATTCAAACCAATAGCCACGGTTAAAACTGTCGGCAACAATTATGTCAACTATCCCTCAACTTGGCTGTGGCGCTGATCTGTTGGTTTCTCTCAGCAGAGTGGCACATTGAGGCGAGTTGACAAAATTGATGCCAAATAGATCTCGGACTTTTCCGGACATTTTCCGGCGATTTGATGGTCCGACCTCCCGCTTGAATAGTGGCGGCCCCGTGGGGGGTCGGCAACTGTCATGTCAACTACCCCTCAACATGGCTTGGGCGCTAATGCTCCAAGTCCAACTGTGTCGAATCGCTGAGACAGGCACTTTGAAGCGAGTTGACAAAATTGATGTTAAAGATAAATCGGACTTTTCCGGACATTTTCCGGCGATTTAATGCTCCGAACTCCCGCTGAGAAAGTGGCGGCCCCGTCGGGGGTCGGCAACAATTATGTCAACTACCCCTCAACATGGCTTGGGCGCTATTGCTCCGAGTCCAACTGTGTCGAATCGCTGAGACAGGCACTTTAAAGCGAGTTGACAAAATTGATGCCAACTGAAAATCGAACTTTTCCGGACATTTTCCGGCGATTTAATGGTCCGACCTCCCGCTGAGAAAGTGGCGGCCCCGTCGGGGGTCGGCAACAATTATGTCAACTACCCCTCAACATGGCTTGGGCGCTGATCTGTTGGTTTCTCTAAGCAAATAGGCACATTGAGGCGAGTTGACAAAATTGTTTCCGAATGAAAATCGGACTTTTCCGGACATTTTCCGGCGATTTAATGGTCCGACCTCCCGCTGAGAAAGTGGCGGCCCCGTCGGGGGTCGGCAACAATTATGTCAACTACCCCTCAACATGGCTTGGGCGCTATTGCTCCGAGTCCAACTGTGTCGAATCGCTGAGACAGGCACTTTGAAGCGAGTTGACAAAATTGATGTGAAAGAAGAATCGGACATTTCCGGACATTTTCCGGCGATTTAATGGTCTGACCTCCCGCTGAGTGAGTGGCGGCCCCGTCGGGGGTCGGTAACAATTATGTCAACTACCCCTCAACATGGCTTGGGCGCTAATGCTCCAAGTCCAACTGTGTCGAATCGCTGAGACAGGCACTTTAAAGCGAGTTGACAAAATTGATGCCAACTGAAAATCGAACTTTTCCGGACATTTTCCGGCGATTTAATGGTCCGTTCTCCCGCTGAGAAAGTGGCGGCCCCGTCGGGGGTCGGCAACAATTATGTCAACTACCCCTCAACATGGCTTGGGCGCTGATCTGTTGGTTTCTCTAAGCAAATAGGCACATTGAGGCGAGTTGACAAAATTGTTTCCGAATGAAAATCGGACTTTTCCGGACATTTTCCGGCGATTTAATGGTCCGACCTCCCGCTGAGAAAGTAGCGGCCCCGTCGGGGGTCGGCAACAATTATGTCAACTACCACTCAACATGGCTTGGGCGCTAATGCTCCAAGCCCAACTGTGTCAAATCGCTGAGACAGGCACTTTAAAGCGAGTTGACAAAATTGATGTTAAAGAAAAATCGGACTTTTCCAGACATTTTTCGGCGATTTAATGGTCTGACCTTCCGCTGAGAAAGTGGCGGCCCCGTCGGGGGTCGGCAACAATTATGTCAACTACCCCTCAACATGGCTTGGGCGCTGATCTGTTGGTTTCTCTAAGCAAATAGGCACATTGAGGCGAGTTGACAAAATTGTTTCCGAATGAAAATCGGACTTTTCCGGACATTTTCCGGCGATTTTATGCTCCGTCCTCCCGCTAAGAAAGTGGCGGCCCCGTCGGGGGTCGGCAACAATTATGTCAACTACCCCTCAACATGGCTTGGGCGCTATTGCTCCGAGACCAACTTTGTCGAATCGCTGAGACAGGCACTTTGAAGCGAGTTGACAAAATTGATGTGAAAGAAAAATCGGACTTTCTCGGACATTTTCCGGCGATTTAATGGTCTGACCTCCCGCTAAGTGAGTGGCGGCCCCGTCGGAGGTCGGTAACAATTATGTCAACTACCCCTCAACATGGCTTGGGCGCTAATGCTCCAAGTCCAACTGTGTCGAATCGCTGAGACAGGCACTTTAAAGCGAGTTGACAAAATTGATGCCAACTGAAAATCGAACTTTTCCGGACATTTTCCGGCGATTTAATGGTCCGACCTCCCGCTGAGAAAGTGGCGGCCCCGTCAGGGGTCGGCAACAATTATGTCAACTACCCCTCAACATGGCTTGGGCGCTGATCTGTTGGTTTCTCTTAGCAAATAGGCACATTGAGGCGAGTTGACAAAATTGTTTCCGAATGAAAATCGGACTTTTCCGGACATTTTCCGGCGATTGAATGGTCTGACCTCCCGCTGAGAAAGTAGCGGCCCCGTCGGGGGTCGGCAACAATTATGTCAACTACCACTCAACATGGCTTGGGCGCTAATGCTCCAAGTCCAACCGTGTCGAATCGCTGAGACAGGCACTTTAAAGCGAGTTGACAAAATTGATGTTAAAGAAAAATCGGACTTTTCCAGACATTTTTCGGCGATTTAATGGTCTGACCTTCCGCTGAAAAAATGGCGGCCCCGTCGGGGGTCGGCAACAATTATGTCAATTACCCCTCAACTTGGATGTAGCGCTGATCTGTTGGTTTCTCTAAGCAAAAAGGCACATTGAGGCGAGTTGACAAAATTGTTTCCGAATGAAAATCGGACTTTTCTGGACATTTTCCGGCGATTTTATGCTCCGACCTCCCGGTAAGAAAATGGCGGCCCCGTCGGGAGTCGGCAACAATTATGTTAACTACCCCTCAACATGGCTTGGGCGCTATTGCTCCGAGACCAACTGTGTCGAATCGCTGAGACAGGCACTTTGAAGCGAGTTGACAAAATTGATGTGAAAGAAAAATCGGACTTTTCCGGACATTTTCCGGCGATTTAATGGTCTGACCTTCCGCTGAGTGATCGGCGGCCCCGTCGGGGGTCGGTAACAGTTATGTCAACTACCCCTCAACATGGCTTGGGCGCTAATGCTCCAAGTCCAACTGTGTCGAATCGCTCAGACAGGCACTTTAAAGCGAGTTGACAAAATTGATGCCAACTGAAAATCGAACTTTTCCGGACATTTTCCGGCGATTTAATGGTCCGACCTCCCGCTGAGAAAGTGGCGGCCCCGTCGGGGGTCGGCAACAATTATGTCAACTACCCCTCAACATGGCTTGGGCGCTGATCTGTTGGTTCCTCTAAGCAAAGAGGCACATTGAGGCGAGTTGACATAATTGTTTCCGAATAAAAATTGGACTTTTCCGGACATTTTCCGGCGATTTAATGGTCCGACCTCCCGGTGAGAAAGTGGCGGCCCCGTGGGGGGTCGGCAACAATTATGTCAACTACCCCTCAACATTGCTTGGGCGCTAATGCTCCAAGTCCAACTGTGTCGAATCGCTGAGACAGGCACTTTGAAGCGAGTTGACAAAGTTGATGTTAAAGAAAAATCGGACTTTTCCAGACATTTTTCGGCGATTTAATGGTCCGACTTTCCGCTGAGCAAGTGGCGGCCCCGTCAAGGGTCGGCAACAATTATGTCAACTACCCCTCAACATGGCTTGGGCGCTAATGCTCCAAGTCCAACTGTGTCGAATCGCTGAGACAGGCACTTTGAAGCGAGTTGACAAAATTGATGCCAACTGAAAATCGAACTTTTCCGGACATTTTCCGGCGATTTAATGGTCCGACCTCCCGCTGAGAGAGTGGCGGCCCCGTCGGGGGTCGGTTGCAATTATGTCAACTACCCCTCAACATGGCTTAGGCGCTAATGCTCCAAGTCCAACTGTGTCGAATCGCTAAGACAGGCACTTTAAAGCGAGTTGACAAAATTGTTTCCGAATAAAAATCGGACTTCTCCGGACATTTCCTGGCGATTTAATGGTCCGACCACCCGCTAAGAAAGTGGCGGCCCCGTCGGGGGTCGGCAACAATTATGTCAACTACCCCTCAACATGGCTTGGGCGCTATTGCTCCAAGTCCAACTGTGTCGAATCGCTGAGACAGGCACTTTAAAGCGAGTTGACAAAATTGATTTTAAAGAAAAATCGGACTTTTCCGGACATTTTCCGGCGATTTAATGGTCCGACCTCCCGCTGAGAAAGGGGCGGCCCCGTCGGGGG
Source organism: Odontothrips loti (assembly GCA_038380765.1). Lineage (NCBI taxonomy): Eukaryota > Metazoa > Arthropoda > Insecta > Thysanoptera > Thripidae > Odontothrips > Odontothrips loti. Next base: position 4,078,567 of record CM076251.1, on the reverse strand, counting down.
TCGGCAACAATTATGTCAACTACCCCTCAAAATGGCTTGGGCGCTAATGCTCCAAGTCCAACTGTGTCGCATCGCTGAGACAGGCACTTTGAAGCGAGTTGACAAAATTGATGTTAAAGAAAAATCGGACTTTTCCGGACATTTTCCGGCGATTTAATGGTCCGACCTCCCGCTGAGAAAGTAGCGGCCCCGTCGGGGGTCGGCAACAATTATGTCAACTACCACTCAACATGGCTTGGGCGCTAATGCTCCAAGTCCAACTGTGTCGAATCGCTGAGACAGGCACTTTGAAGCGAGTTGACAAAATTGATGTTAAAGAAAAATCGGACTTTTCCGGACATTTTCTGGCGATTTTATGATCCGACCTCCCGCTGAGAGAGTGGCGGCCCCGTCGGGGGTCGGCAACAATTATGTCAACTACCCCTCAACATGGCTTGGGCGCTAATGCTCCAAGTCCAACTGTGTCGAATCGCTAAGACAGGCACTTTGAAGCGAGTTGACAAAATTGTTTCCGAGTGAAAATCGAACTTTTCCGGACATTTTCCGGCGATTTAATTGTCTGACCTTCCGCTGAGAGAGTGGCGGCCCCGTCGGGGGTCGGCAACAATTATGTCAACTACCCCTCAACATGGCTTGGGCGCTAATGCTCCAAGTCCAACTGTGTCTAATCGCTGAGACAGGCACTTTAAAGCGAGTTGACAAAATTGATGCCAACTGAAAATCGAACTTTTCCGGACATTTTCCGGCGATTTAATGGTCCGCTCTCCCGCTGAGAAAGTGGCGGCCCCGTCAGGGGTCGGCAACAATTATGTCAACTACCCCTCAACATGGCTTGGGCGCTGATCTGTTGGTTTCTCTAAGCAAATAGGCACATTGAGGCGAGTTGACAAAATTGTTTCCGAATGAAAATCGGACTTTTCCGGACATTTTCCGGCGATTTAATGGTCCGACCTCCCGCTGAGAAAGTAGCGGCCCCGTCGGGGGTTGGCAACAATTATGTCAACTACCACTCAACATGGCTTGGGCGCTAATGCTCCAAGCCCAACTGTGTCGAATCGCTGAGACAGGCACTTTAAAGCGAGTTGACAAAATTGATGTTAAAGAAAAATCGGACTTTTCCAGACATTTTTCGGCGATTTAATGGTCTGACCTTCCGCTGAGAAAGTGGCGGCCCCGTCAGGGGTCGGCAACAATTATGTCAACTACCCCTCAACATGGCTTGGGCGCTGATCTGTTGGTTTCTCTAAGCAAATAGGCACATTGAGGCGAGTTGACAAAATTGTTTCCGAATGAAAATCGGACTTTTCCGGACATTTTCCGGCGATTTTATGCTCCGACCTCCCGCTAAGAAAGTGGCGGCCCCGTCGGGGGTCGGCAACAATTATGTCAACTACCCCTCAACATGGCTTGGGCGCTATTGCTCCGAGACCAACTTTGTCGAATCGCTGAGACAGGCACTTTGAAGCGAGTTGACAAAATTGATGTGAAAGAAAAATCGGACTTTCTCGGACATTTTCCGGCGATTTAATGGTCTGACCTCCTGCTAAGTGAGTGGCGGCCCCGTCGGAGGTCGGTAACAATTATGTCAACTACCCCTCAACATGGCTTGGGCGCTAATGCTCCAAGTCCAACTGTGTCGAATCGCTGAGACAGGCACTTTAAAGCGAGTTGACAAAATTGATGCCAACTGAAAATCGAACTTTTCCGGACATTTTCCGGCGATTTAATGGTCCGACCTCCCGCTGAGAAAGTGGCGGCCCCGTCAGGGGTCGGCAACAATTATGTCAACTACCCCTCAACATGGCTTGGGCGCTGATCTGTTGGTTTCTCTAAGCAAATAGGCACATTGAGGCGAGTTGACAAAATTGTTTCCGAATGAAAATCGGACTTTTCCGGACATTTTCCGGCGATTTAATGGTCTGACCTCCCGCTGAGAAAGTAGCGGCCCCGTCGGGGGTCGGCAACAATTATGTCAACTACCACTCAACATGGCTTGGGCGCTAATGCTCCAAGTCCAACTGTGTCGAATCGCTGAGACAGGCACTTTAAAGCGAGTTGACAAAATTGATGTTAAAGAAAAATCGGACTTTTCCAGACATTTTTCGGCGATTTAATGGTCTGACCTTCCGCTGAGAAAGTGGCGGCCCCGTCGGGGGTCGGCAACAATTATGTCAACTACCCCTCAACTTGGATGTAGCGCTGATCTGTTGGTTTCTCTAAGCAAAAAGGCACATTGAGGCGAGTTGACAAAATTGTTTCCGAATGAAAATCGGACTTTTCTGGACATTTTCCGGCGATTTTATGCTCCGACCTCCCGGTAAGAAAATGGCGGCCCCGTCGGGAGTCGGCAACAATTATGTTAACTACCCCTTAACATGGCTTGGGCGCTATTGCTCCGAGACCAACTGTGTCGAATCGCTGAGACAGGCACTTTGAAGCGAGTTGACAAAATTGATGTGAAAGAAAAATCGGACTTTTCCGGACATTTTCCGGCGATTTAATGGTCTGACCTTCCGCTGAGTGATCGGCGGCCCCGTCGGGGGTCGGTAACAGTTATGTCAACTACCACTCAACATGGCTTGGGCGCTAATGCTCCAAGTCCAACTGTGTCGAATCGCTGAGACAGGCACTTTGAAGCGAGTTGACAAAATTGATGTTAAAGAAAAATCGGACTTTTCCGGACATTTTCTGGCGATTTTATGATCCGACCTCCCGCTGAGAGAGTGGCGGCCCCGTCGGGGGTCGGCAACAATTATGTCAACTACCCCTCAACATGGCTTGGGCGCTAATGCTCCAAGTCCAACTGTGTCGAATCGCTAAGACAGGCACTTTGAAGCGAGTTGACAAAATTGTTTCCGAGTGAAAATCGAACTTTTCCGGACATTTTCCGGCGATTTAATTGTCTGACCTTCCGCTGAGAGAGTGGCGGCCCCGTCGGGGGTCGGCAACAATTATGTCAACTACCCCTCAACATGGCTTGGGCGCTATTGCTCCAAGTCCAACTGTGTCGAATCGCTGAGACAGGCACTTTAAAGCGAGTTGACAAAATTGATTTTAAAGAAAAATCGGACTTTTCCGGACATTTTCCGGCGATTTAATGGTCCGACCTCCCGCTGAGAAAGGGGCGGCCCCGTCGGGGGTCGGCAACAATTATGTCAACTACCCCTCAAAATGGCTTGGGCGCTAATGCTCCAAGTCCAACTGTGTCGCATCGCTGAGACAGGCACTTTGAAGCGAGTTGACAAAATTGATGTTAAAGAAAAATCGGACTTTTCCGGACATTTTCCGGCGATTTAATGGTCCGACCTCCCGCTGAGAAAGTGGCGGCCCCGTCGGGGGTCGGCAACAATTATGTCAACTACCACTCAACATGGCTTGGGCGCTAATGCTCCAAGTCCAACTGTGTCGAATCGCTGAGACAGGCACTTTGAAGCGAGTTGACAAAATTGATGTTAAAGAAAAATCGGACTTTTCCGGACATTTTCTGGCGATTTTATGATCCGACCTCCCGCTGAGAGAGTGGCGGCCCCGTCGGGGGTCGGCAACAATTATGTCAACTACCCCTCAACATGGCTTGGGCGCTAATGCTCCAAGTCCAACTGTGTCGAATCGCTAAGACAGGCACTTTGAAGCGAGTTGACAAAATTGTTTCCGAGTGAAAATCGAACTTTTCCGGACATTTTCCGGCGATTTAATTGTCTGACCTTCCGCTGAGAGAGTGGCGGCCCCGTCGGGGGTCGGCAACAATTATGTCAACTACCCCTCAACATGGCTTGGGCGCTAATGCTCCAAGTCCAACTGTGTCAAATCGCTGAGACAGGCACTTTAAAGCGAGTTGACAAAATTGATGCCAACTGAAAATCGAACTTTTCCGGACATTTTCCGGCGATTTAATGGTCCGCTCTCCCGCTGAGAAAGTGGCGGCCCCGTCAGGGTCGGCAACAATTATGTCAACTACCCCTCAACATGGCTTGGGCGCTGATCTGTTGGTTTCTCTAAGCAAATAGGCACATTGAGGCGAGTTGACAAAATTGTTTCCGAATGAAAATCGGACTTTTCCGGACATTTTCCGGCGATTTAATGGTCCGACCTCCCGCTGAGAAAGTAGCGGCCCCGTCGGGGGTTGGCAACAATTATGTCAACTACCACTCAACATGGCTTGGGCGCTAATGCTCCAAGCCCAACTGTGTCGAATCGCTGAGACAGGCACTTTAAAGCGAGTTGACAAAATTGATGTTAAAGAAAAATCGGACTTTTCCAGACATTTTTCGGCGATTTAATGGTCTGACCTTCCGCTGAGAAAGTGGCGGCCCCGTCGGGGGTCGGCAACAATTATGTCAACTACCCCTCAACATGGCTTGGGCGCTGATCTGTTGGTTTCTCTAAGCAAATAGGCACATTGAGGCGAGTTGACAAAATTGTTTCCGAATGAAAATCGGACTTTTCCGGACATTTTCCGGCGATTTTATGCTCCGACCTCCCGCTAAGAAAGTGGCGGCCCCGTCGGGGGTCGGCAACAATTATGTCAACTACCCCTCAACATGGCTTGGGCGCTATTGCTCCGAGACCAACTTTGTCGAATCGCTGAGACAGGCACTTTGAAGCGAGTTGACAAAATTGATGTGAAAGAAAAATCGGACTTTCTCGGACATTTTCCGGCGATTTAATGGTCTGACCTCCTGCTAAGTGAGTGGCGGCCCCGTCGGAGGTCGGTAACAATTATGTCAACTACCCCTCAACATGGCTTGGGCGCTAATGCTCCAAGTCCAACTGTGTCGAATCGCTGAGACAGGCACTTTAAAGCGAGTTGACAAAATTGATGCCAACTGAAAATCGAACTTTTCCGGACATTTTCCGGCGATTTAATGGTCCGACCTCCCGCTGAGAAAGTGGCGGCCCCGTCAGGGGTCGGCAACAATTATGTCAACTACCCCTCAACATGGCTTGGGCGCTGATCTGTTGGTTTCTCTAAGCAAATAGGCACATTGAGGCGAGTTGACAAAATTGTTTCCGAATGAAAATCGGACTTTTCCGGACATTTTCCGGCGATTTAATGGTCTGACCTCCCGCTGAGAAAGTAGCGGCCCCGTCGGGGGTCGGCAACAATTATGTCAACTACCACTCAACATGGCTTGGGCGCTAATGCTCCAAGTCCAACCGTGTCGAATCGCTGAGACAGGCACTTTAAAGCGAGTTGACAAAATTGATGTTAAAGAAAAATCGGACTTTTCCAGACATTTTTCGGCGATTTAATGGTCTGACCTTCCGCTGAGAAAGTGGCGGCCCCGTCGGGGGTCGGCAACAATTATGTCAATTACCCCTCAACTTGGATGTAGCGCTGATCTGTTGGTTTCTCTAAGCAAAAAGGCACATTGAGGCGAGTTGACAAAATTGTTTCCGAATGAAAATCGGACTTTTCTGGACATTTTCCGGCGATTTTATGCTCCGACCTCCCGGTAAGAAAATGGCGGCCCCGTCGGGAGTCGGCAACAATTATGTTAACTACCCCTTAACATGGCTTGGGCGCTATTGCTCCGAGACCAACTGTGTCGAATCGCTGAGACAGGCACTTTGAAGCGAGTTGACAAAATTGATGTGAAAGAAAAATCGGACTTTTCCGGACATTTTCCGGCGATTTAATGGTCTGACCTTCCGCTGAGTGATCGGCGGCCCCGTCGGGGTCGGTAACAGTTATGTCAACTACCCCTCAACATGGCTTGGGCGCTAATGCTCCAAGTCCAACTGTGTCGAATCGCTCAGACAGGCACTTTAAAGCGAGTTGACAAAATTGATGCCAACTGAAAATCGAACTTTTCCGGACATTTTCCGGCGATTTAATGGTCCGACCTCCCGCTGAGAAAGTGGCGGCCCCGTCGGGGGTCGGCAACAATTATGTCAACTACCCCTCAACATGGCTTGGGCGCTGATCTGTTGGTTTCTCTAAGCAAATAGGCACATTGAGGCGAGTTGACAAAATTGTTTCCGAATAAAAATCGGACTTTTCCGGACATTTTCCGGCGATTTAATGGTCCGACCTCCCGCTGAGAAAGTAGCGGCCCCGTCGGGGGTCGGCAACAATTATGTCAACTACCCCTCAACATTGCTTGGGCGCTAATGCTCCAAGTCCAACTGTGTCGAATCGCTGAGACAGGCACTTTGAAGCGAGTTGACAAAGTTGATGTTAAAGAAAAATCGGACTTTTCCAGACATTTTTCGGCGATTTAATGGTCCGACTTTCCGCTGAGCAAGTGGCGGCCCCGTCAAGGGTCGGCAACAATTATGTCAACTACCCCTCAACATGGCTTGGGCGCTAATGCTCCAAGTCCAACTGTGTCGAATCGCTGAGACAGGCACTTTGAAGCGAGTTGACAAAATTGATGCCAACTGGAAATCGAACTATTCTGGACAATTTCCGGCGATTTAATGGTCCGACCTCCCGCTGAGAGAGTGGCGGCCCCGTCGGGGGTCGGTTGCAATTATGTCAACTACCCCTCAACATGGCTTAGGCGCTAATGCTCCAAGTCCAACTGTGTCGAATCGCTAAGACAGGCACTTTAAAGCGAGTTGACAAAATTGTTTCCGAATGAAAATCGGACTTCTCCGGACATTTCCTGGCGATTTAATGGTCCGACCACCCGCTAAGAAAGTGGCGGCCCCGTCGGGGGTCGGCAACAATTATGTCAACTACCCCTCAACATGGCTTGGGCGCTGATCTGTTGGTTTCTCTAAGCAAATAGGCACATTGAGGCGAGTTGACAAAATTGTTTCCGAATGAAAATCGGACTTTTCCGGACATTTCCTGGCGATTTAATGGTCCGACCTCACGCTGAGAAAGTGGCGGCCCCGTCGGGGGTCGGCAACAATTATGTCAACTACCCCTCAACATGGCTTGGGCGCTGATCTGTTGGTTTCTCTAAGCAAATAGGCACATTGAGGCGAGTTGACAAAATTGTTTCTGAATGAAAATCGGACTTTTCCGGACATTTTCCGGCGATTTAATGGTCCGACCTCCCGCTGAGAAAGTAGCGGCCCCGTCGGGGGTCGGCAACAATTATGTCAACTACCCCTCAACATGGCTTGGGCGCTAATGCTCCAAGTCCAACTGTGTCGAATCGCTGAGACAGGCACTTTGAAGCGAGTTGACAAAGTTGATGTTAAAGAAAAATCGGACTTTTCCAGACATTTTTCGGCGATTTAATGGTCCGACTTCCCGCTGAGCAAGTGGCGGCCCCGTCAGGGGTCGGCAACAATTATGTCAACTACCCCTCAACATGGCTTGGGCGCTAATGCTCCAAGTCCAACTGTGTCGAATCGCTGAGACAGGCACTTTGAAGCGAGTTGACAAAATTGATGTTAAAAAAAAATCGGACTTTTCCGGACATTTTTCGGCGATTTAATGCTCTGACCTCCCGCTGAGAAAGTGGCGGCCCCCTGGGGGGTCGGCAACAATTATGTCAACTACCCCTCAACTTGGCTGTGGCGCTGATCTGTTGGTTCTCTAAGCAAAGAGGCACATTAAGGCGAGTTGACAAAATTATTTCCGAATAAAAATCGAACTTTTCCGGACATTTTCCGGCGATTTAATTGTCTGACCTTCCGCTGAGAAAGTGGCGGCCCCGTCGGGGGTCGGCAACAATTATGTCAACTACCCCTCAACATGGCTTGGGCGCTAATGCTCCAAGTCCAACTGTGTCGAATCGCTGAGACAGGCACTTTGAAGCGAGTTGACAAAATTGATGTTAAAGAAAAATCGGACTTTTCCGGACATTTTCCGGCGATTTAATGCTCTGACCTCCCGCTGAGAAAGTGGCGGCCCCCTGGGGGTCGGCAACAATTATGTCAACTACCCGTCAACTTGGCTGTGGCTCTGATCTGTTGGTTTCTCTAAGCAAAAAGGCACATTGAGGCGAGTTGACAAAATTGTTTCCGAATGAAGGTCGGACTTTTCCGGACACTTTCCGGCGATTTTATGCTCCGACCTCCCGCTAAGAAAGTGGCGGCCCCGTCGGGGGTCGGCAACAATTATGTCAACTACCCCTCAACATGGCTTGGGCGCTATTGCTCCGAGTCCAACTGTGTCGAATCGCTGAGACAGGCACTTTAAAGCGAGTTGACAAAATTGATGCCAACTGAAAATCGAACTTTTCCGGACATTTTTTGGCGATTTAATGGTCCGACCTCCCGCTGAGAAAGTGGCGGCCCCGTCGGGGGTCGGTAACAATTATGTCAACTACCCCTCAACATGGCTTGGGCGCTAATGCTCCAAGTCCAACTGTGTCGAATCGCTGAGACAGGCACTTTAAAGCGAGTTGACAAAATTGTTTCCGAATGAAAATCGGACTTTTCCGGACATTTCCTGGCGATTTAATGGTCAGACCTCCCGCTGAGAAAGTGGCGGCCCCGTCGGGGGTCGGCAACAATTATGTCAACTACCCCTCAACATGGCTTGGGCGCTGATCTGTTGGTTTCTCTAAGCAAATAGGCACATTGAGGCGAGTTGACAAAATTGTTTCCGAATGAAAATCGGACTTTTCTGGACATTTCCTAGCGATTTAATGGTCCGACCTCCCGCTGAGAAAGTGGCGGCCCCGTCGGGGGTCGGGAACAATTATGTCAACTACCCCTCAACATGGCTTGGGCGCTGATCTGTTGGTTTCTCTAAGCAAATAGGCACATTGAGGCGAGTTGACAAAATTGTTTTCGAATGAAAATCGGGTTTTTCCAGACATTTTTCGGCGATTTAATGGTCCGACTTCCCGCTGAGCAAGTGGCGGCCCCGTCAGGGGTCGGCAACAATTATGTCAACTACCCCTCATCATGGCTTGGGCGCTAATGCTCCAAGTCCAACTGTGTCGAATCGCTGAGACAGGCACTTTGAAGCGAGTTGACAAAATTGATGTTAAAGAAAAATCGGACTTTTCCGGACATTTTCCGCTGATTTAATGCTCCGACCTCACGCTGAGAAAGTGGCGGCCCCGTCGGGGGTCGGCAACAATTATGTCAACTACCCCTTAACTTGGCTGTGGCGCTGGTCTGTTTGTTTCTCTAAGCAAAGAGGCACATTAAGGCGAGTTGACAAAATTTTTTCCGAATAAAAATCGAACTTTTCCGGACATTTTCCGGCGATTTAATGGTCTGACCTTCCGCTGAGAAAGTGGCGGCCCCGTCGGGGGTCGGCAACAATTATGTCAACTACCCCTCAACATGGCTTGGGCGCTAATGCTCCAAGTCCAACTGTGTCGAATCGCTGAGACAGGCACTTTGAAGCGAGTTGACAAAATTGATGTTAAAGAAAAATCGGACTCTTCCGGACATTTTTCGGCGATTTAATGCTCTGACCTCCCGCTGAGAAAGTGGCGGCCCCCTGGGGGGTCGGCAACAATTATGTCAACTACCCCTCAACTTGGCTGTGGCGCTGATCTGTTGGTTTCTCTAAGCAAAGAGGCACATTGAGGCGAGTTGACAAAATTGTTTCTGAATGAAAATCGGACTTTTCCGGACATTTTCCGGCGATTTAATGGTCCGACCTCCCGCTGAGAAAGTAGCGGCCCCGTCGGGGGTCGGCAACAATTATGTCAACTACCCCTCAACATGGCTTGGGCGCTAATGCTCCAAGTCCAACTGTGTCGAATCGCTGAGACAGGCACTTTGAAGCGAGTTGACAAAATTGATGTTAAAGAAAAATCGGACTTTTCCGGACATTTTCCGGCGATTTAATGCTCTGACCTCCCGCTGAGAAAGTGGCGGCCCCCTGGGGGGTCGGCAACAATTATGTCAACTACCCCTCAACTTGGCTGTGGCTCTGATCTGTTGGTTTCTCTAAGCAAAGAGGCACATTGAGGCGAGTTGACAAAATTGTTTCCGAATGAAAATCGGACTTTTCCGGACATTTTCCGGCGATTTTATGCTCCGACCTCCCGCTAAGAAAGTGGCGGCCCCGTCGGGGGTCGGCAACAATTATGTCAACTACCCCTCAACATGGCTTGGGCGCTATTGCTCCAAGTCCAACTGTGTCGAATCGCTGAGACAGGCACTTTGAAGCGAGTTGACAAAATTGATGCCAACTGAAAATCGAACTTTTCCGGACATTTTCCGGCGATTTAATGGTCCGACCTCCCGCTGAGAAAGTGGCGGCCCCGTCGGGGGTCGGCAACAATTATGTCAACTACCCCTCAACATGGCTTGGGCGCTGATCTGTTGGTTTCTCTAAGCAAATAGGCACATTGAGGCGAGTTGACAAAATTGTTTCCGAATGAAAATCGGACTTTTCCGGACATTTCCTGGCGATTTAATGGTCCGACCTCACGCTGAGAAAGTGGCGGCCCCGTCGGGGGTCGGCAACAATTATGTCAACTACCCCTCAACATGGCTTGGGCGCTGATCTGTTGGTTTCTCTAAGCAAATAGGCACATTGAGGCGAGTTGACAAAATTGTTTCTGAATGAAAATCGGACTTTTCCGGACATTTTCCGGCGATTTCATGGTCCGACCTCCCGCTGAGAAAGTAGCGGCCCCGTCGGGGGTCGGCAACAATTATGTCAACTACCCCTCAACATGGCTTGGGCGCTAATGCTCCAAGTCCAACTGTGTCGAATCGCTGAGACAGGCACTTTGAAGCGAGTTGACAAAGTTGATGTTAAAGAAAAATCGGACTTTTCCAGACATTTTTCGGCGATTTAATGGTCCGACTTCCCGCTGAGCAAGTGGCGGCCCCGTCAAGGGTCGGCAACAATTATGTCAACTACCCCTCAACATGGCTTGGGCGCTAATGCTCCAAGTCCAACTGTGTCGAGTCGCTGAGACAGGCACTTTGAAGCGAGTTGACAAAATTAATGTTAAAAAAAAAAATCGGACTTTTCCGGACATTTTTCGGCGATTTAATGCTCTGACCTCCCGCTGAGAAAGTGGCGGCCCCCTCGGGGGTCGGCAACAATTATGTCAACTACCCCTCAACTTGGCTGTGGCGCTGATCTGTTGGTTTCTCTAAGCAAAGAGGCACATTAAGGCGAGTTAACAAAATTGTTTCCGAATAAAAGTCGGACTTTTCCGGACATTTTTCGGCGATTTAATGGTCTGACCTTCCGCTGAGAAAGTGGCGGCCCCGTCGGGGGTCGGCAACAATTATGTCAACTACCCCTCAACATGGCTTGGGCGCTAATGCTCCAAGTCCAACTGTGTCGAATCGCTGAGACAGGCACTTTGAAGCGAGTTGACAAAATTGATGTTAAAGAAAAATCGGACTTTTCCGGACATTTTCCGGCGATTTAATGCTCTGACCTCCCGCTGAGAAAGTGGCGGCCCCCTGGGGGGTCGGCAACAATTATGTCAACTACCCCTCAACTTGGCTGTGGCTCTGATCTGTTGGTTTCTCTAAGCAAAAAGGCACATTGAGGCGAGTTGACAAAATTGTTTCCGAATGAAGGTCGGACTTTTCCGGACATTTTCCGGCGATTTTATGCTCCGACCTCCCGCTAAGAAAGTGGCGGCCCCGTCGGGGGTCGGCAACAATTATGTCAACTACCCCTCAACATGGCTTGGGCGCTATTGCTCCGAGTCCAACTGTGTCGAATCGCTGAGACAGGCACTTTGAAGCGAGTTGACAAAATTGATGCCAACTGAAAATCGAAGTTTTCCGGACATTTTCCGGCGATTTAATGGTCCGACCTCCCGCTGAGAAAGTGGCGGCCCCGTCGGGGGTCGGCAACAATTATGTCAACTACCCCTCAACATGGCTTGGGCGCTAATGCTCCAAGTCCAACTGTGTCGAATCGCTGAGACAGGCACTTTAAAGCGAGTTGACAAAATTGATTCCGAATGAAAATCGGACTTTTCCGGACATTTCCTGGCGATTTAATGGTCCGACCTCACGCTGAGAAAGTTGCGGCCCCGTCGGGGGTCGGCAACAATTATGTCAACTACCCTTCAACATGGCTTGGGCGCTGATCTGTTGGTTTCTCTAAGCAAATAGGCACATTGAGGCGAGTTGACAAAATTGTTTCCGAATGAAAATTTGGACTTTTCCGGACATTTTCCGGCGATTTAATGGTCCGACCTCCCGCTGAGAAAGTAGCGGCCCCGTCGGGGGTCGGCAACAATTATGTCAACTACCCCTCAACATGGCTTGGGCGCTAATGCTCCAAGTCCAACTGTGTCGAATCGCTGAGACAGGCACTTTGAAGCGAGTTGACAAAGTTGATGTTAAAGAAAAATCGGACTTTTCCGGACATTTTCCGCTGATTTAATGCTCCGACCTCACGCTGAGAAAGTGGCGGCCCCGTCGGGGCACCACAGTGAACTTTACCGTAGGTTTACGGTGCCTAACGTTTTGTCGTGTTGTCTTGCTACATCAGCATACATCGCCAGTGTCGTAGCCTGCAAATTAGGGATTTAAAAATACCGGTAAGATTCAATCTTACGGTAAGATACGGAAAGATTGGTAAGTTACGGGTATTTTTGGTAATAATGAGAAAGATTGATTTACAGCGGGTATTTGTTAAAATAGTATGTGTTTCTACGTTTTTCCACGTAACAGTAGTCAATCAGAGTCAATCCTGGCAATTCTTGATGTGTTAGAACACTTCAGACGTTTCATCACTTGAAATATAGGTTTGTGTCAGAATTAAGGATTGTGTATGGCTACGGTTGTCTTCTAGCGAGAAGTCAGATAATTGCTTGAACATGCAAAAATAATAATGAAGGATGCGTTTTAGAGTAGATTCAGCCTTTGCAGTGACGGCAAGGACCAAAAAGTACCCTTTTCACTACTTGGAACAGCAAGCACAGCTAATTTTCAGAGTTTTGCAAGTCTGAATATTACCGAAAAATACCACTTTTTTCGAGGTCGGGTAATATTACCGTAAGTAACGGTAACTTACCGAATCTTACCGGTAATATTACCGGCCTTTAAATCCCTACTGCAAATGCAAACGCATCAAGTCCTTACGCTTGTCCTTTCAAAAATAGTATTGGCAGAGGACAACGTGGGCAGCTATCGTTGCCAGTCGTGATGACGGTGATGCTCGGGTAAGAAAATATCGCGTGCTCATACGATATGGAAATAATGGAACAAGATTTGAAAGAAAATCTCTCAGCGCCTTTGAAAGAAATGCTACGATCCGTGAATACGAAAATTTCGTGGGGTTTCAAGGATACAAGCGCATCGTCATGTGGTTTGTTGATCCTGAGGCTGATGCCATTTACGCAAGGTACGCAATTTGAATAGACATTTCAAGTTTCCTCTAACCATCCATTCTGGTTCTACAAAAAAAAAAGGACAACCATAAAAATGAAAATACTGTTACACCTCGTGAAATACTACCAGGCCTGAACCGTGCAGATTCGCATTGGGCGAGTCCTAATCACCTACAACAGCTGCGTTGTGCAATGCAGCTCAAACCGACCGGGAACATTTTTGTCACGTACCCCTGAACTTTGGACTTAGGCTGCCACAGATGGCATCTTGGCCAGGGAAAGGACTTTCAAGTCGTGTGACAAAAATCTTTCCAGGTATAATTTCTAGTTTTCTCTGCATTTTCCAGCGGTTCCATGCTCTGTCTGTCTGCTGAAAGAGTGGCGTAGCTGAAATCGACCGGGAACATTTTTGTCACGTACCCCTGGACATTGGACTTCGCCTGCCAGAGATTGCAATTTGGCCAGGGGAGGCACTTTCAAGTCGTGTGATAAAAATCTTCCCGGTTGAAAATTCGAGTTTTCTCTGCATTTTCTAGCGGTTCTATGCTTCGTCTGTCTGCTGGAGAAGTGGCGTAGCTGAAATTGAGAGTTAAGATTTTTGTCATTCCTCTGAACCTTGAACTTTGACCCCCAGCCAACTAAGACGCCAAATAAAAATTTCTAGTTTTCTCTGCATTTTCCAGCGGTTCCATGCTTTGACTGTCTGCTGAAACAGTGGCGTAGCTAAAATCGACCGGGAACATTTTTGTCACGTACCCCTGAACTTTGGACTTTGGCTGCCAGCGAATGCATTTTGGCCAGGGGAGGCACTTTCAAGTCGTGTGACAAAAATCTTCCCAGGTGAAAATTCTAGTTTTCTCTGCATTTTCCAGCGGTTCCGCGCTCTGTTTGTCTGCTGAAAGAGTGGCGTAGCTAAAATCGACCGGGAACATTTTTGTCACGTACCCCTGAACTTTGGACTTTGGCTGACAGAGAATGCATTTCGGCCAGGGGAGGCACTTCCAGGTCGTGTGACAAAAATCTTCCCAGGCGAAATTTCTAGTTTTCTCTGCATTTTCTAGCGGTTATATGCTTCGTCTGTCTGCTGAAAAAGTGGCGTAGCTAAAATCGACCGGGAACATTTTTGTCACGTACCCCTGAACATTGGACTTCGCCTGCCAGAGATTGCAATTTGGCCAGAGGAGGCACTTTAAGGCGAGTTGACAAAATTGTTTCCGAGTGAAAATCGGACTTTTCCGGACATTTTCCGGCGATTTAATGGTCCGACCTTCCGCTGAGAAAGTGGCGGCCCCGTCGGGGGTCGGCAACAATTATGTCAACTACCCCTCAACATGGCTTGGGCGCTAATGCTCCAAGTCCAACTGTGTCGAATCGCTGAGACAGGCACTTTGAAGCGAGTTGACAAAGTTGATGTTAAAGAAAAATCGTACTTTTCTAGACATTTTTCAGCGATTTAATGGTCCGACTTCCCGCTGAGCAAGTGGCGGCCCCGTCAGGGGTCGGCAACAATTATGTCAACTACCCCTCAACATGGCTTGGGCGCTAATGCTCCAAGTCCAACTGTGTCGAATCGCTGAGACAGGCACTTTGAAGCGAGTTGACAAAATTGATGTTAAAGAAAAATCGGACTTTTCCGGACATTTTCCGGCGATTTAATGCTCCGACCTCACGCTGAGAAAGTGGCGGCCCCGTCGGGGGTCGGCAACAATTATGTCAACTACCCCTTAACTTGGCTGTGGCGCTGATCTGTTGGTTTCTCTAAGCAAAGAGGCACATTAAGGCGAGTTGACAAAATTGTTTCCGAATAAAAATCGAACTTTTCCGGACATTTTCCGGCGATTTAATGGTCCGACCTTCCGCTGAGAAAGTGGCGGCCCCGTCGGGGGTCGGCAACAATTATGTCAACTACCCCTCAACATGGCTTGGGCGCTAATGCTCCAAGTCCAACTGTGTCGAATCGCTGAGACAGGCACTTTGAAGCGAGTTGACAAAATTGATGTTAAAGAAAAATCGGACTTTTCCGGACATTTTTCGGCGATTTAATGCTCTGACCTCCCGCTGAGAAAGTGGCGGCCCCCTGAGGGGTCGGCAACAATTATGTCAACTACCCCTCAACTTGGCTGTGGCGCTGATCTGTTGGTTTCTCTAAGCAAAGAGGCACATTGAGGCGAGTTGACAAAATTGTTTCCGAATGAAAATCGGACTTTTCCGGACATTTTCCGGCGAATTAATGGTCCGACCTCCCGCTGAGAAAGTAGCGGCCCCGTCGGGGGTCGGCAACAATTATGTCAACTACCCCTCAACATGGCTTGGGCGCTAATGCTCCAAGTCCAACTGTGTCGAATCGCTGAGACAGGCACTTTGAAGCGAGTTGACAAAATTGATGTTAAAGAAAAATCGGACTTTTCCGGACATTTTCCGGTGATTTAATGCTCCGACCTCCCGCTGAGAGAGTGGCGGCCCCGTCGGGGGTCGGTAACAATTATGTCAACTACCCCTCAACATGGCTTGGGCGCTAATGCAAGTCCAACTGTGTCGAATCGCTGAGACAGACACTTTAAAGCGAGTTGACAAAATTGTTTCCGAATGAAAATCGGACTTTTCCGGACATTTCCTGGCGATTTAATGGTCCGACCTCCCGCTGAGAAAGTGGCGGCCCCGTCGGGGGTCGGCAACAATTATGTCAACTACCCCTCAACATGGCTTGGGCGCTAATGCTCCAAGTCCAACTGTGTCGAATCGCTGAGACAGGCACTTTGAAGCGAGTTGACAAAATTGATGTTAAAGAAAAATCGGACTTTTCCGGACATTTTCCGGCGATTTAATGCTCTGACCTCCCGCTGAGAAAGTGGCGGCCCCCTGGGGGGTCGGCAACAATTATGTCAACTACCCCTCAACTTGGCTGTGGCTCTGATCTGTTGGTTTCTCTAAGCAAAGAGGCACATTGAGGCGAGTTGACAAAATTGTTTCCGAATGAAAATCGGACTTTTCCGGACATTTTCCGGCGATTTTATGCTCCGACCTCCCGCTAAGAAAGTGGCGGCCCCGTCGGGGGTCGGCAACAATTATGTCAACTACCCCTCAACATGGCTTGGGCGCTATTGCTCCGAGTCCAACTGTGTCGAATCGCTGAGACAGGCACTTTGAAGCGAGTTGACAAAATTGATGCCAACTGAAAATCGAACTTTTCCGGACATTTTCCGGCGATTTAATGGTCCGACCTCCCGCTGAGAGAGTGGCGGCCCCGTCGGGGGTCGGTAACAATTATGTCAACTACCCCTCAACATGGCTTGGGCGCTAATGCTCCAATCCAACTGTGTCGAATCGCTGAGACAGGCACTTTAAAGCGAGTTGACAAAATTGTTTCCGAATGAAAATCGGACTTTTCCGGACATTTCCTGGCGATTTAATGGTCCAACCTCACGCTGAGAAAGTTGCGGCCCCGTCGGGGGTCGGCAACAATTATGTCAACTACCCTTCAACATGGCTTGGGCGCTGATCTGTTGGTTTCTCTAAGCAAATAGGCACATTGAGGCGAGTTGACAAAATTGTTTCCGAATGAAAATCGGACTTTTCCGGACATTTTCCGGCGATTTAATGGTCCGACCTCCCGCTGAGAAAGTAGCGGCCCCGTCGGGGGTCGGCAACAATTATGTCAACTACCCCTCAACATGGCTTGGGCGCTAATGCTCCAAGTCCAACTGTGTCGAATCGCTGAGACAGGCACTTTGAAGCGAGTTGACAAAGTTGATGTTAAAGAAAAATCGGACTTTTCCAGACATTTTTCGGCGATTTAATGGTCCGACTTCCCGCTGAGCAAGTGGCGGCCCCGTCAAGGGTCGGCAACAATTATGTCAACTACCCCTCAACATGGCTTGGGCGCTAATGCTTTAAGTCCAACTGTGTCGAATCGCTGAGACAGGCACTTTGAAGCGAGTTGACAAAATTGATGTTAAAGAAAAATCGGACTTTTCCGGACATTTTCCGCTGATTTAATGCTCCGGAGTGGAGGGCACCCGAAGCGGGGCACGCCGGGACGCACACGTCCCGCCCGTGGGAGACAAATCTGCACATACAGATTTAGAGGTCAGTTAACAAGTAGTACGCTGATACCTCAAGTGTCGTGAACATCCAGAGAAACGAATTCTTGATTCAAGCCAAGAACACCGTATTATTAAAGCATTCAAGAATTTAATTCTTGAACGAAGAATATTTCTTGATAACTCTGAGATTGACTTGATTCAAGACAATTTTATTCAATGCTGTTAGTCGAAGAATCTGTTTCTCTGGGTGAATACACCTGTCATCTTCACTAGACACTTTGCGACCGCACGAGTTGTAGGGTGTTTCAAAAAAATTAAATTCCACTGACTCGACCGAATTTGGACACCTGCTGGTCTGCAATGACCGTATGCAAAATTTGAGTGCGATCGGACAACGTTTGCCCGGTGCTCAAGGCGATTGAAGAATTTGGTCCCCTGAGAGATGTCCCAACAGGGCTGCCTTAGCGGCATTCTCGTGCCTTTGCATGTGATCCCAGAAGAGTTAATCTGCACACGAGCGTCCATCATGTTGTTCTGCACCTACTGAGGTGGAAATATCAGTGATCCCGCTACCCACCTCCGCTACACTGCCACAAATGTTAGTGATTCGTAATTATCGCGTTTTCGGATACTTTGAACTTCGGTCATTCATTGTAACTGTGTAGAAAGTGGAGGCCATTCGACAAAGAACTGGCCGAGCCACTTCATGCACTAAGCACACTCGCGTTTGACAGTGCGAATCGGAAAAAGTCTCTCGAGACTGGTTGTACGCCTGGAGGGTAGGCAGGATCTCGACACACGCGTCAGACTGCTGTCTACCCTCCAGGCGCTAGACGGCGTTTTTTCCCTTTTTCAGGAAAATCTAAGTGCGCTTAATGCAGGAAAGGCTGCAACGGCACCCTAATAGGATCTCCCAGAATATATACAAAGCAAGACATTCAAAGCGATGTTCCAGATACTAGAAAAATTAAAATTAGGAATTTAGAACATTTTTGAGCTGTAAACGGTGGATGAGTCGGCGGGTTGCCTTCTTTTCCATCTTAAATGGTACAGGATGCTCTTAAGAACTCACACACCAGGTATCATTGATCTGCGACCAGGTGCGATCGCAAAGAAGGACCGTTAAGTGGCATCGAGGTTCTCACATTATACATGGCACAGAAACTTCGAGCGACTTGAGCACCGGCTAAACGTCGTCCGATCACGCTGCAATTTTGCACACGTTCATTGTAGATAAAGACGCGCCTAAATGCGGTCGAGTCAGTATCAATTTTCATTCTGTGAAACACCCTAACGAGTTGGGTTTTACAAGCCAGATACAGTGTGTTGTTGTCACATTCTTGTGGTAATTTGGTTACGGAATGCATGAAAAAAAAATCCATAAAATTTATAGAGCCTTTTACCGCCAACCATTTGCAGTGTACTGCATTTATTCATGCATTCATGAAAATGAGAGATGTGATTCCAAAACATTGCACACATGGAAACGAAAAACAATGACATCACATCAATTACCTTGGGGTGCATCGGCCGCCTTTGGTGGCGTGGTAGCCCACGCCACCCCCACTGCCAGGATGACAATGGCTGCCACAAGCCAAATACAACGGCAGCAGCTGCGGCCGTTGCCATTTGTCACGGTTATGCTGGAAAGGAAAACGAAAGGATAACGAATAGAACTTCGTTTGTACAAACCGAAAGACAAACCGGCTACACATCCCCCCCCCCCCAAAAAAAAAAAAAAACATATAATAATAATATATATATACGTATATATATAAAAATGAGAAGGCGTGGATGAATGCATTATTTTACGCATGGTCCCAGAACACGCACCATGCAGTAGGTAATGCGTGCACCGCGAGACCTTGGGCTTCAATTTGTAGCCGACGCGCCTTAAACTTTGAAGCCCGACTGGACGCGTCGGTTTGAAGAAGCAGGAAAGCTTTAAACCGCGCGTCCCCACCGATGCTGGCGTTTCCCCCACCACGGCCAGCCGGCGTGGTGGGGGCGCGCACTTTGAAGCTTTTCTGCTTTAATTTGACGCGTCCAACTGGACCTCAAAGCTTGAAGCACGTCGCTTCAAATTGAAGCCCAAGGTCTGGCAGTGTAGTACTGTTTCGCTCCTCAAATTTTGTCCAGCAGTCATCCCCACTACCTTTGCTCCTGGTCGGGCTGGGCTGCCTGGACCCGGCAGGGACCCGGTCCGGGCGGGATGCATTTTTAAACTCGGATTTGCGCCCAAATATTAAAACATCCGTCCAACCCAATGCATAGAGGACTAAAAACCAAGCCGTGTGAAAAAAACGGCATCTCGAAATTCGAATTTTGATCTGAGATGTGCCAGATTTTGTGTTTTAGCCCGCTGCCTTATATCAGATCAAAATTCGAATTTCGAGATGCCGTTTTTTTACACGGCTTGGTTTGCTGTCCTCTATTCATTGGGTTTAACAGATTGTTCAATATTTGAGCGCAAATTTATGCTTAAAAATGCATCCCACCCGAGCGGCGTACGCCTCTGAATCCCCCTCCCGGAGGGGCCAGTCCCTCGGCCCAGCCGGGCCGGGTCCTGGCCAGGGCCCGGCTGGTCAGCGTTCCTTGATATTTGTCCACAGCTCCTCCCGGTGGAGTGGACAAAAATCAAGGATCGACTGTACAGCAATAACTATGCAGAAGGTAATGCGTGGTGATGCTTTATTAGACCGGGATATTTTGACAAAACTTTTGACAGTTGATGACCCAGATTACGCACGCGTGGGAGTGTGCGGGGGGGGGGGGGGGGATCGGAGCTCTCCAGTGCCGCTTTGGTGCAATACTCACTTCACTGCTGCCGGTGGCGCCGGTGCTGGTGGCGGATTTTCGACGTCCGAGAAGAACCTTCGCAGAATCCAGGTTCTGGAATTGTAGCTGCAATCAATTCAATGTGTTGTTAAAATGTGTGAATAGGAACTGGAACTGTCCTTATTTATGCGCATCAATCACACTCACTCACAAAATTAATGCACGATTTCCGCATAATATGCTGGTGCGAAGAATACAGATTGCTATGATGCGCGCATTGATGCATTAGAAAAAGGTTAGCGTTGAAAAGAAATATTATGTAAGCCTGCAGTGAAGCGTCGTTATCGTTATAAAAATAAATCATTATATAAGAGTCAGCTCTTA
Organism: Odontothrips loti; assembly: GCA_038380765.1. Classification (NCBI taxonomy): domain Eukaryota; kingdom Metazoa; phylum Arthropoda; class Insecta; order Thysanoptera; family Thripidae; genus Odontothrips; species Odontothrips loti. The sequence continues at coordinate 4,058,172 of CM076251.1, read as the reverse complement.
ATTTCAATGCCATGCATTTCAGAAAACTAGGAACCATGAGCATGGTATTTCACGCACACATGCGCACATACACGCAGTCACTCGTGTGCGGGGTAATAGACAGGAAGGGAGCGAACCTTGGCGCGAACCGAAGTGGGAGGCAGGCTGGACGCGAAGCTGCGGTGCCACGGCCCACACAGCCCCCCCCCCCCCCCCCCCCCCCCCCCTGATGACAGCACCCACCTGCGCATAAACATGTCTTCTTGGCTAGGGGAGAGCTCAAGGATGACACAAGACCAGTCTACAAAGCATCACCCATTCGGCGACGCCGCCCTATACATCCCGGCCGCTTCACCGCCGTGAGGCGCCCGCCGAGCAGCGCAGCCTGATGGGCTGCCTACCTAACGGGCGGTCCCGACCACCGCCAACGCGAAGCCACCTTTTCAATCTCACGAGTTCTTCACGCTGCGCCATACTACACTCATAAGCTGTACTGCATTTGGTGTACAAAACATGTTCTTTAAAGGCTCTCTCTTTTAACACATCCTGGATTCACGACTATGTCATGTTTCGTAGCAGATGATACATTACGCGCTAGTTACGGAAATCCGTAAAGCAGGTCTCATATTTCGCATAGATAAATTCGAATATTTGCCCAAAGCTATTAGTTTATTAAGTTTTTTAATTGAGGACGGGACGATCCGCCCACACCCGGAGAAGCTCATCGTGGTGAAAAAAAAATACCCTACACCGATCACAGAAAAGGAAAGTAAACAATTTCTTGGTATCGGTTCTTGGCTACGCCGCTATGTAAAAGGGTTCGCCTTGATAGCTAGGCCGTTGCACGCGCTGACGCGGCCCTCCGCGAAGTAGTGGACCGAGGAATGTGCAGTTCATAAAGTTCAGAAAATCTTAATTATTCCGTACTATGCCCAAAGCAATTCAGTTAAGCGGTCGCACAAAGACTGCGGATATTTTGGCAAAAATTGTAAAGCAAAGTATGGAAAATGGGAACGAAGAGATTTCGACAGCCGCTGTTGCAATAAATGACCGCGCCACACAGCTCATCGTCACGCCTATAGTGCGTGCCACCTAGCTTCAGCGCCACCTCGCCGCGCCACGGCGAGCCACGCCCGGCTGCAGGGCCATAAGTGTATAGACAAGGCCCCACCCACAATACCCGACCGCGGCACACACAAACTTGGGGCCAACACCGAACGGCCCCCCTGCGCACGAGGTCGCCGGCTAGGGCTGTAAAGGAGCTGCCATAGCTACGAAGTACGGTGGGGGTCGTCCACATACATAGTACGTAATCACGTACGGGCGAGGGGGGGGGGGGGGGGGGGGGTCGGAGCTACACAGCGCTTGCCTACACACAGAAAAATGGTCTCTTCGATCAAGGTTACAGTGACCCTAAATACTCTTGTCTTGAACTTACCAAGGTTACTTTTTTGGATCCACTGCTTTAAACCTTCCTACCAAAGTAATGCCCCCCCCCCCACACACACACATGCCCCACCACCCCGTGCCACCCGGCGCCTCGTAAACAGCACGGGATGCATCCAGCCCTGGTGGGGACGCTTTGCTATCTGAGCATGTTTACGAGACAAAAGATTGTATCTCCGAAGCTGACTGCAAATATTGATGAACTTCGCAGCTAAACTCGCAAACTGCGAGATCTAGCAGGAAAGCGGGTTGCATACCTGCTAGGTGCGGTCCCGATTTTTCTAACACAATCCGTTAAGAAGCGCGAACACCAGCTCAACATAATCGTGATTTTATTACTTCCGCACTTATTACCCACGCTAAGCGCGAAGCCTTCCCGCGTATATCATTGCACACGCGAAATTCTTGCGCACAATTTTGTGCATTAGGCCTTACTTCCTTACACACAAGCACACCGTGCTTAATCACTAGCTTATGCACATATCGTGCATGTGCAGTAATACATATTTTAGTGCGCAAGTTATGTATAACTAATATTTTGCGGAACTATGCACAATACTATACACAATGATATCAGCGTGCCAACCGTAACATACACAGAATTGGCCCAGTACATTAAGTGACGATGAGAAATCCTACACGCTTTCGTACGTACCGACTGCTCTGCGAATTCGATTCAACGTCCATGACGATATAAGGGATGTGGTATTCCTGCTCCGCAACACACAGGTCTGCACTGCACCAAACGCAGCTTCACACTGATGAAAGTTGTTTGTTTTCGGTCTCGTTGGAGCCAGCCCGGGCTGTATGCTGAGGAAGGGAGCGACGCGTCCATCCCAAGCTTACATCTAGTGTTCTAGTACCACACGCTCACAGGCGCCCATGAGTGGGCCGCGACCGCGTCAGGCTCCACATATTAGACGAGAGGGTGTGCTGCTCTATCCCTCCGCATAGTTTCTTTCTTTCTCTTTCTCCCTCACACGGCCCCGCCCACTCTAGTACGGAACTCCCATCCCCCCCCCCCCCCCCCCCCCCCCCCCGGGGCGGAAACGTGCAGGCGCATGGGTGCGTTTTTGAATGGTTCGAATCCCGTTCAATTTCTTTTTTCTTAAGGGGGGGGGGGGGGCGAAAAGGTAAAACGATACACTGCGATACGCGCTGTAAACACCCCCGCGGACGGGGCAGGCCCGCAAATACCTGCCCGACAACTCCGCCCCGCGCCCCCTTTTCGCTGCCGGCTAAACTGGTCCGGCCGCTCCAGCCTCTGGCTCTGTGACCAGGCCGGACTTGCCGCGCGATCCCGGCGATAGTTCGCCTAGTGACACCAACCAGCGCAGACTTATATCATCATGAGCTGCCGCTACGAGGACTGCGTGCGAGGGCCTAACCTGCTGGAGCTTCCAGGACGGACCCCCGCTGTACATGAGCCCGAACTGTGAGGGCTTGGTGCCCTCACTCAACTCGGCCCGCAACCACCGCCCCTGCTCTGCCCACTCCGATTCGTGGGCGACCGGGAGGACAGCGCGGGACGACCTCGTCTTACTTCCACCGCACCTCAACGACCCGAACTCTCCACCGGACATCACCACCACCGGCCCCGACCCAGCACCATCAAGCGGCACAACAACGGACACCGGTCTGGAGGACTTCATGGAGCGTTAGTCCGCGGTGTCGATCAGTGGCGGTCCCCCTCCGACGGGGCCGCCACTTTCTCAGCGGCAGGTCGGACCATTAAATCGCCGGAAAATGTCCAGAAATGTCCGATTTTTCTTTAACATCAATTTTGTCAACTCGCTTCAAAGTGCCTGTCTCAGCAAAACGACACAGTTGGACTTGGACCATTGGCGCCCAAGCCATGTTGAGGGGTAGTTGACATAATTGTTGCCGACCCCTGACGAGGCCACCACTTTCTCAGCGGGAGGTCGGAGCATTAAATCGCCGGAAAATGTCCGGGAAACTCAGATTTTCAGTAAGCATCAATTTTGTCAACTCGCTTTAAACTGCTTATCTCAGCGATACGACAAAGTTAGACTTGGAGCATTAGCGCCCAAGCCATGTTAAAGGGGTAGTTGACATAATTGTTGCCGACCTCCGACGGGGCCGCCACTTTCTCAGCGGGAGGTCGGACCATTAAATCGCCGGAAAATGTCCGTAAAAGTCCGATTTTTCTTTAACATCAACTTTGTCAACTCGCTTCAAAGTGCCTGTCTCAGCAAAACGACACAGTTGGACTTGGACCATTGGCGCCCAAGCCATGTTGAGGGGTAGTTGACATAATTGTTGCCGACTCCCGACGGGGCCGCCACTTTCTCAGCGGGAGGTCGGACCGTTAAATCGCCGGAAAATGTCTGGAAAACTCAGATTTTCAGTAAGCATCAATTTTGTCAACTCACTTTAAACTGCCTATCTCAGCGATACGACAGAGTTGGACTTGGAGCATTGGCGCCCAAGCCATGTTGAGGGGTAGTTGACATAATTGTTGCTGACCCCCGACGGGGCCGCTACTTTTTCAGCGGGAGGTCGGAGCATAAAATCGCCGGAAAACGTCCGGAAAAGTCCGATTTTTATTCGGAAACAATTTTGTCAACTTGCCTCAATGTGCCTCTTTGCTTAGAGAAACTAACAGATCAGCGCCACAGCCAAGTTGAGGGGTAGTTGACATAATTGTTGCCGACCCCCGACGGGGCCGCCACTTTCTCAGCGGGAGTTCGGAGCATTAAATCGCCGGAAAATGTCCAGTAGAGTCCGATATTTCTTTAACATCAATTTTGTTAACTCGCTTCAATGTGCCTGTCTCAGCGATACGACACAGTTGGACTTGGAGCATTAGCGCCCAAGCAATGTTGAGGGGTAGTTGACATAATTGTTGCCGACCCCCGACGAGGCCACCACTTTCTCAGCGGGAGGTCGGAGCATTAAATCGCCGGAAAATGTCCGGAAAAGTCCGATTTTTCTTTAACATCAATTTTGTCAACTCGCTTCAAAGTGCCTGTCTAAGCGATACGACACAGTTAGACTTGGACCATTGGCGCCCAAGCCATGTTGAGGGGTAGTTGATATAATTGTTGCCAACCTCCCTCGGGGCCGCCACTTTCTCAGCAGCAGGTCGGACCATTTAATCGCCGGAAAATGTCCGGAAATGTCCGATTTTTCTTTCACATCAATTTTGTCAACTCGCTTCAAAGTGCCTGTCTCAGCAAAACGACACAGTTGGACTTGGACAATTGGCGCCCAAGCCATGTTGAGGGGTAGTTGACATAATTGTTGCCGACCTCCGACGGGGCCGCCACTTTCTCAGCGGGAGGTCGGACCATTAAATCGCCGGAAAATGTCCGTAAAAGTCCGATTTTTCTTTAACATCAACTTTGTCAACTCACTTTAAACTGCCTATCTCAGCGATACGACAGAGTTGGACTTGGAGCATTAGCGCCCAAGCCATGTTGAGGGGTAGTTGACATAATTGTTGCCGACCCCCGACGAGGCCGCCACTTTCTCAGCGGGAGGTCGGAGCATTTAATCGCCGGAAAATGTCAGGAAAAGTTCGATTTGCAGTTGGCATCAATTTTGTCAACTCGCTTTAAAGTGCCTCTGTTAGCGATACGACACAGTTGGACATTGGACATGGAGCATTAGCGCCCAAGCCATGTTGAGGGGTAGTTGACATAATTGTTGCCGACCTCCGACGGGGCCGCCACTTTCTCAGCGGGAGGTCGGACCGTTAACCCTTTATGCGATATTGTTGCATCTGTGCAACAAGTATAAAATCGGCTGCTAAAGCAAAGGGAAGGAGAGCTTGCGGTACTTCTCGCTGCTGGTCACTTCAGACGGGTGTGTTTAGATAGCAGAATGTGGAATTTTGATTCTGTCCCCCCTGACACCCTCCCAGCATGCTTTGAAATGTATACTTTCAATAAAAACACACTTTTCTTATAATTGGCATATTGCGGACGTGCTGTAGACCACGCGCGCTATTGTAGCACCCCAAAAAAAATATTCCCGTAAAGGACATACCTTTATGAACACACCCCAACACCCATTTGAACACGGCCATCTTTCACGTATCCTACAGGCTGCATTCTTTCTGCGTTGCACCGGTGCAACGTTATCGCATGGAGAAACACCCTTTTGTGCATGTTTCAAATTTCAAAACCACCCTTGTCGTTTAAAAGTCGTCGGAAAAAATCAGGGATGCTACCAACGCATCCCCCCTGCCAAGTAGGCAACCCTCCACCCTTGTTGCACTGGTGCAACAATACCGCATAGAGGGACAGTCGGATTTGAAAAACGGCAAATTGGCCATTTCTGAGCACATAGCACCGAAACTACGTGTAGGGACAGCTGCAACGCCGAGTAGTAACGAGTACGAGTCGATTTAGACGTGTGGGGGGTGTCTCCAACGCACTAGAACGCCTGTTGTGCACACATGACCCAGCCTGATGAACCCTTGGATGGTGCAGTGCGAACGCCACCCCAGGCATCCGCGCGCGTGCACGCGCACGCTACGCACGCACGAGCACGAGCACATAGGCGACAACATGAGCGCGTGCGCGCGCACACACTCACAAACAAAGAATTTCGCAGTAAACGTGTTGCACAGATGCAACAATATCGCATAGTGGGTCGGAAGTGGTCCCAAAGCTTGAGTAACGACTAGGCACAACTGCCAGACGTGGTCCATCTTTGCACGCACTCACGCGCGTGCATCACACACACACACACACACACACACACACACAAGCGCGTCCGCGCCGATATTGCCTGAGAGTGACGGTATTCTAACCCGGATGGCTGTAACAGGGCTGCTACATTGGGCTAACACCGCTGCAACCTCCGTGCAGGCAAGCTGTGAACGTTCACATGAGTAGTCTCGAGCTCTCGAGCGCCTGCCCAGTGAGGACAGGCAAGCCCGCACGACACCTTTGCGCTACGGGCGGGCTAGGCGCTCAGTATGCTGACCACTTAGCTACCCAGGCCGGTTGTAGCCGCGCTGCTACATCAGGCTGCGCCGCTATCAAGTCGTCGTACGTGTCCATTACTGTGTATTTGTCGTTGGACGGTGGCCGGGAAGTGAAGGTATTCGAACCCGGCCGGTTGTAGCCGCGCTCGTACGTGTCCATTACTGTGTATTTGTCGTTGGACGGTGGCCGGGAAGTGAAGGTATTCGAACCCGGCCGGTTAGCCGCCGCGCTGCTACATCAGGCTGCGCCGCTATCAAGTCGTCGTACGTGTCCATTACTGTGTATTTGTCGTTGGACGGTGGCCGGGAAGTGAAGGCATTCGAACCCGGAGCCTACCACTCGCCCCGTTGTTTTGACCGGCCACAGCGCTCACCACGTGTCCTTTGGAACTGTGTCACAACGTAGGCTGGCTCCCGCGGCCCCCGCTCCGCGTTGGCATCGCGCTGCCCCCGTGCTGATCACGCGCCGCCTTCGCAGCCCCCGCCCCGCCCCCACTCCGGCCACCGCGCCCGCCCCCGCGCCGCCTTCGTGGCGTGAGTATTTATTGTTGCATAACTCAGTTGGCATAAAGATGGCTCTTCCATCCTATTCCTCGCTTCTCGTGTTGCGGCCGGCGCACATGCGACCCCCTCGCAACCCTATCCCCCGCCTGAGACCCCTTCCATGCCCACGACGGCCACGACCCCGAGCCCCTCCTACTCCGCCTTACAGGCCACTCCCAATGCCGCCAAGCCTGCCATACAAGACACCACCCTGGCGCCTACCGCTCAGACTTCCCAACCCTGCCCCTTCTTCACCACCCAAAAAAGTAGGAATGCAAAACAATCAACAGGCTTTTAGCACACTAATAATACAAGGAGTAATTTTTATTTTACTAACTCATCATAAAATAATTCACTTAGAACAAAACAGAGTCAGTAAAATCACAAGAACACATTATAAAATATTTTATTACATGAGAGGTGGAATTGCACAAAACAATTTCTATCTTCCAATAAGCATAACATCATGGAACACTAAAAATACAATGAGTAATTTTTATTTTACTAACTTATAAAATAATTCACTTAGAACAAAACGGAGTCAGTAATATCACAAGGACACAGTATAAAATATTTATTTCATGAGAGGTGGAATTGCACAAAACAATTTCTATCTTCCACTAAGCATAACGTCATGGAACATTTGGTGCAATAGAAACGAGAAAATCCATCAGTGCAGTACCGACATCGACCTCTCTTCCTTATTCCAGGCCAGTGATGAGTGCCATCCAGTCTTAAGTCATCCACAGGCCTGGCAGAAGTGGGTCTCTCGATTTTCTGTTTTGATAAAACTTTGTTGACGGCTGGTCGCCCTCTTTCACGCTGCAATGCACTCATAAGTGAGAAGCTGATAGACAAGCGGAAGTCTTTGAAAGTTTTTATTTCTGGAGGATCTCCCAATAATTTGCAGTGTCTCTTATACAAAAGCCAACCATTTTTGAGAGCCAAATCAATGCTAAAGCCAAAGAGTGGAATGTACCACTTCCTTCCTTTGGTAGGTACGCAAAACATGCCCATGTACTTATCTGCAACCTCCAGGCCTTTAATTGTTTGGTTGTACTTCATCACTGCTCTGGGACATGGCACATCAACCTCTCCACGCCTCACTACAGTAACCGGATCAACACCAACAAATGTGCTAGCGAGGTAAACAGATTCATTGTCTGCCCATTGAATAACAGTGACTGCATTTTTGTTTACGAAACTCTCGTAGATTCCACTGCCTCTTTTCAGGAAAGCATCTTCGTCAGTAAGCGGACACCCATTTGTACCTTGTCTTTGAACTATTCCAATGGAATGAAGGTCCATCTCCCTGAGGTAAGAAAGCAGAGGAAGTGAAGTGTAAAAGTTATCAAATGCAACAGTAGTGTTTCTTCTCATTTGAATTCCTTTACAGAGAGAGATCACTGCCATAGCTCCAACTCCAAGCTTTTTCTTTGCTTTTGTCAGACCCTCAGCAGAAAATGTTTTAGAGCCACAATATGGAATGAAATCGTATGTTAGACCAGAGGTCCCCGTCAATGAGAACAGTCTGAATCCCAAATCAGAACTGGGCTTATCTGGATGATGTTGATGAACATTGGAATTTCTTGTGCCTTTGCATCGGATCATAGTTTCACCCACAGAGAGATCACACTCATACTCTAAATCTTGACACTTTTTCCGGATGTAGTTGAGCAAGTCTCGAATCTTCAGAAATGGATCACTGCCAGGAATTGAATTGTCGTGAAAGTGAATATGAGCTAATATCTTCTTGAAGTGGTCTCTCGACATGACATCAGCCACTTGAGGCACTCTTGTCATACCAGTCCAGTAGTCTCTAGAAGATGGAAGTGAACAAACACTCATATAGATGCAAATGCCCAGGAAGGCTAAAATCTCTTCTTTAGTCACATTTAAAGAGTATTTACTGCTGGTCTTTTGGGTGCAGTTTAAATTTGTTTGTTTCACTATGAGAGCCACCAAACTATCATCAAAGTAATAAGTGAAATAATCAATGGGTCTTGACATCCTTTTCGGTGCAATAAATTTTGGTCTGGCTGGAAATTTTACTTCTTCTAATTTACCTTCCCTCCAGCCTTCTCCCTCTTCATTTTCATCAGTATGATTAGCACTTTCATTCACACCAAGAAAGGAAGAAGGATCTGAGTCATGGATTGAACTTTTTATTTTTACAGGTGAAGCAGAGGTTGTTATCTCCAAACCTGAAACAGGAAACCAATTTTTTGTAAATAACTAATTTCAAGGATTGCCTCCCACTATTTTAATCTAAAAATCTAGAATTAAAGAATGGGCTATCACATAGAACATTCCTGAAAGAATATTTTTACCGCAAGAAAAGAATTTCAAATTACCTTTGATGGGTTTAAAAGAAGTAGTAATTGATTGAGTAGAGTCTTCATTCCTTCTTCCGTGGAAAACTTTTGAGTGCATGTCCTCCAATGAATAATAATCACAGTCAAAAAAATCAGGGCCTGAAGAAAAACACAAAGATTTGACATTTTTGACTGCATACTGAGAGCATTGTTTACATACAGCACAATGAAAAATTCCTTGTATTTACCAAGTGCAGAGCCGTCTTGAGTTGCCCCTGACATGGCATCTTTCAGAAATCTTCCAAGTAACTTTTGTTTTCCACTGCATGGCTCTTGTTCCGTTGTATTACTGTGCAAGTAGTCGCTTACCAGAGGAATTTCAAGAGCAGCATGTGCATGCTGTCCATTCGATGAGTCTTCAATCCCTGCTGTGGATTGAATTAAATTGTATTGCAGTGCACCACCAAAAAGAAAAAAGGACCATACGTAATATTAGATGCTCGTTATTAAGTTTCCTACAGGCAAAATAATCAGTAAAAAGAAAGTGTTTGTGCACCTGATGAATCCGATTGATGATCACTTTCAGGTACAACTACTGAGCTGGGCTGTTCATTCATCCTTGGCCATCGCTCCTCAGAAACATCACTGCCTTCGAAATTAGCTTCTAAGTCACTAACAGCTACCAATGCAGAGGGCTTTCGTGTAGCTGTGGTAATCAGCATATCGCTATCATCATCAGAATCTTCACCAGATCCATCCGACTCCACATTATTTTTAGGAATGCAAGTGATAAGTTGCTGACGTCTATTGTAAAATATACTTGCACTGATGACTGGCATTATTTTTAGCTCCTGAAACACATAATAAAGAACTGTGTTATTAAATTAAATAAAAAAACAACTTATGACAGCAAACTCACTACAGTAATGACAAAACATAACCTACGCTCACTATTCGAATGATATGAATCAAATATGAACAGTTTTGGGTTCAAATCCTACTATCGTATGTTATAATTTTTTAATGAGAAATCATTGACCCATATATAATAGGAAATATCAACACGACACGGGAAGCCAAGTAGCACTTTGCGATTCTTCCAACTACCCCTCCACTTCCCCAAACGTAATAAAAATAATGTAACCTTCAAGATTCCTGTGTCACCCATTTAGATAGTTATCTCACCTTTGAAATCTAGTAATAATAAAAAATATATTTATGTGGCACACAATCCTCCCCATTACATGGCCTTGAAGGCAGGGTGCGCGTCCCGAAGCCCGATCAACAAACAATTCGAACACGTTCCGAAACGCTCCGAAGGCAGGGGGCTATCCAGTGACGAAAGGTTGGTGGCGCCGACGGTTTTTAGTTTTGGCGATCTGGTGTGCCGTGAATGCAGTGTTACCAGATTGGGCTATAAACCGCGAATTGGGCTATTTTGAAGGATGAAATGAAGGCAAAAAGCACGACAAAATAGCCCAAAATAGCCCAATCGACTATCTAGCTTCCGAAAAGGTCTCATTTTTGCGGTTTATTTTTTCGGTTTCGCGGTTTAGGGTTGGTAGCATGTGGCAACACTGCGTGAATGCCGCATGCGCGGGATAGAGATGGCCGATATGGTATCGATATATCAAAATATCGATATTTTAAGCCCGATATATCAATTTTTTTTATCGATATTGGAATTTTCCGATATGTGTATCGACAATGTCGGTCGATATATCGGCCCCAGGGTAAATTAAACGTATTCGCTTAAAAATGAATTCATGCACCCGTTAAACTACCGTCACATTCGTAATGTCCGTGTCGTCTGCCGTCAGTCAGAGCTGCAAGAAGCAGACTGAACCCAGCTCAGGCCCGTCCCGCGCCGCGCCTACATCGCCTACGTCGCATCGCCTACACTTTTATTTGATTTTTTTGTGGAAATAAAAAAAAACTGTTGAGACTGACTCGTATCTCGGTCTTTTAAGTTTCCTCTTCAAATTATCGATATGTGGTCGATATATCGTATTATCGATATTTTAGGTCGATATATCGATATCGAATTTATCAAAATATGTCAATATCGATCTTACAAATATCGATGTTTTTCGTTTAGCTGGGCATCTCTAGCGCGGGATACGCGACGCGTCCAGTGCTGTGCAAGTGAAAACGGCCACCGGCTTTCAACGGCGTCCTTTTAGCGTGTAGAAACTTGTTCGCCCGCTTTGGCAGCTTTTGGTTTCGCCGGAGAAGTTCGGATCGGAGGTGGAGGTATGTTTACAAACAGTACGAGTGCGATGCGACGAAACAGCTTTGATGTGTGAATTAATATGGATTTGGCTACGCCTGGAAATGCTGCCAAGATGACATGGCCAATATAGTTGTTGCTCAAACTTCCAAATCGGATACTTCGGCTTTGGTTCAGTTCGGATATCTTCCTCAGTTGCTATTGTATTCATCGACGTAATTGGGAGGGTTGGCCGAGATATGCGTGACTTAACCTCACTGGACAAATTTTGATACGTCACAACTCTTTTGTAAATCTTTCTATTTTCATACAAATTACGGTTATTGCTGGCTACATCACTAAATCTTTCCTGACTCTATATTTCATCAAAATGACTTCGATTACAGACCTGCTGCCCAGCCAGTGAAGGGAAGTATGCTTCATGTTTCAGCAACAGCCATACAATGTTACATTCTATTGAGAACACCGTAACTAGCAGAACACAAAGTAAGTTAGTATGAAATTAAATTATATATTAGTTCTAAACATCGTGTGTTGTGTTCACTTGTATAAGATGATTGCTTTCTTCCATAGAATCCGTAGATGAAAACATTTGTCATCTGAAAAGGAAGTCAGACGGAAGTGAGAGCTCCTGTGCGTCTGTCCTCAGTGACCAAAATATTGTCAGCCATGATGATCATCATTTCATGTCAGAGTCACATAAAGTGGGTAACACTAATGTGAAGCCAACAAAGGTGGCCTCTAGAGATGAGTCAAGTGAGTGCCAGTGCAATAAATGAATGTGTTTTATATATTAATACAGCAGAGATTTGCATTCTTATAAGTAACCTCTGTTGCAGTAGAGTCCAAAGACAAGTTACCAAAAACAAAGATGGATCACTTTGACAGCTTCGATGAACTCCCACTCTGTAATAGTGTCCTCAGTGACCAAAATATTGTCAGGCATGATGATCATCATTTCATGTCAGAGTCACATAAAGTGGGTAACACTAATGTGAAGCCAACAAAGGTGGCCTCTAGAGATGAGTCAAGTGAGTGCCAGTGCAATAAATGAATGTGTTTTATATATTAATACAGCAGAGATTTGCATTCTTATAAGTAACCTCTGTTGCAGTAGAGTCCAAAGACAAGTTACCAAAAACAAAGATGGATCACTTTGACAGCTTCGATGAACTCCCACTCAGTAACAGTGTCAAGGGTCAAGCAACAGCGAACAAAGGTAAGCACAGTTAGTTATTGGTTTTCTGTTTCAGTTTATATTCCACATGCAAATAGTGCTTTGCTAGTCGTAGAGAGACTTTACAATCCATTTAAGCAGTAGTATGTATTCAGGCGGTTTTCAGAGATGTAATTACTTGTTGATCTAATTATTGCATGTTTCATTTCAGTCTCGAAGTCTTGTCCTGTAAGTAATGGAGGTCTTGATATCTTGGCTATATCAGACCTACTAAATCTGGAAGCTTCATGTGAAAGTAAGTAATTCCCAATCCTACCTCACCTTTTGGATGTAATATAACAGAATCTTTGGAGTGTCTTGCATCATATGTAAAAGAATGTTTTAGTAGTACTCTGAAGAAGTATTTATTTTGTGTTTCTGTCACCAGCGGAGTCAGTGGTCGGCTTTGACAGCAATGAACCAAACTATGATCTCAATGGTAACTATAAACAGGTGCTTTATTCAACACCACAATTGAAAGCATTAAAGGAAACAATGCAAGAGACAAAATCCAAACTTGACCCGAGTGAGTATTGTCAACAGAATATTTTACTAGTGAAATTGTTTATAAGCTTTAAATCTTGTCTTTTTTATTTACTTATATCAAATTATTGATTTATTGCGTAGAGTCCAAGTGTAAACCAAACAATATCGGGAAAAAGAGGAAGTCGTGTGAAGTTGTAAGAAATCAAGGAGATGACAAAGAAAATACATCGCTGTTTGGCCAAAGTAAGTTGTCAATAATATTTTGCCAATCAAGAATTATGGTCTACCATAGTTTTAAACATTTTGTGTTGATTTCATTTTTTTTTAAAGATTATTGCTTTTTTCCATAGGTTCACAAAAACAACAGATGGGTGGCAAAAAGAGCAGAAAGTCACTTGAAAGTGCACCTGCCCTGACTGACTCTGAGAGAGGAACTGCGGGTGGCAAAAAGAGTAGAAAGTCACTTGAAAGTGCACCTGCCCTGACTGACTCTGAGAGAGGAACTGCTAGCAAAGCGTCATCTGATGGGACCGGCTGGGCTGTAAACCATGAGCAGGATAACACCACACTGGAAGGAACATCTGAATTTGAACTATGTAAGTAGTACTAAATAACTGTTGACTGAAGTATTTAACCCAAATACTTTCTAGTAAAAAGCTCAAACAATATGTTGCATACAAAACTGAAGGTCACAGTACTAAAGAAATAATTTGTTCTGAAAGTAAAGATTTGTGTATTGCCTTTGTGGTCAGATTTGACTGTTGAATGTTTCATAACACCTTTTTATTTTATTTTTAATTTCATTTCAGTCTCATCACAGTCTCTGCCTGGAACAAAGTCCGATCCTAATCAACAGGTGCTTGATACAACATCACCATTGGAAGGTTTAGAGAAAACATTGCAAGAAATGCACAGTGATGATCGTTTTGATAGCGAAGCAGACAAAGAGTTATCTGATGGGGCTGGAATCTTAAATCGTTTTGAAAGTGAAGATTTGCCACTTGGTGTTGGTATTTACAGCTCTGCGAAAAATACCAGCAAAGGTATGTATTGCATTAGTGGCCAGAGTTAGCTGTTGATTTTGTCATGACATCTTTTCATTTTATTATTAATTTCATTTCAGTCTCATCGCAGTCTCTGTCTGGAACAAAGTCTGATCCTAGTCAACAGGTGCTTGATACAACATCACCATTGGAAGGTTTTGAGGAAACATTGCAAGAAGTGCACAGTGATGATCGTTTTGATAGCGAAGCAGACAAAGAGTTATCTGATGCGGCTGGAATCTTAAATCGTTTTGGAAGTGAAGATTTGCCACTTGGTGTTGGTATTTACAGCTCTGTAAAAAATATCAGCAAAGGTATGTATTGCATTAGTAGCCAGAGTTAGCTGTTGATTTTGTCATGACATCTTTTCATTTTACTTCTAATTTCATTTCAGTCTCATCGCAGTCTCTGTCTGGAACAAAGTCTGATCCTAGTCAACAGGTGCTTGATTCAACATCACCATTGGAAGGTTTTGAGGAAACATTGCAAGAAATGCACAGTGATGATCGTTTTGATAGCGAAGCAGACAAAGAGTTATCTGATGGGGCTGGAATCTTAAATCGTTTTGGAAGTGAAGATTTGCCACTTGGTGTTGGTATTTACAGCTCTGTGAAAAATATCAGCAAAGGTATGTATTGCATTAGTAGCCAGAGTTAGCTGTTGATTTTGTCATGACATCTTTTCATTTTACTTCTAATTTCTTTCAGTCTCATCGCAGTCTCTGTCTGGAACAAAGTCTGATCCTAGTCAACAGGTGCTTGATACAACATCACCATTGGAAGGTTTTGAGGAAATATTGCAAGAAATGCACAGTGATGATCGTTTTGATAGCGAAGCAGACAAAGAGTTATCTGATGTGGCTGGAATCTTAAATCGTTTTGGAAGTGAAGATTTGCCACTTGGTGTTGGTATTTACAGCTCTGTGAAAAATATCAGCAAAGGTATGTATTGCATTAGTGGCCAGAGTTAGCTGTTGATTTTGTCATGACATCTTTTCATTTTATTTTTAATTTCATTTCAGTCTCGAGTTCTGTGTGTAAAGGCAGAGAGAGTATGGGTCAACAGGTTGATACTACATCACAACCAGGTAAACTACTGTTATGTAACTTAAATATTTCCTTATTTCCTAGCATTTTTAAGTTACTGTAATTGTTTACTATGCTTTCTTTGTCAGGTCCCTCTACTGTTGATAAAATAAGGTCCAGGTACCCAGGATCCACTTACCTAAATTTTGTATTGACCAAGCCTGTCAAGAAAATAGTCTCTGGTAATTTGTTGTTATTGCATCCTGATAAAAAGAGTTGTATTTAACTAAAAGTTAGTAGTCAGCAAGAATAGATTGATCCGCAAATATAAAATTCACACATCTTGTGGTATCAAATGTGAATTTATAAATCTCATTCTCTTGAATAATATTTTGCTAAAGACTGCTCAAGACGAGTTAGACAGCTTTAAATGTGAATTAAATCTGTTCAAAGACTTATTTTTCTTAACATTCTATCACTAATAGTTTTTTCTTTCTTTATGAAAAAGTCTTAAGTTGTTTGTTTTGTTGTGCTGATGATTCCCAGCTTAGCGCATGATAGGTGAGAGACACAAGCTTTGCACTTTTGTGGTGCTAACATTTGTCCTGTCTGTTCTTATTTCCAGTTCCTTCTAAAGTCAAAAAGCCTGCTGCAAAAGATTTTTCCAATTCTGTTGGATCAAAGCCTGCTGCCCGGAAAGCACTGGGCAAACTCTTTGGTAATTTTTAAACTGCATTTATATCTTCATTATCTTTATCTTGTGCCTGTTGTGGTGCTGAATGTTCTGCTTCTGTTATTTTTTCCCAGTGTCTTCTAAAGGCAGTGTTGGTGCAAGTGTAACCCTCACTCCCCCCACTGCTACACCAATTGATGCTGATATCAGTTCGAGACTTGACAAACAATCCGGTAATGTGTAGTTATTTTATATGTTTACTGGAACTACCCGTACTTAGCGCTTCTGTTGTGCTGACGTTTGCTCTTGTTTCTGTTTGTTTCTTTTTAGTTTCTCCTCAAGGCAGTAAGAATACCACTCCAAAACATCCTAAAGGAAAATCACAGAGGAAGCGCAAGAATGTGTGTTACCTGTTGGATGATGAGTCTGATGTTGATCCTGATGATGATTTTAACGTCATTGATTTAGAAGAATACTCTGATGCAAGCATTCGCTCTTCATCATCTTCAGAGGCAGAAGCAGAGTCTTCAGACGATTCTTCTGATTCTGATCGTAGGCCCAAAAGAACCTCAAAACAACATCAAGGAATTAGTAAATCCAGGCGAAACGTTAGAATCAATCATGAAGATGAAGAGGACATTGTTATTGAGGAATACATCTGGAAGGAAGGAGACATAGAGGAAACACCCATTTTTGACGACACAGCAGCTGAGCCCGATGAACTCAAGCAAAATGTAGAACACTTTGAATATTTTTTCTCTGATGATATGTTGCAGCTTATTGTTGACGAAACCAGTAAGTATGCCTTGTCCAAGTACAATGAAGATTTGAGACTGACAAAAGAAGAATTGAAGGTCTTTACTGCCATATGGATATTTATGGGAATTTGTAAGCTGCCCAGTTACCATGACTACTGGAAGCCGAACACCATGGTTCCTCTTGTGGCTAACAACATGACTGCCAAGAGATTTCAGAAATTGCGTGCACGTATCCACCTGGCTGAAATCCCAGATAATGACAAGAGTGACAAACTGGTCTGGATCAGGCCGTTACTTGATCATGTGAGAGCAAAATGTCAAGAAATTGATCAGACTGGTTGCCGGAAGTTCAGTATTGATGAATGTATGGTAGCATACAAAGGAAACAAATCCCTAATTAAACAGTATATGAAGGGGAAGCCTCACAAATATGGCTACAAACTCTTCTTACTGACCAGCAGTGATGGCCTTGTTTTTGATATATTGCCATACATCGGAAAGCCAACATTGGCCGGAGTCTTTTCAGAAGAAGAATGTAAGCGTCTAGGATTTGGTGGTAAAGTAGTTTCTTACCTCTGTAGATCAATCCACAATCCTGTTGGAAGTGCTGTTGCATTCGACAACTATTTTACTGGAATTCCTCTCATGATGCATTTGAAGGAGGACTTTGGTATTTTATCAGTGGGCACCATACGTGCAAATCGGGTCAAGGGATGTACCCTGCCCCCAGACAAAGATCTCAAGAAGAAGGGAAGGGGTGCCTTCGAACACAAGGTTCTTGACAGTGAAGACCTGGTAGTAATGAAGTGGTTTGACAGCAAGCCAGTAATTCTTGCCAGTACATGGGCTGGAGTTGAACCATGCGAGGAAGTGGAAAGGACGGACAGGAAGACTAAGAAGAAGGTTATTGTCAAAAGACCAAACCTGGTGAAGCTCTACAATGCTAATATGGGTGGAGTTGATCTGTTCGATCACCTCACTGCCCTGTATCGACTCCCATCTAGGTCCAAGCGTTGGCCCATCCCTCTGTTCACCTTTTTGATTGACTTAGCTTTGACTAATGGATTCCTGCTTGCACGTAGGGACAACCGCCTTGCAGGCGTCACTGACATGGAGGGGTCTAAAAAATTCAGGCTGGATGTCATCATGTCTTGGTTGACTCCTAAACCCAAGAAGAGGGGAAGGCCGTCCCTCAGTAATACAGAAGGAAGCAGCCCCAGCCATAGCCCCAAATCTCCGCTTCCTCCACAGTACATCAGAGAGAGCGCAGGTGAACACTGGCCTCTTTTTGGAGAGAAGAGGGGGAGATGCAGAGTCTGCAAGGATGGTTACACATCATGGCGGTGTGAAAAGTGTGAGGTGCTGCTTTGCCTGAACTCATACAAAACATGTTTCAAAGATTTTCACAACAATAAGTAATGTTCCTCAAATGTGATTTAGCAACGGCTGTGAATTAATTGCACCTTTAGTAATAACACTTTTATAGTGAACGGAAAATTTTATTTATCTTGTACATTTTATAATATATTGTGTTAAGTGAATGAAATAGGTCATGATGATGTATTGTTCAAGGGGAAGATGCAGAGTCTGCAAGGATGGTTACACATCATGGCGGTGTGAAAAGTGTGAGGTGCTGCTTTGCCTGAACTCATACAAAACATGTTTCAAAGATTTTCACAACAATAAGTAATGTTCCTCAAATATGATTTAGCAACGGCTGTGAATTAATTGCACCTTTAGTAATAAGATTTTTATAGTGAACGAAAATTTAATTTATCTTGCACATTTTATAATATATTGTCCTAAGTGAATGAAATAGATCATAATGATGTATTGTTCAGTACTGATGTTTTGTGTTAGATTCTGGGATTTCTTCTTTTTTGTTGCCTCTGGCTTTTGAAGTGAATGAATTTCATTGTTATTTTATTTATTTAGTGAATTAAATAAGTGATACAGTACTTCTTTCCATTTCAACGTTTCCGTCATGGTCATGCGCTGCCTCCTCAGGAATGTCTTGGTGGCCTTCAGCTGGAGCGCCCTCCTGCAACAATTATTTTCTTATGTAAGAAAATGATGACACCTGGTTTATGAATTTGCAGTTCTGGAGATGCAAATAGAAATCATACCTCGCACATGGCATGCATGAGAGAGCCGAGCATTGACATCACATTCTCCTGGAACTTCTGGTCGGCTTCCCTCTTTACCGCCAAGGCCAGCTCCAGGTCCTGCACCTTGGCCCGGAGAGCGGCGACATCGCCGGTCACCGACTCTACGAGCTCCACCTGTCCCGCCTGGAGGGGGCGGACGGCCTCTTCGAGGGCCTCTCGGAGGGCCTTACGGAACGTGTCGTCCGAAGGCTGGAGTGGAGGTCGAGGGGGCGCGGGGGTCGGCCGCGGCCAGCAGCAGCAGCACGCAAGCAAATTTCTGGAAGAACCAAACATAAGCAGGTCTAGGGTGAGAGGTATACGCTAGAGCCAGGAAACGGGCGGGCAGGCGATACCCGCCTGCGTGCGAGTCAGTCGAAATGTCTCTTCTGTGTCTGTCGTTCCGTTGAGGCAGAGAGGGACAGGAGACGTATTCGGACGCAGGCGGGTATCGCCTGCCCGCCCGTTTCTTGGCTCTGGTATACGCACGTCTCAGCTCCACCACAACGCCTGGCAGGTATGTGACCATTTGGCCAAGCCGTCGAATGCGCTGCCTACCCTCCAGGCGCGCTGGCGCAAGCACACCGCGGAGCGATGAGACTCGCATAATCTCGAGCCCAGTATTCGAACCAAAACACTTAGAACGTGGAATCCTATCGCAAAGACTTCTGTTTATAGAATGTCTGGGTTCAAATACCAGTTCCGGAAGATTTTGCGTACAACACACTTGCCTCGTTAGAGCAAGTCGAGATTCGGAAAAAGGTATCTCCGTGGATCCTGGACCGGAAGGGCGAAAAACAAAAGTAAGCCCCAGACCGGAACCAGTAGGCGGGAGTGGGGGCTCGGGCGGGCCGGCGCCCGCCCGAGCCCCCCACTCCCGCCTACTGGTTCCGGCCCAGGATCCACGGAAATACCCTATTGGACTCACCGTAGGCGTGAGGCACCGGAGCCATCAGCCAAGTCCGTCGCAGAGTTGGTGGGCACCGCGGGCGTGGCAGTGCTGAAGGGCAACCTCGTGCATGCCCCACTCCTTTGCAAACTAGCTTGCATTGGCGGATTGGCGAGCTCGTCGGACATAATTACCGGGTTGGACCGAGTCGACAGCCCAGACAACAAGCGGCGAAGTGGACGCACAAGACGCATTTACACAGTCCACGCCGCAGTTGCTTGGTTCCCTCCAACAATAGCGGCCCGCGATCCCCGGCTCGGCGCAGCCCGATGTAGCAGCGCGGCTACAACCGGCCGGGTTCGAATACCTTCACTTCCCGGCCACCGTCCAACGACAAATACACAGTAATGGACACGTACGACGACTTGATAGCGGCGCAGCCCGATGTAGCAGCGCGGCTACAACCGGCCGGGTTCGAATACCTTCACTTCCCGGCCACCGTCCAACGACAAATACACAGTAATGGACACGTACGACGACTTGATAGCGGCGCAGCCCGATGTAGCAGCGCGGCTACAACCGGCCGGGTTCGAATACCTTCACTTCCCGGCCACCGTCCAACGACAAATACACAGTAATGGACACGTACGACGACTTGATAGCGGCGCAGCCCGATGTAGCAGCGCGGCTACAACCGGCCGGGTTCGAATACCTTCACTTCCCGGCCACCGTCCAACGACAAATACACAGTAATGGACACGTACGACGACTTGATAGCGGCGCAGCCCGATGTAGCAGCGCGGCTACAACCGGCCGGGTTCGAATACCTTCACTTCCCGGCCACCGTCCAACGACAAATACACAGTAATGGACACGTACGACGTCTTGATAGCGGCGCAGCCCGATGTAGCAGCGCGGCTACAACCGGCCGGGTTCGAATACCTTCACTTCCCGGCCACCGTCCAACGACAAATACACAGTAATGGACACGTACGACGACTTGATAGCGGCGCAGCCCGATGTAGCAGCGCGGCTACAACCGGCCGGGTTCGAATACCTTCACTTCCCGGCCACCGTCCAACGACAAATACACAGTAATGGACACGTACGACGACTTGATAGCGGCGCAGCCCGATGTAGCAGCGCGGCTACAACCGGCCGGGTTCGAATACCTTCACTTCCCGGCCACCGTCCAACGACAAATACACAGTAATGGACACGTACGACGACTTGATAGCGGCGCAGCCCGATGTAGCAGCGCGGCTACAACCGGCCGGGTTCGAATACCTTCACTTCCCGGCCACCGTCCAACGACAAATACACAGTAATGGACACGTACGACGACTTGATAGCGGCGCAGCCCGATGTAGCAGCGCGGCTACAACCGGCCGGGTTCGAATACCTTCACTTCCCGGCCACCGTCCAACGACAAATACACAGTAATGGACACGTACGACGACTTGATAGCGGCGCAGCCCGATGTAGCAGCGCGGCTACAACCGGCCGGGTTCGAATACCTTCACTTCCCGGCCACCGTCCAACGACAAATACACAGTAATGGACACGTACGACGACTTGATAGCGGCGCAGCCCGATGTAGCAGCGCGGCTACAACCGGCCGGGTTCGAATACCTTCACTTCCCGGCCACCGTCCAACGACAAATACACAGTAATGGACACGTACGACGTCTTGATAGCGGCGCAGCCCGATGTAGCAGCGCGGCTACAACCGGCCGGGTTCGAATACCTTCACTTCCCGGCCACCGTCCAACGACAAATACACAGTAATGGACACGTACGACGACTTGATAGCGGCGCAGCCCGATGTAGCAGCGCGGCTACAACCGACCGGGTTCGAATACCTTCACTTCCCGGCCACCGTCCAACGACAAATACACAGTAATGGACACGTGCGACGACTTGATAGCGGCGCAGCCCGATGTAGCAGCGCGGCTACAACCGGCCGGGTTCGAATACCTTCACTTCCCGGCCACCGTCCAACGACAAATACACAGTAATGGACACGTACGACGACTTGATAGCGGCGCAGCCCGATGTAGCAGCGCGGCTACGACCGGCCTGGGTAGCTAAGTGGTCAGCATACTGAGCGCCTAGCCCGCCCGTAGCGCAAAGGTGTCGTGCGGGCTTGCCTGTCCTCACTGGGCAGGCGCTCGAGAGCTCGAGACTACTCATGTGAACGTTCACAGCTTGCCTGCACGGAGGTTGCAGCGGTGTTAGCCCAATGTAGCAGCCCTGTTACAGCCATCCGGGTTCGAATACCGTCACTCTCAGGCAATATCGGCGCGGACGCGCTTGTGTGTGTGTGTGTGTGTGTGTGTGTGTGTGTGTGTGTGTGTGTGTGTGTGTGTGTGATGCACGCGCGTGAGTGCGTGCAAAGATGGACCACGTCTGGCAGTTGTGCCTAGTCGTTACTCAAGCTTTGGGACCACTTCCGACCCACTATGCGATATTGTTGCATCTGTGCAACACGTTTACTGCGAAATTCTTTGTTTGTGAGTGTGTGCGCGCGCACGCGCTCATGTTGTCGCCTATGTGCTCGTGCTCGTGCGTGCGTAGCGTGCGCGTGCACGCGCGCGGATGCCTGGGGTGGCGTTCGCACTGCACCATCCAAGGGTTCATCAGGCTGGGTCATGTGTGCACAACAGGCGTTCTAGTGCGTTGGAGACACCCCCCACACGTCTAAATCGACTCGTACTCGTTACTACTCGGCGTTGCAGCTGTCCCTACACGTAGTTTCGGTGCTATGTGCTCAAAAATGGCCAATTTGCCGTTTTTCAAATCCGACTGTCCCTCTATGCGATATTGTTGCACCAGTGCAACAAGGGTGGAGGGTTGCCTACTTGGCAGGGGGGATGCGTTAGTAGCATCCCTGATTTTTTCCGACGACTTTTAAACGACAAGGGTGGTTTTGAAATTTGAGACATGCACAAAAGGGTGTTCCTCTATGCGATAACGTTGTACCAGTGCAACATGCCGATATTTCTCATACGGGCGTAGCGAGACCGAACTTTTTGGTGGTTTGGGGTTGCGTAGGACCCAAATTAATAAAGAAAAGGCAAAAAATTTTTTTTTGATCGCACATTTTCAAGTAGCACATAAAGGGTTAAATCGCCGGAAAATGTCCGGAAAACTCAGATTTTCAGGAAGCATCAATTTTGTCAACTCGCTTTAATCTGCTTATCTCAGCGATACGACAGAGTTGGACTTGGAGCATTGGCGCCCAAGCCATGTTGAGGGGTAGTTGACATAATTGTTGCTGACCCCCGACGGGGCCGCTACTTTTTCAGCGGGAGGTCGGAGCATAAAATCGCCGGAAAACGTCCGGAAAAGTCCGATTTTCATTCGGAAACAATTTTGTCAACTTGCCTCAATGCGCCTCTTTGCTTAGAGAAACCAACAGATCAGCCCCACAGCCAAGTTGAGGGGTAGTTGACATAATTGTTGCCGACCCCCCAGGGGGCCGCCACTTTCTGAGCGGGAGTTCGGAGCATTAAATCGCCGCAAAATGTCCAGAACAGTCCGATATTTCTTTAACATCAATTTTGCCAACTCGCTTCAATGTGCCTGTCTCATCGATACGACACAGTTGGACTTGGAGCATTAGCGCCCAAGCCATGTTGAGGGGTGGTTGACATAATTGTTGCCGACCTCCGACGGGGCCGCCACTTTTTCAGCGGGAGGTCAGAGCATTAAATCGCCGGAAAAATATCCGGAAAAGTCCGATTTTTCTTTCACATCAATTTTGTCAACTTGCTTCAAAGTGCCTGTCTCAGCGATTCGACACAGTTGGACTTGGAGCATTAGCGCCCAAGCCATGTTGAGGGGTAGTTGACATAATTGTTGCCGACCTCTGACGGGGCCGCCACTTTCTCAGCGGAAGGTCGGACCATTAAATGGCCGGAAAATGTCCGGAAAAGTTCGATTTTCATTCGGAAACAATTTTGTCAACTCGCCTCAATTTGCCTCTTTGCTTAGAGAAACCAACAGATCAGCGCCACAGCCAAGTTGAGGGGTAGTTGACATAATTGTTGCCGACCCCCCAGGGGGCCGCCACTTTCTGAGCGGGAGGTCAGAGCATTAAATCGCCGGAAAATGTCCGGAAAAGTCCGATTTTTCTTTAACATCAATTTTGTCAACTCGCTTCAAAGTGCCTGTCTCAGCGATTCGACACAGTTGGACTTGGAGCATTAGCGCCCAAGCCATGTTGAGGGGTAGTTGACGTAATTGTTGCCGACCCCCGACGGGCCGCCACTTTCTCAGCGGGAGGTCGGACCATTAAATCGCCGGAAAATGTCCGGAAAAGTCCGATTTTCATTCGGAAACAATTTTGTCAACTCGCTTTAAAGTGCCTGTCTCAGCGATTCGACACAGTTGGACTTGGAGCATTAGCGCCCAAGCCATGTTGAGGGGTAGTTGACATAATTGTTACCGACCCCCGACGGGACCGCCACTCACTCAGCGGGAGGTTAGACCATTAAATCGCCGGAAAATGTCCGGAAAAGTCCGATTTTTCTTTAACATCAATTTTGTTAACTCGCTTCAAAGTGCCTGTCTCAGCGATTCGACACAGTTGGACTTGGAGCATTAGCGCCCAAGCCATGTTGAGGGGTAGTTGACATAATTGTTACCGACCCCCGACGGGGCCGCCACTTTCTCAACGGGAGGTCGGACCATTAAATCGCCGGATAATGTCCGGAAAAGTCCGATTTTCATTCGGAAACAATTTTGTCAACTCGCTTTAAAGTGCCTGTCTCAGCGATTCGACACAGTTGGACTTGGAGCATTAGCGCCCAAGCCATGTTGAGGGGTAGTTGACATAATTGTTGCCGACCCCCGACGGGGCCGCCACTCACTCAGCGCGAGGTCAGACCCTTAAATCGCCGGAAAATGTCCGGAAAAGTCCGATTTTTCTTTCACATCAATTTTGTCAACTCGCTTTAAAGTGCCTGTCTCAGCGATTCGACACAGTTGGACTTGGAGCATTAGCGCCCAAGCCATGTTGAGGGGTAGTTGACATAATAGTTACCGACCCCCGACGGGGCCGCCACTTTCTCAGCGGGAGGTCAGACCATTAAATCGCCGGAAAATGTCCGGAAAAAACCGATTTTTCTTTCACATCAATTTTGTCAACTCGCTTCAAAGTGCCTGTCTCAGCGATTCGACACAGTTGGACTTGGAGCATTAGCGCCCAAGCCATGTTGAGGGGTAGTTGACATAATTGTTGCCGACCCCCGACGGGGCCGCTACTTTCTCAGCGGAAGGTCGGACCATTAAATCGCCGGAAAATGTCCGGAAAAGTTCGATTTTCATTCGGAAACAATTTTGTCAACTCGCCTCAATGTGCCCCTTTGCTTAGAGAAACCAACAGATCAGCGCCACAGCCAAGTTAAGGGGTAGTTGACATAATTGTTGCCGACCCCCCAGGGGGCCGCCACTTTCTCAGCGGGAGGTCAAAGCATTAAATCGCCGGAAAATGTCCGGAAAAGTCCGATTTTTCTTTAACATCAATTTTGTCAACTCGCTTCAAAGTGCCTGTCTCAGCGATTCGACACAGTTGGACTTGGAGCATTAGCGCCCAAGCCATGTTGAGGGGTAGTTGACATAATTGTTGCCGACCCCCCAGGGGGCCGCCACTTTCTCAGCGGGAGGTCAAAGCATTAAATCGCCGGAAAATGTCCGGAAAAGTCCGATTTTTCTTTAACATCAATTTTGTCAACTCGCTTCAAAGTGCCTGTCTCAGCGATTCGACACAGTTGGACTTGGAGCATTAGCGCCCAAGCCATGTTGAGGGGTAGTTGACATAATTGTTACCGACCCCCGACGGGGCCGCCACTTTCTCAGCGGGAGGTCAGACCATTAAATCGCCGAAAAATGTCCGGAAAAGTCCGATTTTTCTTTCACATCAATTTTGTCAACTCGCTTCCAAGTGCCTGTCTCAGCGATTCGACACAGTTGGACTTGGAGCATTAGCGCCCAAGCCATGTTGAGGGGTAGTTGACATAATTGTTGCCGCCCCCGACAGGGCCGCCACTTTCTCAGCGAAAGGTCGGACCAGTAAATCGCCGGAAAATGTCCGGAAAAGTTCGATTTTCATTCGGAAACAATTTTGTCAACTCGCCTTAATGTGCCTCTTTGCTTAGAGAAACCAACAGATCAGCGCCACAGCCAAGTTGAGGGGTAGTTGACATAATTGTTGCCGACCCCCCAGGGGGCCGCCACTTTCTGAGCGGGAGGTCAGAGCATTAAATCGCCGGAAAATGTCCGGAAAAGTCCGATTTTTCTTTAACATCAATTTTGTCAACTCGCTTCAAAGTGCCTGTCTCAGCGATTCGACACAGTTGGACTTGGAGCATTAGCGCCCAAGCCATGTTGAGGGGTAGTTGACATAATTGTTGCCGACCCCCGACGGGGCCGCCACTTTCTCAGCGGAAGGTCGGACCATTAAATGGCCGGAAAATGTCCGGAAAAGTTCGATTTTCATTCGGAAACAATTTTGTCAACTCGCCTTAATTTGCCTCTTTGCTTAGAGAAACCAACAGATCAGCGCCACAGCCAAGTTGAGGGGTAGTTGACATAATTGTTGCCGACCCCCAAGGGGGCCGCCACTTTCTGAGCGGGAGGTCAGAGCATTAAATCGCCGGAAAATGTCCGGAAAAGTCCGATTTTTCTTTAATATCAATTTTGTCAACTCGCTTTAAAGTGCCTGTCTCAGCGATTTGACACAGTTGGACTTGGAGCATTAGCGCCCAAGCCATGTTGAGGGGTAGTTGACATAATTGTTGCCGACCCCCGACGGGGCCGCCACTTTCTCAGCGGGAGGTCGGACCATTAAATCGCCGGAAAATGTCCGGAAAAGTCCGATTTTCATTC
Source organism: Odontothrips loti (assembly GCA_038380765.1). Lineage (NCBI taxonomy): Eukaryota > Metazoa > Arthropoda > Insecta > Thysanoptera > Thripidae > Odontothrips > Odontothrips loti. The sequence goes on along the minus strand of CM076251.1, from coordinate 4,031,577 downwards.
GGAAACAATTTTGTCAACTCGCTTTAAAGTGCCTGTCTCAGCGATTCGACACAGTTGGACTTGGAGCATCAGCGCCCAAGCCATGTTGAGGGGTAGTTGACATAATTGTTACCGACCCCCGACGGGGCCGCCACTTTCTCAGCGGGAGGTCAGACCATTAAATCGCCGGAAAATGTCCGGAAAAAACCGATTTTTCTTTCACATCAATTTTGTCAACTCGCTTCAAAGTGCCTGTCTCAGCGATTCGACACAGTTGGACTTGGAGCATTAGCGCCCAAGCCATGTTGAGGGGTAGTTGACATAATTGTTGCCGACCCCCGACGGGGCCGCTACTTTCTCAGCGGGAGGTCGGACCATTAAATGGCCGGAAAATGTCCGGAAAAGTTCGATTTTCATTCGGAAACAATTTTGTCAACTCGCCTCAATGTGCACCTTTGCATAGAGAAACCAACAGATCAGCGCCACAGCCAAGTTAAGGTGTAGTTGACATAATTGTTGCCGACCCCCAGGAGGCCGCCACTTTCTCAGCGGGAGGTCAAAGCATTAAATCGCCGGAAAATGTCCGGAAAAGTCCGATTTTTCTTTAACATCAATTTTGTCAACTCGCTTCAAAGTGCCTGTCTCAGCGATTCGACACAGTTGGACTTGGAGCATTAGCGCCCAAGCCATGTTGAGGGGTAGTTGACATAATTGTTGCCGACCCCCGACGGGGCCGCTACTTTCTCAGCGGGAGGTCGGACCATTAAATCGCCGGAAAATGTCCGGAAAAGTCCGATTTTTCTTTCACATCAATTTTGTCAACTCGCTTCAAAGTGCCTGTCTCAGCGATTCGACACAGTTGGACTTGGAGCATTAGCGCCCAAGCTATGTTGAGGGGTAGTTGACATAATTGTTGCCGACCCCCGACGGGGCCGCCACTTTCTCAGCGGGAGTTCGGACCATTAAATCGCCGGAAAATGTCCGGAAAAGTCCGATTTTTATTCGGAAACAATTTTGTCAACTCGCTTTAAAGTGCCTGTCTCAGCGATTCGACACAGTTGGACTTGGAGCATTAGCGCCCAAGCCATGTTGACGGGTAGTTGACATAATAGTTACCGACCCCCGACGGGGCCGCCACTCTCTCAGCGGGAGGTCAGACCATTAAATCGCCGGAAAATGTCCGGAAAAGTCCGATTTTTCTTTCACATCAATTTTGTCAACTCGCTTCCAAGTGCCTGTCTCAGCGATTCGACACAGTTGGACTTGGAGCATTAGCGCCCAAGCCATGTTGAGGGGTAGTTGACATAATTGTTACCGACCCCCGACGGGGCCGCCACTCACTCAGCGCGAGGTCAGACCCTTAAATCGCCGGAAAATGTCCGGAAAAGTCCGATTTTTCTTTCACATTAATTTTGTCAACTCGCTTCAAAGTGCCTGTCTCAGCGATTCGACGCAGTTGGACTTGAAGCATTAGCGCCCAAGCCATGTTGAGGGGTAGTTGACATAATTGTTGCCGACCCCCGACGGGGCCGCCACTTTCTCAGCGGGAGTTCGGACCATTAAATCGCCGGAACATGTCTGGAAAAGTCCGATTTTTATTCGGAAACAATTTTGTCAACTCGCTTTCAAGTGCCTGTCTCAGCGATTCGACACAGTTGGACTTGGAGCATTAGCGCCCAAGCCATGTTGAGGGGTGGTTGACATAATTGTTGCCGACCCCCAGGGGGCCGCCACTTTCTGAGCGGGAGGTCAGAGCATTAAATCGCCGGAAAATGTCCGGAAAAGTCCGATTTTTCTTTCACATCAATTTTGTCAACTCGCTTTAAAGTGCCTGTCTCAGCGATTTGACACAGTTGGACTTGGAGCATTAGCGCCCAAGCCATGTTGAGGGGTAGTTGACATAATTGTTGCCGACCCCCGACGGGGCCGCCACTTTCTCAGCGGGAGGTCGGACCATTAAATCGCCGGAAAATGTCCGGAAAAGTCCGATTTTCATTCGGAAACAATTTTGTCAACTCGCTTTAAAGTGCCTGTCTCAGCGATTCGACACAGTTGGACTTGGAGCATCAGCGCCCAAGCCATGTTGAGGGGTAGTTGACATAATTGTTACCGACCCCCGACGGGGCCGCCACTCACTCAGCGCGAGGTCAGACCCTTAAATCGCCGGAAAATGTCCGGAAAAGTCCGATTTTTCTTTCACATTAATTTTGTCAACTCGCTTCAAAGTGCTTGTCTCAGCGATTCGACGCAGTTGGACTTGAAGCATTAGCGCCCAAGCCATGTTGAGGGGTAGTTGACATAATTGTTGCCGACCCCCGACGGGGCCGCCACTTTCTCAGCGGGAGTTCGGACCATTAAATCGCCGGAACATGTCTGGAAAAGTCCGATTTTTATTCGGAAACAATTTTGTCAACTCGCTTTCAAGTGCCTGTCTCAGCGATTCGACACAGTTGGACTTGGAGCATTAGCGCCCAAGCCATGTTGAGGGGTGGTTGACATAATTGTTGCCGACCCCCCAGGGGCCGCCACTTTCTGAGCGGGAGGTCAGAGCATTAAATCGCCGGAAAATGTCCGGAAAAGTCCGATTTTTCTTTCACATCAATTTTGTCAACTCGCTTTAAAGTGCCTGTCTCAGCGATTTGACACAGTTGGACTTGGAGCATTAGCGCCCAAGCCATGTTGAGGGGTAGTTGACATAATTGTTGCCGACCCCCGACGGGGCCGCCACTTTCTCAGCGGGAGGTCGGACCATTAAATCGCCGGAAAATGTCCGGAAAAGTCCGATTTTCATTCGGAAACAATTTTGTCAACTCGCTTTAAAGTGCCTGTCTCAGCGATTCGACACAGTTGGACTTGGAGCATCAGCGCCCAAGCCATGTTGAGGGGTAGTTGACATAATTGTTACCGACCCCCGACGGGGCCGCCACTCACTCAGCGCGAGGTCAGACCATTAAATCGCCGGAAAATGTCCGGAAAAGTCCGATTTTTCTTTCACATTAATTTTGTCAACTCGCTTCAAAGTGCCTGTCTCAGCGATTCGACGCAGTTGGACTTGAAGCATTAGCGCCCAAGCCATGTTGAGGGGTAGTTGACATAATTGTTGCCGACCCCCGACGGGGCCGCCACTTTCTCAGCGGGAGTTCGGACCATTAAATCGCCGGAAAATGTCTGGAAAAGTCCGATTTTTATTCGGAAACAATTTTGTCAACTCGCTTTCAAGTGCCTGTCTCAGCGATTCGACACAGTTGGACTTGGAGCATTAGCGCCCAAGCCATGTTGAGGGGTAGTTGACATAATTGTTGCCGACCCCCGACGGGGCCGCCACTTTCTGAGCGGAGGTCAGAGCATTAAATCGCCGGAAAATGTCCGGAAAAGTCCGATTTTCTTTAACATCAATTTTGTCAACTCGCTTCAAAGTGCCTGTCTCAGCGATTCGACACAGTTGGACTTGGAGCAATAGCGCCCAAGCCATGTTGAGGGGTAGTTGACATAATTGTTGCCGACCCCCGACAGGGCCGCCACTCTCTCAGCGGAAGGTCGGACCATAAAATGGCCGGAAAATGTCCGGAAAAGTTCGATTTTCATTCGGAAACAATTTTGTCAACTCGCCTCAATTTGCCTCTTTGCTTAGACAAACCAACAGATCAGCGCCACAGCCAAGTTGAGGGGTAGTTGACATAATTGTTGCCGACCCCCCAGGGGGCCGCCACTTTCTGAGCGGGAGGTCGGAGCATTAAATCGCCGAAAAATGTCCGGAAAAGTCCGATTTTTCTTTAACATCAATTTTGTCAACTCGCTTCAAAGTGCCTGTCTCAGCGATTCGACACAGTTGGACTTGGAGCATTAGCGCCCAAGCCATGTTGAGGGGTAGTTGACATAATTGTTGCCGACCCCCGACGGGGCCGCTACTTCCTCAGCGGAAGGTCGGACCATTAAATCGCCGGAAAATGTCCGGAAAAGTCCGATTTTCATTCGGAAACAATTTTGTCAACTCGCCTCAATGTGCCCCTTTGCTTAGAGAAACTTGGAACATATCAGCGCCACAGCTAAGTTAAGGGGTAGTTGACATAATTGTTGCCGACCCCTGACGGGGCCGCCACTTTCTCAGCGGGAGGTCAGAGCATTAAATCGCCGGAAAATGTCCGGAAAAGTTCGATTTTTCTTCAACATCAATTTTGTCAACTCGCTTCAAAGTGCCTGTCTCAGCGATTCGACACAGTTGGACTTGGAGCATTAGCGCCCAAGCCATGTTGAGGGGTAGTTGACATAATTGTTGCCGACCCCCTAGGGGGCCGCCACTTTCTGAGCGGGAGGTCAGAGCATTAAATCGCCGGAAAATGTCCGGAAAAGTCCGATTTTCTTTCACATCAATTTTGTCAACTCGCTTCAAAGTGCCTGTCTCAGCGATTCGACACAGTTGGACTAAGAGCATTAGCGCCCAAGCCATGTTGAGGGGTAGTTGACATAATTGTTGCCGACCCCCGACGGGGTCGCTACTTTCTCAGCGGAAGGTCGGACCAGTAAATCCCGGAAAATGTCCGGAAAAGTCCGATTTTCATTCGGAAACAATTTTGTCAACTCGCCTCAATGTGCCCCTTTGCTTAGAGAAACCAACAGATCGGCGCCACAGCTAAGTTAAGGGGTAGTTGACATAATTGTTGCCGACCTCCGACGGGGCCGCCACTTTCTCAGCGCGAGGTCAGAGCATTAAATCGCCGGAAAATGTCCGGAAAAGTCCGATTTTCTTCAACATCAATTTTGTCAACTCGCTTCAAAGTGCCTGTCTCAGCGATTCGACACAGTTGGACTTGGAGCATTAGCGCCCAAGCCATGTTGAGGGGTAGTTGACATAATTGTTGCCGACCCCCGACGGGGCCGCCACTTTCTCAGCGGGAGGTCGGACCATTAAATCGCCGGAAAATGTCCGGAAAAGTCCGATTTTCATTCGGAAACAATTTTGTCAACTCGCTTTAAAGTGCCTGTCTCAGCGATTCGACACAGTTGGACTTGGAGCATTAGCGCCCAAGCCATGTTGAGGGGTAGTTGACATAATTGTTACCGACCCCCGACGGGGCCGCCACTCACTCAGCGGGAGGTCAGACCATTAAATCGCCGGAAAATGTCCGGAAAAGTCCGATTTTTCTTTCACATCAATTTTGTCAACTCGCTTCAAGTGCCTGTCTCAGCGATTCGACACAGTTGGACTTGGAGCATTAGCGCCCAAGCCATGTTGAGGGGTAGTTGACATAATTGTTGCCGACCCCCGACGGGGCCGCCACTTTCTCAGCGGAAGGTCGGACCATTAAATCGCCGGAAAATGTCCGGAAAAGTTCGATTTTCATTCGGAAACAATTTTGTCAACTCGCCTCAATGTGCCTTTTTTGCTTAGAGAAACCAACAGATCAGCGCCACAGCCAAGTTGAGGGGTAGTTGACATAATTGTTGCCGACCCCCAGGGGGCCGCCACTTTCTCAGCGGGAGGTCAGAGCATTAAATCGCCGGAAAATGTCCGGAAAAGTCCGATTTTTCTTTAACATCAATTTTGTCAACTCGCTTCAAAGTGCCTGTCTCAGCGATTCGACACAGTTGGACTTGGAGCATTAGCGCCCAAGCCATGTTGAGGGGTAGTTGACATAATTGTTGCCGACCCCCGACGGGGCCGCCACTTTCTCAGCGGGAGGTCGGACCATTAAATCGCCGGAAAATGTCCGAAAAGTCCGATTTTCATTCGGAAACAATTTTGTCAACTCGCTTTAAAGTGCCTGTCTCAGCGATTCGACACAGTTGGACTTGGAGCATTAGCGCCCAAGCCATGTTAAGGGGTAGTTGACATAATTGTTACCGACCCCCGACGGGGCCGCCACTTTCTCAGCGGGAGGTCAGACCATTAAATCGCCGGAAAATGTCCGGAAAAGTCCGATTTTCATTCGGAAACAATTTTGTCAACTCGCCTCAATGTGCCCCTTTGCTTAGAGAAACCAACAGATCAGCGCCACAGCCAAGTTGAGGGGTAGTTGACATAATTGTTGCCGACCCCGACGGGGCCGCTACTTTCTCAGCGGGAGGTCAGAGCATTAAATCGCCGGAAAATGTCCGGAAAAGTCCGATTTTCTTTAACATCAATTTTGTCAACTCGCTTCAAAGTGCCTGTCTCAGCGATTCGACACAGTTGGACTTGGAGCATTAGCGCCCAAGCCATGTTGAGGGGTAGTTGACATAATTGTTGCCGACCCCCGACGGGGCCGCCACTTTCTCAGCGGGAGGTCGGACCATTAAATCGCCGGAAAATGTCCGGAAAAGTCCGATTTTCATTCGGAAACAATTTTGTCAACTCGCTTTAAAGTGCCTGTCTCAGCGATTCGACACAGTTGGACTTGGAGCATTAGCGCCCAAGCCATGTTGAGGGGTAGTTGACATAATTGTTACCGACCCCCGACGGGGCCGCCACTCACTCAGCGGGAGGTCAGACCATTAAATCGCCGGAAAATGTCCGGAAAAGTCCGATTTTTCTTTCACATCAATTTTGTCAACTCGCTTCAAAGTGCCTGTCTCAGCGATTCGACACAGTTGGACTTGGAGCATTAGCGCCCAAGCCATGTTGAGGGGTAGTTGACATAATTGTTGCCGACCCCCGACGGGGCCGCCACTTTCTCAGCGGAAGGTCGGACCATTAAATCGCCGGAAAATGTCCGGAAAAGTTCGATTTTCATTCGGAAACAATTTTGTCAACTCGCCTCAATGTTCCCTTTTTGCTTAGAGAAACCAACAGATCAGCGCCACACCCAAGTTGAGGGGTAGTTGACATAATTGTTGCCGACCCCCCCGGGGGGCCGCCACTTTCTCAGCGGGAGGTCAGAGCATTAAATCGCCGGAAAATGTCCGGAAAAGTCCGATTTTTCTTTAACATCAATTTTGTCAACTCGCTTCAAAGTGCCTGTCTCAGCGATTCGACACAGTTGGACTTGGAGCATTAGCGCCCAAGCCATGTTGAGGGGTAGTTGACATAATTGTTGCCGACCCCCGACGGGGCCGCCACTTTCTCAGCGGGAGGTCGGACCATTAAATCGCCGGAAAATCTCCGAAAAGTCCGATTTTCATTCGAAAACAATTTTGTCAACTCGCTTTAAAGTGCCTGTCTCAGCGATTCGACACAGTTGGACTTGGAGCATTAGCGCCCAAGCCATGTTGAGGGGTAGTTGACATAATTGTTACCGACCCCCGACGGGGCCGCCACTTTCTCAGCGGGAGGTCAGACCATTAAATCGCCGGAAAATGTCCGGAAAAGTCCGATTTTTCTTTAATATCAATTTTGTCAACTCGCTTCAATGTGCCTGTCTCAGCGATTCGACACAGTTGGACTTGAAGCATTAGCGCCCAAGCCATGTTGAGGGGTAGTTGACATAATTGTTGCCGACCCCGACGGGGCCGCCACTTTCTCAGCGGGAGGTCGGACCATTAAATCGCCGGAAAATGTCCGGAAAAGTCCGATTTTCATTCGGAAACAATTTTGTCAACTCGCTTTAAAGTGCCTGTCTCAGCGATTCGACACAGTTGGACTTGGAGCATTAGCGCCCAAGCCATGTTGAGGGGTAGTTGACATAATTGTTACCGACCCCCGACGGGGCCGCCACTCTCTCAGCGGGAGGTCAGACCATAAAATCGCCGGAAAATGTCCGGAAAAGTCCGATTTTTTTTTAACATCAATTTTGTCAACTCGCTTCAAAGTGCCTGTCTCAGCGATTCGACACAGTTGGACTTGGAGCATTAGCGCCCAAGCCATGTTGAGGGGTAGTTGACATAATTGTTGCCGACCCCCGACGGGGCCGCCACTTTCTCAGCGGAAGGTCGGACCATTAAATCGCCGGAAAATGTCCGGAAAAGTTCGATTTTCATTCGGAAACAATTTTGTCAACTCGCCTCAATGTGCCTCTTTGCTTAGAGAAACCAACAGATCAGCGCCACAGCCAAGTTGAGGGGTAGTTGACATAATTGTTGCCGACCCCCGACGGGGCCGCCACTTTCTCAGCGGGAGGTCAGAGCATTAAATCGCCGGAAAATGTCCGGAAAAGTCCGATTTTTCTTTAACATCAATTTTGTCAACTCGCTTCAAAGTGCCTGTCTCAGCGATTCGACACAGTTGGACTTGGAGCATTAGCGCCCAAGCCATGTTGAGGGGTAGTTGACATAATTGTTGCCGACCCCCGACGGGGCCGCCACTTTCTCAGCGGGAGGTCAGAGCATTAAATCGCCGGAAAATGTCCGGAAAAGTCCGATTTTTCTTTAACATCAATTTTGTCAACTCGCTTCAAAGTGCCTGTCTCAGCGATTCGACACAGTTGGACTTGGAGCATTAGCGCCCAAGCCATGTTGAGGGGTAGTTGACATAATTGTTGCCGACCCCCGACGGGGCCGCCACTTTCTCAGCGGGAGGTCAGACCATTAAATCGCCGGAAAATGTCCGGAAAAGTCCGATTTTTCTTCAACATCAATTTTGTCACCTCGCTTTAAAGTGCCTCTGTCAGCGATACGACACAGTTGGACATTGGACATGGAGCATTAGCGCCCAAGCCATGTTGAGGGGTAGTTGACATAATTGTTGCCGACCTCCGACGGGGCCGCCACTTTTTTAGCGGGAGGTCGGACCGTTAAATCGCCGGAAAATGTCCGGAAAACTCAGATTTTCAGGAAGCATCAATTTTGTTAACTCGCTTTAATCTGCTTATCTCAGCGATTCGACAGAGTTGGACTTGGAGCATTGGCGCCCAAGCCATGTTGAGGGGTAGTTGACATAATTGTTGCCGACCCCCGACGGGGCCGCCACTTTCTCAGCGGGAGGTCGGAGCATCAAATCCCTGGAAAATGTCCGGAAAAGTCCGATTTTTATTTGGCATCAATTTTGTCAACTCGCTTTAAAGTGCCTGTCTCAGCGATTCGACACAGTTGGACTTGGAGCATTAGCGCCCAAGCCATGTTGAGGGGTAGTTGACATAATTGTTGCCGACCCCCACGGGGCCGCCACTTTCTCAGCGGGAGGCCAGAGCATTAAGTCGCCGGAAAATGCCGGGAAAAGTCCGATTTTCATTCAGAAACAATTTAGTCAACTCGCCTCAATGTGCTTTTTTGCTTAGAGAAACCAACAGATGAAGTGGAGGGGTAGTTGACATATTAGTTGCCGACAGTTTTAACCGTCGCCATTGGTTTGAATCGGTTGGGCTTGGACTGGGGCTATGTGGTCCTCATGGAGGCGTTTTTGGTGGAAATAGCACCCAGAGGCTATGCAGACCCACCGGACATTGGTTTGCATCAGTTGGGCCCTGCCTGTGGCCATGGGGTCTACATGCAATAGAGTTTCTCGAAATTGCCTCTGGGAGGTAAGGAGGCCCGCCGGACAGCGGTTTGCATCAAGTGGGCCCCATCAGGGCCCATTGGGGTAGAATACAGGCTTTATTCTTGATACTGCTCCTGGGAGGTAGGCAAACCCGCTAAGCAACGGCCTGCACCAACTGGGGCCCTCTGAGGGGCCTTGCAGCCACAGATTAGCGATTTTGAAGAAACTGCCCCAGGGAGGTAGGCAGACCCGCCGGACAGCGGTGTGCATCAAGTGGGCCCCATCGGGGCCCACGGGGGTAGAGTACAGGCCTTATTCATTATACTGCCCCTGGGAGGTAGGCAAGCCCGTCTGGCACCGGCCTGCACCAGCCGGGGCCCTCCGCAGAGCTAGAAGCCACGCATAAGCGATCTCGTGAAAACTGCCCCTTGGAGGTAGGCAGACCGGCTGGACAGCGGTCTGCATCAACCGGGCCCCACAAGGGCCAATGGGGCCACGTATGGGCGATTCTGTGAAAACTGCCCCTGGGAGGTAGGCAGACCCTCCGGACAGCATCCTTTACCGACTGGGCCCCATCTGGTGTCCATTGGGCCACGTATTTGTGATTTCGTGGAAACTGCCCCTAGCAGGTAGGCAGACCCGCTAGACAGCGGCCTGCATCAACTGGGCACCACAGGGGCCAATGGGGCCACGTATATGCGATTTTGTGAAAACTGCCCCTGGGAGGTAGGCAAACCCGCTAGGCAGCGGCCTGCACCAACTGGGGCCCTCTGAGGGGCCTTGCAGCCACAGATTAGCGATTTTGAAGAAACTGCCCCAGGGAGGTAGGCAGACCCGCCGGACAGCGGTGTGCATCAAGTGGGCCCCATCGGGGCCCACGGGGGTAGAGTACAGGCCTTATTCTTCATACTGCGCCTGGGAGGTAGACAAGCCCGTCTGGCACCGGCCTGCATCAGCCGGGGCCCTCCGGAGAGCCAGAAGCCCCGTATAAGCGATTTCGTGAAAACTGCCCCTTGGAGGTAGGCAGACCCGCCGGAAAGCAGTCTGCATCGACTGGGCCCCATCGGGGGTCAATGGGGCCACGTATAAGCGATTTTTCGAAAAGTGCCCCTGGGAGGTAGGCAGACCCGCCGGACAGCGGTCTGCGTCGCCCGTGCCCCACTCGGTCAGCAGCTGTTGGGAAGACCTTGGGACGGGTGGTCACCCTAGCTGGCAGCTGGCTATAGTCGGAGCATGAAAAGCTTTTTTGTGGCCACAAATTTTTTATCTTTGTGGCCAACTTCACACCCGGTCATGAACCTATATATCTCAGAACGGTCATTACAAAGAAAATCATATGACAGAATCCTCGAGTACCAGAAAAACAGCGCACGGAACCCCTGCTACTCGGAACGTTCATTACACAGGACATTTATTTGGCAGAACCCTCATATCACAGAGCGGTCATTTCACAGAAAATTGTGCGTCAGAATCCTCGTGTGCAAGAAAATTAATGCACAGATCTTTCACCGCTCAGAAAATTATGTAACATAATATTTATTTGACAGAATCCTCATATCCCAGAACGGTCATTACACAGAACGTTCATTATATAGAACATTTATTTGGCAGAACCCTTATATGTCAGAACGGTTATTACACAGAAAATCATATGTCAGAATCCTCGTTCGCCAGAAAATCAGTACAGAGAATAGTCACAATAAAGAAAATCATTTCACATAACCGTCGCAGGACAGAAAATCATTAGAAAGAATCGTCGTAAGGCAGAAAATTATTTACCAGAACAGTCGACAAACAGAATTTCATAACACGGAACCGTCATCACACAGAAAATCATTACACAGAACGGCCGTAGCTCAGAAAATTCTGTGTTATGACTGTTCTGAGATATGACGGTTCTGTGTTTCAATTTTCTGAGTGGTGACCGCGCTTCTAACACAATTTTAATCCTTACATTGGATTTTTGGATAATAATAAGTGATTCAATAAGTGTGTTTCACTGCCCAACACAGGCTGACATCATAGGCCATCTTTACTTTGTCGGAGTGTATGGCTTCTTTTTCGAAACTACACGGCCAGATCTTGTTACTTGTGAAAGTGGCATGGTTCCTGCAGAAGACACAAACATCAAAAATGGATAAGATGAAACGTGCCTAAGGAGTAGATGGAAAACAGAAGCCAAAAGAACAGATAGTTGAAGCTGCAATGCATTATGATACCTGGATCATCAGCATCAGAATCAATACAATCTTGCTCTGCTGCCTTCCTTTTCTTGGGCCCAGAATGCGACACACCTGCGACAACAGATCATTCTTAATTATTAATATACTATGCAAGAAGAGAAGTAGAGTGACATGACCATAAATACTTACAATTACATGCTTTGCACAGTCTCCCTTTGCCGTAACCCTCATCCTCACCTGCTCCATTAGGTGCCACTGAGCATGGAGTAATTGCGTGGACTTTTTTCCTGCACCTTACACAGGCGTGGCTGGGCTCTCCGGTCCTACAGGTCGAGCATGCTGTTGGATCTTGTTCTGTAGATGAACACATGAGTAAGATAGGGAGCTCGAAATAATTCATTTACTCTATTCCTCTTCATCATAGCTTGACTTACCAACAATAACTCTGTGGGACCTTCCTTCCTCTTCGTCTAAAAGAAAGAAAAAAACAATTAACGGAGGGAAATAAATAATCTGTGTAAGAGTGTACACAGTATAACATGCACCAGAAGCACAATGGCAACATAAAAGTATTTGGGGGGCAAAAAATTGCAGTTTAATTGAGCACAGTACGAAGTAATCCCATGTCACGTAACTCACCACATTAAGTTTCCTCCATGATAAGAACATGGTGGAAAATACCAAAAAAGGTTTGGCACATACAGACCATCAAAGAAAACAAGCAGGTCAAGGATCTGTTTCTCAGTGGTGAGAAATCATAAAAGCCTTTCCCAATATAGTTCAGTTTTACAATCAAAACTGCTACTCAGAAGTAGGCAGGTCATCATGGATTTTAAAACCTGTATCTGAGTTCTGTATGTACCAGACCCTTGTGATATTTTCAGAATGCCTGGAACAAAGTAATAATAATAAATGTTCATGTACCAAAATACCCGACATGCACTAATGTCCCACAAACAGCGCGTACAATAAAAAGGAAGCTCCCAAGCTACTACTGCCTTGTTATGTAGGAGAGACCCTACTGATTCTGGTCACATCCATTACTACTTGCACTGAACACAGTAAATTAATGACAACACGACTTGGTACAAACAACACCAAGTGCTAAAATATTTAAAATAGTCCTCATTTAAATTTGTAGCCGCATGGAAAAATAGAAATGAATTAAGCAAGCTAATCTCAGATTTTATGATAATTGTGCCAGAAAAGTTTTAAATTCTTTATTCTATTCCAAATTCTGTCAAGTCCTTACCAAACTGTTTGCCTCACAAAGAGGGTTCAATAACCTATACCTTATTATTAAATTGAATATCAATTCAAATCTTACCAGAGACAATTGATTTAATTTTGTGAATGTGTTTACGTATGTTGGAGTTCCTGCACCAGATATGAATTTGTATGATATGAAATTACCTGGCTTGGTGGGGGAAAAATATTTGCGAAGATCACCACCACTAGCTTTCTGAGGGGTTGTAGGATGGCTCTTAGGATTCTCATTTAGAGCTCTTGTGGGAGCCCAGCATGAAAATGGCCTGCAATGTGGACCATTCCTGAAGCAACCAAGGTAGGCTCTTCGTGGATTGGCTAGAGATCTACTCACTCGTCTGGAGGAGAAAAAAAAGAAGCCATACATGAAGCAGACAATGCCAACATCAGTAGCATATTCATTAATCATGCTTTTAATTTTTGATATGTTTAAAAGTGTGTCACTGATAACTTGTGTAGAAAATACATATTGCATGGACAAAGTATTAACTGACCTTTCAAGTAGATTCCCGCACCCGACACCTTTGCAACGGTATACCTTAGGCTGTGGGAAGTCATCTGTGATGGAACGCGAGGAATGACTGGACTGATTTGCTGCTGTATGTCCTGAAGCATGCACCAAAACAATCTGGTTTTTAACATTCTGACTGAAATAAAGATCAATCTAAAACAGACTACATTACAATTACCTTTGTCAAAACAGGGCCAACAGAGTCTTTCGTCGTTCCCTCCAAACTCCTCTTGACCTTGAATGCTGGATGTGGAACAGCCAAATGCATGGACTGCAATACCACATGAAACACATTTGTGTGCCCCAGCATCATTTGGGGGGCCGTGTTGGATGCAAATAGAGCACGTCCGTTTCACAGCAGCAGCATCAGTTCCATCTAATGAATTAAAAGGCATTTTTATAATGACAAAATATTTTTAATTTATTTTCAGAAATGTGGTTACTAAATATTTTTTTCACTCAAACTATTGATGATAATAAATAAGAATATATACATTTTTGCTCATATGATGACAAGCAAAGAGCTCTATTCTTTAAAAATGATGAAGAAAAACTGTCTTTATCTGAAATACTTTGTCATGCATGATGTGTGTATAATCAGAAAGAAAACAAAATGTACTCACTCAAGTTACATGACTGCAAAGGAGCATCTGTTTTCTCTGCCTCGTCAATTAATTCTATAAGTTCATCTAAACTGGTGACGCCATCTGGTAAAAGGTCTGAAACTTCTAAGAAGGACCCTGCTAATACCAAATTAATTTCAACAGGAAGTAAGGAAACGGGAATGAAAACAAACAATGCTTTGAAACAAACAATAAACCGATTCCAGCAGTACTATTGTTATTCAAGGTCGAAAATACCACAGGGAAATAGGCATGCAGACTAGAGGAATGACTGCAGAAATTAAATACAATGAAATATGAGTTAAACAAAATTCAAAAGCTTACACAGTTTACACAAATGTATTCCAAAATGAATTTCTAAGTCAGCATATACATGGATACATGTTGAACAGTACACTTACCCTTGCCACAGACTAACACAAGACATGGAATAATATTTGAGAGCAGGTTTCCTTCAGTCAGTAAGGGCTCCACTCAGACATACGATTTGGAACTGCAAGTTGCAAAACAATTCATGGTTTGATGGGTTAGTATGCTACTACAGATATGCTGTTCCGCTGAAGCCTACTCCACTGTGTTAAAGGAAATACACACATGCTTACCACCAAACTACATCATTTTTACAGAAATAAGCCACAGTGTCCCGGAATTGCAATCACTGGAAAAAGACGTAGATTAGAGCACACATTTAAAACAGGTCAGGTACATACCCACTACAATCTTAAGATCAAAAGGTTTACCTGGAGCGGGTACTAAACCACCTACACCTAGATCATATATTATATACAACAAATACTTTTACTCCCAGACAGATTTCCTGCTAGATACAGTATCAACCATTTCATTTCAAATGATCTGCTTTTTATACCTTCAGCTTCATCCTTTGAAGAGGGGTCATCATACATTTCTGTGACTTTGTACATGTGTTTGCATGGCTTTTCAATATCCTGACAATCACATGAAAAACAATGCACACATTGTCCCTTCAGGATGCATGTACACATTGTTGACAATTCCAGCGATTTTTGCACAATGTATGTCAATCCTGTTCCTGACTGTGCCTTTACATGCCAATTTTTTGAATTGATGCAGACAACATCTTCATCAGGAATTTTCATTGCTTTTGTCTTCCGAGCATCCTGCCCAGAGACCCAGCTATTGGTACCTTGGCTGCTTTTAGCTGAACCAAAAAGTTGAAAAAACGCTTGGGTGAGAATAAAAAGAGGCAATTCAGAATTAATAAATATTTTAAAGAATATTGCCTTACATTTTGGAAAACTTCTTTGGGTACCCATCTTTACCTGTCCTTTGGCAATGATCTTTGGAGGAAGTCTTAGTGAAGGTCTCATCGTTGGGTTAGAGCCAATTTCGTATCTTGTGACGTCTGTTCATAAAGATAAAGAGAGTAATTTGTAACGACAATTACAGAGGAATGATAGTTTCCTCTATTGTAGAGCAGCTGACACTCAGTCTTACTCTATACAGATGATGTATATGAACAATAACACTAATTTTACTTGCCTCTCACTGTTGTTGCTGAATACTCAATGCTGTCTAAAACCTCCAAGTCATCATCCAGCGAACCTGATGAACAATAACATAATTAGAACAAAAGCAATTAGTAAATACACTTTGATACATACACATAATTACACTCACAAAATGGATTTTTTCCTTGTGCAGCTTTTGTAGTTCCTGGAAGTGACATTTAATTTTAGTTAAGTACAGTACATTACACTGCCAAACAATCAAAAATAAATCCAGCAGAATTGTCCCACCTGCTGCAACTGTGAATAGACTACATGGAATCTGAGGTAGCTTTCTTGGACACCTATAGCAAGTCCTGCCAATGTTTGCCCCATATATAGGAACAAAGCTATAAAAAAAAGGATAGAAAAAAACTAAGCATACTTTTAATTGTTTAAAATCTCAACTGACAATGAATTACCGTAAAGCTGGAAGTCCACATCTGCAACGAACTGTATCGCTCTGCTCTTTGGCTCTGTCACTGTCTTGTCGGCTGTCGTCAATGGTTGCATCATTTTTCCGGGTACCCACACCCACATTGTTTTGCGTACTTTCACTGAATGTATCATTGTTCTGGGTATCCTCATTAGTTGTAGATTCTCTTCCATCTGTTCCAATTCCACCTGTTCCAGTCTGTTCCAATGTTATACCTGAAAAAGTAATTGTACATTACACCAGAAAAGACAACACACTTTATTCTTTTCTTTGGTTTGTATTTACCTTCTTCTTCATTGGAGCCAACTGGTGTCACAGAAACCTCAAGGTTCTTCTCCCAGCATGTTATCATGGTTTCAATAGCATTGCATCTTTCCAAAAATTGGGTTCCCCCACATAGTGATGCAATTTCCCCAGCCTTTGCACAGAGTGACAAGAATTTATTGTATTTTTGAGCCTTACTCAGCGCAGGGCCTCCAGTTTTCACTGGGCAAGATGGAAGAAATACTGGTGGAGGTGGGTGTTCTGCACTGCCTGGGTCGTCAGGATCTTCTTCCTCATCCTGGCTGAGGCGCCATTTAGTCCCAACATCAGAAGCAGAAAATAAATCAATTTCTAGGACAAAACAACACAATGCATAAGTCAGGGGAAAAAAACACAAACAAAAACTTTAATAAGTAGGAACAATCACTTGATAACTTTACCTTCCAGCCGCCTACTAAAGAAAATATGCAAACAGGGGAATTTCCTGCTTCGAAAGAATGCACAAGTACACTCTTTAGTGTTGATTGCAACAGAATTAGGCAAAGCTTGCATTTTGTAGCTCCATTCCAGTTGTTGCCGAATGAGGTTCGCAACATAAGGAGTGCACACCTTCCCTATTTCAATAACTGTTTCATCAGCATTATTTGTGACATAGTGTGTTTTTGACGTCTTCAGAAATTCCTTGTATCTTGCTTGATTTGTAAAATTTGAATGGAACAGCGTAAGTTTTGTAAAGCAATCTGATAAAGTCCTTTTCCTGTTCAGGAGTTTTTTTAATTTTCCATTATGAGATTCATTTGAACAGGTGGTGGTGACTCCCCATGTTATTGAATCCAAACGATCATATCCTTTCCAAATCACTCTTGAATTGTGCCAGTGCTTACTAAGTAATTATCCATGTAATTATCTGATGCAACTTCCTTCAGCTCATTATAGAGTTTTTGATAATCAATTTCTGATTCCACATAGAGCATGGCTTTCGTTATTTTTTTGATGGAATCTTCATTTTTTTCCTTATAATGAGCAGGCACAGTCTTAAAAGTTTTGGCACAGTGAAAGCGGCAAAGATGTATGTCCACATCAGGCAAAACTTCCCAAATTCGTGATATTTCATTTAAGTCTTTGTCCACCATCACGGTTCGGACTTGATTTATAACAGAAGAATAACAATCAACGAAGCATGCCAATGATTCTCGCAGGACTTCCATTTTTTTATTCTTTATCAAACAGTAACCTACCACCTTACCATTGCCACTTCTGTTTTGACACACAAACACAGCAAGTGGCATCTTGTTTGCGTTAGTATTATAGGTGTTATCAATTCCAATCACTTCAGGGTACTGGGCAAGGTCAGACTTCATTTGAGAAGATGCCCAGAAGACAAACTGCACCTCTTCATCTTTGGACCCAACAACGAGCGTGGCATTGGGGTCATTTTGCCTCTCTTGCTGCAGTGCCTCAAGGAGTTTTTCAATGTCACTAGTTTCTGCTGTCTTTGGCTTCTCCTTCTCCAATGATTTCTTTGAACGTTGGCTGAAAAACAAATTGTTGTCAAAAATTACATACACCGAAAATGGAAATCAAACACAGAAGTGCAATGCAAAAGGAGAAAAATTTGCAGTCAATCAAGTTGCTGTTTTATAAAAGATGAATTCAGTCTAGTAAACCCAAACGAATTTCCTGTATACAAGGACTTAATTTTATCCATGCTGGCTCCGATCAATGCACACAATTTTGATTGAATTAAATAAATACCCCCAGATTCTGTAGGTTTTCACATAGCTCATAATTCTATGTTAAATTTAGATAAATAATTTACTTACTGGACATTTCGGAGGTCCTGAAGGGTTACACATTTAAATGTGCTCGTGCGAACAACATTCTGAAGTATCGCAGGATGCACCTCCAAATCCATGAGGCTTGCTGCCTCTTTCTCTTCTTGAGCAGAGAGTTTCCGATTTTCTGGGTAGTACTGAGCATTTTCAGCACTGACCTCATGGTTATGATAAAGAGAAATTGCAGTAATCACTAGTTTCATGGAGGTTTTGTCCACTTTGAATCGCAGTCTTGCACCACATTTCTTCTTAAATGAGCTGGAAATTTCAAAATAGGAGAAAATCAATCATATGTATATATCTATACATGTGTGTGAATAGGGATAAATTCAAGGAGTCCAATTTGGCCGAAAATACACAACATATAATACATTTAAAGCAAATTTGTAAATATTGCACGGTACCTCTGATTGCATCGAATGCCTTTACTATTCTCCCTCCGGTTGCCATAGTGTTTACATGCACAGGTGAAGGATTCATACTTGAGCTCAGCAGGAAGCTGGGTGTTGTGCTTCTCGTTGTATGATCCAATAAGAACAGAGCAGAATATATTAAATGGCACTAATTCCTTTTCATTGAACTGTTTTAGCAATGGTGCCAGTTCATCAAATTTTCGGAAACTGCTCCCTATGTGAAATATTGGGGTAGAGCCCATAGTGCACCCTGCAAATCAAACATGTACAGTATGAGGAAACGGTTCATATTGAGGAGAAAAAGCCTCTACTGAGATGTTCCTCCATTACCCCACAGTATTGCTGTGTGTAAACAGTGTGTCTCAATGCATTAATTAAGGAGTCTGCTATTCCAGTTAAGGGCTAACAGTAACTAATGGCATTTTTAGAACATACCTTAGTCAGACCACTGAAGATTTCAACAGAAGTTACTCATTTGGGTGACAGATATGAACTTTCTGCCTGCACTTGTCATGCCCTCACATTCATTCTCTTTGATCCGAACCGAAACTTCAGTAGTTGGCGCGCGGAGCGGTTGAAGTCAAATGAGATACTGAACTAAATTTTACGTGCAAAATAAAATGGAGTAAAGTAGCATACTTGAAAAAAAAAAAAATCTTGGCTAGACGCAATTCTAGTGCCACGTTTTACGTTTTCTGGGGAAATTGCATTGGTAAAACTTAAATGCGTGTTGCAGGTGTAAACGATACACACCGAAAAGCGCGGGAAATTGTGTAGCACAAAGATTGTTTATTGAAAGAAAAAGAGAAAAAAAGAATCGCATTCCCTTTGTTTCATCATGGGCATTTATGAAAAAACAAGTTTATTTCTTCTTTTTTTTTGCTATTTAAATTGACCAAAGTTTTAGACGAAACCACGCGATACTGCGAATAATTAATACAATGTAGTTTGAAGTATTCGTGGCACTTTCTATGTACTGCAAATAGTAGATCTGGTGTAATTTGCAGTACTCGTAACCAGTACATTTATACTGCACATAGTTCCAACAAGCTGCTACTTTGCAGTAACATGTACTGCAGATAGTTCAGGATATCTTCGGTGCAGTGCAGAGAAAATAAATTCTGTACTGCAAATACCATCTGAAAGCTTATGTACAGTACGGCTATACTGCAAATAGCCATTGGAGCGCAGTTTGCAGTGCGTACTACATATAATGATATCCGCACGGGCCACCGTGTCCCAGTCTTTGGACAGGCGAAGGAGGGGGCTTTCTGGTGGTAAGTTGATGCCTTCAATTTCGAGCAGAACTGGCCGGTGGTCTGAGCTGCATATTTCCTGGTCCAGGGTTTGAATTTTCACTTTGTCCCTATCAATCGGCAGCCGTATCAGGCAGCCGTACTTGGTTGATTTAGCGTCGCCCTAGGTGTTGTGTTCCGCGTTAAAATCGCCCAGCAGGAACGATGCGCTGCTCGCTTTCTTTAAGGCCCGAAAATCGGCGGCTTTAAGCCCGTCGGGGCGGCAGTACACGTTGTGAAATTCCGTGCTTTCTATTTTAACATCCATGGTTTCAAGGTTGCCAAACCTTGAGTTGACCGTTGAGTGCTCGATGCTGGTTTTTACCAGAATGGCTTGTCCTCCGCCTTTTCCTATGAGTCGGTCCCTTCTCAGGCATTGATAGTTCTTGAAGAGTGGGTGAGTCATCTCGGGTTTCAGGTTGGTTTCTTGTAGGAAAACCAGGCATCCTTGGCTGTATTACATCATTGTTTACATGAAGTTCATGGTGATAGTCATCAGAGCTGCGGATATTGAACTCCTTGTACCACCTTTCAGCGATACTCTCTTTGCCGTACACAGGTGTACCTGGAGTCAAGTGAATAAATTAATTAACTTCAGGCTAGTAACAATTAAATCTGGTTTCAAGTTGAAAGCAGTACATTACCTGCTTCACTTCTCATTCTCATTATGTGTTGACATGTCATCAGCATTGTTACTGAGAGGGGGCAAGTGCAGCTTTCCTGCGTGGTAATGTATGCTGAGTTAGACGCTGGCATTTCAGACAGCATCAGCTGCTCACATACAAGTTTAGATGCATGAATGGTGAGGTCATTACAGATGGTTTGAACCACTGGATCACTGCACTTATTGATATACATCCTCTTTGTAAGTGCTTCATGGTCCCGGTACCTCAAGTCATCTCTTTCATTTCCGATGACAATTACGACAAGATCACTTGCTGCTTCGTAGAGAGTGTCCACATTAACAACCTGTAAGAAAGCTTAACTTTGAGTGTACTACAAATGTATGGTAGGGTGTTTCACAAAATGAAAATTGAAACTGACTCGACCGCATTTAGGCGCGTCTTGGTCTAGAATGAACGTGTGCAGAATTTGAGCGAGATCGGACGACGTTTAGCAGGTGCTCAAACCGTTCGAATTTTCTGTGCCATGTATAATGTGAGAACCTAGACGCCACTTAACGGTTCTTCTTTGTGACCGCACCTGGTCGCAGATCAATGATACCCGGTGTGTAAGTTCTTAGGGATATCCTGCACCCTTTAAGATAAAAAAAAAGGCAACCCGTCGACTCATGTACCGTTTACAGCCCAAAAATGTTCGAAATTTATAATTTTAAATTTTCTAGTATTTGGAACATTGCTTTGAATGTCTTGACTCGTAGATATTCTGGAAAGTCCTATTAGGATGCCGTTGCATCCCTTCTTGCATTGAGCGCAATTAGTTTTATCTTGAAAATGGAAAAACGCCGTCTTGCGCCTGGAGGGTAGACAGCAGTCTGACATGCGTGTCGAGATCCTGCCTACCCTCCAGGCGTACAACCAGTCTCGAGAGACTTTTTCTGATTTTCACTATCAAAGGCGAGTGTACTTAGTGCATGGAGTGGCTCGTCTAGGCCTTCGTCGAATAGCCTTCACTATCCACACAGTTACAATGAGTGACCGAAAATTGAATTAACCAAAAACGCGAGAATTGCAAATCACTAACATTTGTGGAAGTGTAGAGGAGGTGGGTAGCTGGGTCACTAATAGTTCCACCTCAGTAGGTGCAGAACAACCTGATGGACGCTCGTGTGCAGATTTACTCTTCTGCGATCACATGCAAAGGTACAAGAATGCCACTAAGCCAGCCCCGATGGCCACATCTGTCAGGGGACCAAATTCTCCCATCGCCTTGAGCACCGAACAAACGTTGTCCGATCGCACTCAAATTTTGCATGCGGTCTTTGCAGACCAACAGGCGGCTTAATTCGGTCGAGTCAGTGGAATTTAATTTTTTTGAAACACCCTAATGTATGGTTCACATTGAAACGGTATGTAACTGCCATATTTAACTTACAAATTTCAATTCCTGATTGCAATTCTTCACCCTGTTGGTTGTATTGTTGCGCAATGTAGTAAGAAGAACATTGTCTTTTCAGGCCCATTTTTCTCTCATGGGGAGCCAATTCTCATTCAAGTATGACTGCAGTTTGTCCGAAGCAACATTTTTGAATTCCTGATGGAAGGCATTAAGTTCTTGGTCCGTCTCAGCATACAACATTCTTTTGTACGCCTGCAATGCTTCTTTCTTCTTCGGTTCTCCCTTAGCTGCCTTCTTTACATTTCTTTCAACGTGGACGCTGCAAGTAATTATGGTAGAACCCGGTAGTACCGCGTTCAACGCAGCAATCTCCGAGGGATTGCGGTATTGCAGCCCGAGCGGTGTACTTGGTGTCGTGGGAAGGAAAGGGAGGAACGAACCGACTGGTTTGGGACCCAGAGAGCAAGTGCGTAGTTTATTGGGCCTGCCAGACTATCGTCTCCGTAGGTTGCCATGGTGCTGTCGAAAATTGCGCCCGCGAGAGGGGGAAAGGCCAGAGCTGGTAATAGCACACTGGCTCAATTGCTAATACTGCACTTCATCCCCCTCCGGGTTTGTGGAGTGTGAATGAGCGTGTCCACCATTCAGTGCCTAAGGGAGCAGGGAAACCCGAGCGCCGGGGGAAAAACCTGTCCGACACTTCTTTTAAGAAGAGACCGTTCTCGACGACAGAGTCGGCCTCTTTACCGTGTTAAACTTCGGTTACGGCTCGGGGCCGTCGCGAGCAGCTACGGACTGTCCGTCAAATGTCTTTGGTTAGTCCGAACGGCCTCGGATGGGCGGGCCGTGTGCTCTCAGAGTGGTGGGTGCTGGGTCTTGGCTTCCGCGGGGGTGGTCCGGAACTGGCGGGCAGCGTCCTTCCCCCAGCGAGAGTTTCCTAGCCCTGCCGAGCGGCCGAGCCGAAGGGTACGGCGCCGAGCCGGGATGATCCGAGCCGAGCTGAGCTGCGGCAGCGGCGGCGTTGTCAGCGCCTTGCAAGGAACCGAGGATGCGGTTGCGGCGGTCTGAGCCGTGGCGAGCCGGGCCGCGGGGAACTGGCCCGTGTGCGTGTGTGTACGGCCGTCGGGCGGGGAAGGGGCCGAGCCGTGCTTGTTGACACGAGAGAGGTTAGGGGCCCCATGGCTGGCCGATTGTTTACTTTTTCAGAAAGCCCGGAATTTTACTAGACTGAATGTCATTCCGATGTAATTGCGGCCTTGTGCCCATGAAAATTTTCTGTGTTTGGTGCCCTCCGATTTGTCGCGGAGTCCTTTTGAAAAATTCCAACTTGTTAAGTTCAAAATTCCTAGTCATAAGCTCCGAAGACTGTGCAGCAAGATTTTAACTCCAAGTGTTTTATGTCATCATTTCCATCATTGCTCTTTCATTTTCATGTTCTATCTGTGTTTGCCATCATCATCTTTAGTTGCGCTCACCAGAGCCATTGCAATAAATTCCGTTACTTTTCAATCTGAGATTCTCGTTCTTTGGTCGGCCTTGCCTGACAACAACGTGAGAGGGGAGGGAGACAAACTACCACCTGACCTTAAAGAAAATGTTGGTTAAGGATACAATGAAATGTATTCCAAATAATAACAGTGCATAATAAACACTACACGGGGAGAAAGCCTACGACCCGGAAGAAAAACATGGCACGGAACAAGGTGCAAAGACACGGGGAGGAAGCCTACGACCCGGAAAGACTTAAAACTAGGGCAGTAGTACGGCACAGAACAAAAGGGTGCAGAGGATGCAAACAAGAGAAAAAAAAAAGGAGCTCACAGATTACTTAGGTCACTTTCGGAAGACAGGTCTATTAGTGCACTAGAAACACTTGCATCAGAAAGTCCCAGTTCCATCATTGCACCTTCCCCACTCGCACTTGAAGACGAGGGAGAGGACGATGGGGGGAGGGGCACCGAGCAGGGCTGGGGTGCCTGCGGGGCGGACTTCGGCTGGTCCCGCTGCCGGTTGTGGGCCACCCACTGGCCGTTGGGGGCCTGGAAGCGGCGGGGTGGCTTGCCACACTGGGCGATGTTGTGGCCCCCGGAACGGCAGTTGCCGCACCTGTGTTGGCGCGGGGTGTGCTGGCCACGGACCTGATGGTCTCGTCCCTGCTGCCGGTGGCGAAAGGGGGCTGGTTGCCGCCGAGGGGAGAGGCGGGCTGCGCGCCCCTGCTGCCGACGAGGGCACGGCTCCTGGTGCAGGTCGCGCTGGGTTGCGCCGCCACCGGCGGAGGGGCACTCGCCCCAGGAGTGGCCCTGTACGCCGCAGTTGCGGCAGCGGTTGCCGGCGAGGGCCACCGGCGGGTTGGCCCCAACGCGGAGGTGGACAGCCCCGGCCGGGACCACCTCGCGGAGACGCGGGGCTGGGCCTAGCACTCGGGGATGCTGCCCGGGGCGGCGTCCAGCAGCTCCGGACACCGCGGGAGCGGCAAAGGAGGCGGCGGGTCGGCTGATGGTCGCGTCCGCAACGTGGACTTGCTCCGGTGCTGAGTGGGGCCGCGGGGGCTGAGTTGAAGCCCGGGGCGGCTGCGGTGCCGGGAGCGGGATGAGCGGCGCGGGGGTCACGGCACGGCGTCATCCTGGTGCCAGGCGTGTCGGCGCCCTCGGCCTCGGGGGAGATTCCCGGGATCGTAGAGCGTCTCCGTCTCCTCCACCTGCTCGAGGACGTCGCCGCTGGGGAAAGTGATGCGGCGCACCAGCGTCTCCTCCGTCCTGATCCCCTGAAAGCGATTCATCGTGAGGATGCACGAGATGGACTGTCCGGGGTGTCGACTGGGACAAGACTGCCGTGGCAGGGGTCGGGCCAGCTCTGCCTGGTTGGTGGTATGCCTGGCTGCCGGCAGGGCGACGGGGCTCATTGGCTGCCGCTAGGACCGATTGTTACCCGGGTCGTCTTGCCGCCCTTTGGAACGCCATCCGAGCAGTCCCAATCCTAAAGCAAACAAAACATCCAGATTAGAAAAACAAAATTCTTCGATGGTGTTGACTTCAGCACATTCTGGTCCCAATCCTAAAGCAAACACTACATCCAGATTAGAAAACAAAATTAAATGAAAGGGCTGTGAAGAAAATATAATGCAATCATGAGAGAAGGGCAGCCCTGGAGTCGAAAGAGAGGGGGGTTCGCTGGGCCTGCCCAAACCGGTTAATTACATCTCGTGCCCAGGTTTTTGCGTATTTCAGCCCGTAACGTCCGATCTCGAAGCGCGCTTTAACAAAGTCCGATGTCTCATTCGCTACTCCCCCCTCTAGTCGGTGCGGTAGCCATAAGGACGTTGCAAATTGTGCTATAAGCAACAAATTTTGTGGAGTGACTCCTAAGAGTATTTAGAAAAAAATGGCCCGCAGCAGCCTATTTTCGGGTCTTCGTGTGGAGCCGATATTGAACACTTTTGAACACCCTTATTTTAACCCCCGAAATAGGCGTCATATTCCGACATTGTGTCCCCTTGAACTCGTAAAACCGTCTAAAACCGTGGAATTTCGGATCAGAGACGGTTCCAAGACATCACTCACTACTTTAGAACACCCTTTGGTATATTTGAACAGGCATTTGGCCTTGAAATTGAACAATTTTTAACACTAAAATATGTAAACGGTGCGCCTGTCGCTGTGTGCGTGGTATTGAGGTACTAAACACATTTATAATAAAATCAATGTGATTGGCGACGTTCCTCTACGCCCCTAAGTGTTCAACATTTGAACACATTGAACAGGTGGCCCATTAATAGTCGTAGAAAGGGCAGCCTTAAGCCGTTTTTCGACTAAGTTCTGACCGCTTATCACGAATTTGAGGTCCAATAGGCGGTTGGAAAATCCATTCGGCTTGTCTAGCAGTGTTCAAAGCTGAACACTTTGAACACATGGGTAAAATTTGGTCTGGTACGGCGAGTTGGGTATATTTTCCACATGATTCGGACCCGCTGAGCTTGAATGTGGCATTGAAATTGAAGTCAGACGTCAGCCTCCATAATGCCGATTTAAGGGAGGGGGATTAGGGATGTCCGATCGAAACGATTATTCGAATATCGAACTTCAAACTCAGATCGAAAGAAATGTTCGAATTGAGGTCGATATTCGAAACTTGTATTCGAACTATTCGAATACATTCGGAAAATGACCACATTAGTATTTTTCGAAGGCGGAAACGCCTGACAGTGGGAATGCATGACATATCAAAACATGGTCGAATTTTGTTAACTTCTAGTTGCCTAAACATTTTTTTTTCTGCGAAAGGGACTGATTTTCATGCATATGCACTCATTTATAACTAAGAAAAGGCATGGGGTGTAATTTTAATGTACGTTGAGCAGCGGCTTGCCTGACCGTCAGGAAGAGATCAAGACTCGGTCTCAAGAGTCGACCAGCCGGCAGGGCAGGGGCAGGGGAGGGCCGGGAGTGACCTCCCCCGCCCCCTTCCCCTGTTGCCCTGGCCGCACCGCTGCCGCTGCTGGCTGTGTAGCCGTGCCACACTCCGCAGTCTTCATCAGTCCTCAGCCGAAACTAGATAGTTTTACTGTTGGGCACCAAAATATTTAAAAATTCGAATATTCGACTCAAATATTCAAATTCATCGAATTATTCGATAGCTCCTTTTCGAATCGACTTCTTCGAACATTCGATAGGTAGTATTCGAATATATTCGATATTCGAGTTTCGATCGGACATCCCTAAGAGGGATGATTGGGGGCGCAGGGCTGCGGCTCGCATTGTAAGGTTCGGTGCACGCGTACCGCGCCCGCTTGGCGCGGGCCCTAGCAACAGTGTTTACAAGCCGGCAAGTTTCGTTGGCAAATGGAGAAACGCCTCTCCGTTTCCTTCGCGACTTCTCTTGACCTCAGGACCGAGTTCGAATGGAAGCATTGCGTTTTCTGACAGGAATTTAGACGGCAAGGTAGATCTTATTTGCCCTGCAGCGAGGTCACCCCGTGACCTCGCTTGACAATGGTAAGCACTGGTAAAACTGAGGCGTAACGTTACGCCCGTTTGAAGCATACTCGCAGCTACGCCCGTTTTGAAGCGTAGCAGTCCCATACAAATACATACGAGAATTCCCACCCTACGCTTCAAGAAGGGCGTAACGTTACGCTTCAAGCTGGTATGCTTCAAAACGGGCGTAAGGTTACGCCTTAGTTTTACCACTGAGCTTGTCCGATGTTGTAGCCCGTGCGTGGGTGGTGGTAGGTGTTTAATTAGTATTTCCTACAGAACACACTCATCGAAAACACTCACTAAAGTATATAAAAATGTGAACTGATCATTATTGAATACATATTTTTACCAATAACATCGTGTGTGTGTGTGTGTGTGTGTGTGTGTGTGTGTCATCCCTCTGTCCTATAAATAAGTCACAAAAAATTGTAGAGCTCAGTTAACTCGCGAAACATGGAAATCGACATGAGATTTAAACACCCAGCAAACTCCCTTGTTAGTGGGGGTTCAGGGTCTGGTAAACCTTTTTTTTTTTTTATTAAAAAAGTTGTCGAAAACAGACGGGCTCTGTTTAACTTTGAATTTGTAGAGATCATATGGCATTACGCAGAGTACCAGGAAATTAACAAAAAGCTCGCAGACAAACACGGAGTCAAATTTGTGGAAGGTGTACCTGAAATGGAAAGTTTTCAACCGAACCAAGGGCATAAACTTGTCGTTGTGGACGACATGATGAATGAATTCAAAAATCCAGAATGTATTTTTCCAAAATCAATTAGAAAGATTAGTCTGCAGTCTCTCATTATGCTGTTATTTTAAAACCGAGCCGTGATTTGGCACTAGTGCGTTCGTTTTGTTTGCAAATAGATCTGCGCTGTTGGAGAGCGTTACTGGAAGCATACTTAGATGCAACACAGCAGGGGCACTCTTATTTGCTGTTTGACTTTCATGTAACACAGCTAGAACATTTACGACTGCGCTCACACATTTTTCCTGGCGAAGCGACCGTCGTATACGTGCCGAAACTAAAGCGGCCACCGGTGTAATCTTGGCCACAAAATTTTCTGTGTATGTCTGAGTTGTCTTGTCTGTACTGTTGTTGAGCTTGCCGGCGCTTTTCTATACTTTGCTGGTAGTATTTTTGTTGTGCTTTGCGGTGTGCTTATTACAAGGTTGCTCACAAATTTAGGAATTTCTTTTGTCACTTTAGTGACAATGCCATCTTTTTCCAGGCTTACTAGTTTGGTTCTCAATCTTTCCACAATGGAAAAATGGTACCTCCTAGACGGACACAAGTCTGGCTGTATTGAGGGATCAATGAGAATTTTTACCTTCTCCTTGAATTCCCCCAAGCCAGTGATTAAATGTTTATACTTTTGCACAAACTCATCCCTGCTTTCAGGCATGGTGAGTGGCAAAGCAGACACTGAGTAAACACTCCTTTTTGGATGCTCTACTCTTTTGACAAGATTTAGAATGTCACATGCCTGAATACCCAATATTGGTCTGAACTCATTGGTGGTTAGATAAAACGTACAGAACATTTTATCACCATATGGAGTCTCACTTAGAAGTTTAACTCGACCAACCGGAGTGCTCAACACGTTGCCAAATGCTTTCAGCCTTACGTCAGTTGGAAACACCCGATAAGATTTTTTGAACAGTTTAAAGATTTTCACAGGCAGGACATTGACTTCAGAACCAGGGTCTAATTTAAACAGGATATAAAATTGAGCATCAAGCCTCAATTTTTCTGTGTATTCTGCCCGTACCCTTTTGGTAGGCAGATCGTCCATCCCACCATCATCAGGTATGGAGTCCAACATATGTACTGCACTTACCTCAGCACTTCCTGGTGGTGGCGTGTTCCATCTAGTCAGTAGGTCGTCTTCTGTGTCCATGTCCACCAGTTGGACTGTTTCAACTTTTCTCGCCATCTCTTGTCGAGGCCGTGCCTTCTCTGTTTGGTCTGCTTGCTTTTTGCACTCACTGCTCCAGTGATTGAGACCTTTACATTTTTGGCACTGTTGGCCATGGGCCGGACAGTTTCCAGGCCCATGCCATTTGTTACATTTCTTGCAACGGTAATTTTGGACGTGTTTCAGCGGTCCAGACGCAGGTTTGCCATGGGCCTTTTTTCCCTGTGGTTTTGACACCCGTCCACTTTGCACCTGGCCCGCCATGTGGCCACCTTGTTTTCTTTGGTAGGGCATTCTGCCCACGCTGTCTACCTCTGCGGTGGCTTCTCCACTTGCAGACGGGTAGCGCGCCGTTGCTTCGATCGCTTTACTCACGTCAATTATCTCATTTAGAGACAGATTGGCTTTAGCCCTTAGATTCTCACGTACCTTTCTATCCCTGGTTTCCCAGATGATACGGTCACGCAGCATACTATCTTCTATGGGGCCATATTCACACTGTTTCACTTAGTTCCTTAGATCTGTAAGCCAGTTTGCAAAGCATTCTCCGGATTTCTGGTTTCTTGCATTGAATAATTCTCTACAGCCTGTGACACACTTTTTCTCCGCTGCGTAAGAGTCAAACAATGCGACCACCCCATCATAGTCATGGGTTTTATCTTCGTCAATTACATCATTTCCTGCATCATCCTTCTTGTATTTAACAAGCCTATCCTTGAAACTGTTATACACATCCAAGGCCTCTGCTCCAGCCTCACCCATCATGATGGCACACTTAACTTCCGATGAGGCCCTCTTCTGCCCTATTGCCACAATGTAAAAGTCAAACTTTTGCTTGAAGGTATTCCAGGTTGCCTGGATGTTTCCCGTCTTCATTACAACCGGGCCTGGTCTCTGAACAGATCCCTCCATGATTACTTCCCTGTTACACTCACTTCACTAACACAAATTCACTCCACTTTTGTGGTACTATTTCTTCTCTTCACTCGCACTAGGCTGGTTTTCTAAGCACTTTTCTTGAAACTTTGGTTCTTCCTTAAGACTGCGCCATGTTCTGTTTTACGTTCGGTTGCTCGGTGTCACGGATGGGAGTGGATAAAGAAAGGACTGCACACGTGTGGGTACGGTAATAGAATGACATCTTTATTTACAAGCGGATGTGACGTTGGGTCATGTGATTCCAGTGAGCCCTCATTGGCTCCCGCCAAGTCACATGACTGGCTCTGCCAGCCAATGGCGTAACACCTCACAGGTGTACCAACTTACAACAGTCTGTGCTGCTTCATGGACCAGTTTCATAGGAGTTGGGACCTGTTTTGGCCTTCCTCGCTTATTCTTACATGGGCGTCCTGGTCCTCGGGCAGCGCCATGGAAGAAGAGGCATTTGAATCTGAATGCAGTCTCTCAGAGGTTGCAGTGGTAAGTGGTGCAGGTAGGGCTGTGCGATATCACGATATATCGAGTCGATATCGATATCACCTTGATATCGAGGGGTCCGATATTTGTTGTCAAACCTCATCGATATATCGAGATACCGATATCCCGATATCCTTCGATACCACGATATCCCCCGACATTACGATATCCCTCGATATCACGATATCCCTCGGTATCGCGATGTTCCTCGATACCACGATATCCCTGTTAGGGGCCATTCACATATTGCGTAATGATTATTTTGGCCACATCGGACCCTCCCCCCCTCTCACGTGCTAACCTAACCTTCCCGTGTTAAGGAATAGCAGGTAATCTGTGCCTAGAACTCCCCCCCCTCGTCAAGTAGTTGCGTCATATGTGAATAGCCCCATACCGAAAACTCCCGATACCACGATATCTATCGATACCACGATATCCCTCGATATCACGATATTCCTCGATACCACGATATCCCTCGATATGCCGATATCCGTCGATATCTCCGATACGTATCGTCGATACGATATATCGATCCATCCCTCGATATGAAGTTAATATCGTATCGCGATATCAAAACAGGAATATCGCACAGCCCTAGGTGCAGGTTGGTCTGTATTTGAAGTGTCCGCGTGAGTACACGAAGTAGTACGCTTTCGTGTCTGTGAAGGCAGCCTCTTTGCCAGCGGTGTGTCAAAGTCTGATCCAGAGCTGGAGCGCAGGTCTGCAATCAATGCCTGCAGAAGTACAGCATCATCTCGATCTTTCTTTCTAGTTTCCGAGGTCGGAAGTCTGAACCGCAACCGGACCAAACATGATGATTGCAGTGCGACAGTTTGGGGTACTTTATGCAGAAGCAAAAACCTGGTAAGAGCCGGCACAGAGCTGCATCTGAAAAGGCGGCTGCGGTTGTTTTCGAAGCATTCTGCATCCGGAAGACCTGTTTCACTGACGCCCTGTGGTTCAAACACATGATAGTCCCCGTCCGAGTCCCAGAACCCATGGCATGGCAGAGAGGCCCGAAATCCCGGCCCCCAAAATAAGGGGCTCATGACATAAGGGGCTGGCCCCCAAGGCGAAACGCCAAGTCCAAAGGTAAAGTAGCATTAAAGAACCAAAATCAAGCAAGGCCTTCTCAGACCAAACTTTACGCGCTGAACACGATGGTGGTGTCACCGGCTCTCTAAACCCAGCCGTTCTCAAGATCCTCTTAATGGGTGTGTTGCGGGTTTGCCTACCTAATTAATCCACATTTTGCCTTCCTTCTAGGATGCGTCACAACGTTTGGGGCCGGCGCTCTTTGGTTGACTTACTTGTCAAAGACGCGCCACAACGTTTGTGCTGGTATACCCTTACGTAAATTATGGACAGTCCTGCACTGGGAACCCCCACCTAGACTAACCCACCCCTGTACCCTACTGGACCCTCCCTGATGGCGCTGCTGCCGTATCGCAGCCCTATGATTTCCTCTGCTGGGCCAAACAAACCAGAAGTGATGTTTCTAAATGTGAAAGTGGAGTGGGTATGGAGATTAGGGGAGGCTGAGAAAAAACTCGCAGTGTCAGCAGGCTACGTCAGGTCATGTTTTCTCTCTTTGATAGTCATTGAATTTTTCCGGAAAAATAAAAAGGGTGGAAAAATAGCGGAAATATTTCCGAAATATTTCGTCAACAATGGAAAAATTGTTTCTTGTTTTTGCATAATTTTTAAAATAAATACGAATAAGAGGTGCTCTGGTAATCGTTTATCGTTTTCGTCTAAAGAAGTACTACTTTTAATGATATGTGCCCAATTCTATCGTGTGGCTACTGATGAATGCAGTTTTTAAAGTTTCAAAACTGAACTGTCAGCCCAAATCGCAAGCACTGTTATAACGTAATGTAAGTTTACACCCTACACTCCTACAGTCTCTGCAGTAATCTGGGAACATGACAAAGTTATGTAGTGTACTTTGATGCGTGCCAGATTCAGCCAGCATGGAAAATAATCCAATAGACGCATGTGCCTCCGTAGGTATGTGAGACTTCTGCAACGTGGCCACATGGAAGGGATGTAAAATGACGTAATTTTCCCTTGTTTTCATAAAAACACACTTCAGGAAACCATCCAAACCATATCAGAGTCTGAGGGTTAGGTTAAACATGGGTGCGATACCAATTTTGCCCCACTCCGCAATCACGTTCGATACCAATTTTGCCCCACTCCGCAATCACGAACAATCTCCTAAAATGAGAAGTTTTGTTTTCTCAACCTTAATGGTGTTTAACTATAATCTTAACCAGGGCTCCGGAGAAAACGACAGCTCGTTCCAAAAACCGTACGTTCCGCGTTCCGTTCCGGAACTTGGATCGAGAACAGGCTGACCGAATAGGAACCGTTCCGTGGGACCCGTGTACACGTCGTTCCAACCATGGACCCGCTCCGTGGAACCCGACCGAGTGGGGGAAATGCGGAACTGTTCCTTGCTGGCTCCGTTCCGATTGCGGACCGGGTCCATACCTCGGAACCGGCCGGATGGCGGGAAAACGAAACTGTTCATTGTAGGCTCGGTTCCGAATGCGGACCCGGAGCAGGTATTTTTGACACATCGTGTTTCGTTCCTCGACGCCCGTCGGGCTGCGTCGGGTTTAACCATTAACCCACAACAGTTAGTTAACTAAATTAACGTAAAATACGTTACCGTCAACATTTATTGTTTGCGACGTTAATAATTATCAATAACGCAACGGACGATATTTTTTTCAACTTTAACCTGCGTGCTTTTTAATTTTCGTTTGGGTTATAACTTTAACATGCCGTGACGTAATAACGTTAAATATCAATTTTCTGCACAGAAAAAATAACGATTTGAG
Source organism: Odontothrips loti (assembly GCA_038380765.1). Classification (NCBI taxonomy): domain Eukaryota; kingdom Metazoa; phylum Arthropoda; class Insecta; order Thysanoptera; family Thripidae; genus Odontothrips; species Odontothrips loti. Next base: position 3,998,739 of record CM076251.1, on the reverse strand, counting down.
AGAAAAACCTGCGTTGCAAAGCGCTGCGCCCCCCCCCCCCCCCTCGTCCTCTCGTCGCTCGCTCTCTCTCTCTCTCTCTCTCTCTCTCTCTCTCTCTCTCTCTCTCTCTCTCTCTCTCTCTCTCTCTCTCTCTCTCTCTCTCTCTCTCTCTCTCGCTCTCTCTGTCCCTCGCTCTCTCCATATATATTGTGAAATGTCTCGCCCTCACAACATTCTTTGGCGCCGGCACCCGGAGACTCACGGTCACCTATGCACTGTTTCGGACTATAACCCTTTAGCCCCATAGCAAAAAGGCATAAATGTTAGCGTAGGGGGGACGCGAACCGGGACCCATCAGTTGGTGTGACTTCTCCACGATGTCTCGGTTGTCTAACCACTACGCCACAGGGACGTCTGACGTGGACGAGTTTCGTAGCGACCAGGTCGAAGCAGAAGCGAAGATCTGCCTGCTGAGTGCGAGATCTTTGGCTTGGCTGCTACGCGCTGCCACAGCACAGTCACCGGCTCGAGCGATGGTTCGTCACCGGGCCTGGCTTAGGGTGTTTCAAAAAAATTAAATTCCACTGACTCGACCGAATTTAGACGCCTGTTGGTCTGCAAAGACCGCATGCAAAATTTGAGTGCGATCGGACAACGTTTGTTCGGTGCTCAAGGCGATGGGAGAATTTGGTCCCCTGACAGATGTGGCCATCGGGGCTGGCTTAGTGGCATTCTTGTACCTTTGCATGTGATCGCAGAAGAGTAAATCTGCACACGAGCGTCCATCAGGTTGTTCTGCACCTACTGAGGTGGAACTATTAGTGACCCAGCTACCCACCTCCTCTACACTTCCACAAATGTTAGTGATTTGCAATTCTCGCGTTTTTGGTTAATTCAATTTTCGGTCACTCATTGTAACTGTGTGGATAGTGAAGGCTATTCGACGAAGGCCTAGACGAGCCACTCCATGCACTAAGCACACTCGCCTTTGATAGTGAAAATCAGAAAAAGTCTCTCGAGACTGGTTGTACGCCTGGAGGGTAGGCAGGATCTCGACACGCATGTCAGACTGCTGTCTACCCTCCAGGCGCAAGACGGCGTTTTTCCATTTTCAAGATAAAACTAATTGCGCTTAATGCAAGAAGGGATGCAACGGCATCCTAATAGGACTTTCCAGAATATCTACGAATCAAGACATTCAAAGCAATGTTCCAAATACTAGAAAATTTAAAATTATAAATTTCGAACATTTTTGGGCTGTAAACGGTACATGAGTCGACGGGTTGCCTTTTTTTTTAATCTTAAAGGGTGCAGGATATCCCTAAGAACTTACACACCGGGTATCATTGATCTGCGACCAGGTGCGGTCACAAAGAAGAACCGTTAAGTGGCGTCTAGGTTCTCACATTATACATGGCACAGAAAATTCGAACGGTTTGAGCACCTGCTAAACGTCGTCCGATCTCGCTCAAATTCTGCACACGTTCATTCTAGACCAAGACGCGCCTAAATGCGGTCGAGTCAGTTTCAATTTTCATTTTGTGAAACACCCTAGCCTGGCTGGGCTGCTGGACACGGCCGTTCGTTGCCTGCCGCCTGATTCCGAACACTGCGAACGCGGACCTCTCTCTTGCTCTCTTACGGAGCACCCCACCAGTGCAACAGAGACAGACCTACGAAGACAGTGTGTGAATCAGGCGGCTGTCAGCTTCGGCGACGCGGCTGGCGCTCCCACTCGCCCGCGCTTCACCCTTGCCAGGCAGCGGTTAGTTCGACAAGACCGACGGAGATGGATGCGTAGACGGAACCTGCATCGTAGCACTCATCGTGGCTTGATGGCGCAGTGGGTACAGGCGTCGGAAACGCCGGATTGACCTCATTGCTTCGTTGAACCCGGGTTCGAGTACCCGCTGCTGCCAAAGTCAATTTTGCTTCTTCTCCGGCAGGGGCGAGAAGGCAACCAAAACTGACACGGGGGCATGGCCGGGCTGGCCGGGCGGATGGGTCTTTGAGAGATTCATGAAATGTGGCAACACAGAGGGTGGGAGGGGAGGAGGGCGTTCACTGGCAACATAGCAGTGCGAATTAACAATTTGTAAACTTTTGCAAGACTAACTAAATTTAACGTTAAATGAAACGAACTTAATAACATAAAATCGACGTTGATCGATTTAACGTTTATCCCATCTTAGCATGCAATAACGTTAAAAACTCGATCGTTAAACTTATAACGGTTAGCGGCGTGAACCGAAGGTACCGATAAATCTAACAGCCTCAGGCAGCGACTCTATTTTCAAAATTCCGCGCTCTCTGACAGCCACCAGCTGTGACGTCAGTTATGGAGAAGCAGAGCTCTATCCGTCGGTTCGGTTGATATGTTCCTATACTCGTTCCGTTCCGTTTCTATACCTGTTCCGTTCCGTTTCTATACCTTCCGTTCCGTTCCGCTTCGTGGACCAGTCCAGCTCGGAACCGACCCAGCCAGTTCCGCCTGTGGAACAAGACATCGTGGAACCGAGTCCGCTCGTTCCGTTGGACCGGTTCCAGAGCAGGATCTGTTTCGCTTGGGTCCCCTTACGGAACGGAACCGCAGACGGAACCGGTTCTCTGGTTTCTACTGGAACTCGGAACGGAACGCCAAACCACGAAAATCTGGAGCCCTGCTGCCGCAGGGCTGCTGCAGGGCGCAGGAGGTAGTGCGGTGCGGCAGCATCGGGTCAAAGGGGGAGATCTCAGTGCTTTAAAAGCGCGCCTCTTTATGTGACGTCAGTACCCCAGATGGGCGATCAGTAAATTATGATGAGGGGGTGTCTTTAAAACATGGTGAAAAACTGCAATATAACACGTGATGTGGGATAATCGCGATCAAAATGGATGGAAACCGCCGTGGGACGTGGGTCAAGAGAGTAGGGCGGGAACCGAACCCGGGCCGCCCCATTCGGAAGAGGGCTCGCTACCGCCTGAGCCACCGCATGCTTGGAAGGGCGACGGAGCGAGGTCAGTCGCCTACCAGCCCGCAAACAATGCAAGCTTTTCGTTTCATAGGTTGGCCCTACTGATACTGGGGGACTATGTCCATCTCACTCGCACTCTGTCGCCCAGCGCGCCTATAGAGATCGTCCCCTTTGCATCGGGTCCAGTCGGGTGCATTGCTGAGCTCTGCCCGTTCCCATGCCGCGCGGGCACTCCGGGTACTCCCCGGCTTCCGGCCAGTGCCGGTGCGTCACCCGCCCCGCACACTACGCGATTCACTGTATCATGCTCGACCCGCGTGTTCCCTCCGCGTACACTCCACACATGATGGCGGTTCCTGTCCGATTGGCAGTCTGCTAAGCCACAGTCCGCCGCAGGCCGGCCCAGACGCAGGAGCGGAGTGTGCCAAGACCGCCCTGGCCGCCGGGGAAGCGAGAGGGCACCGCGCCCATCACGTCACCACAGACTACAGGTCAGGCCCTCGAGGAAAGGTGGTGTAGAACTGAAACTGCGATAGGTACCGTACGTGTCAAAAACAACCTCAGGGCAAAGTATTAAATAGCTTGTATCTAGCTAAAAGTAAGTCTCTTTTTAGTGCTGCTTGAGAAAAATGCGTAACTGCATGTAACTATTTTGTGACGTACGTGTGTCCGCGGAGAGGTATGCAACCGAACTGCTCGTGCACTAAGCGCTGAGGAGGCGCCCCCCCCCCCCCCGGCTCCCGCGTAGCAGCCCGCAGCTACAGCATATCAGTACAGTATGGATGGTTCTACGATAATTGACGTTTACGTGTGCCTCGAAGATACAGGGTGTCATAAAAATCACGTCTGATAGGTATTTGCTGCCCGTAAACCGATCTGGATCGCACGAACGCCACAGTAACAGTACCCCCATTCACAATTTACCCAGCGCCTCGCATTCAGACCGGGAAACTGAAAACGCTATTTACCCTCACGAGATCCCCTGCAGAACAGACATGCGATGTGTTTTTGACAGGCCCTGTAAGAGGCTGGCATTACTGTTACCCTAGTTCGCAGCTTTCGCAGCTGCCTCACAGCCCTAGCCAGCGACCTCATACGCAGGGGGCCCGTTTTCTTGCTTGATCAATATTGTGCGTTGTGCATAAGTAGTGGCGGCGCATTAAGCTGAGGCTAGGGTTCGTGTGCCTAGGCCGGCTGCTGTTAGTAGGGCCTTGTCTATGCACTTATGGCCCTGCGGCCGGGCGGCGATGACTGAGCTTTTGTTTACATCTCATCTCAGTTTTACAGCTGCGGCGCGGCGTGGCGTGGCGAGGCGGCGCTGGAGCTGACACGCACTCGTGGCGTGGCGTGGAGCGGAGTGGCGCGGTGTGGCGTAGCGTGGCTTGCTGCGTCTGGCTAGACGACGCGACGCGTCCTGTTCCCGCTCCCCCTGCTCTCCCACGCATGTGCGTAGGGCTCTCCGCGCCCAGCCTCCCGCTCCTGCCCTGCCCTCGCCGGCCTTCGCCCAGTTCTCAGGAAGGAAAGAGACACAAATGGCGTAGTTTTGTTTCTCGTTTTTTTTCTGTGGACGATAAGTCGCCGAAAACACGTCATCACGAACGAACGCTTCGGTTGGCATCAGACTAGTAAGCTCCGCTACCGTCCGTTTGTACAGAAACCGTGCCAAAATGTTCTCGCTGTGCATATAAATGTGAGCACCGCCTGCCACTCACGGACGACGGTTATCACAATAGTGTGTAGCCTCAGCAGGTCCGCCAAGTGGCACAGGCACTCCGCGTTGCTCCGCGGGATAACAGCTTTGCGAACAGGTTTGTGCGGCGGCCAGCGGTGGACACTCCGCCCACATGACTTATTGTTTATTTGGGCCGGCGGCCGTAACGCAGGGAATACACGCTCGCAGCCCGCGCGCGTCCCGGCTAACCTTGCCAACGTCCTAGTGGCGAGGCCTGTAGATCAAGGTCGCCTAGATGTGCGCCAAACAGCGGCCTCCCGCGAGTCCAACTTTTTTTTGTTTTTTTGTGATTGTTCTATGCAACACATGAATTGTGCTCTTCAGTCAGCACGTTTCAAGAACTGTTCATCAGAAAGCACATGCGGTCTACGGCGGTCCCGCGAAATATCGTTTGGGAATCGCAGCCTTTTCCGGCCTTTTCTGACCAAGGTTTTTTTTTTTTTTTTTTTTTAAAGGCGTGTGACAGTGTCGCATTGAAAAAGGCATGTCTAACGTCAATAAACCAGAAAGCATGCTAAGATGCAAAAAAGTTCAAGGGGGCATAGCGTGTTAAGAATTTGTAGCTGATTCAAATTCATTTATCTTTTTTGAGATATAACCAGAAATAGCTGGATTTCATAGTCTTTGAATTTTTATTTTTAATTATCGAAAACTATTCGGTTATGGAGGGTGGCTCAAAACGTCCATGCAAAGTTGATCGAAACTCTTGATTTTTATCAGTGACATCAAGTCTAGGTAGCGTAGTGAGGTTAAAAAAAATACACTGGAGGTGGGAGCGACGGGGGTGACGCACGAAACTGTCCGTCGGAGACTTTCAGAAGGCACCTTTCCATGATACCCAACAGTGCTGATCCGTGCTAATATGCTGTGCGTTATGTATTTCATCCCATCCGGTCTGGGCCAACCGAGCTTCCTGATATCTTTACGCTGAAAAGCTTGATGGCCGACGGTAGCGGGTACGTATAAATGCTGTTAGAGTTTAAGGTATTTCGTATCGACAAATCTTAGCCGTGATTCAGGATTTAGATTCTGACATTCAAAATCCTTCCGCACTCGCCGGTGACTTATTGGCGGAGAGCTATATTTTTGAGCGCGAGCGAAGTGAGGTGCTCTCTGCATCGACTATCCTACTTTTTGAGCCGGAGCGGAGCGAGGTGCTCTCTGCATCGACTATTCTACACTGGTAGTCTTATTTAACGGCCCAATTGTGGCAGAGCCTGTCATTTCGTTCCAAGTAGACCTAGAGCGCCCTAAAACCGCAATATTGTTGATTCATTCTAAGGGGTTGAACCACCCCCTTATCACTCACCGGAATAACTTAGCAAGTCAAAATACTGGATCAAAACCACGTAAGTCGCTTGTAAAGCTGCGAAAACGGCTTAATTTGGCTCTGCAGCTGGTTCCAGCTGTTGTGTACGGTCAGTGTGTGTGGTGTGAGTACGTGGGTTTGTGTATGTAAATGTTTTGGTGTGTGTGTACGTGTACGTGAGTGTGTGTTTGTGTGGGTGTGCGCGCGCGCCCGTGTTAAGGGGTGCCCACGCGTGCTGGGCGATTCCGTGCGTACGGGCTCATTTTGAGTGTAGCTGAAGTCCAAATAATGAAATTTGCTTTTGGGGGTCGATTTGGCTTCAAGCAGTACCAAGGGGGTTCCTAGGAACCTCTCACAGCGTGGGCGCGCTACACGTTGGATTTTGCTTTCAGCCCCTCTACGAAATGACGGAATTTACAGAAAATACTCGATGACGGAATCTTACAGAACAATTTTTCACTGTCCCTTCTTCCTAAATCGCGCGTCCCACTTTGGACATGCTTTGCTATATTCATCAGCACTACGCCCCACAACGTTCCCAGGATATTACAGTTTTGGATCATTGCTGTGCAATGAAGGAGTGGGCCATACGGATCTTACATTAATAAAAATACGCGCCGGTTTTTGACTTTCCATAGACTGTCAGTGGCAGATGTTTTTGAATCTCCAGTGTTGCTTCTCTCGATACAATATTACTTTTTCATACTACGGCCGAGTCTTGTTAGGGGCCGTTCACATACCACGTGACCGATTTGGGGGGAGGGAGGGTCAGCCACAGGTCACGCTCCTATTATAAATACGTGGGAAGGTTAGGTCAGCCAGGTCACGCGTAGGGAGGGGTGGGGGGGGGGGGGGGGGCAAAAAGTGGCCTATCTTAGGTCACGTGGTATATGAATGGCCCCTTAAACAAAAGCAAGAATTGTTAATTTTCAATGTTTAAAAACCATTTACGGTGGACACCTTTCAGACATGAATTTCTCAAAATTAAAAATCTAATGAGGGTACTCATAATCTGGTAAAGTGAAGCTACTAGACCAAGGAAGAAACTCCAAAAGCTCCTAAAGTGTTTCGCGATCCCAATTTTCGGTACCGGAGCACCAAAGTTAAACAATGGTCCAAATGGACAATGACGGAACTTACATTTGGTCTACGTCTCGTACTCTCCTGAGGTACCCTCATGACATATGAGTTCGGTTGCAGCGGGGAAACGTGAAACTCAAGGGTACAGTGAATTTCTGTGCTCACATACCCCTATACAATGCGTTTCAAAGACGCACGCAGACAAAGACATGAAATGGGCCCGTACGCACAGAATCGCCCGGCTGTCCTCCGATGTGCACATACGCGCACATTTACGTGTGTGTGAGCGCGCGACTTTTCAAACGTATCTGTTAGTGCGAGTGTGTGTGTGTGTGTGTGTATGTGTGTGCGAAAGAGAGAGAGAGAGAGAGAGAGAGAGAGAGAGAGAGAGAGAGAGAGAGAGAGAGAGAGAGAGAGAGAGGGAGAGAGAGAGGGATTGGGAGTCACACAGAAACAGAAATATGCACTACTGGTTTTCTTCCATTTCAACGTAACATTGTGTGCTTAATTATTGCGTGATATGCTATGCTTTGTTTTTAACAAACACATTAATTTATTGTACCATATATATATTTATATTATTCCAACAATGTCAATTGTAAAGTTACGGTTCTGGACTGGAAAGGAGACACAAGGACTGCTGGGACCAAAAGGACTTTAATAGCCAAACCAGGGACGGTACAGGAGGATGCTACTCGTAGCGCGGTCCGCTGGTGACTGCCCGGGCCGGCCACTGTTGGCTAGCGCCGGCGCGCTAGACTGTTTGGGGCGATTGTAGAAAGGCGCTGGGTCGCGCATGGTTTAGGTGCGAGGCTAGCTCGCTTGACTCTAGAACACTACAACTACCCCTCTCTTTCTTTGAGAGGCTGAGACCACCCCTAAAGCAAAGCGACCCAAACAGTCTTGAGAAAAAAACAAAAAGGGAAAAGAAAAGAAAAGAAACTTTGGATCCCTTGGATGAACACCCCCATTCGGCCCAAGGAGTACGGGAACAATCCACTTTGTGAGTGGTTTAAACCGACCCAGGCATTCATCCCAAAAATCAAAGGCCGTCTTGAGATGACTCGACTGGTGGCGACACTGGGAGGCGGGTACCTCTCCATTCAGGGCCGGGATCTCCTTCTTGAAGTGTCACCCCCAGGACGATAGCGCGGGAGGCGGAAACCTCTCCATTCAGGGCCGGATCTCCTTCTTGATGCGCTACCCGTCACCATGATGGTGTTGGAGCTGGCCAAGCCCATGGCAGGGGACGGGATCAGGACTGGAACGGGGCAGGGATGACGCAGGACCAGGATCGGGACAGGGAGGCTGAAACACGCACATGCAATCGGAAAGTCACTTGTCCCAGAACAAGATGGTAGTCCTGCAAGACAACTGCGTTAGGTTTGGCGGACACTACGGTCCATACGAAGCCAATCCAGATCTAGAGCACCGCCAGTGGGCCTCCATTGTGCACGAGACGAACTGCAACATTGCTAAAGACAAGGTCAGACAGATTAACTGAAATCTGTCATTCCGAAAATTACTCCCCTGGCAATGTTGATGATCAGCTCCAGAAACTGCAACTGCCGAGCAGATCTCGTTCCGATGTTCTCGTTCGGATGCTCTCAGCGCCAACGAGTGCCTCACGCACCTCGTAGCGGGCTGCTCGTTCTCAACGCACACTTCCTTTCCCTCTCCGTGCGACGCGGAGTTGAGCCCAGGGTAAAGTGTGGGTGAAAAATAACAAACAGCGCATAGAGAACATCACATAAAACTTTAATTAAAAAGTTTGGGAACTTGAGGGGTAATCAAAACACCCAAAATACTAAATCATTCAAAAGAATGAAAAGTTCAAAACTAAAATGTTCAACTTGAACGCCACCCGTACGGGTAACCCATACCCATACTGCGGGGCCACCGGCTGCACCTGCCAACCAGATGGCGGCAGCATCATCTGCGGGGGTGGCACGGTCGGGGGCGGCACCTGCAGCGCTGGCATCCTCTGGGGCGCCATCGGCACGGGTGCGCCCAGCAGCTGCTGTTGCAGCTGGTCCTGGAGCTGCTGCGTCTCCAGCAGCCGGCTCCATTGCCGCTGCTGCTTCTGCTGCAGCTGGCACAGCATCTCCAGTGGGGACCAGGCAGGCTGCTGCAGCGGTTGCTGCTGCGGCTGTGGCTGCTGCCACGCTTGCTGCTGCCGAGCCTGCTGCTGCCGAGCCTGCTGCTGCTGACGGCGGCGGCGCTTGCGCTGCCGTTGCGCATCAGACCGCACTTTTGCGCGGGCCTTAGGCTGCGCCTTGGGTTTGGCCTTGGGCTGCGCCTTGCGCACCTTGGCCTGGGGCTGCGCCTGGGGCTGCGCCTGGGGTTGCGCCTGGACATCCTGGCGTCTCCGCTGCTTGTTGCGCTGGCGCCTCCGCTGACGGTACGTCAGCTGCCTCTCAGCCGACACGGGCCGCTCGCGCACGCCGAGACGGCGATGAACGCTACGGCGCGGTGAGCCGGAAGAGGCAGAGCTGGACTGCCGTCGGCGTCGGTTACTCGGTGACGCACGCTCCCGCGAACGCGAGGGCCGGGGAAGAGGCATGGGAAACAGAGGACTGGAGGGGACAGGAACATGCAGGATTAGATTTCAAAACCCATGGAAAGTGCACCATTGGCCATTTTGGTCCACCTGACTAGGACCAATGGCTGCCAACTTGTCCACATGGGTGATGTGGCGCTGCGGCCGTCGCTTTTCTCCAGGGGGAACTACCTGCTCAATCACCGCAACGCAGTCATTGAGCATGTCAACAATGACATAGGGACCTTCCCAGTACGGATAGAGCTTTGGGTTCTTGCCAACTTCTCGACGCTTGTTGGAGAACAACACAAAGTCACCTGGAGTGAAGTACACTATGGTGGAATGCTTGTCATAGTGATGCTTCATGCGAACCGCTGCGGCCTGGGTGTTCTCTCGGACCAGCCGGTGAATTTTGTCCAGCCGCGCTCGCAGAGCAGCTGGGTACCACCGTTCTCCTGTCGCCTCGCGGCGGCCCGTCGGGGGCACGCCGTGGACCAGGTCGAGAGGCACACGCATGGGGTAGCCGAACAAGACCTCATACGGAGAGAAACCCGTGACGGGGTTTTCGGACGCTCTGTACGAGTGCAAAATGTGAGGCAACAAGTCGGGCCATCGCTTGGGCTCTCCCTCGGCGATCGATCTGATCTGTCGAGTGAGGCTGCGAATGTAATTCTCGACCTTGCCATTTGCAGAAGGGTGGCCTACAGAAGTGTGTGCCTTGCGCACTTTGTAGATTGCCATCACTTCTTTAAACAGATGCGACTCGAAGGTTGTGTCTTGGTCACTAACAAGTGAAAGCGGGGCTCCCAGCCGGCTGAACACTTGTGTGACGAGAGCACTCGCCACTTCCGAAGCTTCCTTCGTGCGCAACGGAAGTGCTTCCGGCCACGCACTGAATGCCTCGACCACCACTAGGACATAGCGATAGCCGTCGGGCTCTGATCGGTCCAGCGGGCCCAGGAAGTCGATGTGGTAGCGACCAAAGAGCATTCCCTCTCGGTACACGTGCATGGGCGCCTTCGTGCGACGTGTCGGTCCCTTCCCTCTGCCACACACTAGGCAGGCGGCAACAACACGACAAACGTCAAGGAACAACCCGGGCCAGTAAAAACGCTTTCTGAGCAAACTGCAGCACTTGGCGATGCCAAAGTGTGAACCTGAGCTTAGCCCAGCGTGATACTGAGCCACGAGCTTGTCGACACGAGCCCTTGGCACTACGGTTTGTTTGATAACCAACCGAGGGTCCAGCGTCTTGTGCTCTAACCTTCGTTTGAGAACTCCTTTGTCCAGAAACAGAGACTTGAACTGCATCCAGAGGCTGCGTGTGACGGGCCCAAAACCAACAATCTCCTTGAGCTTAGGCCTCCGTCCAGCCTGGACTGCAGCAAAAATCGGTCCAATGTCAGGATCGTCTGCCTGATCAGAGGACACGGCCCTGTCGGTCCACTCCTCGCACACAATGTGAAACGCACGCACATCAAAATTGATGTTGTCGTCAACGCCAAGATCGCGTTGCTCCATACGTTCACACTTCCTACAGTCCGGTGAGCAGGGGCGAGAGGGACGGCGGGACACAGCGTCGGCGTTGGTCAGGTCCTTTCCTTTCATGTGCCGAATTTCAAAACGGAACTCCTCCAATCGCATCAGCCAGCGGGCGAGTTTACCCTCCAGGTGCTTGAAACTTCGCAGCCACTGAAGTGCGGAATGGTCCGTATAGAAAATGAAAGGCCTGCCCAACAGATACAACCGGAAAGCCTTGGTTGCTTCCACCAGTGCGTAAAGCTCAGCATGCGTCGCACACAAGGCTGTCTTGTTACGCGGTAACAGGCGGGAATGGTAGTGCAACACCACGGGCTGTCCGTTTTGTTCTTGCGACAAGATGCAGGCCACAGCTTTTTGAGAAGCATCACAATGGACCACAAAGACACCCCCGTCAGCCCGGGCCACTCCCAGGACAGGGGCTGACGTGAGAGCCGTCTTAAGTTGGTCAAATGCTCTCTGGCATTCATCTGTCCAGACAAACGGGGCTTTCCCACACAACAACCCGTAAAGAGGCGCTGCTATGTCTGCCATGTGGTCAATGAAGCGGGAATAGAACGTCACCAGGCCCAGCCAAGAACGCAACTCCGTGAGATTTGCGGGAGGCGGCCAGTGCACGACCTTTTCCACCTTTGCTTCATCCACACTAATTCCGTCAGACGACAGGACATACCCCAAAAAGTGCAACAACCGTTTGAACAGAAAACACTTTTTCGCTTTGAGCAAGAAACCGGAGGCACGGATTCGATTGAACAACGCAAGGATCATCTGGAGCATGCGCCGGAACTCATTTCCAGCTACACAAATGTCATCCAGATACACTCCGTTCGCGTCGCCTAGGTCATCATCCGGTGTTGGATGGCGTGATGGTCTCATCAGCCGATCCGTAACACTCTGGAACACGCCTGGCGCGGCGGACAGACCAAACGGGAGCCGGGTATACTCCACAAAGCGAGTGGGCAACCCTAACGAATCCGGCAGAGCAATGGCAGTCTTTGGTATGTCCTCCTCGGCAATTTCCAGGTTATGGTAACCTGAAGCCAAATCGGCGTGCGAATACCATCTGTGACCGCCAAGCTTCTCCAGCAGTTCCTGCGTGCGGGGGATTGGTATGGCCGGAACACGAGTGATCGCGTTTAGCGCCCGATAATCCACCACGGGACGCATTTCCGGGTTACCGTCCTTGTCTAACGTCTTCTTCCGGATGATCAAGATAGGCGAGGCCCAAGGGGACTGGCTAGGCCTGCAAGTACCCTGCTCTAAGTGTCGCCGATAAATTTCAGCTACCTTAGAGCGTTGGTGGATAGGTATGGGCCGGGCCTGCTGCTTGATAGGCGGGTGATCGCCAGTATCAATGCGAAATTTCACCCAAGGGCAACGACCAAAGTCGTCATTGTGTTTGACGAAAATGTCATGATTTTTCCGCATCAGCGCTGCAACCTCAGCTCTCTGATCGTCGGTCAAATCCTCGCATCTATCTACCAAATCCTGCAAGTCTTCAGGAAGCGGGTCATCCGGGGCGATCGGGGGCAGACGAGGGGTGAGCTCGATGTCGGCCTGCTCAGATATCGGCACCTGCTCGACGGAGGCAGTTTGCACGGCCGCATCGTGCACCTCGCAGTCACAAACCGACGCAATTTCCTCCAGGGAAGTGGGGTGTACATACGCCACGACGGAATTGCGCGGTATGACTACGTGGCTGCCAGACTTGTTCTCAATCGACAGGTCCATCTGAGTTGGCGCGAACGGTACGATTCCAGACTGAATTGTGCACTGCCGGGCATCTAACAGATGCGAGGGCATCACAAGCCCTATCCCTAACCTGTCAGCTTCGGACTGATCCGTCTCAGAGGAGCGAGGGACCCGATCTTGAACGCAAGACGGGGTGGCGTCGAGCCCGTCATTCCTCCCGGACACAGTCGTCGCTGTCCTGCAAGGAATGGATGGACCTACCGTAAGGGTCGCTTCCACAGGTGCGCCCCTCTGGTGCGTCTCCGAGTCACCCTCCGTGGTGGACACCAAGTCCTCGACCGAAGGCGCGGGGTACCATCCGCCCTTGGCCGCCACAGTGAAAAAGCCTCCGCTTTCGAGAACACACCGGGCACGGAACACCCTGGCTAGATCCATGCCATCATCTATGTCCGGCGGGCCCACAAGCTGCGCAGTGCAGACAGCTGCACCATAAGGCTGCAACTCTAACCTCTGGGCCGCACGAACCACGACAAACAGTGAAGCTGCTTTGAAACGACCAGCATCAAAGGAATGCTCGATCGTGAATCCGGCAGATACCCAATCATCTGTCAAGCACCGCGGACCTCGCAATCGGAAGGTTAGGTTACCCGTGTCGATCACTCCGGCATGGGGCCTAATGAAATCCATTCCGATTATGCAGGGATCCTTAATGTCGGCTTCAAACACGACAAAACGATACCTGCTCGTACCAATTGTCAGGGTTACCGCGATGGGGCCGTAAAGGACGGAAACACCACCGTGGACGTCCTGAAGTCGCAAACGGGAAGGTTGGCCGCGTGGGGCGCCGGCACCTGTTTTGATCACTGAGATCATGGCTCCAGTGTCGAGGGTGCATTTGACAAGTTTCCCATCAATCAGAAAACTACCAATCGGCGAGCCCACCGGCTCCACTTCGGGGCCTCCTCTGGCCGGTAAGACACAGTGGACAGGGAGGCTATCGAGCGTTTCCCGAAGGGCCACTGGTCTTTTCCGGCGGGGCCGGGAGAGCCTGCATCTGAACAGCTCCGGCCGCAGTCTGCAAGGGCCATGTCAGGGCCGCATGGTAGTACTGCGGGGCCGTCTGCATCAGCTGCTGGCTCGGCGGCTGCGCGTACACGGCAGGCTGAGCTTGGACGGCGACCACGGCGGGGGCGCTCTGCTGCGCGTGCAGCTTTGGGCAGCGGGCCGCAAAGTGGTCAGGTGACTGACAAACGTAGCACCTGCCGGCTTCGCTCCTGCCACCTTTGCCCTTGCCCTTACCCTTCCAGCGGTCTCCTCCTCGCCCACCTTTACCGCCCTGCTGGTTCGCGTTTTTGCTCTGCCCTCCAGCAGGCTGCGCGGAAGCCTGGCGGACAGCAACAGCAGCCTCGATCTTAGCCTCCAAGCTGTCAAAACGCGCTTTCAGTGCGTCGATGGCAGACTCGGCTGCTGGAGAGGACTTAGGCTGGCTGCAGGTGCCGGCTTCGAGGTCGACAACATCAGCGACACGGATCTTCTTCGCTGGTGGACCTCCGAGACAGAGCCGAGACTGAGTGCGGCGGCATGAATCTAGAGCCACACTCATTGAGCGGCACTCCAGACCAGCAACGCTGGACTTAAGCGTCTCCGAGTGGAGGCCTGTCAGGAAATGCTGGACGGCATACTCCTCCACCCTGGCAGTAGCTGTGTCAGGATACACGCGACGCGCGACACGACTGACACGCGTGCCCCACTCCTCCAGAGTCTCGCTGGCCTCCTGTCTCATTTCGGTCAGCTTGCGCATCTCGGAAAGCGCGTGCACGGGCCTTCCGTAGGCGATGCGCAGCGCATCATCGAGAGCGAGGAAGGTTCGGTTGGTACCGACATCTTCCAGCACTGACCGGGCTGACCCGTCCAGACCAGAGCACAGCAGCTGGTACAGCTGAGACTCGGTCAGGCCTGGGTAGCAGCCGACGAAGTCGTCGAACGAGGGCCGATACACCTCGTACGAAAAGGAGCCGTCAAATCTCGGCACTCCTTTGCGCAGCATCAACATGAGATGCGGCGACACAATAGAGAGGGGCAAAAAAAAGCGAAGTCAAAAATGTCAGTGAGCGAGATCGAATTCGGATGCTATAACAAAATACAAGATCTTTGCGACTTTCGAATTTTTTTTCGATCACCGGAAGGGGTCGCGCAGGGCACCCGAATGGGGCAGAACTGCCCCTTACAGCAGTCAAAATCAAATGTTGCAGAAAAATTTTGAAAATATTTTCTAAGGTCAATTTGACGAAAGGAGGGCCCTAAAGGGCTTAAATTTCAAGGAAAACGCTGTAACTCTTACGGTTTTTGAGATACCAGTGTTTTTAGTCCTAAATTTGCAGAAATCTAATTTTGATTTATTTTCGCACTTAAAACACTGGTATCTCAAAAACCGTAAGAGTTACAGCGTTTTCCTTGAAATTTAAGCCCTTTAGGGCCCTACTTTCGTCAAATTGACCTTAGAAAATAATTTCAAAATTTTTCTGCAACATTGATTTTGACTGCTGTAAGGGGCAGTTATGCCCCATTCGGGTGCCCTGCGCGACCCCTTCCGGTGATCGAAAAAAAAATTCGAAAGTCGCAAAGATCTTGTATTTTGTTATAGCATCCGAATTCGATCTCGCTCACTGATATTTTTGACTTCGCTTTTTTTGCCCCTCTCTAGCGACACAACCTCGGGCGCGGGGCGAGCCACGGCGGCGTGCTGACCGCCGCCGACGACGGCACAAGGGCCGCCGACGGCGACTGGGGGCACGGGCGCGTGGCTGGCCGGGGCCGGGCCACCAGGCGGCGCGGCCAGGCCGGCTACAATACCGCTTAACTCCTGCAGTTGCTGCATGAGTGCGGCGATCGCATCGGGCGCGGCGGCGGCGGTAGCGGTGGCGGCCAACTCATTGTTGGCGGCGCCCTCACGGCTGGGGCCGGGGCCGGCGTCGGCGTCCGACATGACGCTCTGCTAGTGCGCGGGGCGGACGCGGATCGTGCGAGACGCAACGCGACAAACGCCACACGCGCGACGGACAGGGGCGGACACAGAGGCACAGGGAAAACACTCACTCTGGTCCTGGTGGGGAAGGGTCACCGGGTCACCTCTGTCCGTGGCACCGCAACGAGACGGCTGGGGCGGGGGCGGGAACGGGAACGGGGATGGGGCCCGCGTACAGCCGGTTCACCAGCTCGCCACGCTAGCTGCTCGTTCACGCCGGCGCCGATGACATGCAACAGCAAATGTCGTTAGTCCAGTGACCTAGCAGCAATCCCTTTTCTCCTTTCCAGTCCTGAACCGTAACTTTACAACGTACGCCGCGTAGGTTCGAGTCCTACCGACTGCGCCAGTTGTAAAGTTACGGTTCTGGACTGGAAAGGAGACACAAGGACTGCTGGGACCAAAAGGACTTTAATAGCCAAACCAGGGACGGTACAGGAGGATGCTACTCGTAGCGCGGTCCGCTGGTGACTGCCCGGGCCGGCCACTGTTGGCTAGCGCCGGCGCGCTAGACTGTTTGGGGCGATTGTAGAAAGGCGCTGGGTCGCGCATGGTTTAGGTGCGAGGCTAGCTCGCTTGACTCTAGAACACTACACAATACAATGTGAGAAACTAAATACTTATTATTTTTTATTTTTTTCTGGTGCAATGCAGATGCACTTACTAATCGTCTCATGACTACTGAGTAATTTACACTTTTTTAACACTAGAAGGACCAAGAGGGGCAATTGACCCCCTCGGCACACATAAACGACTGCCACCACCCCATTTTCAGCCCGATTATCTTGAATTTTTTTGACTTTTATTCATTTAGGCCCTAGATCATACCCAAATTTTTCAGAATTTTTGCGCGAAAAAATCTGTTTATTTTTAAAAATTCACCTTTAAGGACCAAGCGGGGTCAATTGACCCCAATGGGGTTTTTGCGTATAGGTATTGTCCCAGCATAGGTTGAAAGACTGATATCTTATCCAGCTGTCGTCTTCTGATAGTTATGGTTGATAAAGTTGATAAATGTTGATAAAGCCTAAGAGAACTGCACATTTATAACGGTAGATTCCCGCGAATATTTACATAGAATTGACGACAACCTTGGAGATGAGCATATCCACCAAAGGCTTTCATCAACCCGTGAGTGGCCTAATGATGACACAATTTGTTCTGGCGATCATGGAAAGGTGGCAGGAACACACTGAACACATTTCGGTGTCAGCATATGACTGAAGTGTCACTTTGAGGCCTAGAAACATGAGGGGGTTCAATTGACCCCGCTTGGTCCTTAAAGAGGGCGGAAAATCTTGGTCCTTCTAGTGTTAAAAAGTATGTCCACCGCGGGTCAGCCACGAACCGACCTCTACATCTTAGAGGCTTGGATCTGAGAGGCTCCAAACGGTTTGTAGTATCCAAGTGAGGAGATACTGCGCGCGGCCCTGCAGAAAGGTTCTGCGCGTGAGTCCCTCAGCGGAGAGACTCCCCACTGTTGAATTTGTCATACTACTTGTGTCCGTCCGGGAAGTATTCTCGATGTATACTTCCGAGAAAATACAACATATGGAAGACAGAGTTGCACACCGTCTCTCCGGCACTCCCTGTGCTCCCAGCCCGCCAGCTGCCGCCCTGGAGCTTCGTTGGAAACACCTATTCCGATGTTACTTATCGATGCTACTGCCGACCTCCGAGCTTCGCACTGAACCGCAGCGAAACCGGGAGAAACTGAAACCGGACGCAGGAGGAGGCTTCAGCAGTGGTAGCGCCGCCGGCAGGCCAAGCTGGCCGGCCAGGTCCCCCTGTCGAACCGAGGTGCCGGTGGAGCACAGCGGAACTAACGCTGGCAACGAGGTTTGACGGAGGGACGGGCCAGCTGGTTTCCCTTCCAAGTCCCGGCAAAATTTCAAGGGGGTAACCACTCGCGTATTGCCCTCTGTACACTCTGGCCGTAATAACGCGTAATAACCGTATTATCTCGTATTACCGCGTATTATTGCGTATTACAGCGTATTATCGCATATTACCGCACATTAACGCGTAATACAATGCGTATTAGCGCGCAATAATACGCGTATTCAAGGAGTGGGAATCACTAGAGAAAACTCGTAGGATGATTTGTGATCATCCATTCGTGGGCCCGCCAACGTCCACCATATTGCCGCAGGCGCAAACCTTAATTTAGCCAGTTTGAGCACGTATGGCGCCTGCTGGGTAGGCAACCACGACTTTTGCATGCACGCCTGTCGTGCGGGCTGGCCTACCCCAGCATTCGCAGGCGCTCGTCGCCGCCGTTCGCTGTTTAAGGCGCGAGAAAATTCGCCTAACGTGAGTGCCACGCTACATCACCTTAACCCGACATTCCCGTTTTCACCGTACAGTGCCTGGTGACCTGCTGACTCTTTCCCCCCATCGTCACTCGCCCCTTCTCTCAAGTGGTAGTCGGCAAAGTGTGCCAAAATGTTCTGTACCTCCTGATTTCCTCATCCTATCGATATCCAATCGAAGCTTAACAAAAAGTCACATTGTGCAGCTCTTAACTTTTTTTCGGGCCCCGTAGTCTACCAATTCGTCTTCAGAGCAACAAGGTTTACATGCAAGGGGTGGTGGTGGGGAGGGGGGGGGGGCGGGTACGAGGAAGGGGAGAGGAGAGGCGGAAGGCGGCCGTTCCGGGTCTGCTAGAGAGCGGTTACTGCCGCCGCGGGTAATTTAAACCCGTCAGGGTTCAGGGTAGTCACCCTGTAAAGTAAATATGTCGAACTGATGAGCAATATGGGTAGAATAGTCCGTATTTTGTTCTAACAGGACCGTATTTTCCCGCAATAGCCCGCAAAAGGACGTATTACACGTCTTAATGCGTATTGAACTATTACTGCGTAATAACCGTGTTACCGCGTATTACCTGCGTAATAACGTGTACAGTATTAGGCGTATTATCTCGTATTTTCGCGTATTATGCGTAATAATCGTATTAGGGATTGCCCTGTACGACTATTTGCGGAATGGTTACCCCCTTGCAAAAATTAAGGAATTGTGACCGAAATTCCTGTCGCCATCTTTCGAGCGACCAGTACGCAAATGCTGTAGGTGTACGGGCGCTATTTAGGGTAATTACATATGTATTTGGATTTAAAAGAAGCAGTTGTTTCGTGGCGAGGCATGTTAAGAAAGGTAAAACTCTCGGTACACCACGTCAAAATATGTAAAAGCGTCAATAAACACACGCAACGCGTTTCAGGACCACTCATAGTCCCTTGCTCAGGCGAACTAAAATGGTCGTCACATATCGTCAGCACGAGCAAATCCTCAAAATTTTTCAATGCAATTCTACGAAGTCTGTGAAGCGTTTGTGAAACTGTGAAGTTGATGTACTGTACTTTATTTATCTCTGATTTTGGATAATCTTGATCCACAATTCTCGTCTCAACAGATCTTTAAAAACATGTGCCCCGTCGTCCTGTAATTTCCAATAACGAGTAACATTTTGCACAGGAGCTGTCTGCTGTAGCTGAGCTTCCTGCGGACGGCCCAGCAGACGGAAAGCAGACCGGCAGCGGACAGACAGCAGACCAGCAGCAGACGGCCGCCATGGAGCTGGAGTGCCCGGTGTGTCGGGAGCCGCTGGACGCGGCGCTGCGGCGGCCCAAAGTTGCCCCCTGTGGACACACATTGTGCCTGGAATGCCTTCAGGGTCTGCAGGAGCGCCGCTGCCCCGTCTGCAGAGAGGTGAGCGCCAGCGGCGGGGGAAGGACAGAAAACGGCCCTTAAAAATCCATTTTTGGAGAGAAAGTTGGCAAATTTAGAGTCAGTGGGGCTTTCTGGTGCATCAATGGTAATGCTGCCACTTGCCACTTGTTTCAACCCGTCCCGACCACCCTTTAATTTTAGAGGGGGTGAGGGAGTTTCTGAATTCGGCGTGAAACGGTTTTAAAACTGTTCGGCATGGGTGGCAATGGCATCAAGAGTTCCGAAGATAACAGCTGTAAACCACTTCACATCGCCGCCTTTAAAGCACCAAAACGCTGAAAATACTTTAGCTCCTTTTAACGTTGACTTCACCCCGTCCCACCTCCGTTCCCATGGTCGTGCCGATTTTTTTGAGGTTCCATCCTTTAGTAAGAATCCTCTCGACAGAAATGAAAATATCTCAACAACTTCCACACACTGCGATGGCAGATACCGCAGCACGCCATTCTCAAGGGCTGAGTTCCAGAAATTCGTCCCGTTTAGAGCCCGTCCCGACATGTATCTTAAGAAACGGCAGGAGCCGGGCAGCCGTGGAATTACTTGACGGAGGGATGGGCCAGCTTGTTCATCCAAAACCGGCCGACAATGTCGAGAAGTGTCATTTTATCGGGGTTAGGGAATGCGCTGAGGCTGGAACCAACTTTGGACGTTGAATTTTGAACTTTCACTTTCATCGAAAAGGGCTTGCAAAGGTGGCCGCCATCGCATTTTAACTTCCTAAACTAACCCTCCGACTTCCCCAGGAGCTGCCGCCGGTGGACACGCTGAAGGACAACTTCTATGTCCTGGGCATCCTGGAGCAGCGGCCCAGGTGAGTACGAAGCCCAATAAACCGTGCGGGGGATCTTCGAGAGAAACTGAACAAATCGACAGCTGAGTGTTTGGACACTCGAACGTTACCGATATAGTGGTTTTAATATGCTGCTGAACCTAGCTGTGGCGAATCATAACCCTATAGAATCAGTACAAATCGACAGCTAAGCAGTTAGACACACCCAGAGAAATGGTTTCTTGGTTCAATCCTAGGCTTGGACTGCTATTGCGGTAGAATATATTAAAGAATTACCATCCTTCAATCCAGTCTAGATTTGACAACTATGTGTTTAAGAAGAGGCAAGATTTGATTTCAGCGGAATGCCATAGAGCAGTGTGAAAATAATAGAGACCGGTGGCGGGTATCCACATCCGCCCAGTCCAGTAGCACGCCTCATGTCAGCCCACTCGCCCGTCCAACCGTCTCTGCCACCCCACCTCCGCCGCCTATCCCCTGTATCATCCGGCCAGCCGCTAGCCGACTTCGGTATCCGGGGCTCGGGGCTCGGCCCTCAAGGCAGCGGCGGACATTCAAACTGCAGAAGGCGTGGCGCGAATGCTGTGATGTAGCGCCGCTACCTCCCGGGTTAGGCTGGGCACCGAACGCACGTGTCAACTGGCCGTGCTGAGTCAACAGAGGCTAGGCAGGCAACCCAATGACACAGCGGTGCGGTGGCTCATTGTGTTGGAGCGTCGCAGCTCGCTTGGCGGTCTCGTGGGCTGGGGTTCGAGTCTCCCTACCTTACTTTTGGATTTCGTTTTCACATGTCAAACTATCCGACAAGAGTGAATGAGCGAGGGCTTTGAGGCAAGCGGGCGATACGTTAGACAGAGAGGCGCGGTGGCTCGTGGGGTTACGGCGTCGCAACGGCGCTCTCGGCCACGCCTTCGGGTCGTCAGTGAGGTGGGGTTCGACTCCTCTTCGAGTAAATTTTAGATTTCTTATTTAGTCACCGGCACATGAGTAAAAATTGTCACAGGGTCCCGGCCGGGTCGGGCAGCCAAGCCCGACCTGGGGCCAAGGTGGTGGAGCGGCCTTCCAAATAGCGGTCAGCCAAACCTGGACAAATAATGGAGTTCGACTGTACAGCGATTTTTCGAAGCGAATGCAGTTTAGGCCGTCACACACAAAAAAGTCGCGCTCAACTAAATAAAAATTAGTACCGTTGCTAAAAATTTTAGTAACGTGGCTAAAAAATAAGCACGGTAACTAAAAAGTTTGCACCTGTGCTAAAAAATGTTAGTTGGGCGAATACTACTAGAAAATTAGCACCTGTGCTGGCAATTTTTTTCCGTGCACCATCTTCTTTTTCTTACGTTCAGATTTAGATGCAGTCGAATGCCCTATTGACTTTTTCGTTTCTGTTCATTCTACACCTGCCCTAAAGACATTACTGCGCATTAATTTTGGACCTGCAAGGAACTTCTTCGTGGCTTACGTAGCACTAATCTGAACAATCCCACGCAGCCCTGGTTTTCCTAGGACTTCTGCACCGCTGACCAGTGTTGCCAAGTCCATCCGACGGCTTTTCCCAACCTGGCGGCCCAAAACTCCCACACGGAGGGGAAATTTCCCACTTTCCTATCTTTCGAATTTTTAGCCTAAAAAAAAATGGTAAAAGAATGTTTTTGTGCTTTTCTAACGTTAAAGAGAAAGTTAACCTTTCAGAATAATGTGTAACGTAGTGAAATTGCATCATTAATTTTAATGTGTTGGCGCCAGACCCTCCGAACTGCTTCTGGCTCAAGGGGGAAACAACTCGAAAAATCGGTGTCTGTCGGATTACCATTACCCGGATTACCCGGATTACCCCGGATTACTCCGGATTACCCCGGTCTACCCGGATTACTTCGCATTACCCGGATTACTCCGGATTACTCGGATTACCTCAGATTACCCGGATTACCCCGGATTACCCTAAATTACCCCAGATTACCTCGGATTTCCCCAGATTACCGAGGATTACTTCGGATTACTCTGTGGTAATAGCTACGGATTACTGCGGATTACCCTGGATTACTTGGATTACCCGACGTCTGTCGG
Organism: Odontothrips loti; assembly: GCA_038380765.1. NCBI lineage: Eukaryota > Metazoa > Arthropoda > Insecta > Thysanoptera > Thripidae > Odontothrips > Odontothrips loti. The sequence continues at coordinate 3,976,301 of CM076251.1, read as the reverse complement.
AGACGAAGGAGTTGTTTCCCCCTTTGTTCTGGCTACTTGGCGCGCGCAGATCTATAGAATTCGAATCAGTTGCTTACGGCATCGACAGTAATAATTGCATTCATTTAAAAGAATCTTTTAAGAACGTTTAGGGTCGCAAGTCGTAGTTGTGGAATCGAAATTATGAATGAATAGAATATTCTTATTATGTATCGGCCAAATCTCGTAAAATTCCCATTTTTGTCATTTTTTCCCCTTTTTCCCACGGACCTGTCAAATTCCCTCGCCGTGGGAAAAATCCTACGACTTGACAACACTGCCGCTGACCCTCCACCATGCCTGTCCCGTGTCCCGTATCCAGGTCGGCCTCGGGGCCGGACGCTGAGCAGGGCTCGGGGCTCACGTTCTGGTGCCGGGACTGCAGCGACCAGCTGGCGGACCGGTGCGTGCAGAGCGGCCACCGACCGTGCACCATGAGGCAGCTGCGGCTAGAGCAGGTAGAGATACAGGAAAAGTTATTTTTCATCTCGAAATTGAAAAGTTTTAATGAACTAATCAACACAGAACTAATCAAGAAATCTGCGTAACATTTTCCACATTTTCCACAGCATGGGGGTTCGTGGGATCATCAAAAAGCGTATGAGAAAGCACCACACGCTAGGTCATCTGTTTGGATGACAAAATTTCAAAACGTAGAAACGCTGAAGTTTTTAAAGAAATCCTTTACGGAACAGCTCAGTTCTCAATTTATAAAGCAACCTACATTTCCAAACGACTTAAATTTTTACAGTATGGTTGTCCTAGTGGTGTGCGCAGAAAACTGGTCGAGAAACTTTACTCAGGTTCTATACACTTTGTTTTATTTTCTTCAATTGCACATCTAGGTGGAGCCTATGCTAGCGAAGCTGAGTCGGGGCGCGGACGCGGCCAAGAAGCTCGGCCGGCTGCTAGAAGGCGTGGGCGGCAGCCTGCAGCGCGAGGCCGAGTCCACGCGGGCGCAGCAGAAGCAACTGGAGGACGCGGTGAAGCTGGTGCAGGCCGCCGCCTACCGAGGCGCCAAGCCCGTCAAGAGGGTGCTGGCCGCGGTGCAGCCGCTGGAGCCGTCGCTGCCCCGGCTGGAGGAGACCGCGCACCTCATGACGGCCCGCGGCCTGTGCACCATCACGCTGACGGAGAAGGAGGCCGCCGGGAAGACGGCTACCACGACTGCCACGACGTGGGAGGCCTGCGAGGAAGTGGCGGCCAGCGAGACGGACCAGCTGCTGCTGCACTTGCTGCTCAAGCTTCGCGCCGGCAAGCGGCTAAACAAGGTGACGCTACAGCCCGATGGGGGAAAATCGGGAAAACAAGGTGTGATAAAAAAAAATTCACAAAAACCTCTAAAAATGTTAGAACATGTTAGAAAATTGAAAGCGTCCACAAGTTTTGGCCGAGGCCGATATAATACAGACAATAAATTCTTTGTTTCAAAATAAAATATAGTAAGACTTAGTCATTATTCAACTCGCTTACTAGGCAACACACTTGGCCATGATTGTCGGTGGTTTCTCCAAGCTATCGACACTTCAGAATCATAAGCCAGACTTGGGTTTGGGAGTGGGACATGCCACGCTAATTGCTGCTAGGCCCCTGAGCAGTAGGGGTGATCGATCCCGACGTTTTTTGGAATCTGATATTGGCGAAGATCACAAAAGTTGCTCCTTAGGTCCAAAATTCGACATGAATTTTTTCAATGTTTTTTTTGTCGACATCTCAAGGCTCCGCTAGGGCCAGAGCCTTAAAATTATCAAAAATCTGAATTTTCGTAGTTTCGAATTTCATACATCGAGTTGCGTTTCGGATGTGTTGGCGTACCACCACGAATTTTTTCGACGCAAAAAATGGTGTCTCAAGGCTCCGCCAGAGCTTTCTGATGTTATGCGCCTGGGAGGTAGGCAAAGGCTTTTAATGGCGTCGGTATTCGGTGCAGGCTGCGCTGGTCCAAATTATCCACCTCTTTTCGGAGAGGGCACGGCACCCCCTATGTTTCTGTAGTTAGTCATAAAACCCCTCCCAAAAAATTTTAACCACCGATCAAATCCGGCCATGCTCTGCCTTTTTTTGGTTTTCCCATAAGAAATACATGGGGGAAAATAGGCAACTCCGCGACGGCCCCATCCGGCACCCCAAAAAGGCCTATCCTAAAAAAAAATTCTGAATTTGGTCTTCATGACGTCAGGAACGAACTAAACTTGTCTCGGTGTCCGTATCTGCCCTCTAAGAGACGTGGCGCAGTACGGAGAATTAGTCAGGTTTCTTCTAAAACCTGTAAATGCTGAAAACGACGTTTTTTCAGAAATATAACTCCGGAGCCCCGTTTTGATGCACGATCGATCCGTTATCGTTAGGGGCACTCCAGATAGTCGGAAGGTTTGATCAGGATCACCGGAAGGTTAGGTTAGGCTCCTTAATACGGCCGGCAGCAGTTTGTAGGTAGGTGAAAGTGGCCGCCCATCTGGGGTAGGGTGTTTCACAGAATGAAAATTGATACTGACTCGACCGCATTTAGGCGCGTCTTTATCTAGAATGAACGTGTGCAGAATTTGAGCGTGATCGGACGACGTTTAGCCGGTGCTCAAGTCGCTCGAAGTTTCTGTGCCATATATAATGTGAGAACCTCGATGCCACTTAACGGTTCTTCTTTGCGATCGCACCTGGTCGCAGATCAATGATACCTGGTATGTGAGTTCTTAGGAGCATCCTGTACCATTTAAGATGGAAAAGAAGGCAACCCGTCGACTCATCCACCGTTTACAGCTCAAAAATGTTCTAAATTCCTAATTTTAATTTTTCTAGTATCTGGAACATTGCTTTGAATGTCTTGCTTTGTATATATTCTGGGAAATCCTATAAGGGTGCCGTTGCAGCTCTTCCTGCATTAAGCGCACTTAGTTTTTTCTGAAAAAGGGAAAAAACGCCGTCTAGCGCCTGGAGGGTAGACAGCAGTCTGACGCGTGTGTCGAGATCCTGCCTACCCTCCAGGCGTACAACCAGTCTCGAGAGACTTTTTCCGATTCGCACTGTCAAACGCGAGTGTGCTTAGTGCATGAAGTGGCTCGGCCAGTTCTTTGTCGAATAGCCTCCATTTTCTACACAGTTACAATGAATGACCGAAGTTCAAAGTATCCGAAAACGCGATAATTACGAATCACTAACATTTGTGGCAGTGTAGCGGAGGTGGGTAGCGGGATCACTGATATTTCCACCTCAGTAGGTGCAGAACCACCTGATGGACGCTCGTGTGCAGATTAACTCTTCTGGGATCACATGCAAAGGCACGAAAATGCCGCTAAGTCAGCCCTGTTGGGACATCTCTCAGGGGACCAAATTCTTCAATCGCCTTGAGCACCGGGCAAACGTTGTCCGATCGCACTCAAATTTTGCATACGGTCATTGCAGACCAGCAGGTGTCCAAATTCGGTCGAGTCAGTGGAATTTAATTTTTTTGAAACACCCTAATCTGGGGCTGGGGTGCTGACGTCACAGAACCGCCCTCATTGGCTCTGAGACAATATTTAAATAAATTTGTGGTCGCAGGTGAAAATGGAGAAGGAGAAGGAAGAAGAAGATGAAGAAGAAGATGAAGAAGAAGAGGAAGAAGAGGATGGTAATAGTGATGATTCTCATGAAATCGGAGCACAGGAAGAAAGCAAAACGCCCGTCAAGAAAGAGGTTAAACAAGAGCCGAGGGCCGGGGCACCACGGAGGACTGCAGGTTCATCGCCAGCGCAACCACGGGGCAGTGAATCTCCGCTCGGCGCCGTCCTGGACCAGCTGTGCGACCCGCCGAATGTAGCGCAGCAGCCCGGGCCCGGCGTCTCCCGCAACGACACCCTGCTAGACCCGGTGAGGCGCGAGCGGCGTGAGGTTCCCGGAGGGCGTCGTTACCAAACACTTTGGTGAGGAGCTTTGATCGGGAAATTACCTCTTCTGCTCCTGGTGCGAGAAATAAGGGACCCAACAAGTCTGGAAATTGGGGAAAAACAAAAGTGGCTAAGGTAAATTGGAAAAGGCGTGGGTATCGTAAACCGTCAGTTCTGTCGACGAGTCTGTCCACTCTATTTGGAATTCCTATATACGCCCCTAAAATTTGGCGATTAATCGTCATTGCAAAGAGTAATAAGAAATATAGACCCCGTTACAGTGTACAACACTTTTTGACGAACATATTCAAAATTAAAAAATACGAATCCACGCGTGAAATCCTCATAGGCCCTAAGTAGTATTAGTCCTACTGCCGAGAGGAGGGAAGGAGATGCGTTTTGTGAGCAATATGTGAGATTGTGATTCTGATTTGATGTGAGATGAAAAGGAGGATTTGCAATCATAATTTAAATTTATTTTTAATTAATTGGAGATGAGTGTTGTGGAAATGGTATGGAGTGTTTGGGAATGAAGATAGGAAAGGATAGATCGAATGGGTCGAATTGTCAATTTTAAGATAGGAATTTCTAATTTTGATATGGAATTATAATGGAATTAGAGGAAATTGTAAGAGGTATTAAAACTATTGTGAAAATGAAATTGAAAAGATGTACGGTTTCAGCCCCTCCTTTTTTTAGGCCCTTTCTTTGTTGGTTGTGGTGTAGGGGGAGGGGGGGGGGGGGGGCGTCTGAGCCGTGGAAGTGTGGGAGTCGCGAATGGCCGTGGCGTGGAAGTTTTGCAAATAAGAGTGTACGTATTTTACTGATTGGCTACATATCTTCCCTCTCCACTAAATTTGGCCCCGCTTCGAGATGGCATTGCCCGACTCGATCTATCCGTGCAAAGCAACCTTCGGCTTGACTCGAATTACCAAATTTAATTTTTTCAACTTCTCAAGTATGAGCCTCTCATATGTTCATCAGAATGTGAATGAACGTGTTTCCTCCCTCCTCCATAAGGCGGCGTGTTTTGGAAAACCGAATCCTGCAGACTCTGTAAATCTACTTCGTGCCTAACAACAGTGTTTGCCGTTCGGTTCGATCGTCGGAACTGTTATCCAGAATCAACGCGTTCGATCTTTGCTTTGTACTGCCTGGTGTTTGACTGTCTATTCTAAAATGTAGTTGAACTGACAGCAGGTGGAACCTTTAAACAACTCAAGAAGAAGTCAGTTTCACATTTTCAGCTTTATCTCTTAAGGAAGGTCAAGGAAAATATTATTTCCGGATCAGTTATAGAGAGCGTTCTGGCCAAAAAACATGGGAAACCTCAAATAAAAACAGTCGTACCCTTTGCTTGTTGACGTTCTTCATCACGACCTGGTTCCGAACTATCCCCCAGAATGTGACGGGCCTCCAGTTCGCCCTGCACCTTAAGTGGCAGAAGCCGCCTACGTCGCAGCTGGAGACCAAAGTGGAGCAGCTGCAGGTGTCAGGCTACAACCTGCAGCAGCTGCAGGAGCTCAAGAACCTGACGTCGCTGCGCAAGCTGGTGGCTGCGCGCAGCGGTGTGGACCCCAGCCTGCCCGACTTGCCCATGCAGATGGACACCCTGACCGTGCAGGGCGCCAAGAAGCGCCACCTCAAGGTACGGTGCAGAAACTGAAGTATGTAACGCAAAGACACTGTTAAAAATAGCACAGTACATTCACGGAAAATGATTCATAATTTTTTTTACGGAGTATTTGGTCCATGTTAACTGACAACGGCGTATTTTGTAACGTTTTTCTTTGTAACCAGATAATTGCTGAAAAACGCGCCGTCGTTGTCATTTCCTCGTACAGAACTTCTTACGAAGCCTGTACACGCCCGTGATGCAGCACAGCTATGTGCTCCCCGCCCCGCACTCTTCGGCAAGCGCGTTTGAAGTGTGCTCATGGACACACTCACGGTGGTAGCGTCTATTAGTACATTCCAAAATAATTAATTGCTTCAAAGAACCACCGATTTAGGTCTAGGAGCGTGTGGAATGGTGAGAAATCAAACTTGCGCGAATTCGGACGTGTACCCATAGCGCAGTGCGTAAAACGTCTCTGTGGATCAGGAGTTAGGGTGGCCCAATTTGCATAAAGATTGAAATTTTGATCTGCATTTCGATTTTCTAGTTCAATTTCCGGACAAAAAAATTAAATTCCAGGATTAGTCGGACAATGTTCAGAAGTATGAAATTATCTGCAATGGTCTGAAAGTTAAGGCGCGTGAAGTATAAAATTGAAGTTTCTTCCGTTTTGCCTTATCTCTTTCCGGTTTTGCTTGAATCCTGTTTCACTTCTGCCGTATTGCCGGGCCTCCTGTGATGTCATCTAACTGCCTGTTCCATCCAACGAGCCTCATGTGCTTTGTCGAACGAGCGCTGCAAATGCAAAGCACCAAATGTCCCCTGCTGGTCAGAGCGCGGTTGGCTAGATCCGAGGTCACGACGTCCCGATATCTCAGTTGGTAAGGAGAGACAGGCATTCCAGACAAAAAAAAAATGACGATAAACCAACCGTCATGAAATCAGACTCGGTCTTATACTCCTGCCTTCTGGGAATGGTGAGACGATATGTTGGCTCAGACCCAACAAAATCAACAAATTGATAAAGAAACCCACTTTTAGTGGCTGTGTCGCGTAGTGCTGACTGCCTGCACGGCAGCCGGCGGGCCCGAGGAGTGCGCAGCTCAGGATGCTAAGGGATAAGGGGGGGGGGGGGGGGGGGGCTTAGGCCTAACGGTATAGTGAGGCGGGCGAGGGGAAGGGAGGCAAGAAGCTACGCGACACATTCCGGGTTTCTGGTAGGAAGCGGGGCGCATAGCTCCCCGTACTTCTGCGTGTCTCACCTGCCTCCGCATGAAAGGACAAGCCTCAAGCTCCTTTTTTTTGAGAGTGCAGTGTGCAGTCCGTGTCCGCGGTCCACTGTCGCTGTGGTTTGTTGGATCCGCAGTTCGCGATCGCGAAGCAGGGCAGGCCTTGACTAATGCGCCACGCCGGGGTTCTCCCTTGCCCGCCATCCCCCTATCTCCTTTCCGTCTCTCTTGGCGCTGAACGCGCAAGCACTCGCATACCTAACCTTTGCCCCTTCCCCCCCCCCCCCCCCTCCTTCCTTGTCATCGTCAACTCTGCCGGCGCATGGGTTGCCTGCACTCTAGGCGGTGAACCGAATGAAGAGGCCCACGCGTCTACGCCTGCTCCCGCTCCTCTTTCCCATCCCGGTTTCACCCGCTGGCTGGCGCATGAGCTCGCGTAAGTTCCCTACCTTCTAGGCGTAGACGCTATCACCCCCGACATCTGTGTGCACTACCCCTACGTCCTCTCACAATTTGGCTGCCGCTTAGATCGGTGTCGGTCGCCCGCCCGCAACCGCACAGTTATTATAGATTTTAATATTTTTGTAAAATCGGGTCGGATTTGAGTAAATTTGTGTGTAACCTTTTCGGAAAACACCGTTGCCAACGACCGTGGAGCGTCGCAGTCTCCCTTCTCCCCCCTCCCTAACCAAGTATGGTCATGGTCCACACAGCGACTCCAGGCGGCAAAGGTTCAACTGTTCGCCACGCAGAGCCTATACCAGGTGTATCATTGGCCCCGGGCAGTTTCGGTTTTCGGCAGTCCTGCAAAGCACTATCTCCGCCTCTTTCTGACTCACGCCTCTGGCCGAGCCAGAAAGAGAAGGAGATAGTGCGTTGCGGGACTGCCTAAAACCGAAACTGCCCGGGGCCAATGATACACCTGGTATAGTTACCGTCCCCGCTAGGGCTAGCCACCTAGGCGAAGTCGTTTTGGTGGGTGTCATTGCGCTTCCTATTCATGTCTTCACCCTCCCCCTCCCTTCCCATTCCCTCCTGTTCAACCTTTGCACCCTCCTGTACGAAACGAACGCGAATGATTCGTTGGCATTCGAATCAGCCCGCCACGCAGGCAACATATTCGACCTTTCTCTCCTATTCGCTGGGTCGCGCCTTCTGATTCACTCTCTTCCTCCGCTGGTCGGATTTCGGGGAAGTAAACCGATACTGTACGAAACAAAGGATTATTTCGATCGGAAGTTACTAAACGTTTCGCTTCGCTCAGAGATGAAACTTTCTCACTCGACTTTCGTTTCGATACAAAGGTTCAAAACTTTCGCCTACGGACTTTCGTTCTGCATTGATCAAAACAAAACTGTTTCGTCTCCATACAATTTCACTCCTTGTCTTTGCCCTATCTTGACACGTTTGTTTCGCGCAGGTTATCGGAGAAATGGTTTCGCTGCGCAAGCTGGTCCTGCAGTGCGCGGACGTGTACGACGACGCGCCGGCCCTGCCGCCGAACCTGGAGGAGTTGGTGGTGGAAAACGCGAGCCGGGCGCAGGTCGAGTCCGTGGCGCGCATGCCGCGGCTCCGCCGCCTGGGCCTACACCGCCTCCACCAGGGTGCGGACATCCGCTTCCCCGGGCTCCAGCAGGGCCACTGCGGCCTGGAGTGGCTCAGCGCCGACTACCCGCGCTCCCAGATGACGCTGCTGTCGCTGGCTGCCGCCCACGCGGCCACGCTCCAGGTCAGCCTGGTCAGCCTCTGCACTGGCAGGGCCGCCCTCTTCAAATGATTCTTCAGTCGAAATATACTGGTCAGACCTTAGCGTGATTTCGGCCGAAAATAGAGCACTTAAAGAAAATTCAGTCAAAGTTCAATGTCGCTCTGAGATTTTAGATCTTCACGTTGCATGGCCCGTGGACACAAAACATGGAAAAAAGCGTTAATGGTGCGACTCCTGTAAAATTACGTGTGAGAACGAAATTTTTTCAGTTCAGTTCGCTACTATAATTTGAGAGTCGACTCACAAAGTTTCATCGAATATCCAAGACTTCCACTCGATAGCCATCGTCGCCTTGTAAGGAGCACCGACGGCCCTACGGTGGTTGCGCCTACCCTCCCTACGTGGGGATGCAACACTCTTATGTTCTTCCGACCGAACACACTTGTGATGTGCTGTGTGCACACTGTGAATGACAGTAATGATCATCATACAACGTGGAATCATCACTTCCATGGGATCACTAACATTAGGGTGTTTCACAGAATGAAAATTGATACTGACTCGACCGCATTTAGGCGCGTCTTTATCTAGAATGAACGTGTGCAGAATTTGAGCGTGATCGGACGACGTTTAGCCGGTGCTCAAGTCGCTCGAAGTTTCTGTGCCATATATAATGTGAGAACCTCGATGCCACTTAACGGTTCTTCTTTGCGATCGCACCTGGTCGCAGATCAATGATACCTGGTATGTGAGTTCTTAGGAGCATCCTGTACCATTTAAGATGGAAAAGAAGGCAACCCGTCGACTCATCCACCGTTTACAGCTCAAAAATGTTCTAAATTCCTAATTTTAATTTTTCTAGTATCTGGAACATTGCTTTGAATGTCTTGCTTTGTATATATTCTGGGAAATCCTATAAGGGTGCCGTTGCAGCCCTTCCTGCATTAAGCGCACTTAGTTTTTTCTGAAAAAGGGAAAAAACGCCGTCTAGCGCCTGGAGGGTAGACAGCAGTCTGACGCGTGTGTCGAGATCCTGCCTACCCTCCAGGCGTACAACCAGTCTCGAGAGACTTTTTCCGATTCGCACTGTCAAACGCGAGTGTGCTTAGTGCATGAAGTGGCTCGGCCAGTTCTTTGTCGAATAGCCTCCATTTTCTACACAGTTACAATGAATGACCGAAGTTCAAAGTATCCGAAAACGCGATAATTACGAATCACTAACATTTGTGGCAGTGTAGCGGAGGTGGGTAGCGGGATCACTGATATTTCCACCTCAGTAGGTGCAGAACCACCTGATGGACGCTCGTGTGCAGATTAACTCTTCTGGGATCACATGCAAAGGCACGAAAATGCCGCTAAGTCAGCCCTGTTGGGACATCTCTCAGGGGACCAAATTCTTCAATCGCCTTGAGCACCGGGCAAACGTTGTCCGATCGCACTCAAATTTTGCATACGGTCATTGCAGACCAGCAGGTGTCCAAATTCGGTCGAGTCAGTGGAATTTAATTTTTTTGAAACATCCTAACTAACATGTGCTAATTTACCAATATATCGATCGACACGCCAAGTGTTGATCATCACATTAAGCGAATGATAAACCATCATCATAGTTTAAATAATGATGATAATCATTGTTTTATTTACAATGACAACGCCTGTTTTCTCACAGTGTGTATTGGTAATCCCGAACCCATAAATTCTCCATAACAGTATAGTGTGATTAACGACGCTCCCTTGCAGGAACTGACGGTGGCGGTGCCCGAGGGTGTCGACGCCCAGCCTCTGGCTGAGAAGCTGCGCGGGCTGCGCGCTCTGCAGCGCCTCGTGCTGCAGCCCGACGGGCAGCCCGGCGTGCTCCACGACGTGCTCGCGTGCCGACGCCAGGTTGGCGCCGTGGCGGCCCGCCTTGGGGCCGTGTCCGTGCGCTGCTCGCTGTGTAAGAAGCAGGCCGGCCAGGGAGAGGGCGCCGCCCCGCGCAGGGAGGAGTGAGAAAGACTCGGTTACTGCTCTAAAATACCTGTAAACTGTCAGAAGGAAGTTTAAAAACGACATTTCTTCTACAGCTTTGTCGTCCCGAAACAAATGTAACTGATTTCATTTGAAATCACTTTTGCTGTTTGCTAAAGGCAAATTTGTTTCAAAACAATTTTCTGGGGACGACTTAATGATTTCTAAACGAGAAAATCGTTGGATGACAATATAAAAACTACAACCTAACTGTTTGAAAACGACAGTTGTTGTAAAAAAAATAGCAGCATATTTCGTGTTAATAACACCTTTTTAATAGTGTTGGCGGGTGTTTATAAAAAGGAGATACGTGTTCGTCTGGGAATTTCGTCAGAGGTAGACTAGGGGTGGAACATCAATCTCCTGTCAAGATATCCGGCCCTTAAAATTCGCAGCCCTTTACATGGGGGTAGCCACGTTATTGGTTTGTACTTTATATTTTATGATATATTAAAATAAATTGCTCCTCTGATATGTGTGATTGATATTGCCACAACCTTACCTCCACCACTTTCTCAGAACAAGAATGTTTCTTTTGATGTAACCATGGTGCTCATTTTGTCCCCCCTAGTCATAGGTGTGGTCACGCTAACTACAACCGCGCTTGATGGGATACCAACAGTTAGTCTGAGGGCAACGGCATGCCGCTAGTGGGCCGCTATCACTATCGTTGGGTCCACGATACTACCATGTGCGCCGACTGCACCCACTTTAGTTGCCCCAACTGGAGTGCGAGTCGGTCTAATGGGGGTGGAGCCAACGACAGTTAGAGTGGGCCCGTATTCCACTGCAGACTGTAGTTGGTCCAACTATACTTCATGTCAGGTCTCTCCAACTGCATTTTTTTCTACGTGTACAATTCTTGCGGTTTATTTTTTCGTTTTCGCGGTTTAGGGTTATGGTAGCATGTCAGGACACTGTCGTTCGTTTGACGTTGGGACACGTGCGACACGCACAAGATATGTTTACTTCAAAAGTAAACGGCTCATTATTTACTGTAGCGGCTTCTCGCTTTTGAATTTGTGTTTGGTCAAATATGCTAGGTATGGATGTGAAAACATTACTACGTTTCTATTTTGGTGCGCTCTGCCAACGTTTTCTGGTAAATTAACGACAAATCTTACACCCTTAACCTAACACTTCACTCTCTTACACTACTCAAAGTGACAACTTTGTCGGGCGGCGTGGGGCCGCGGGATTACCCCGCGCTCCCGCGGAGTATCGCCGTGCGTTAGGTGGGCGGCAGCCGATGACGCCAGCCGCGCCGCCGTGGGGGCGCGGCGGGGTAGGGTGTTCCGCAAAATGGGAATTGATACTGACTCGACCGCATGTAGGCGCGTCTTTGTCTAGAATGAACGTGTGCAGAATTTGAGCGTGATCGGACGACGTTTAGCCGGTGCTTAAGTCGCTCGACGTTTCTGTGCCATGTATAATGTGAGCACCTAGACGCCACTTCCCGGTTCTTCTTTGTGACCGCACCTGATTGCAGATCAATGATACCCGACGTGGGAGTTCTTAGGGGTATCCTGTACCCTTCAAGATGGAAATTAAGGCAGCCCGTCGACTCATCCACCGTTTACAGCCCAAAAATTTTCGAAATTTGGGATTTTAAATTTCCCAGTATTTGGAAAATTACTTCGAATGTCTTGCTTTGTAGTTATTGTGGAAGACCCCATTAGAATGCCGTTGCAGCTCTTGCTGCAATAAGCGCACTTAGTTTCATCTGAAAAAGGGGAAAAAAACCGTCTAGCGCCTGGAGGGTACACAGCAGTCTGACGTGTGTGTCGAGATCCTGCCTACCCTCCAGGCGTACAACCAGTCTCGAGATAATTTTTCCGATTTTCACTATCAAAGGCGAGTGTGCTTAGTGCATAAAGTGGCTCGGCCAGGTCTTCGTCGAACAGCCTGCACTATCCACACAGTTACAATGAGTGACCAAAATTCAAAGTAACCGAAAACGCGAGAATTACAAATTACTAACATTTGTGGCAGTGTAGCGAGCGAAGTTGGGTAGCGGGCCCATTGATATTTCCACCTCAGCAGGTGCAGAACAACCTGATGGACGCTCGTGTTCAGATTTACTCTTCTGCGATCGCATGCAAAGGCACCGGAACGCCTCACTTGTCCTACCCCCATTTGTCCTACCCATATATTTATTAATATTTTTATTAATAAAAATAATAATAAAAATATTACTTGCCGGTTGTCCTACCTTGATTATTTTTATTCCCGGAATAAATATATTCACAAAATATAAATATTCCCCGATCTCGTCGGGCACCTGCGCACGGCGGCCAAACGAGCCTAACTTAGCCCAATCTATCCAGCCTAGCCTAACCGTGTGAGCCCAATTCATCAGTCCTCCTACCAGGTGTCTCGAACCAGACTAGCCTCACTTACGTAGGCAGCCTAACCTAACCTAACGAACGTAGCCCAACCCAGCGAGCCAAAACTTAGCGAGCCTAGCCCCATGTAACCAGCCTAGCCTAACCCAACGAGCCCAGCTGATCAGTCCTCCCAGAGAAGCTCACAGCGTAGTGGGTACAGAGGGTGCTGACTTAGTGCTGTGGTTTGGAACGGCCAGAGAAGGTCGGGTTGCCTAATTTTAGGGGCGCCCCTGAGAGCAGGCAAGCAATTTTTGTCGGAAAAGTAAAATGAAACGAGCGGGGACCGAACCCGTGCCGCCCGATTCACCCGACAGACACGTGGCGACGCCGCAGCCCCTTGCGCTACGGCGGGTGGTGTGGATGATTGGGACCTGGAGCTGCCTAGTGGACAGTCGGACTGAGAAGACTCGCAGCAGCGTGTTTGACGTGCAGACGTTGGCAACACTACTCTCGGGGGGCGCTCTCTGTCTCTCTCGCACACACTACGGAGGCGCGCCATTTGAGTGGGTAAAGGGACAGAGAAGCAAGCAGAAGGTTCCTGGTTCTAATACTGGATTTTTCGTTTATTTGAAAACAAATGTATGTCAGGTGCCTGCAGAGTCTACAGTAGACAAAGCAGCAGGACGCTCGTGTTGGGCGGGCCTGCCTAACGCACAGGCGCTGTGCCGAGTCCTACAGGCATAGGCCCACCTTCAGCCCGAACGCGTACGCGCCTGCAGGGCGTGGGGTAGGCAAAGCCGCAGGACACTCGTGTTGGGCGGGCCTGCCTAACTCACGGGCGCTCTAATGCCAGTGCCTTGTAATTCAGCGAGGAGCAGGAAAGAAATCGGAACACTTGTGTGCCTAAGACATGAAAAGTAATAATTTTTGCCGTGTCTGCTTGCTTCTCTGTCCCTCTACCCACTACGCTGTGAGCTTCTCTGGGAGGACTGATCAGCTGGGCTCGTTGGGTTAGGCTTGGCTGGTTACATGAGGCTAGGCTCGCTAAGTTTGGCTAGTCAGGTTAGGCTGCCTAGGTAAGTGAAGGCTACGCTGGTTCGAGCAATTAGGCTCGCACGGTTAGGTGAGGCTGGTTACATTAGGCTACCCTCGTTAGGTTAGGCTCGTTAGGCCGCCTTGCGCAGGTACCCTACGAGCGTGGGCAATATTTATATTTTGTGAATATATTTATTCCGGGAATAAAAATAATCAAGGTAGGACAACCGGCAAGTAATATTTTTATTATTATTTTTTTTAATAAAAAAATTACTAAATATATGGGTAGGACAAATGGGGGTAGGACAAATGAAGCCATCCCAAAAAAGTTTTAACCGGGTGAAAAGCGAGAATGCCGCTAAGGCAGCCCCGATGGGCACATCTGTCTGGCGACCAAATTCTTCAATCGTCTTGAACACCGGGCAAACGTTGTCCGATCGTTTGGTCACTGCAGACCAGCAGGTGTCCGAATTCGGTCGAGTCAAGTGGAATTCAGTTTTTTTGACACATCCTTGCCCTCGTCGGCAGTACAAGGACACATTCCTTGTAAGTTTATTAGTCCCGTGCGAATACGAATGACGTTATGGGGGGGGGGGGCAGCAGTAGTAAAATAAGCATTATTAAATTTTAAATTGGGTCCATCTGACCGCCACACTGCGACTTTTGCAAATACATAATTACAGGGGCGTCGGAAGTACTTTTCGCTGAGGGGTGCTCAAATTCAAAGCGGTGTGTGCCGGGCTGCCTACCTTCCAGGGGCAGCCTGTAAAACCGTGAAATCGACCATGGGTTTTGTTACAAACTTGTCCAACAAAGTTTTAACCGGGTGAAAAGCGTTTGCAGGGAGAAAGGCGAATTTAATAGGACATGAAAATATTTTGATTGGTAAATGGAATTAAAAAACTACACTGCAAGTACAACTTTGGTAGAAATCAGTCAAATTTAGTACAAATAAGAAATAGGTCACAAGAATACAAAATTTGAGTGTGTTCAGATCGAGGGGTCTACAACTCTGCCCCAAAGTGTACACTAATTGTGCTGATTGTGTCGATTTTTCCACCTCATTTTCAGAAACTTGAAATTTCAGACTGGTTAGAGCCTTTTACGGCCGTTTTTAGCCCTTAACTGAAGCCCGGGCGTCATTCTAATGCAGTTTTTGAGATTTGTAATTGATTGTTGTGTTTGATTGTCTGGAAATGTGTACACTGATTGTCTCGAGTTGTGGACCCCTCGGTTCAGATTAATATTAGAACAGATTTCCGAATACGTGCATTCGCTCAGGTGTGCGTCTGACAAACTCTTGTAGAACACTATTGACATCGATTAAGAAGGTCAACGCTATGTGAACATGAAGCAACATGTCAGCCTCTTCTGCGTTATAGGACGGCGCAACCAATTCTTTATCCGCCGAAGAGCGCTAAAGGAGCGCTCACATGAGGCAGAAACGGGCTGGTACAGTCAATATAAGAATGATCAGACGCTCTATTTCACCAAGCATTTCTCTAGTTACAGGAATTCTTTGAAAACGTCTGCATACTCGCGAACAGCTTGCGGCAATAATCTGTCAAAATATTCCTCCCGTGGACCAAAAAACTGAGGGGTGCTCCGAACCCCCCAGATCTTTTTGGGAGGGTGCTCCAAGCACCCTCTGACCCCCACTTCCGACGCCTATGCATAATTATTTTATTTTAATTTTTTTGGGAACATCGTTTCCTAGTGCTGGGCTCGGCCCCCGGCCCGCTCTCTCTACCCTCCGGCTCCAGCCAGCGACAGCGACACCGGCGGTAGGTGTCTTATAACGCGATCGATATGCGGTCGGCAGCATGCGTATCCTAGCAACGAGCTAGCGCTTTCGCCACCCAGCACTTGGGCCACTGAAACTGAAGCCAGGTGAGGCTCAGGCGGCTGCGGGCTGCGGGATAGGTCGGCGGTTCATGGACAGTAAAAAATCCTACACAGCAAACGGAGGCTTGGCGGAATACTTCGCACGTATTAAGTTCCTCGCATGGTACAAAAAAAAAGTTTGGTGATAGAAAGAATTTATTACCAAGCGTTAGGAACCAAAAATAATATCCGATCAGCCGTAACGCATATCACAAAACGCTCCCCAAGTTTTCCGCAAAACGCCATGTGCGACTCGACAATAGCGTGGGGTCGCTCGCACCCTCCGCGATCCGCAACCAACCGCCGGCGGGCAGCGGTCTGCCTGCTCAAAACGAACTCAGCTTTACCGGTCACCTTCCATTTTACACCTGAAGGAAAACCGCTGTCGCTGGAGCGTCCGGATCCAGCGCGCGCGATGTAATGTGTTCAAAGTGACATAAATTTGGTGAGGCTGAGCGAAAAACACCTTTGCCATGTTTTCAAGATAATTAAATGCTTTGTAAGATTTAGAGACCGTTTGCGATAAATTTGGTCATTAACGCGCGAGGAGCTCCGATGTAGAAAGAAACTTGCTGCCATCTTGGTACGTTTTGGGCATTGTGCCTGGGTCATTCTTTAACAGCTACGACACGGAATTTTTAAATTCCATACGTATGCGCTGAAAGCTCGTGCTGCAGTTGACATGTTAACACATTTTGTTTCACTTTTTGCCGTACCGTTCACCCGTGACGACCGTTCAAAACCAATTCTCCATTGGCCGTCCAAAAAACCGTCAAAAGTCCGTAAAACCTCCCCTAACTTCACTTGGTATAAACCTAATACTACTCGACGGACCTGTCGGCCGTCCCTATATACTAGCTCCGCGCTGACCGAGGCGTATTCCATATATGAGCATGGCGACTATGATAGGTTGCCCGCCGCCCGGCCGTGTCTAGCCGCCCGTACGATGCCCTAATCTAGGTGCATGTCTGGTGGCCTAGCTACCGGGCGAGGGGCAATTCACTCCTGTCAACTCCTTTAGTACCCTGCACAAAGTGTCCTGTAGTACTTTGTAATACTTTTGTAATACCTACCTGTAGTACCACAAATCCAAACTTGTTGGCCCTAAGACATCAAAAAATGTATAAATATTCGAAAACATTAGGTCTA
Organism: Odontothrips loti; assembly: GCA_038380765.1. Classification (NCBI taxonomy): domain Eukaryota; kingdom Metazoa; phylum Arthropoda; class Insecta; order Thysanoptera; family Thripidae; genus Odontothrips; species Odontothrips loti. The sequence continues at coordinate 3,959,463 of CM076251.1, read as the reverse complement.
TTGACCTTGTAGTACCTACTTCCTACTACAAACTACTACAGCTGTAGTACCCTGTACACAGAGTCTCAGAGTGAATCGCCCCTTGCTACCGGGTGCGCCACCCAACGCGGAGTAGTGCGGCGCCCCCACATTACAGCTGTATGTATTGCCTGTCGCGCAGGGGCTGTCGTGGGGCCCCATCGTGCGCACTCATGGGGAGCGCGGCCACGATGGGCTTTCTACCTTCCGGGCGCCTACCCAGACAGGCCCGCCTAGGGCTGTGCGATATTCCTTTTTTTGATATCGCGATACGATATTAACTTCATATCGAGGGATGGATCGATATATTGTATCGACGGATATCGGCATATCGAGGGATATCGTGGTATCGAGGAATATAGTGATATCGAGGGATATCGTGGTATCGAGAGATATCGTGGTATCGGGAGTTTTTGGTATGGGGCTATTCACATATGCCGTAACTATACTTGAAGAGGGAGTTCCCAATTCCCGCGTTAATTTTAACAGGCCAATTTGTGTAGATATTGAACACCCAACATTGCTGACAACGAGACTGATGGCACGAAAACGGCTTTTTGATCGTCGCCAGAGGAAAAGTATGGCCTGTTAAAATTCGAAATCTGTCTTTTTCGAAGTATTTTGCATTGGAACTATAGTTCTTAACAGCCGCATGAATTTTAACAGGCCAATTTGTGTAGATTTTGAACTCCCAACATTGCTGACCACGAGACTGATGGCACGGAAACGGCTTTTCGAACGTCGCCAGAATGAAAGTATGGCCTCTAAGTCCTGGCGAAAATGTGAGGAATTTCCTGAAAATTTTCATTGCCATCTTTTGATATGTTGTCTAGCGAGCCTTAAAACGTCTTTTCGGCATGTGGTCGTGTGGTCAAAATGTGGCAATTTTTGGTCCAAGTTCTGGCGAAAATGCGAGAAATGTCCCAAAAATTTTCATCGCCATCTTTTGATATGTTGTTCAGCAACCCATAAAACGACTTTCCCGCATTTGATCGTTTCGTCAAAATTTGGCAAAAAAAACCAGCCAGCAAGCTGGCTACTAGCGAGACTTTCACATGTTAAATTCTGGCAACTAATGTTTCAGTTGATTTTCAGGCTAACAGTAAATTTGGTTCTGAGAACTAAAATTTAGTTTGGAGGCCTAGCACTCGTTTTGTTGCACTAACGAAAAGTTAGTTGCTCAAATGAAGTACATTCGGGAGCGTAACTACATTTTTGTTTCCGCAAGAAACCTTCACTACGAAAGTGTACGAAAGTGCTTCAGAAAAAATTAACCTTAGCAACCTAACCCAACCTTTTCATCTGAACCTTAGCAACCGAGATTGATTCATTATTATTTAATAACAAAAGGTATTGAAAAAGAGAGAGAGAGAGAGAGAGAGAGAGAGAGAGAGAGAGAGAGAGAGAGAGAGAGAGAGAGAGAGAGAGAGAGAGAAGGAGAACCGAACCTAGCCTTTTCATCCCTTTCCATCTTAGCCAGAGAGAGAGAGAGAGAGAGAGCAGGAGAGGGTGGGGGGAGTGGCCAAACCCACAGGCGGCATGGCACCCTGTCGCCCACACAGAGCGCGTCAAATGGGTTGCCTAAGCGCACGGCGATGTTCTAAGCGGGACCAAACTCATGCATCCGCTCTGCACCCGCTGGAGACTAACAAGCCTAAGAGAGAAAAGAGAGAGAGAGAGAGAGAGAGAGAGAGAGAGAGAGAGAGAGAGAGAGAGAGAGAGAGAGAGAGAGAGAGAGAGAGAGAGCAGTAGAGGAGTGGGGGGGGGGGGGGAGGGCATTCGAAGCGGGCGTCTGAGGACCCCAACACTTGAGTCCTGTATATATATACTACCCAACACGCATGTGTCGGGAGAGGAGCGGGGGTGGCGCGGGGAGCAGAGGCGGGGCCGGGAGGGATCGGCCGGCATGCCTGCGGGCCCAGCGTCGCCTAGACGCCACGCCACGCCACAACACCGCGCCGCGGCCCCAGCCATAGCCGCGGCGATATGCACTTGACGCCCTCCACTCGGGTTACGCCAGCGAAGGCATGGCTCAGTTTAATGCGGTCCGACGTTTTTTCGGCAGTCCATGACGCCGTCGAGCCCCCTCTGTGGTCCTTTAAGAGTTGCCAAGACCTCGAAGCAAGCAAGGCAGCCAAGCCGAGTCAGCAGTTTTCTGGTTTCTCTTCCTGTTTTCTGGTTTTTAACTGGTTGTTCTATTATCTATTTTGCCTCTTGAAAAGCCTTTCACAAGAGTGAAAGTCTAAAAAGTTGGCAAATAAAAAAGTTGGCCAACTTTAGCCCGGTGTCGAGCCGCGCCAGCCAGTAGGGCCCGCGCAGGTCCCCTGCGAATGCCGGGCCCAGCTGGGTCTGGCTGGGGCTGCAAGTAGTGCAGCCTGCCTCATCGCAGCTCTGTCGGAGCTAGCCGGGAGTCTTGTGAGGTCCCGGGCCGGCAGGAGACCTGCCAAGTACCGTTCAAAACATGCGTTCTAGTGGTGCTAGAAATTCCATTCAAACGGCGAACCCTGCTAATACCAGATGGATAAGGCTTATAGTGCAGTATGTTTTAGTACCAAGGATGAATTTGAGAAGTTAGTGATTTTGACTGGGCCGCCTCGGCAAAGAGTCCCGTTAGGGTCGCTGCCTCACAGCTAGCCCCCTTGTGTGTCGTCAAAAGCATTGTGGCGTCTGCTTGGTGCAGACTAGCTAAATGGGAGAGAGATAGAGCGCCCGATTGATTGCTGGAGTGCAAGAGAGATGGAAAAGTTCATATTCGAGCATCTAAATCTCGCTCCCACGCAGACGCAATACGACCCGTAGCGCCTCGTTTTTTTTTTTAGAAAATGTGTCCCAAAAAGATCAAGTTTGGGATCATTATTCGAACCCGCGCCTGCTTGGGGTGGATTCAGTTGAGTTTAGAGGAAAATTTCGGAGATTTGACGAGATATTTGGAAGGCCCGCGTTCAGATACTGGCGCCTTACGTCGATTTTTCGTTTTTGGACCCATAGAGCCCTTCAAAGCCATTCCAATCAAGTTCATGCCGCCTTCGTCATGCATTCTATTCAACGGACTCCGTCAACCCTCCTTTATCACTGAAATACTTCATGCACAGAAACAGGGTCATGGAATTCCCCCTCTGCTCACATTTAAGGGTCCAAAAAAATGTATTTTGTAACCTATATCAAAATGATGGGTGCGTCGTGAAACGCATTCCTATACAGGTGTCAAAAAACTTTATTTTTCAATCAGACATGTTGTCTTCAGCTTCCCGCGAGAAGCCAAGCGCGGGATCTGAAAGTCTGGCCTGGCCAGAAACTCGGGCCGCTGCGACCAGGAGTGCTTTCGAAAGCTGGTAATGCTCTGTCTCTGTCCCTCGCGTGTGCCCTGCACTGCAAGCGACGGAGACAAGAGAAGGACCCTTTTGGGCGCGGCGGTGCAGGTAGACGGCACGGGCTGCCATTCAGATCGGCAGGCTGGCCAGGACCGGCGGGGCGACATTTGGGGCGAGGAAGGGCGGGGGGGGGGGGGGGGGGCATAGGAGGCAAGTGTGGCGGGGCGCGGTGAGGGGGGACACGCCCTACTGGCTGGCGCGGCTCGACACGGCCCAGCACCAGCAGGCCCCAAACCGGGCTCCGGGAAGGCCGCGACACGCTCGTTTCGGAAGTGATTTCTAGGCGCACTGTTCAACGTATCGCGAAACTAGGCACAAGGATGGACAGATGAAGAGTGTGCCGAGGGCCGGACAGGCTCCGATTCTCGATATTCCACCCAACAGCCGAGGAATCGTAAGGCAAACTTAGACAAGTTTTCCGGAAAACTAGGGAATTTCCCAGAAAGGAGAAAATTATCACTGGATAGATTGAAGCTTTAACTACTTGGTCACAAAGTGTCAGATTGATCTGTCCCATACGAAACGAGTAGCGATGTTCTGAAGTGACACGGAATCACCTCTCCAAGCGGCGCGCGGAGCGGCCAGCGAGGCTCCGCGGCCGGGTGTATCGTTCCCTCTTAACGAAATCGCAAACTTTGCCCCCATTCTTTTACAACATATGTGTATTTCCCGGCGCTGACAATTAGCCTAGTACACCGTATAAGTACTATAGTTAAAATTCCGGGAATGATCCGGTCTGCTCTTCGGTACAGGCAGAGCGGATCCGTCTCGCAGCGGAACTGTATCTACCTGATCTGGTAATAAGCAGGGCGGATCCGCTCGTAGCGGATCCGTATTTACCGGATCCGGTTCATAGGGGAACCGTATGTTAACAGGATACGGTACAGGCAGAGCGTCTCGCAGCGGAACTGTATCTACCAGATCCGGTACTAAGCGGAGCGGATCCGACTGATAGCGGATCAGGTCCATACCCTATCCAAATTCAAGAGCCCATAAAAATAAATAAAGAGTTTCAGGAATTTTCAACTGCCATTTTAGATGGGGCATCTACGGCCAAATTCACTCTCAGGTCTGAAAATCCGGTTGAAAGGGGTCAATTTCGCGCCGCTAACGCAGCGGATCCGGTTTTCATCCAGGATCCGGTATGTAAGTCCGGTGTTGGACCGGACCCACTGCGTCAGCGGCGCGAAATTGACCCCTTTCAACCGGATTTTCAGACCTGATAGTGAATTTGGCCGTAGATGCCCCAACTCTTTATTTTTATGGGCTCTTGAATTTGGATAGGGTATGGACCTGATCCGCTATCAGTCGGATCCGCTCCGCTTAGTACCGGATCTGGTAGATACAGTTCCGCTGCGAGACGCTCTGCCTGTACCGTATCCTGTTAAGAGCAGATCGGATTCTGTACATACGGTTCCGCTATGAACCGGATCCGGTAAATACGGATCCGCTACGAGCGGATCCGCTTCACTGCGAGCCGTATCCGCCCTGCTTATTACCAGATCAGGTAGATACAGTTCCGCTGCGAGACGGATCCGCTCTGCCTGTACCGGATCCGGTTAAGACCAGACCGGATCTTTCCCGGAATTTTAACTATAGTACTTATACGGTGTACTAGGCTAATTGTCGGCGCCGGGAAATACACATATGTTCTAAAAGAATGGGGGCAAAGTTTGCAATTTTGTTAAGTTTCGCCCTATTCTTAGGAGATGACCTAGTTGTTGGTTTCTAACACAAAGGCACAACGTAGAGGATGCCATGTGTTACAGTACATCATGAATAGGCCAGGCCTCCAGATTGTGCACAGGTATGGAGCAGAAATGCACTGGAATATAAACAAATAGAAAAGAACGGGTGCGGCCAGCATCGCTTCACCAGTCCTTACAACGTTGCCATCCCCTGACATCGAAAATAGGACTCTGACAGGTAAAGAACGGGAGCGAGGGGACGGTGTGTCAGAAGCTAGAGAGAGAGAGAGAGAGAGAGAGAGAGAGAGAGAGAGAGAGAGAGAGAGAGAGAGAGAGAGAGAGAGAGAGAGAGAGAGAGAGAGAGAGAGAGAGAGAGAGAGAGACATGAAAGTAAGATGCGGTCTGGCAGAGCGACTGGGCGACCGGTTCACCTCGCTCTGTTGGATGTGGCTATTTTGCTGGTGCACATGCACAGTTTGCGTCAGTGTTGCGGTGTTGCGTACTGGCCAGTCTTGACGCCCGCATTTGAAGGAAGAGCGTCATAGCCGTCCGTGATAGTGCCGGCGACAAGTATGAAAATCAGCTGGCAGAATACTGCCCGTCCGCCTAGGCGGACACGTGCGCGCACGTCACGTGTGAACTTTCTTTGGCCTCCGTGTTTGGTTATCCAAAACGGGCACCGCTGATCATCGCCAATATTGACCATGCATTTCGGAACGGCGTTTTGCGGGGTTCTCGAAAATGCGAAAATAGGTCAGCGGGCGTTTCCGCTTTTTTTTATGACCTTTCAGAAGTGAGCTCCGCGCGGAATATGCTTGGACAGTCTGTCGTGCGGCCAAGTGCCGCGCACTTGTCCACTCGAGCAGGAGAGAGAGAGAGAGAGAGAGAGAGAGAGAGAGAGAGAGAGAGAGAGAGAGAGAGAGAGAGAGAGATTGATTGATTGATTGATTGGTTGGTTTATTGGGTCTAAATAAATAGGGCAGTTGTGCCCCCTTACATATTAAGACCCTTAGAGGGTTTCATTGGAGCAGTACAGCAAGATAAAGTACTAATACAAATACAATTCAACATAAATTGTCTAAAATACATATTTTTGCATAAGCTGAGTACGTAATTTACCCTTAAGGGTATTGGACGTACGATGGATGAGTTTAAAAACACTATAATTGTTCCATAATTTACTGGCAGTAACCTGAAATGACATATCAAATTTAGTAGTTCTATGATTTGGTATTTGTAGGACACCTTCAGTGTGCCTGTTGCGACGACAAGATATTTCAGACAGATAATTAAAACAGTTATAGATGTAGATAGGCTCTTTAGTGGTTAATACTTTGTGCGTTAGTACAGCTACACTGAGTTCTCTTTTTTCAGTATATTTTAACCAGCCTCTCTGCAAATAGTGGGGTGTTACATGATCAAATCTCGATATCTTGTAAACAAATCTAAGGCAAGAGTTTTGCACACGAAGAAGTCTATTGGATTCACAGGAAGACATATCAGTAAATAGCGGTAAACAATATTCTAAGTGAGGAAAAATTAAACTATGAACAACCTTAAATCTTACACTTTCTGGCAAATAATCAAATGATCTTCTTATCTGAGCTAATGTGGAGAAACATCTTTTTATGACACTGTCATTATGAGATTTCCAAGACAGGGTTTGATCAAAGATCACTCCAAGATTTTTAACCTCTGATTTATATTCTATTGGTACATTGTTGACACTGAGACAAGGTACACTACCATCCTTATCAAGTAAGGTTATGTTCCTGGCAGTACCCATTATTATGGGCTGTGTTTTTGTAGCATTGATAAGTAAATTGTGGCTTTCAAGATAAGCAACGATTGAACAGATGTCATCATTCATAAGCTGAACAGCACCATTGATATTATTTTTGAAGAAATGTAGGAATATTTGAATATCATCAGCATACATGTGGAATTTACAATGTTTAACAGCAGAGGAAAAGTCATTTACATATATTGAAAATAATAGTGGTCCCAGCACAGATCCCTGTGGGACTCCTGTTAACAGTGCAATAAATTCAGATATATTATTACCACATACCACTCTCTGCATCCTATTGGTAAGGTAATCCTTAAACCATTGCACGGTGATGTCTGCAAACCCATAATAACTAAGCTTAGCCAAAAGAAGGCCATGATGGACTCTGTCGAATGCTTTGCTAAGATCAAATAAACATAATATGGTTAGTTGACCAAGATCTATAGCCTTACGCACATTATCGGAAACATTAATTAAAGCTGTTGTAGTGCTATGATTTTTGCGAAAACCAGATTGGTATTGGTTATACAAAGTATTACTGTTTAGGAACTCACTTACTTGCTGATGAACAATTTTTTCCAGTGCCTTACTCAGTACACATAAAATACTCACTGGCCTATAATCTTGGCATTTTGTTGGTGAGGTTACTTTTTTAAATGGTACTATGTTAGCCAACTTCCAATCGGAGGGAAATACTCCAGTCTGCAGACTAAAGTTAAACAGATGTTCAAGAACAGGTAATATGAGATCAATACACTTAGTTAACATAAATACAGAGACACCATCCACACCAACAGACTTTGATTTAATGCCTAAGATACTCCCTTTAATATCTGATGGTAGAACATATTTAAAGTAGAACTTATCTTTGGACTGCCTTTCCTGAAGTTTATAAGATTCTTTGGTTGCCTGCACTAGTTCTGGGTTGGGAGTTATGGCAGCTTTACTATAATACTCATTAAGGTCATTAACAGAAGTAATTAATTCACAAGACTCGTCAGGACTTTTCCCTATTCCAAGAGAGCGCACTTTTTCCCACACAGATTTAGATGAATTGCAGTTGGCAAAGATATTGTGAAAATACTTAACTTTACTTGATCTTATTAGAGTCTTCACTTTATTTCTTAAAACTCTGAACTTCTCCCAGTCATCTTCACTTTTTGTTTTTGAGAACTTGCTCCTTGCCTTGTCTCTTTTTTTCATCAATCTTTTTATTAATCCAGATAGCCATGGTGGCATATCATTCCTGAAATGAACTGTTTTGATTGGTGCATGCTTGTCAAATATTGACAGCAAGGCACTGTTAAAAGTCTGGACCTTGTCATCTATCTTATCCATTTGATAAATTTCCTCCCATGGATATTGCTGAACATCACTACAGAAATGGTTGTAAGAGAAATTTCTAAAATCTCTGCAGGATCTAGTAAGTTGTACAGTCTTAGGAGTTTCAATATTAAATACTGCATATAACAGATCATGATGAGAGAAAGCTGCAGGTGTTTGGCCAATTTTGACAACTAAATTATTACAATTGGATGCAATAAGATCTAAAGATGAGCTGCAATTAACAGTATTATATGTTGCATTGAAAGGTAAACACTCGAGGTTGCAATCAGTAAGCAGGTCAGTAATAATTTTGGTCTCATCAGATCCGCTGCCAAATCTGGCATTAAAGTCGCCACACACAATTACATAGCCATAATCAATTAGTAGGGCTTGAAGGTCATCCCTAAATAAGTCTAGATGCCCAGCTTTGGGTCTACGATAAAGACAAGCACATAATATTTTGATTTGGTTAAAACACAGTTCTAGTATAAGATATTCGGGTTTATTACTGTACTGACCTGGGGATGCACATACTACCTTAGTCTGTATACCATTCCTGACAAAGAGTGCAACGCCTCCTCCTCCTTTGCCAATTCTGTCATTCCTGTGGCATTGGTATCCTGGTAGATTAAAATTCATATTTGGCTTTAAAAATGTCTCACTCACTGCTATCACATCAATGCCACTATTTATAAATGTTCCTAAAAACTCAGTTTTATGAGAGGTATCCTGCAAAGATTGAGCATTAATATGTACAGTTTTCAGCAGAGAAGAATAATTAGTTGACACATCTTTGATATAAGCCTGTAACGGCAATGACATATTATGAGTAAATATAAGATATGAACTATTAACAAACAGATATATAGTAGATAATAAGCGGTAACAATATACAAGTATATCACAATATAATACTGGTGATTAGATAATATCACAGTAGTTGAACGAGCACAGCCATAGTTTTATCACAGTTATTTATCACAGTAAGCATGAGGAGCCAAGGAACAAACGCATTGATGACTAATTAATATTCCTTTTTTTGGGTGGCTTGAATTTGCTCATGACATATTTCAGGTCTTTCTCTTTGGTAATGCGATACCTGGTATCTTTGTTTTGCATTACTATTATTGTCCCATCAGAGGTCCATACATTTTGCATACCGTAGGTGTCAATGGTCTTTTTTAACAAATCCAGCCTGTTCTTAGTCAGATCCTCATGGATCGTGACTTTTGTTCCCTTTAAATTCCTCTTAGCCTGGAATACCTTACGACGGGCTGTGTAGTTGGTGAACTTGATAATGATTGGTCTAGGCTTCCCTTCAGGGTTCCTGGGGCCAATACGATGACATCTGTCAATGTCTGATGGAGTGACTTTCACACCAATTCGTGCTGATATTTCAGTTTTGACAAGTTCCTCCACATCCTCGTCATCTGCTTCTTCCAGGCCAAAAACTCTCACATTATTCCTACGCCCTAATTGCTCCAATTCATCGACTTTACTTTTGAGGAACTGGATTTCCGAGTCTTTCTTCTTCATTTCTTCCCGTAGCGCCTCAATTTCACCTTTCAACTCTAGGAATTGGGTACTTTCAAGTACCTGGGCAACAAGGCTTCGAGCTCAGAGCTCTTGGTCTTCCGTTTTGAAGCCATTTCAGGGGCAACCTAACCTCCTAACCTCAAGTCACCTCGGGAGTAACCTTCAAAAACTTGGCACTCAATTCTCGTACCCAGGTACTACTACACTCAGATGCTCCTTGGGTCCAGCTTCTCACATTAAAATACTCTGACTCTCAATTAAAGCAAGCAAAACGACATAATTTTCAATTAAAAACTGCAGCTTGCGGTTCACGATCTCTCACTCCGCCATGTCAGAGAGAGAGAGAGAGAGAGAGAGAGAGAGAGAGAGAGAGAGAGAGAGAGAGAGGCGGAGGGGGGGGGGGGGGGGGGGGGGGGGGTTCGGCGCAGGCACGACGATTGCGACAAAGACAAGACGAAATCGGCACTTCCCGCGCCTCCAACTCAACGGCATCACCACACACACACACACACACACACACACACACACACACACACACACACACAGCACCTACAGACAACATCCTTAAAGGGCTTAGGGCTTTGCAGTCACTTGGATGGCGTACTCAGTCGTGATGCAAGTGTACCATGATTTTAACTGAAAAAGTTTGATTTTCGTTTGCCTTTAAAAAAATATTGTTCCGAGTTTTCTGATTTTCTGATGAAAAACAAAATTCAGTCTCTCTGCGAAACTTAGCACTTTTTATAACACTTCAAATCACTTCTTGGACGTTAGAACCGAGCCTTTTCCAAATCTGCTGTCAGATTTTCTCTATCTCCTTTCATTCCCGAGATACCTGAATTTAGGTCACCGATTTCGGCGAAGTTACAATGGCCCTAGTAATTTTGTACACGGATGCTACACACCAAAATTTAAATCAATTATTAGAAGAACTTAAGATTTTATATGAAGTTGAATTTTGAATGGAATTTGGAATCCAGATGGATTTATCATTTCCAGTATGGAAAATACTGCATGGAATTTAAGCTTTTTCCACACCCCTTTTCCAGATGGTCCAAAAGGTCGAAACCGAGTACGATCAGCTCCCATGGTGAGGGTGAGGGTGACCCGGTTGGTCACTCTTCTGCTCACTATCCCTGCTACGCTACATCGACTTCCCGCGAAAGGTCTTTTAGTGGCCTTAAACGCCTGAAAACTTATTTAAGGTCAACTATGACTCAGAGGAGGTTGAGCCATCTGCTTGTTCTTCACATCCATGGATGATTAACCTTCACACTTTCATTAAATGAAATTTTGGCTGAATTCATCTTCAGAAACTCTTCGGAATGTGTTTGGTTCGGTGTCTTCTTTAAAATGAATCTTTTCTTGCAGCTCTGTTGTTTCGTTGTCCGATTTCTTTACTTTTTTTTTGCAAATTAAATGTGCTAAACAATGTTAAATTTAAATTTTCAGCGTAAGTTATTCAAATTCAGACTTGTCCTCTTAACAACACAAATAGTTCTGTCATATAAAGCGGTTCGCGACCGTTTAAAAAATCAAATTTGGACGGGCCCTTTTGGAGGGCTCCGGGCCCTTTAAGAGGCTTGCACCCCCCAACTAAAACCACTTCCGGCGCCGCTGAAGAGGGGGGGGGGGAGTTCTAGGCACCTGCTATGCCTTAACACGGGAAGGTTAGGTTAGCACGTGCGGGGGGGGGGGGGTCCTATGTGGCCAAAATAATGATTACGCAATATGTGAATGGCCCCTTACAGGGATATCGTGGTATCGAGGGATATCGCGATATCGAGGGATATCGTGATATCGAGGGATATCGTAATATCGGGGGATATCGTGGTATCGAAGGATATCGGGTTATCGGTATCTCGATATATCGATGAGGTTTGACAACAAATATCGGACCCCCTCGATATCAAGGTGATATCGATATCGACTCGATATATCGCGATATCGCACAGCCCTAGGCCCGCCCGTCCGACACCTCAGTGCAGCTTTTATTTTCGCATCTATAGAAGGGTGAATATATGTGGGAAGGTGTTGTTTGCAGAAGGGTGAATGTATGCGGGAAGGTCCTGAATTTCATTTAGAACCCCGTCCCGGTGTGCCGTACAAGTCCAGCAGGTGTTGTTTTACCGACCACAGCCGTGAGCGCCCCGTAGCGGCCCTCGCGGAAGCCGCGCACCGGTACGTCCCCGACATGAAAGTCACACCAGACGGGGTTCTTATTCCACACTCTCAAAAATGAATGCACGATTTAAGCATAAAATGCTTAAAGTCAAGCATATTTCATGCTTGAAACGCCAATAATCCCACACGCATATTATGCTTGATTGAAGCATATTATGCTTGATTGAGGGATACTCTATGCTTGTCCCAAGAATACAATACGTGCCTCAAGCATCATATGCTATTGCTAAGCATACAGACGGTTGATGTACGCAGATGATTCTTAAATCAACAAAATCCCACAAGAATACAAGATTCGCATCAAAATCGCTTTGAATCAAGCATTCATTTTTGAGAGTGCAATTCCGGGCCCTCCCTCATACATTCACCTTTCGACAACCCGAACCTTCCCCCATGCATTCACCCTTCTATAAATGCGAAAGTAAAGGCTACACTTGCGCGTCATTTTGTGTTGTGTAAAGGAGGGTAGTGAGAGGTTAGGGGCCGTTCGAAAATGACGTCACACGGTTAGGGGGTGTCGGTGGTTCGCCAAAGTGTGACCAGCTGTGACAGGGGGACTGGGTGGTTTTGGTTCTGTGACGTCACACTCTTCTATTCTACCGCTTTCCAACCGGGAATCAAATTTTCGGACGACAGAGCTTCGGTTTTACTTTTACTTTAATAAAGTATCAGTGATTGTAGGAAAAAAGAAAACTTGCCACATGTATTTGTCATTGCTCTTACTGACCTTAAAACAATATGTTTCACCCTATTTATACGAATTCATACAGTCTCGAAACATAATATTGCTGTAAATACACGCTCAGGACAAATATAAACGCTATGGAAAAAGGCATGGAAAATTGGTTCTTCGGGGCGCATATGGGGAAATGTGACGTCGCAAGGGGGGGTTGGGTACTGTGGCGTTTGTGGCGGGCCATGAGATGGGGTGACGGGAGGGGGGGGGGTAGTTACGTTGTACATTACATATCTATACCTACCATAATTGACCAAATTCAACCCTCAAAGTGAGAAGCCACTATACTAAATAATAACCGTACCAATGGCACGATCTTCCGGGTTCGAAGTACCGCCTCACTGTAACGACCACCGCCAATATGTACCAACACTGCTTGTTCCAAAAGTAACGTTACGTCTACCGGATCAAGGCGAACTGGAACGATACTCTAGCCGTTACGTTACAAGGAACCAAGGGGCGATTCATTTTGAGACTGTGTACAGGGCACTACTTTGTAGTAGGTACTACAAGGTTAATAGACCCAATATTTTCGAATATTTATACATTTTTGGATGTCTTAGGGCCAAAAAATTTGGATTTGTGGTATTACAGAAAGGTATTACAATAGTATTACAAAGTACTACATGAGTGAATTGCCCGTCGCAAGGAATATGAGCGATTTTCGTTATGCGTTACGTTCCAACCAAAAATTACGTCGCCGTCCCGGAGTCCTGTGCTGGGGTACCGTTGGCTCGTAGCGGCTGAGGTAGCGAGGGCAGCGGAGGACCCACCAGCAGGGCCTGCGTTGCGGTGATGACCAGGGCTAGGAAACTCTCGCTGCGTGGAGGCGGGGGCGTTGGGTAAGGAAAGGCACTTGGGTTCTTCTAAAATTTGGCTTTTGATTGGGCCAGGCCTGTCACGTGACTCCCTCAGATAAGGCCGGACTTGTGTAGCCCTGGGTGATAGCGGAGGGCACCGAGACCAAGCCGTAGCCGTGCGTAGCGGCGGCACTTTTGATTTAGGTAGTGAATCATCACAGCATTTCTCGTCATAACAATGAGCAATTCAATTCCTTTTGTCATACGATTGTTTGTATCAAAATATCCGCCGCAAATATGAACGCATGATTCAGTCACCAGGCTATTCTTGATTACAAGCTGGCCCGTCCCTTCCGTCCGTTTGACAGGGGGACTTGGCCAGCTTGGCCTGCCGGCGGCGTTTGCGGGGGCCTTCGGCCCCCGCCTCGAGTCTCCCCAGAAGTGTCCGATAGCAGATGTATTTGTTACGATTAAAATCGTTAACCTGAGCCCGTCCCTGTGCGCACCGCGATGGTAATGGTGTGCGCGTGGCGGCCAACCCTAACCTCAAAAAACAAAAACAGATATATTTTCATTAATGAAAAATACGATATAAATCGAAAACTGTTGCCACCGTACGTGATTCTACGTTAAGAAAGGAGTTTATCCTCCAAATTTGAAGTTTTTCTGTGAACGATCAGTCGGCGTACACACGTCCTAACGAACGAACATCCGGCATAAGACTATAAGCCCGGCTCCTGCCCTTTTTAAAGAAACGTGTCGGGACGGGCTAAAAAGGCAAGTGTCCAAAATGCCGCTAAGACTCAAAAATTCGCGCATCTTGTGGTTTAATTAGAGAAAATTACCCAGGGATTTTGAGCAGGCGCGGGCGTAACTTACGCCAGATCAAGCAAACTTTCGCATACATTTTGCCACCGTGCCAGGAACATCGGCCTTCCCACGGGCGGGAAATGGGCCGGACACAAATGGTTTTTGGAGTGAGCTCGGAGCAAATATTGGCGGAACGTGAGCTGTGCCACACGGGCGTTGAGTGGGCTGTGGGTTCGGTTCGGGGGCGCCTTGCTCGCAGAGGGGCTTGATCTGCGCTCTGCAGCAGCAGCGGCAGAAAGTTTTCGCTGCACAATTCAAACGGCCCACGGAAAAGTAAAAGTTAAGTCGAAGGGCCCTTCTTTCGGAACCTTTTCTGCTTCAACGCCGTTTTCTGCATCTCGATACAATAACTTAAACTGCCGGGTGTCACGAGACGGGGCTTCGGACACGGTTCGCGATCAAACTGGTGCAGGTCAGGTCGTACAACGCCCGTGTGTCGGCCTTAAACCGTCGAAAAGAAAAAATCTATCCCCCAATGTTGTCAGACCACTGACAACGACCCGCAGTAAATTAATAAATTCATAATTTCGCGCGCGGTGCGCCGGCGCAGTATCGCCAACCGAAGTGCAACGGTATCGAGACTTCGCTTTAACAGGCGGTGAGGTGGGAGCAGCCGCCAGCGGCCGGCCGCGCCATGCGAGCCGAGCCGAGCGGAGCCGAGCCGGTCCGTAGGGACGGCCCGCGCTGGAACAGGGCAGCGGCGAGCTGCGTCGCCTGGCCCTGGCTCCCTCTCACTCCGCTTCCAGCAGTACTACAGTCAAGAAGTAAGAAGATTCCACCAGCCGATAGGACACTGTTTCAGGGAGATTTTGTCGCTGCCCCTGTGTACTTAAGTAAGTAATAAAATAGTATTTAACTGCAACCCTTTTCGGAAGCCGCTTTGTATTTTCGGTGTGAGCCAGTGTCCCGATCCCAACACAATCATTTTCCGTCCAGAATTAGTAGTAATTTGCATTAGGAGTAACGCACACGTGGTCCTGAGCTAGCCACCGGGCCGTAGGTTTCACACTACACCACGTGTCGCGCTACACCTCCCACTTCCATTCGACCTAAACTTTCGCTCCTCTACACCGGATCCAATTGGCTGAGCGGATTCCCATCATTTACTTGATTAGCTGCCCCAAACATTTTCGCCACCTTCTTCGCCAAACGTTTTCATTTTCTCGACCCAAACTGGCGCTTGTAACCCCTATTCTATTCTTGATTTTTTTTTGCACAGCAATGATACGGATGCCCCAAGCACAGATGCCGTTTTCGATTCGTTGTCAGAATGGACTCAAATATTGATGCCTTGCTCAAACTCAACATGACAGACTCATTTGGGTCTGTCTTTTCTTCGCGATTAACGTTTTCTAGGTTTAACGTTACAATCGCAGCACAATCAGTTGCAATGCTTAACCGTTAGATCTCTAACAGAAGATACTGACGTTTCTTTATTAACGGGTTACCTGTATACCGTAACTCGGTCCGTTAAATCCGTAACGGTTAGAATGTTAACTTTCCATCGAAGTTATAGGATGTTAAGGCTAAAAGTCGTTAACGTGTTATTCGCTTTGAAGGCCGTTATACGTTAAACGTTATAAGTTTAACGTATACCACAACGTTAAAGCCACCTTTTGTGTTAAGTTACGGATCCCTGTTATGAAGATTTGAAAAGGAATAAGGTAAATAGAAGAAAAATCACTGTTATAGATTTATTCCAAATCTTCAGAGAAAAGAATATAAGTATGACCATAACTAACTACAGTATAAACCTAATTGTAAGATTCCTATATAATCTAGCTTTAGTTCATACATATTTTGGATTGGAATTGAGAAGAAGCAAGTGGTCACCAAGACACAAGCTCAAGAAATTCGACTTTCGCTGAAAATCGCTAACTTTTGACGCACTGTTATAAAAAACCACGGAAGAAACCACGGAAATTATGCGGTCAATTTTTGGGACTGACGCTTCCGTAGGGGGAAAGGTTCCGTGCACGGACACATCCGTATAGAATTTCCGTGGTCCCTATGGACTGTCTCTCACGTATCCCCAGGGATCCCTAGGTGACGGCGAGACATCGGCTGTCTTTTATATGTCCTTAGCATGTCCCTACGGCAGCGCTAGAGCGACTCCCACCGGGTCCCTCCGATGTCCCCGTGTCCTGGGTCTGTCCTTCCCTTGTCTTTAGCCCCCAGGTTGTCCCTGCATCGTCTTAGGACCGTCTTTCCGATATCCTCGTGTCCTGGGTCTGTCCTTCCCTTGTCTTTAGCCGCCAGGCTGTCCCTGCCTCGTCCTAGGACCGTCTTTCCGATGTCCTCGTGTCCTAGGTCTGCCCTTCTCTTGTCTTTAGCCGCCAGGCTGTCCCTGCCTCGTCTTACGACCGTCTTTTCGTTGTCCTAGGTCTGTCCTTACCTTGTCTTTAGCCCCCAGGTTGTCCCTGCCTCGTCTTAGGACCGTCTTTCCGATATCCTCGTGTCCTGGGTCTGCCCTTTCCTTGTCTTTAGCCGCCAGGCTGTCCCTGCCTCGTCTTACGACCGTCTTTTCGTTGTCCTAGGTCTGTCCTTCCCTTGTCTTTAGCCGCCAGGTTGTCCCTGTCTCGTCCCAGGACCGTCTTTCCGATATCCTCGTGTCCTGGGTCTGTCCTTCCCTTGTCTTTAGGCGCCAGGCTGTCCCTGCCTCGTCTTACGACCGTCTTTTCGTTGTCCTAGGTCTGTCCTTCCCTTGTCTTTAGCCCCCAGGTTGTCCCTGCCTCGTCCCAGGACCGTCTTTCCGATATCCTCGTGTCCTTGGTCTGTCCTTCCCTTGTCTTTAGCCGCCAGGTTGTCCCTGCCTCGTCCCAGGACCGTCTTTCCGATGTCCTCGTGTCCTGGGTCTGCCCTTCTCTTGTCTTTAGCCGCCAGGCTGTCCCTGCCTCGTCTTACGACCGTCTTTTCGTTGTCCAAGGTCTGTCCTTACCTTGTCTTTAGCCCCCAGGTTGTCCCTGCCTCGTCCCAGGACCGTCTTTCCGATATCCTCGTGTCCTGGGTCTGTCCTTCCCTTTTCTTTAGCCGCTAGGCTGTCCCTGCCTCGTCTTACGACCGTCTTTTCGTTGTCCTTGGTCTGTCCTTCCCTTGTCTTTAGCCTCCAGGTTGTCCCTGCCTCGTCCCAGGACCGTCTTTCCGATGTCCTCGTGTCCTGGGTCTGTCCTTTCCTTGTCTTTAGCCGCCAGGCTGTCCCTGCCTCGTCTTACGACCGTCTTTTCGTTGTCCTAGGTCTGTCCTTCCCTTGTCTTTAGCCCCCAGGTTGTCCCTGCCTCGTCCCAGGACCGTCTTTTCGATATCCTCGTGTCCTGGGTCTGTCCTTCCCTTGTCTTTAGGCGCCAGGCTGTCCCTGCCTCGTCTTACGACCGTCTTTTCGTTGTCCTAGGTCTGTCCTTCCCTTGTCTTTAGCCCCCAGGTTGTCCCTGCCTCGTCCCAGGACCGACTTTCCGATATCCCCGTGTCCTAGGTCTGTCCTTCCCTTGTCTTTAGCCGCCAGGCTGTCCCTGTCTCGTCCTAGGACCGTCTTTTCGTTGTCCTAGGTCTGTCCTTCCCTTGTCTTTAGCCGCCGGGCTGTCCCTGCCTCGTCCTAGGACCGTCTTTCCGTTGTCCTAGGTCTGTCCTTCCCTTGTCTTTAGCCGCCAGGTTGTCCCTGCCTCGTCCCAGGACCGTCTTTCCGATATCCTCGTGTCCTGGGTCTGTCCTTTCCTTGTCTTTAGCCGCCAGGCTGTCCCTGCCTCGTCCTAGGACCGTCTTTTCGTTGTCCTAGGTCTGTCCTTCCCTTGTCTTTAGCCGCCGGGCTGTCCCTGCCTCGTCTTACGACCGTCTTTTCGTTGTCCTAGGTCTGTCCTTCCCTCGTCTTTTGGCCACCAGGGTGTCCCTGGCTTGTCCTAGGGCTGTCTTTCCGTTGTCCTCGGCCTGTCCTTCCCTCGTCATTAGCCGCCAGGCTGTCCCTGCCCCGTCCCAGGACCGTCTTTCCATTTCCCCTGTGTCCTTGATGTGTCCCTACCTTGTCTTTGGCCGCCTGGCTGTCCTCGCCTCGTCTTTCTGTTGTTTCTGTGTCCCTACCTCGTCACTGGCCTTGTGCCTTGTGCCAGGACCGTCTTTCCCTTGCCTAGTGTAAAAGTGTTAGTTTCAAAAGATTGTTTAAATAACTTTTTTATACCTATGATCACTCATACAAATTACTTTTAACCAACTCCTGCCCTTTTCATCTGTACTCATTCAATGAATTTATGAAGGCACATGTTTCTAATATTTGTGCACCGTATTTGTGAACTCACTAGTGGTTGCCATGCTGAACATGATCCTGCTGCATGCTCAGTTAATTTTCTAGAAATAACACTCCCTTCAAGAACTGATTGGCTGACACCACAGTACTTATCCTCTGCTACAGCCACTGCATTTCGGGGTTAAGATGTACAGAGGATTATGTTTCACTGCACAGCAGAATCAGTGAGGTCTGCAGGCGCAATCTCATTTGCATGATTACAAGCAGTTGAGCAGAGTCCAAAATAAAAGGCTTAAAAAGATCATTGTAAGACACAAACTTAAATTTAGTGTTTATTAAACCACAGTACTACAAGGAAGTTCTTTGAAGTCATTGAGCGTGAATCATCACAACATTCACCTACAGCACGTTAGCAGCAACCAAATGGTATCAAGGTCCATTTTTATAAAAGACTGCTCCTTATTAATAGAGATGAACTGATTACTTTTTCTTAATTTACAATTTTTTATTTGATCAAGAATTAAACTTATTACTTATTCCAATTGCATTTTCCTGGAGAAGGCAAATTTTATAAAAATAGGTGAGGTATACCAAATATTAGCAAGAGATGTACAAGCTTAATAACTCTTACCTTCAGAATCAGAAGTTAAGAAGTCTGTTAAGGAAGCCAAAATAAGTCTGGACACGTCACACAGGAGGCCAACAAAACTTCAAAAATAAACTGAAATTGTCCAGAAGGAATTTCCACTTATACACAAAATGATAACTAAGTAGATATAATCTCAGCCCAGAGACTAAGTAAAACAAAAAACTGTAACAAATTAGCAAAATTTTAGGAGGTTTTCTGCAGTCGCTTAGCACAATACTTCTCTAAAGTAAGTGAGGTATAATAAATATTAGGAAGGGATGTACAAGCATAATAAGGCTTACCTCCAGAATCAGAAGTTAAGAAGTCTGTTAAGGAAGTCAAAATAAGGGACGCGTCACACAGGAGGCCACCAAAACTTCCAAAATAAACTGAAGTTGTCCAGAGGGAATCTTCATTTACACACAAAATGATTAGATAAGAGCCCAAAGGCCAATGAAAACAAACAACTGTAACAAAATGACAAAGATTAAGGAAGTTCTTTGAAGTCATTGAGCGTGAATTGTCACAACACTCACCTAGAGCACGTTAGCAGCAACCAAATGGTATCAAGGTCCATTTTTATAAAAGACTGCTCCTTATTAATAGAGATGAACTGATTACTTTTTCTTAATTTACAATTTTTTCTTTGATCAAGAATTAACCTTATTACTTATTCCAATTGCATTTTCCTGGAGAAGGCAAATTTTATAAAAATAGGTGAGGTATACCAAATATTAGCAAGAGATGTACAAGCTTAGTAACTCTTACCTTCAGAATCAGAAGTTAAGAAGTCTGTTAAGGAAGCCAAAATAAGTCTGGACACGTAACACAGGAGGCCAACAAAACTTCAAAAATAAACTGAAATTGTCCAGAAGGAATTTCCACTTATACACAAAATGATAACTAAGTAGATATAATCTCAGCCCAGAGACTAAGTAAAACAAAAAACTGTAACAAATTAGCAAAATTTTAGGAGGTTTTCTGCAGTCGCTTAGCACAATACTTCTCTAAAGTAAGTGAGGTATAATAAATATTAGGAAGGGATGTACAAGCATAATAAGGCTTACCTCCAGAATCAGAAGTTAAGAAGCTGTTAAGGAAGTCAAAATAAGGGACGCGTCACACAGGAGGCCACCAAAACTTCCAAAATAAACTGAAGTTGTCCAGAGGGAATCTTCATTTACACACAAAATGATTAGATAAGAGCCCAAAGGCCAATGAAAACAAACAACTGTAACAAAATGACAAAGATTAAGGAAGTTCTTTGAAGTCATTGAGCGTGAATTGTCACAACACTCACCTAGAGCACGTTAGCAGCAACCAAATGGTATCAAGGTCCATTTTTATAAAAGACTGCTCCATATTAATAGAGATGAACTGATAACTTTTTCTTAATTTACAATTTTTTCTTTGATCAAGAATTAAACTTATTACTTATTCCAATTGCATTTTCCTGGAGAAGGCAAATTTTATAAAAATAGGTGAGGTATACCAAATATTAGCAAGAGATGTACAAGCTTAATAACTCTTACCTTCAGAATCAGCAGTTAAGAAGTCTGTTAAGGAAGCCAAAATAAGTCTGGACACGTAACACAGGAGGCCACCAAAACTTTAAAAATAAACTGAAATTGTCCAGAAGGAATTTCCACTTATACACAAAATGATAACTAAGTAGATATAATCTCAGCCCAGAGACTAAGTAAAACAAAAAACTGTAACAAATTAGCAAAATTTTAGGAGGTTTTCTGCAGTCGCTTAGCACAATACTTCTCTAAAGTAAGTGAGGTATAATAAATATTAGGAAGGGATGTACAAGCATAATAAGGCTTACCTCCAGAATCAGAAGTTAAGAAGTCTGTTAAGGAAGTCAAAATAAGGGACGCGTCACACAGGAGGCCACCAAAACTTCCAAAATAAACTGAAGTTGTCCAGAGGGAATCTTCATTTACACACAAAATGATTAGATAAGAGCCCAAAGGCCAATGAAAACAAACAACTGTAACAAAATGACAAAGATTAAGGAAGTTCTTTGAAGTCATTGAGCGTGAATTGTCACAACACTCACCTAGAGCACGTTAGCAGCAACCAAATGGTATCAAGGCTTATTTTTACACAACACTGCTCCATATTAATAGGATCTAATTACTTTTTCTTAGTTTTAAATTTTTTCTTTGATCAAGAATCAAACTTATTACTAATTCCATTTTCCTGGAGAAGATAAAAAACTCTATCAACATTGCTCCATACTGATCATGATAAAAAAATTTAATTAGAAGAAGATGGCTGTGTGCTTTAATGATAGGCATTGTTGATTCCCAACATTATATGCCGACAAGGGATAGTGGTCTAGCAATTCTCTATGCTGCCTAAGAATATACTCTTCTGACTGTTGAACTGTATAGTAGCCTGTCTTTTAGGTTGTTACAGCAACATTTAACATGAAGAAAATTTCATTGGAGTTGGGATCTAAAAATATCTTCTCTATAGAAGCAACTCTAAGCCCACAATCTTCTACATAATCATAGAGCATGTAACTACCAAGCTTATACTGAGTTCCAAAAATTGAAACCTTGTGCAGCTGCTCTGCATCACGAGGCATGTCAGCAGCTACTGAAGGAGGAAGTTCAGCCACATCAACCGGAAAAGAAAAGTCATGCTCAATATGAACAGGTAATAAACCATATTTCCTGTCATAGGCAGCTCTGCACATGTATTTTCTGGCCATGGTGTACAGAACATTTATATAGTTCTTACAAGCCAGCATAATACGTTTAAAGAAAGCATGTTTACTTTCAAATCTCAAAGTAAAAAGTCGTATTAAAGGACCGAACCAGATAATAAGATCAGGATAGTGGCGTAGATAATGGTGCTTTGGTGTAAGGCATCCACTTAAGTTCAATTTCACACTTTCAAGATAAAGCTTGATTAGGTTTCTTAAATAATCCAGTTGAGAACAAGTAATTTTAGGTGCACACGCATATTCAGTTATTTCTTTGAGAGTCAAATACATAACCCAATAAGGATCTTCTTCATCAGTAATCAAGTCACCAATAATAAAGGGTAACAGCCTTAGCAGATTCCAGTTTTCAACAGCATGGCCTGTCAGTGTGAGATCAGTGGAGGACAACTTAAGTGGTTTGGGTTTGTCCAAGGCATCGGTTCCAGTGCACTCAAAAGATGAAATTCTACGATCTAATGTTACCAAATCAAACCACTTCAAATCAATGAAGTGCTTCAAAATTTTAGGTAACACTAACTTCACAATACCTTCAAATAAGTCATGAGCAAGACAAGGAGGCTGTGATCCCACAACATGAAAATTAAGCTCCTTCCTGTTAAATGGAGATGGTCGGTATTTTACTCCCCTGAAATTCACAGCTGTGAGCTTTGCATAAGCACTTCTGCTCATAGCTTCATTCTTGTCTGTTTCCGGAGCATCCTGGTTCTTTGCCTTTGCCTTGGCTTTAGCTTTCATATAATCATTTAATCCTTTACGACGATCTGATATCCATTTCTTTTTGGCAATACCAACATACTGATCATATTGCTCTTCAGTTCTAAAGGGCTTGGTATCACACGGGTCAGAAAGAAAATCATTTTTTGACATCGGACAGAATCTACAGGAAAACTGACAGGTGGAAAAGTTTTTAACAAAACTACCAATAAAGTTTTGGCCAAGTGAATCGCCTATCAAAAACATAACACACACTGGTACAATCTGCCCATCAATTTCTATTCCATTTTGGTGAAGATCTATAAGTTCATCAATCAAGGGCTTAAGGCATTTTGAAAATCTATCTTCATCATTCAATTCTTCTGATAGCAAATTTTTCAAATCCTTACCCAAAACAGTAAAAGCAAGAAATATCAAGTCAAGTCTACAACTAAATTCTGCAGGAACATTTCCAAGAGTGCAGTAAAAGTCAAGGGGCTTATGTTTCCCTGAAGAAAATGCATTAGGGTCAAATTCATCAGTACATAAAAATAACTGAATACAAGGTTTCCCTTCATGACACTTGTAATGGGTTTTAAAAGCTGCACCATGAATGAAATCTTCTAAAACTTCGTTATCACCATGATCAGCCTGATGTTGACGGTTAAATGATTCTTTTACTGTATTCTTCACTTCTTGATCTTTAAACACTTCATTCAGATTTTCTCTGATAGGAACTCTGTATGCAAACTTCTGTTTGCCTGTTTCTGAAGAAGGTCCTCTGAGGCTCAACAAAAGAAAAATTTTCTTTCCAATACTTTGAGCGCAAGTGACTTGAACCAAACTGTACACGATCATG
This sequence comes from Odontothrips loti, assembly GCA_038380765.1. NCBI lineage: Eukaryota > Metazoa > Arthropoda > Insecta > Thysanoptera > Thripidae > Odontothrips > Odontothrips loti. Next base: position 3,935,994 of record CM076251.1, on the reverse strand, counting down.
ATCTTTATGATGGGTATTATAAACTGTATCTTCAGAGAATGTTTTTCTGACCACTGCATTTATCTGATCTTCATCAACTTTCAATTTCTTGAGTTCACAGACAAGACTTTTCTTCAGACGATAATGCGACAGGCTGGAAAGGACCTTGACCTCCTCTGCTATTGTTTGAACTGTTGAAGTAGGGAGTAGATGCTCTGCTTTTAATTTGAGGTAGAACCTTGCCAGTTCATCCTTGATGGCAAAATCAGGGTAAAGGTCCACATCGTCTACATCCCTCATCTCAACATCATCATTCTGTGAAGCAGTATCTCCATCACAGCTCATCTTGTCACCATCAGTAGGAGGAAGGGAATCAGAACAAGGGCCTGCAGTGTATGGAAGAAACCCTGAACCCTGATGTAAAGGCACGTCAATTTGATGGTACCGACTGACATGTGTTCTAAATTGAGCCACTGAATGCATGTTAGTTTCACACATTTGACCACTCTTCTTCCTGAGAATGCATGTAAAATTTTGCTTTTCTTTCAAATGACTTATCATGTGGTTCCAGTACTGGGAAACATCAACAAGCATGTCAGTACAACCATTTCTACTAAAGGGACACAGCACACCTCCACTTTGAGCAGATGTGGCTGCAGTTTTCTTCTTCAGTTAATGATATTTACTCATATGTGATTGAAATGAAACCAATGTAGAACATTTAGCAAGACAACCTTCATGAAAGCAGATGTAAGACAAATTTTTAACAGAGCGGTGGATTTCCATGTGCCTGAAGTATGCGGAGCATGTTTGTAACTTCAAAGAGCACACTGTGCACTCATATTCAGGGCCAGGATTGGCCTCCACATTGCCAATTAATAATAAAGAACATATCGATGCCAGAGCCAGTACCCTCAACACAAGACCAATTTTTCATGCCCTAAGGCATATTGAAAGAAATGCGATACATAGAGGAATGGAAGAGTCACAGGAAGCTTTACCGCAAGCCAATCCGACACCGGTAAGTATCTAGGGCAACACCGATTTTCCTGGAGAAGGCAAATTTTATAATAATAGGTGAGGTATACCATAAATTAGCAAGAGATGTACAAGCTTAGTAACTCTTACCTTCAGAATCAGCAGTTAAGAAGTCTGTTAAGGAAGTCAAAATAAGTCTGGACACTTCACACAGGAGGCCACCAAAACTTCCAAAATAAGTAGTCCAGAAGGAATCTCCACTTATACACAAAATGATAACAGAAGTAGATATAATCGCAGCTCAGAGACCAAGTACAACAAGAAACTGTAACAAATTGGCAAAAATTAAGGAGGTTTTCTGCAGTCACTTAGCACAATACTTCTCTAAAGTAAGTGAGGTATAATAAATATTAGGAAGGGATGTACAAGCATAATAAGGCTTACCTCCAGAATCAGAAGTTAAGAAGTCTGTTAAGGAAGTCAAAATAAGTCTGGACACTTCACACAGGAGGCCACCAAAACTTCCAAAATAAGTTGAAGGAATCTCCACTTATACACAAAATGATAACAGAAGTAGATATAATCGCAGCTCAGAGATCAAGTACAACAAGAAACTGTAACAAATTGGCAAAAATTAAGGAGGTTTTCTGCAGTCACTTAGCACAATACTTCTCGAAAATAAGTGAGGTATAATAAATATTAGGAAGGGATGTTAAAGCATAATAAGGCTTACCTCCAGAATCAGATGTTAAGAAGTCTGTTAAGGAAGTCAAAATAAGGGACGCATCACACAGGAGGCCACCAAAACTTCCAAAATAAGTTGTCCAGAAGGAATCTCCACTTATACACAAAATGATAACAGAAATAGATATAATCGCAGCTCAGAGACCAAGTACAACAAGAAACTGTAACAAATTTGCAAAAATTAAGGAGGTTTTCTGCAGTCACTTAGCACAATACTTCTCTAAAGTAAGTGAGGTATAATAAATATTAGGAAGGGATGTACAAGCATAATAAGGCTTACCTTCAGAATCAGAAGTTAAGAAGTCTGTTAAGGAAGTCAAAATAAGGGACACGTCACACAGGAGGCCACCAAAACTTCCAAAATAAGTTGTCCAGAAGGAATCTCCACTTATACACAAAATGACTACAGCAGTAGATATAATCGTAGCCCAGAGACCAAGTAAAACAAAAAACTGTAACAAATCGGCACAAATTAAGGAGGTTCTTTGCAGTCATTTAGCACAACACTTCTCTAAAATAGGTGAGGTATACTAAATATTAGCAAGAGATGTAGAAGCTTAATAACTCTTACCCTCGGAATCAGTGGTAAACAAGTTTCAGAAGGCAGCAAGACACGTTACACACATCACAAGGGAGCCTCATGAGCCTGCTGGCTGGACGTCCTGACACTGCCACCGCACAGGTTCACTTCCTCACTGGATATTGCACCTACAAAAACCGAAACAAATCAGAAACTACCATGGCAAACTGGATATTGCACCTACAAAAACCGAAACAAATCAGAAACTATCATGGCAAAATATTGTGAGTGTGGGTAAGAAAATCACACCCCTTTGAAGGTGGTAAAAACCGCAACCAGTGGGTAACCAAGTACTTTCACTTCCAGGTAGCTGATCTGATCTCATGTGAAGAGACAAATCGCGGTCGTGCGTTCAAATACCAGCTCCAAAGGAGCGTTCTTGTTTTACTGTGCATTCATTACCAACACTAACCTTACCATAGTAAGTACAGATTTCAGTATCACATGGAAATGATCTGCACTCTTATCCTATCCATGAGTGTGAAAAGTTGTACGAAGAAACAGAAGTAATTATATTTGTACAGAAGAGAAAGAACGCAAAAAAAAATATAGGTTTAAACAACCCAGTCACAAACACAGCGTACAAGACAAGATGCAGTTGAAGCACAGTTTGAGTGACTGTTCTGCGCACGTATCCACAACAATCCACGCCTCCTGGCAAGGGAGGGGGAGAAGGGGAGGGGGGACGACCTTACTGGCGATGAGTCGCTCTCGAATGCACGAAGGAGCGTTTGGCGTGTAATTTTCAGGGGGGGGGGGGGGAAATACATTGTGAGGCTTAAGGTGTTTCAATGATTTGGAGTGTACATGAGTACGAAATTGACATCGTCAAATTATAAGAAGTTGGGGTTAAAGTTTGACGCGTTTGACTTCGCACTACCTATTTTTAGTACAGCAAGTGGCCACCACTATAACCTGGGGGCGCTGAGCTTTGCCTGAGCGAATCGGGAGGGAGGGTAACTCAAATACCAAGACACCTATAGTAGACGAACCGAATCGAAAACAGAATGGATTTTAACTGCCACAACACAAAGCAAACACAGAAATGAGAAAATCTCTTAATTTTTATTTTAATAAGGGAGGGCACGTCAGGTCTGCCCGGCTGGGTGCTGCCCCCTACACTCCTGCATTCCCTGCCACTTAGTTGACAACTGCCACATGTTTTAGAGATGATGAGATGAAAGAGACGAGTGAGAAAATTATATTCAATTCCTTGCTGAATCGTACAGGGCACCGGTGTCCTGTACTTTGAATGTCGTATGGGTGTCGTGACCAGCGTGTGTAGCGACATGGTAGCGAGCATCCAGCCTGTTGGTACCCCTGTACTGCCACAGACGGCGGTTGCGAACCGCAATGTTCAAAAACCTTCACTTGCTTCACCAACGGTATTCTTATCACTAACGGTATTCTTAAAAGGAGGCAATTTATCGTGCGTGACTGGAGTGACTGGAGAACACGATGGCAATGCCAGTAAGTGAACAAAAACAAAATCATGACCCACGAGAAGATGTCAAATAACTAATTTTGAGTTCTCATGCAGGTGGAAATAGAAATTAAAAAGGTGTTACAGCAAGTTTGTCCACAGATGTCAGAGGACGACAAGGGGCAATTTGTCAAACACATAGTCAGTATTGGAGTAACTTCCTTAGAAGATCTGAAATTTTTTACTGACAATATGTGGCCAGTAATAGTTAAGGTGCCCATCATAAAAAGAAAACAGATAATCTCTGTACTTCAAAATTTATCTCAAGGTATGAGCTTGGGGTTACCTCCACATATGTTTTCTTTGGCTCTCTCTCTCTCTCTCCCTCCCTCCCTCCCTCCCTCCCTCCCTCCCTCTCCCCCTCCCCCTCCCTCTCTCTCTCTCTCTCTCTCTCTCTCTCTCTCTCTCTCTCTGTCTCTCTGTCTCTCTCTGCACAGTTGCAATGTGAGAACAAACTGATCTTGTTTACTTACCACATTTCACGTAATGATTGTGCAGATCCCAAACTTCAGGAACCACCAGCCGCTATCAACCAGCCAGAGAGAGCTGATCCCGCACTTCTGGCAGCTGTTCCCAGCACAAGCAGGTACCAGACTGCAAAAACAAATTCGTCATTTCAAAGAGGGCAATTCAGTGCTGAAGTTTACTGGTACAATGTACCATGGGCACTAATGCCAAAAAACATAGTTAATGAGATGGATGAGGCTAAGAAGGACAACAGAAATGTCAGACTTGAGGTGCTCATGGAGCTGAAGAAGGCCATACGTCCTAAACTTGTGCATGACTACAAGTCATGGAAACAGACACACCCTGAGGCTCAAAAGCACCCAGGAAGAAGGGTGTATAATAACATTGGGTTCCAGGTAATTCTAAGATATAATGGTTACATTCTCCAAGTTCTTCAGTAAATTAAGTTAATGTTATAAAAAAATGTTGAACTTCCCTTCAAATTTACTTACAATGTTACAGATTCAGGATAGGTATGGTGCTGCTGTAAAGTCAGCAATGGAGTTGCCTAGCTCTGGAAAAGGGGCAAGCTTCTTTGCCCGGAAGCTGGAAACTTCAGTAGAAAATAACATGAAAGCAGATGAAGGCTCACTGAAAAGGAAAGCAGTGAAAAAAACAGGCACAGCAGTTGGGGTAATTCCAGAGCAATATGAACCCCACCTTGCGAATGAAGAAAAAAACATCCAGGAGGAAATCAGACAAGAGCTTCAGAATGAGTCCTCAACACCTTGGGCAGCTGTCGCTGTAAAACTTGAAGCTTCATTTAAACTTCAGAGGCATGACATTTTAAGAGCCAAACAGCAGGCAGAGACCTCTCTGGAAAAGAGACAAAAGAGAGGGGATGAGGAAGTTGAAGGTGCAGCTGATGAAGTTGAAACAAACAGTACTGAAGAGTTGAGGGACCTGTGGCCTCTCCTCTTCAGTGCTGAGGGCTTGAGAATTCATCACCAGTTACTGACTGGAAGAAATTTGCACGGCGCACTGCTCAACTTTGCCAAGGAAAAAATGGAGAGGTTGCTTCAGTTTTTAGTTACGAGCTGTGGCACATCAGTCAATGTTGACAATTTGGTAGTGACCATGAAGGTCGAAAGAGCAATCTCCTATCAGGCAACTGAAAGAGAAAAAATGGCAGTTAAAATTCTGGGCATGGTGGAAATGATATGCAACTACTTTAAAGAGGATATGGTGAAGTTGTTGATACCTGTGGAGGTAACTGAAGGAGAACTATCTTGATTTCCCAATCCTGATTAAGATTCTTTTTTATTGTAATTTTTCTTTGAACTTGCTTTCAGAAAACCTCTGAACCAGGACTCTTAAAGTATTCAGTCCTTCAGGATCCAGCTCCATGTATTGTTGCTTTTGGTATGAACATTCTCAATGGATCAACTATTCTTGAAGTCTGAAACAATTTTTACAAAAGTTTAACTCTTTGTCCTACAGATGTTAACAAATTCGCAGCCAAAAAGTACTATGTCTGTGCTGACAAGGCTGTTCTTGTGGAAACCAACGATGCAGCAGATGCCATCATAGCCCTGTTTCACCTCTGCTTCATTATGCATTTAAAGTACCCTGCAGTAAAAAACACAATGGAATTCATGGAGCGGTAAGTTCTCTTTAACCATACAACCATTTTCACATTAAGTATTACGTCTCAGAGAACAACTACAACAGATTACCATTTCAGATATGTGCTTGGCATGCCCATTAGGCAGACAAATATTTTTGGGAGGAATGGCAACCAAATTGTAGTAACTAGTGATTTGGTTCAAAATCTCATTATATATTTTGAAGGATTTGAGGAGACTGTTGCTCAAAAACTGTAATTTTTAATTTCATTTTACATTGATTGTATAACTATAATGCTATCCACCCTGTAGAAAAGAGAAGAGTTCAGTTACTTTTTGTTAATTGTTATTTTTACTCTAAAATAATCATTTGATGTTATATCATCAATAAAATTATTAGTCACATTCTCTTTGCTGATTTTAAACAGAACATGAGTCCTTTTAATTTTGGGCGCCCCTTAAACATCCAAGTTTCACAAGACATGTCCCATGAAAACATTTGGTCACACTAAATGTAGACTGATCTTGTATGAATCAAACTGAAAAGCACTCCCCTTGAACATGAGTAAAGTATGGTGTGGGAGAAGGGGTGGAGGTGGTGTGGTCACATTTGAATAACTTTAGCTAATTTCATTGTTAGAACTTTCACTCATGTCTTTCCCCAGCATTCTGAAGTGGATGGCTACATATATCTCCTAACTGCGAACTCACATGATCAAACTCAGCTGAAGATTCCTATTGGATCAGAAGCAGCCAAAAGCAGACGCAGAATCTGAAATACACGAAAGATTATAACTGACATATAGTCAAGTGAGAAACGAAATTATGGTGCAAATAAAAAGCATACTTGTGACAAACAATCAGACTTGATGCTTTTACTACAGCAACTTCACATTAAGAATGGGGACAAGCACCCCAACCCCAAACTATGCTAACGGGGTCAGCGGAAAGTGACAAAGCTTTGAATGGACATTAAGAACATGTTTAGATAATCAAAAGCGCATGCTCGACGCTAGAGAAGGTTAGAGGCCTAGCGCAGGTAAATATCAGGCACTTTGTCTTACCAGTTCTGATAAATCTTCAAATATTTACGAACAGCCTAAAATGGAACGTATAGAGACGTCTCGTTATCAGCGTCCACACCAAACTCCACGTCTTAGAGAGAAAAAACACCACAACTGCAACGAGATCAACTCGACGAGTTGAAGCCAAACAAAAACAAACCACCTGTGGGACTTCAGCCGACGGCCACACAAGGGAGGAGGGGGAATTTCTTTCAGCTTGTGTTGGCAACATTGGAGTTAACAAACGACGCGCGGACGCGCGAATCGAACTCACCGAGCTCCCCTGCAGCAACGATTTGTCAGTTAAACTGTGGTCAGTACCAGTACCAGTACCAGTGCCTCTTTTGCCGATTATTCTTGATATCTGGTTTATTATGTCTTTTGTGAGTGTCCAATCGGACCCAATGGCGCAGAGAGCGCCAAGAGAACATCTTAACACTGGGGCTGGTAAGTTTACCTAAATATTTGATTTGCCTTACTCATTTCATTTTTTGGCCGAATTCAGTCAAAACAAAACTTGTTCTAAATTTAACGCACTCCCTCTGCTCTCCGCGATCTAACATGGGCACTATAATTTGAAAAACGTTGGGAAAAGAGTAGGAAAGAGTATTTATATGGAAAGAGTATGAATTTCTCATAGAAGGATCGAGCTGTAAATTCTCATATTTGGTGTGTCCCAGAGCTCCCAGGCGCTTGTTTCCTGTCCCAGGTTGTCTCCTCATGGTCTTTTCAAAACATAACCAACCAATCCATGTGTATTTGTCGTTGCTGTTATCACAATCCATGAGTATTTGTTGTTGCTGTTATTATCATGTGACGTGGCTTGGGCATTCATAAAAGATGAGTGATTCAATATACACATTATTAATACCCTGAAGAAAGAGCCCTGCTCGTGAAGGAGACTTCATAGTTATCATTTGCATATTTAATTTTATAGTTGAATACTTTTTCCAGGTCCATCTTAAATTGAAATACTGCTGTTTTAAAGAAAAGATGTCTTTAGAGTGGTTGATTTTTTCTCCCTTTGTTGCAGTAAATTCCGAAGCTCTACAATTGCCATTAAACCAGGAAAACAAACAAAGACCAAGCATTAGCAAAGCTGTACAAGGGCCTTTGACATATTCGAAAGCTGGATTCAAACCACTACAAGAAAACACTAATGCACAAGCTGAAAAGGTAAGTTGATCTTGTTTATAAAAGACTTTTTATACCACTATATGATTTTAATTGCTTTGCTAAATTATGTAACTAATCATATGAATATTTTATTCCTCTCAGAAAAAAACCCAAAGTGGAGCTGCCAAGGCTAAAGCTACCAGAAATGCAAACCCTAAAAAAAAACTGAGCAACAAGGCAGATGTGCAGGTATAATGTTTTGATGGAAAAAATAGTGCAGAGCAATGTTAATTTGTGATTTCAATTTTATAACAAATTTCATTCTTAACCCTCAGCCAAAGCCCAAGGAAGCCGAAGAGGCCAAGAAAAGAAAGCACACAACAACCAGCACACAGCCACCAAGTACACGGTCTAAGAAATCAAAGGGAGACCCTGCAGATAAAGTGCTGGTAATGTTTAAGAACTTGAGCTTACATAGGACCACCCTAATTGTGGTTTATTAATTTAATAATTTTCATTTTCAGACAGAAGCTGAGGAAGCTACCGTGGCGTGCCAAAGCATCCAGAGCACCTCTCACCCAGAGAAGGTAGATTTACAGGTATATTTGCAAGAGATGTTTGAAAAAAAAAATAAGAAGAAGAAAGCAGTTCTATTTTTATTTCTGTTCACCCTTTCAGGTCTTTGCTAGTACCAATTCTAACGTACTGGGACAGAATGACCCCTTGGCACAGGTGAAGTGCTGTTAATGTGAATGAACTTGAGCTTACATGGGGCCACCCTAATTGTGGTTTATTAATTTAATCATTTTCATTTTCAGACAGAAGCTAAGGAAGCTACCGTGCCTTGCCAAAGCACCCAGAGCACCTCTCACCCAGAGAAGGTAGATTTACAGGTATATTTGCAAGAGATGTTTGAAAAAAAAAATTATAATAATAAGAATGCAGTTCAATTTTGATTTCTGTTCACCCTTTTTCAGGTCTTTGCTGGTACCAAATCGAATGTACTGGGACAGAATGACCCCTTGCCACAGGTGAAGTGCCGTTAATGTGAATGAACTTGAGCTTACATAGGGCCACCCTAATTGTGGTTTATTAATTTAATCATTTTCATTTTCAGACAGAAGCTAAGGAAGCTACCGTGGCTTGCCAAAGCACCCAGAGCACCTCTCACCCAGAGAAGGTAGATTTACAGGTATATTTGCAAGAGATGTTTGTAAAAAAAAAATTATAATAATAAGAATGCAGTTCAATTTTGATTCTGTTCACCCTTTTTCAGGTCTTTGCTGGTACCAAATCGAATGTACTGGGACAGAATGACCCCTTGCCACAGGTGAAGTGCCGTTAATGTTAATGAACTTGAGCTTACATAGGGCCACCCTAATTGTGGTTTATTGATTTAATCATTTTCATTTTCAGACAGAAGCTAAGGAAGCTACTATGGCTTGCCAAAGCACCCAGAGCACCTGTCACTCAGAGAAGGTAGTTTTACAGATTTATGGCAGGAGATGTTTGAAAAAAAAATTAATAATAGGATTGCAGTTCTATTTTGATTTCTGTTCATCCCCTTTTTAGGACTTTGCTAGTATTGTTCCCAATTATAACCTGCTGGGACAGACTGACCTCATGGCACAGGTAAAGTGCTGGTAATGTTATAGAACTTGGGCTTACATGGGACCACACCCTAATTGTGGTTCAGTAATTTTATGCTATGAATTCTCTTTACCAGGAAGTGGCCTCTCATAATAATCAGGCTGTCGAAGTTTGCCCGACTTGTCGACAGAGAACAAACAGAAACAGAGATATTGATTCAGACTTCCATTTGGAAAAGGTAGATTTACAAATATATTTGCAAGGGAGGTTTGAATTTTTTAAATAAAAACATTTCTGCTCACTCTTACTTTTAGGCTGATGACAATGGTACATGTCAGCTTAGGCTGGAAATTTCATACTTGGAAGCCCAGCTTCTTGCAAAAGACGACCAGATCAGGGTTCTTCAGGATGCGGTCAAGGATTCAAAAGCTATCCACACTCGTCTGGACCGTATTGAAGGTTTGTATATGGTATAATAAAGATTGTGTGATGGTAGTGTTTTATCTCAGAATTTCACATATGTTTTATTCTTGCGTGTACTAGCTCTCATTCAAAGTGAAGTGCTCAAATCTCCATCCATCTCTGCGACGCTGGCAACCTCGGAGATACATTCCCAAAAATCAGCCACAGATGAACCAGTGCCTAATGGTGTAGAACTCGATGATGATGAGGTATTTTGTTATAGCTTTTATGATGATTAAATGATGATTAATTAGGAGCCACCTGAAATAATATCCATTATTTTGTTGTAGATTTTTGTTTGTCTGCACACGAACAATGATGGGACTAAATCAGCCCGAGTGGTAAAGAAAGAGCACCTAATTTGTGCTGAAAAAATAAAATCTTTTAAAGGCCGCCTGATTGAGGTGACGCAGCTGGTAACTGGTGAATATATAAGTAACCTTTCTCTCGACGGCCAGGAAGGAAAAGTGAAGGTTACCGAAATCGAATGGTTGGCTGTACGAGGTTAGTAACATTCTTTCTATACATTCTGAGATCCCTTTTTAAGGGAGTTGACTCCATCATGTTTGGATTTATTTCAGTTTGTTCATGGTACGAAATGAAAGTGGCACTCAATTTAGTTATTAGTGTCTACAGTGTCTGTTTCACCTTGGCTATTACAGGACTTCTGCAGGCCATGGAATGGCGTTCTGTGACGATTCCGAGATCATGTGGCCCAAACTTTGAAGTTAGTTATGTACGGCGTCACATAGGAAAATACGCCTCTGAGTTTGCCAAAAAAAATAAAGCAGCTGCAGTTGATATTGGTGATGTTGTTGAAGGCAGTGATGATGCTGAACATTTCAATGTTTCAGAACTGTTGACAGTCAACATGGGTTAGGAGATTTTAGTTGTAAAGTTTCAAAGGTCATTTTGTTTTTTTTATTTAATTTACAATCACAGTTTTGTGTATGTTCCTTATGCTGTATTTTCTTTGCCAAGTTGATTTTACTTCCAGTTTTGCCCCCCTTGAAATGATATTTGATATTGATGTTTGATGTATATGATGTTTCATTTCATAGCATACAGGTGAAAGGATGTTATCCTAATATCTGTAATGATTTTACTAATATAAAAGCGTTCTCTCAGTTGAATTGAATAAATATTTATTTTAAGTGAAAGGAACAAAAGACCCACTTAACATTTGTTTATCTAGTCTGTGAGATCCTTATCAATATGCCATTGTAGAGTTCTGTCATTTAACTCTTGTCAGTGAATAAATGTGTTGCCAGAAACTGGTTCATATGAATGTTTGTAGGATGTCATGCTACAGCTGAGATAGATTTCACTATTCCCGCCTCAATGAATATTTTTGAAACACACAAATTTTTAAATTTTATTCTGATTGGCTCAGTGAATCCTAGAGAGCTCATCTGTTTCTGTTTACAGTCACTCCTGAACTTTTCGCACACAGCACAAAACGGACCAGATTGAATTCTGGAAAGGAAACCGACACCTGATGGAGTAAACAAGAAGAGCCATTTTTGCTATCAGTGGAGTTTAGAATATAATTGAACAACTGACTTCCAAAACCTGCTTTGCACTGCACACGAGGGTGATGGATTTGGAGGGGGGGGGATAACGATAACACTGTGCAAGTGGTGTTGTAAAGGTAATTCGACGCCTATGGGCCTATGCACGGGTGGCCTTGCCACATTAGACCTCAGGTGCTGCTGGAGTTGTCGGTGGGCAAAAGAGGGCCTTCTTGGTCAGCCCCTGGAATGGGAGGACAGTGCCAGCAGATACGAAATTTTACCTGAAAATCGACTCTACACGCCTTTCCGCTTCAGAGGGTAACCGATGGACGCCTGGTGGGGGGGGGGGGGGGGGGGCAATCACGAACTCCAGCATTCGCACGTGCTCTGCGGGCTGGTCTATCATGACCCCTCGTAGGCGTTTCACACGCACACCACCCCCGCCTGTGCAGACTACACGTCACACTTGACCTCTATGCCGAAACCGTGACCACTTATTGTTTGAATGACCCCTTGAGGATCATTCATATTCAGTGCGTTCGCGATCTTGTCGCAAGGGCAAACCATATCTAGCCAGTGTGGGTATGCAAATGGCACCTTCTGGGTAGGCAACCACGACTTCTGCATGCCTGTGTGTTGTTCGGGCTGGCCTACTCTAGCACTCGCGCAGGCGCTCGGCTTCGTCGAGACGCCGTTCCATTAATGATCCCCACCACCTTGGCCCCGGGTCGGGCTGGGCGGCTCGGACCCGGCCGGGACCCGGCGCCGCTGGCCTCCGGGCCAGTCCCGGGCAGGAGGATTACAGAATGGTTACCGTATTCCTCACATGATTACAGATAGGCTTAACCCGCTCGTGCGGGAGGAAATTTTAACGACCAATTTGCGATCAAATTTTTAACAATCTGTTCAGCTCACCGTGTAGAGGACTAAATTACAAGCCGAACAAAAAAAAACGGCATGAATGCAGAGTCTAGGGGACTTGCCGGAGACACGAAAGAAGCAGGCGCGTGTCCGAGCAGGGGGGGGGGGGGGGGGGTCATGCCTCCCCCCCCTTCCCAAACCGGTGACCGGGGCAGGCAACCCGCATTACAAACGCCTGAATTTAGGCGATTAGCGCGACATATCCCCCTCCGAAACCCAAGTCTGGCTACGGCCCTGTGCAAGGCCGACAAGGTGGTACTTACTAAGAGACATGCTGGGGACATGATGGTAAGCTACGGTGGTAGGCCATACCAGGAGCAGATCGCGGGCAGTCACTGGACAAATTACAAGCAGCTTCTCGGCTTGACCAGTGTCCACTGTGAACGGAGCAGAGGTTGCCTCTGGCAGCCTCCGAGGATGCCACAGCAGCCGACACTGACCGATGAGGAAGAGAGCGAACACAACAATGCCCCTGCCTCTCGCCGAAACACACTGACGCCGGGCCGGGTGGACCCCGGCGTCGCGGCGTCTCTCCGGGCAAGAGGCGAGGAGGAGGTTGACCAATCAAAGTAATGCAGTCAGAATCACAGTGTTTAGAATTGCGTATGTCCCTCAGCTGTCCCGAACTTCCGCGCCACGGCATACCGTGTCCCCGGAATGTCGCTACGGCCTCTGCGCCTCCCTATAACTTGTCTTCGGCAAGTCTTTCGGCTGTCTCTAGCCTGTGTACCTTCCAGCCTACCACAACCGCACCACCGTGTCTCCGCTATGTCTTTATCGTGTCTCTAGCTTCCGCACTTGCTTCTTGCGTGTCGTTGCCATGTCTTTTGACTGCCTCTAGCCTGTGCACCTTGCACCACCGCACCACCTTGTCTCCGCTATGTCTTTATCGTGTCTCTAGTTTCCGCGTTTGCTTCTTGTGTGTCGCCGTGTCTTTTGACTGTCTCTAGCCTGTGCACCTTCCACCACCGCACCACCTTGTCTCCGCTATGTCTTTATCGTGTCTCTAGCTTCCGCGTTTGCTTCTTGCGTGTCGTTCCCATGTCTTTCGGCTGTCTCTAGCCTCTGCACCTTCTACCAATGCACCACCGTGTCTCCGCTATGTCTTTATCGTGTCTCTAGCCTCCACACTTGCTTTTTACGTGTCGTTCCCGTGTCTTTCGGCTGTCTCTAGCCTCTGCACCTTCCACCACCGCCCCACAGTTTCTCCGATATGTCTTTATCGTGTCTCTAGCCTCCGCGTTTGCTTCTTGCGTGTCGTTGCCATGTCTTTCGGCTGTCTCTAGCCTCTGCACCTTGCTCCAATGCACCACCGTGTCTTCGCTATGTCTTCATTGTGTCGCTAGCCTCCGCGCTTGCTTCTTGAGTGCCGTTGCCATGTCTTTCGGCTGTCTCTAGCATCTGCGCTTACTTCTTGCCTGTCCTTCGCATGTCTTTGCAGCTATGCAGCTCCTAGCAACGCCTTTTCTAGCTTCTCTCCAGCAGTATGTCCATAGCCTGTCATATACCTCCAAGTTTCCTTATCAACCAGAGTGTATTCACCATATGTCATCGCTAAGGGACACGAGCAGAGTGCTTTGGATACCGCTTTCCACAGTGAGAGTAAAAAGACAGTGCAATCCAGGTTGGCTATGACAAAGGAAGGACAGTCTGAGGACGCAAGGGGACACCGGAAAGACAGGGCTGGGACAAGCCAAGGACCGCTAGCGCGTAAAGACATGGAAAGGACAGCCCAAAGACATGGGCGCACTGAAAAGACAGGGCTGGGACAGGGTTGAGACAGCCAGGCTGACAATGACAAGGGAAGGACAGTCCAAAGACAAGGGGACACCGGAAAGACATGGCACGCACATGCTAGGGACAGCCAGGCACGTAAAGACAAAGGAAGGACAGTCCGAGGACAATGGTACATTAGAAAGACAGGGCTTGGACAAGGCAGGGACAGCCAGGCTAGCAATGACAAGGGAAGGAGTCTGAGAACAGTGGGACATCGGAAAGACAGGGCTGGGACAAGGTAGGGACATCCAGGTTGGCAATGACAAGGGAAGGACAGTCTGAGGACGCAAGGGGACACCGGAAAGACAGGGCTGGGACAAGCCAGGGACCGCTAGCGCGTAAAGACATGGAAAGGACAGCCCAAAGACATGGGCGCACTGAAAAGACAGGGCTGGGACAAGGCTGGGGCAGCCAGGCTGACAATGACAAGGAAAGGACAGTCCAAAGACAAGGGGACACCGGAAAGACATGGCACGCACATGCTAGGGACAGCCAGGCACGTAAAGACAAAGGAAGGACAGTCCGAGGACAATGGGACATCGGAAAGACAGGGTTGAGACAAGGCAGGGACAGCCAGGCTGGCAGTGACAAGGGAAGGAGTCTGAGAACAGTGGGACATCGGAAAGACAGGGCTGGGACAAGGCAGGGACACCCAGGCTGGCTATGACAAAGGAAGGACAGTCTGAGGACGCAAGGGGACACCGAAAAGACAGGGCTAGGCCAAGCCAGGGACCGCTAGCGCGTAAAGACATGGAAAGGACAGCCCAAAGACAAGGGGCACAGAATAGACAGGGCTGGGACAAGGCTGGGACAGCCAGGCTGACAATGAAAAGAAAAAGACAGTCCAAAATTAAGGGGACACCGCAAAGACATTGCCAGAACATGCTAGCAATGACAATGGAAGGACAGTCTGAGGACAATGGGGCATCGGAAAGACAGGGCTGGGACAAGGCAGGGACATCCATGTTGGCAATGACAAGGAAGGGCAGTCTGAGGACAGTCTGAGGACGCAAGGGGGCACCGTAAAGACAGGGCTGGGACAAGCCAGGGACTGCTAGCGCGTAAAGACATGTAAAGGACAGCCCAAAGACAAAGGGGCACAGAAAAGACAGGGCTGGGACAAGGCTGGGGCAGCCAGGCTGACAATGAAAAGAAAAGGACAGTCCAAAGACAAGGGGACACCGCAAAGACGTTGCCAGAACATGCTAGGGACAGCCAGGTGCGTAAAGACAAGGGAAGGACAGTTCGAGGACAGTGGTGCATTGGAAAGACAGGGCTGAGACAAGGCAGGGACAGCCAGGCTAGCAATGACAAGGGAAGGACAGTCTGAGGACAATGGGACATCGGAAAGACAGGGCTGGGACAAGGCAGGGACATCCAGGTTGGCAATGACAAGGGGAGGACAGTCTGAGGACGCAAGGGGACACCGGAAAGACAGGGCTGGGACAAGCCAGGGACCGCTAGCGCGTAAAGACATGGAAAGGACAGCCCAAAGACATGGGCGCACTGAAAAGACAGGGCTGGGACAAGGCTGGGGCAGCCAGGCTGACAATGACAAGGAAAGGACAGTCCAAAGACAAGGGGACAACGCAAAGACATTGCAAGCACATGCTAGGTACAGTTACAAGAGGACAGCCCGAGGACGCGGGCACACCTGAAGGACATTGCTAGGACAAGGGAAGGCAGCTGGGCGGGCAAAGACGAGGTAAAGACAGTTCGAGGACACGGGGACACAGCAAGGACGGGGCTGGGACAAGCCAAGAGCAAGGGAGTGTGCAGAGACCTGGGAGGACAGTGCGAGGACGCTGTGGCTGGGAAGACAAAGCGGGGACATGGCAGGGCCAGCAGGGTGGGCAATGACGAGGGAAGGACAGGTCGAGGACGCCGGTGTCCTGAAAGACAAAGCAGAGATAGTCAGTAGAGGACAATGCTGGGATAGGTTTAGGACATATTTATTTTAGTGTGGTGAATAAGGACAGGCGCGACAACTGAAAGACAGCTATCGGATCTAGAGACAGAAGGATGTCTCAGAGACTGGGACTCCTCTTTTCTGCGGACACCCGAAAGACAGAGTGAGAACCTGGAGACACTGGAAAGACAGGGTCTGTAGGAGCTCTCGCCATTGAAGACACACAAAATACATCAGTGGGACAAGGTTGAGAAATTGTTTTGGGAAAAGGACAACTCAGGGCAACAAAGACAGGCGTGAAGACATATATAACCACGGAAATTTCCGTGGACGCAAGGTTCCGTGCGCTTCCGTGTTTAGATTTCCGTCCTTCTTCCGTGGTTTACCACGGAATTTCTTACAGTGCGTTTTAAAGGTATTTTTTTGCCACACTCATTTCACCTCTTGAACCTATTACAGGCATTACTGCAATATTACACCAATTACGCGAGTATTACATATTACAGAGCAATTACAGGCCCATTACTGACACTTCGACCGACTATTACGCGACTGATTTCCCGCTTTGAATGAACTGAGCCCCAGCCACCGAGTCCTGTTGCCTGACTGCGGATCTGCTATGCCTTGGCTGAATCCAGTGATTAGCGGATCCGCTCCGTATATTGAACCCACCTCCGTAGTAAATCTACTGATTCTAGACATGTTGGCTCACAGCGGATCCGCTCAATTGGTACTGGTACAGGCCATGAGCCCGGTCCCCAAGGAGAAAAGGTTACTGGTCGCAACAAAACCGCTGTCGGGTCAGACTAAAATTTCGCGCCTGTGTGCGTGCCGTATTGATCACGTCAAAACACGCCCCTCCCCACCGGTACCGCCGGCACGGCTGGCCGGAGTGGGAGGGTGGCCGGGCTGGGGCTGGGCGCACGACAGCGCGCTAGCATGTGCCCAGTGCAGCCCGACCCCTCCGCCCGCCGTGGACCAGTGGACCTGCAGCTCCGGTTCACATCACCACTCAGTTGAGGTCAGTGCGCGGCCGAAATCAGCATATCACCGGTGAGTAGTCTAGTCTGGCTATTTTAGAAAGGCCGCTGGGTTGCAGCGGTAGCAGTTGCATGGGGGGAGGAGGTGGGGGAGTGAGGGTCCGGCCGGGCCCCGCCTGGGCCAACCAATGGCGCTATTCACGCTTAAATAGGGTCTGCTCGAGACCTTTAAATGTTTAGTGCGTTTGCATCCGGGGTTCAAATTTGACCTAATAAATGCCAGGATTGACTTCCGCTCAAAATTTCATGCTTGCACATACCAGGTGTCCTATTTGCACCGTGACAAGGAACAAGTAGGCAAGCCCGCATCGCACTAGCTCCGTCTTTTTCTGTCTCGGCCGGACGCGTGACAGAGAAAGAGACGGAGCTAGTGCGTTGCGGGCTTGCCTACCTTTTCCTTGTCACGGGGCAAATCGAACACCTGGTATAAAATTTTCCCTTAAAAAGTTGTCTCATTTACTCTCTCTCAACTTGTTCGTGTGTTTTGCCAAAATGAATTTAAGCCCCTGTACGCCGCAATTTTCAAGATATATACCTGAAATTTGCAGGATTTATGTTTGTACGGCCCTGAATCGCGTTAATATCTTTACCCGTTCAAAATTTTAAGCTTGGCCCCAAGTTTCCACGACCCGAGGTCGCTGCCCCCCGCCCGCCTGGTCTTTCTGCACGCACCCGCTGCGAGGGGTCCTTTCATCCCCAGCCCCGGGACCAGCGCGGCTCCAGGTAGTGTTGCGGCAGTTGCTGGCGAAGCTGTGCCATGCAAGCCGAGAGAGCCAGCGGCCTGGAATTTGCATCCCTTGAAAAACCGTTTTATAAATTGTTTATTTATTTCTAATAAAATCTATATAACAGGTTTATAAGATTTTTCCAAACTTATAAGTTTTTATAGAATCTTATGTAATTAAATAATTTTTAGAAACCCTAAAATCGTACAAATTTATATAATTTATATAAAAATTTATATAATTACTGATTTTAAAGTGTTGTGGGATTTAAAAGTTCCTAAAACTTGTTTAATTATATATAAACTTATATAATGTGATAAAATCTTATAAGTTTTGCTAAATAAAATTAAATATGATCTTCTATAACACTAAAAGACAGGTTAAAAATTCGCGCATGTGTGCGTGCCGTATTGATCGCTTTAAAACACGCCCCTCCCCACCGGTACCGCCGGCAAGGCTGGCTGAAGTGGGAGGGGGGCCGGGCTGGGGCTGGGCGCACGACAGCGGCGCTTGTGGCCAGAGCAGCCCGACCCCTCCGCCCACCGTGGACCAGTTGCTCAGTTGCTCCCTGCAGCTGCGGTTCACATCACCACTCAGTTGAGGTCAGTGAGCGGTCGAATTCAGCAGGTCGCCGGTGAGTAGTCTAGTCGTCTGTACTACGTTACCGTGGCCTACAGTAGTTTGCTGTGCGTATTGTTGTTCGCTCCATGTACAACCATGTACCGGTGGTCACCGGTGGTCGGCGGTACATGGTTGTGAATCAACGGGCGGGACGGTACGGGGTTGTATCCCCGGCCGGCCGGCGTACGGGCTTGTGTCCCACCCAGCCGGACGGTACGGGCTTGCAGACAGGAGGCTTCGAGTACTTGCCGGTGTCACTGGAAACATATT
Organism: Odontothrips loti; assembly: GCA_038380765.1. Lineage (NCBI taxonomy): Eukaryota > Metazoa > Arthropoda > Insecta > Thysanoptera > Thripidae > Odontothrips > Odontothrips loti. The sequence goes on along the minus strand of CM076251.1, from coordinate 3,917,150 downwards.
TGTCGTCATCGTCACCTTACGGCATCCCTCTGGCTAAATGTTAAAAACGAATTAGGCGGCACCTATATTTGCTCAAATCGCTAGGAACGTATGTCTTCCTGCAGTTTGATTAAATGAGGCGATTCTTTCGTCACACGAATATGTCGTCACGTGACGAAGAAGCGTCGTGAAGTGGACATACTGGGGTGATGAATGAATCGTCACAGCTTCTCTCATCTGACGAACTGTGCAGGCGGGTGTCCAGGATTATTGTTTAGGGGCTATTCACCCCTTGAGTGTCCCCCCCTCCCCTCCTCTCGGGGGCTTTGGGCGTGGTCGTGGGTCGCACTGCTTGTGAGCGGGACGGTCGGGAATCGATCCGGCCCCGCCCATGTCCTGCTATCCAGCTATTTTCGCAAAATCTCCGCAAATCCTAGAATTCCAACTAAGGATGTCTCTTCGTGGTTAAAACGAAAGCAAGAATTTGTGGACGGCTCGCGGCAAATCTTGACGTTTCAGTAGATCTGTCAGTCTAGAGCATAAGAAGCAGCGTGTAAGAAGTCACGCGCGTTTGCTTGGCATGTTTAGGAATTCTTCTCAAGAAGCTCCGCCCGCCGAGCTGCCTTAATTTTCTATTGGGAGGTAGTTCCAGAAGAGGTATCTGATCGCGCACTGTAAATCCTGTGGAAAGTAAACGCGCTGTCACTTTGGCTGTCAATTTTCGCTGAGCGCCCGTGCTCGCCAATTTTTCTGTAGCTTGCTTTCCAAAAATTGGCAAGCTGTATGGAATAACATATGCAGAACGGAGTTACAGCACGCCAAAACATTGGCGGTTAGTAACGAGGGGGTATTCACTCCGAAAAAAATGCGTCCCGACTACTCCCTGTATTTTGACGAAGCCACTGGACAAAAAGAAACATGGAAATTGTTGTAAGAACTTAAGAATGTTTTCAGATTAAAGGAGGGTGTTGTAAATATTAATCTTCACATTCTGAAGTTCTGTAAATATGCCTTGTATATATATTTGAATTTACCGCCCACACTTGTACCTCAGCATTTCTCATACTGAGTACTTATGCTCATCAGCCAATTACCATTGTAACTGCCCTATCACTTCCTGTCCAGACCCAGCTCTGTGTACATCGTTATTTCTTACCCGCTCCTTATCTATTCAGATCGTATTATTCAACAAGTTTGCACTATTATCACCATATATTTACAACAATCTTTACTCTTCCTTTTGAAGATTTTTAGAATTGAACATATAAACTTACTGTTTTACAACTCCACTAGGTATGTAATTGACAATTTTGTACCTGTTAGAGATTCTGGGAATTTACTTCCCCTATCAGTGGAAAAACTCAAGCAGAAAGTATTAAAAGTAAGATCATATTTGTGTAGTTCACCTAATTCTATTGAAATCAGTTTGTGATGCAGGTTCTGTATAGTTTTCTTATCAAAACGTTCTGTTTTGTATCAATATTATGTATTTACTCATGTTGAACAAAGATAAGAATAAATTGAGAACCAAAAACTGGGCATTTCCAGCAACTACTTTTGTTTTCAAATATACGACCGGGACCCTTAACAGAACGTACTTGGGTTGATACTTTATTAAAAATGATGTCATTTCTTAAATACAAAAGAAAGCTAAAATGGTGGTTAGGCGCCGTTACACTTGCGGTGCACACTGTCGTAGCAATCATTCACTCTCTTTCTATATTTGCTTCTCCTTTATCCAGTGCATGAACTTCACACATTTCATCCAACTCTTACGTTGGGCAGGGGCGACATGTGCGGCACGAGCGCCTGCGAACAGTAGGGTAGGCCAGCCCGCACGACACGTACGCGCCACACAAGCCGCTATTGCCTACCCAGCAGGCGCCCGAGTGGAGCCGGCTTAGGTGCAGCTAGACTGTTCCACGCGTACGTCACGGAAATGGGATTATCTATTGGAATTGCGCCTGATGAAAAAGCAGCCCTGAGAAAGACGCCTGCTGGATATACATTTGTTGCATCCCAGTCAAAAATTGATCATCGATTCGACGTCGTTTCGATGTCGAAGCGCAAGGTCGACACGAACTACGAAATCGATCGGAAAATGTCACAGATTTAGACGTCGAAATCGAATTCGAAATCAAAGTCGACATCGATGTCGAAATCACTAAATGATCGAAATCGATATTGTCGAAATAAATTTCAAAATCGATATCGGAATATCAATCGATATAAATTCACCGACCTCGTTCGGCACAACAATGCATACCTCAGTTAAGTGCAGTTTAGTGTACATCCATTTCTAAAAAAAAGTGAATTGAAAAAAATTAAATCCCTATTTAAATAGGAAGCAGATGATACCAACTCTAAATGTCGTCCAGTTTCTTAAGGGTTTAGGAAGGTTTAAAATAAAGTTGAAATGAAAGCAGAACTTATCGTTTGTTGTATTATGAGGGAGAGCCGAAGGTATTTGAAAGAGAAGAACATCTCCTGAGGCAAATTTGGTAACCGGATAGTTAATTTTCGGTTTCGGTAGAGGCCCTTGGCCAAGCGAGCGAAGGCGAGGCCATAGCTGAGTGCAGGCGGAGCCGAGTCGGCGGCGTTCTGGACAACAATGCAACCCGAGCAGTGCGCGACAATCTCGCGGGGTATGCGCGACCGCGACACCAACACCGACGGCAGGGCAGAACGCGGCCCCCCCGTGCGGTATACTTCTGCGTGCTCGCCTCCTGCCTCTGCATGAGAGTACAAGCCGCTGATACATATATTATTGTTATTATTATAGTTGATGATAGATGTATCATCTGCTAAAAACGGTTTTCTTGACCTGAAATGGTATATGCTGATGGCAGCCGCGAGAAACATCGCAAAAATGCCACGCGCCATGCGTTTTTGGAAAGGGTCATTGTTAGAATCACACTTCTTAACGTAACGACGTGAGATGTAGTGCCGGTAAGGTCTGAGTAAGCCCCATGGTGTACTAAACGTCTGTTGGCAGATTCGTAGGCGCGAAAACAATCGTCCGTTTAAATTGTGAGAGAGGGGAGTCTTACAGAAGGATTTCCATTTGTTTTGACGTTGAAATGATTTTTAGGCCGAAAAGGCTTATATGACTTGAATATTTCTCATTTAAAGGTCGTGGCTGTGATGAGACACGACGCACAGCTCTGGAATGTTAATTTCGCCAAAGTCGAACCTGCTTCGAAATTCAGCTGAAATATCGAGTCGATGGGTCTTCGATTCCATCAATATCGAAACGACATCGAATCGATGATCAATTTTTGACTGGGATATGACATGCGAGGTGCTTGATTCAGCAGCATGCACGGCACCGCCCGTTTCTTCTCGTTGACAAATTTTGTATACTTCATGTTTTATGTGTACGTCACGAGTGTTATTATACGCGTAATTTATTCTTTTATTATAGCTCTTTCCTTTTAATTACAGGCATTACGCTCTATTACCTCGTATTACGCTCTATTACGCCCTATTACAGCTATTACAATTCTGTAACTTTGGGCAGAATCAGACCAGGAATCAGAATGAACATCCAGTTAGAAATTATGCAAATTTGATTCCTGCACTGCCGACTGCCCGTTGCCAAAACTGGGGGCTTAGGTGCTGCTGCTGGTGACGTTGAATTTTCTTGGGCAGGGACTCGAATGGGTCAGCGGTGTGTGATACAAACTTCAACCAAAGCGCCTCTGAACCCAGAAATGTACAGAATGCGAGACCAGGTGCTGCTGCAGGTGCCGTTAAGCAGAACAAGGCCCTTCTTAAACAGAAACTGGAATACGGGGAACGGTGCGACATACGAACATTATGACCATCGGTGTTATCTGGAGGACAGCAAATAGCCCCCCCCCCCCCCCCGTAGGGTTAGGTTATCACAGGTCGGGTTCAAATATCGGGTGTGTTAGGTAATATTTGTTGGGGATGGGAACGTCAATGAGGCAGGCAGGAGGCAGCAGGGCAGGTAGGAAGGCGATATAGATATAGAGAGACTGAGGCGAAACCAATGATTCCATCATAGCCTGTGCCTTGCAGGCTGGCCAACCCTGGACTCCCACAGGCACTGTAGGCCCGCACGTTTTTACGCACTCGTGCGTCCTGCCTTACGGCGCCCGAAAGGTAGGCTAGGACTCCAGCATGCGCGCGTGCATTGCGGGTCGGCGTACCCTAGCGCTATCAGGCGCCTCAGACAAACTTAATTAACGACGATCTCCCTCGATTTTAAAAAGTGCTACGCTACGCTACGCAGGACAAAGGAGCGTACCCCTAGTTACTGATTTTTACGTACATATTACGCATATTACACCTCTATTACCGGCATCAAGGAGCGATTACGACATATCGTTTAAATCCTATCAGAAATTGCTATCAGACATTTTTCTGGTTTATTTTTTGCGCACCTCTGATAGCTGAGTTTCTGATAGGTCTAGGAAGTCTAATATGCCGATATTTGAACGTCTGACAGCTATTACTCTGATAAATGTGCAAAACATAATCGGAACGATTTTTTGACAGGCCCTGCTAGGGGCTGGCAGTACCGTTCCCGTAGTTCGCAGCTTTCGCAAGCTCCTTCACAGCCATAGCCATTTCCTTCGCAGCCCCCGCAGTCAATTTTACCGCTGTGGCGCGACGTGGCGTGGCGGCGCTGGAGCTTTCAGGCACTCGAGGCGTGGCGTGTAGCGGAGTGGCGCGGTGTGGCGTGGCTTGCTTCGCCTGGCTAGACGATGCCCACCCCTCCTGTTCCCGCTCCCCCCGCCCCCACTCTCGCACGCACGTGCGTAGGGCTCTCCGCGCCCAGCCTCCCGATCCTGCCCTGCCCTCGCCGGCCCTCGCTCAGTTCTAAGGAAAGGAAAGGACACAAATGGCGTAGTTTTGTTTCCCGGTTGTAAACAAAAAAGTTCTTAAGTGAATAAAAAAAAAAAAACAATTTTGTGTCGTTAAGCTGGTGACGCGGCGATTCGAAGTCAACTTTGACTTTTATGCCCCGGGCAGACGGGCAGACGCTAGGTAGGGTGTTTCAAAAAAATTAAATTCCACTGACTCGACCGAATTTGGACACCTGCTGGTCTGCAATGACCGTATGCAAAATTTGAGTGCGATCGGACAACGTTTGCCCGGTGCTCAAGGCGATTGAAGAATTTGGTCCCCTGAGAGATGTCCCAACAGGGCTGACTTAGCGGCATTTTCGTGCCTTTGCATGTGATCCCAGAAGAGTTAATCTGCACACGAGCGTCCATCAGGTGGTTCTGCACCTACTGAGGTGGAAATATCAGTGATCCCGCTACCCACCTCCGCTACACTGCCACAAATGTTAGTGATTCGTAATTATCGCGTTTTCGGATACTTTGAACTTCGGTCATTCATTGTAACTGTGTAGAAAATGGAGGCTATTCGACAAAGAACTGGCCGAGCCACTTCATGCACTAAGCACACTCGCGTTTGACAGTGCGAATCGGAAAAAGTCTCTCGAGACTGGTTGTACGCCTGGAGGGTAGGCAGGATCTCGACACACGCGTCAGACTGCTGTCTACCCTCCAGGCGCTAGACGGCGTTTTTTCCCTTTTTCAGAAAAAACTAAGTGCGCTTAATGCAGGAAGGGCTGCAACGGCACCTCCCAGAATATATACACACTAACTGCTTATGTACTTTATTATACATAAGCATGTATAATTTCATACATAAGCTGAGTAAGATTTTGCGCATACACAACTACGTATTACTTGTCTTTAAGATTACGTATAATCTTGCTTCTTAAAATATTGTTTCCGATATGTATGATTTGTACATAATTAATGGAATATATTGGGACTATAACCATATGCAATGGTACATATATTATGTATTAGTTGTACATAATTTGTGCACGATATTGGGGCTGTTGCCATATGCAACACTACACATATTATGCATTAAACGTACATAATTTGTGTACTATACTGGGACCATTGCCATTTGCAATAATACATAGATTATGTATTACTTGTACACAATGTGTATGAGTATTGCATAAAACGATAAAAATTGAATCTGTACCGTGTATCTGGCGTTTATTGGTCAATTCAGTATGCCTATTATATTAACTCACAGTTATGTCAGAAAAGTGTTCCATGGCTGTTGAGCTTTTGATTATAACTTCCATCAAAACTCGGGTAAAGCAATAAAATCATTCAAGTACAGTTTATCTCTTCTTTATTCCCTTTGTTTCACAGTCAATTGTATTTATCCTTACAATTTTACTCAAAATGACCTAGAAATCCTTCTTGCAACATAAAATAAAAATAAGTGAAAAGTGAACATTGCAGGGAACAATCAAAAATAATGGGATAAACACACTTAGTTTTTAAAACAGATTGGTTACTTGCACTTTGCTAAACTTCACAAAAATTAGAGAGGGAACTAGAAAACATAAAACTTCCAAGGGGTAACTTGGACCCTGGATGAGAAAGAGACACTAATAGATAAAAACCAATAGAATAATAAGTGGGGAAAACATCAGAAAAGTTTACAAGTCACCTAATAAGTTAAAGGGATATGACATCAACTACCCATGCTACATAAATTCACAAACATTTCAATGCCCTGAAAAAAAGACATATCCATACATTGAGAACACTAATTAGATAACACCTCCAGAGTACAAAAAAAATTCTATGCAGACTTACATTTGGTAGGGTTCCTGATGAGCAGAACTTTGCAATGTAATTCTTTGTAAATGTAATTGGTAATGTCTGCAGCACAAAGCAGAACACATCTCTCCAGTTGCAGCAATAACTTTTAGCTCACCAGAGCAAATGCACCAAGAGAAGACGAATGAGTGAGCTGAAACAAACAAAAGACAGTGGATATGATCTCTGTACCAACTTTTTAAGGAATGTAAGTGCAAAGCAATAACAGAGCTATAACAGGAGTATGAACTTCAAAAGTATTTTTAATTAAGGATCTAGACGTGCATTCCAGATTTCATAAATATACTTACATTTTGGTGCAAGTCTTCCAGCATTAAAATTAATTTGCTGGCACGCCACAAATATTAACACAAACATTGACAAAAACCATTTCAGTAAAAATGAAACATGGGCTGAGTTCCTCACTTCCTTACTTTCAGTTCATGGAATCACCAGGCATGCTTTAAATTGGAGTCATGAACTGAAATTACAGTAAACATATTAAACCAACTTGAAAGCACTCACACCAAGAAATAATGTCAGCTGAGCTATCTTACCTTAAAATCACATTGGAAATATCTCTTTGGATTGCAGCAAATTAATGATGGTAAGATAAAACTGGATAAAATAAAAACATACTCTGCAGATGCAGATAGCAGAGACATCCTTCTAAAGTACCTGTCACACAAAGTGAGCAGTGACAGTTTACAGCCAAGAAAATATATCTAGAAATGAATTAAGGGAAGTTATTAACATACCTTTGGATACAAGTCTCTCAACTTTTAAATTAATATGCTGACAGCCATCAATATAACTTGAGCATTGGGCATGTTTGATTAATTTCATTCGCAAAATACTTCAAATATAAATTATTGCGGTCTGAATTTTTAAAATGGCACATGATGGTAATTTACGTTCCAATAAAAAAAAAAAAAACTGTAAAAATGGGAGTTAGCAACAAATACTAGAAAACACTTAGAGAAATAATGATCAAGGCACTGTACCTGCTGAAAACTACTATGCATTTACACAATCACAGTTCGCATTACCAGATGAACTTCACCTTTTCCTGCTGGCCAAGGAGCTATGGCTCTGAAATTGGCCAGGGATGACACTTGGACAGCAATTGGCTGAAACATGTATCAGAATGAATACAAATTTTTATGCATCTTGTAAGCTATCATTTGCTATCATTATTAAAGATATGAAAATACCTCTTTGTTGTCTGGATAGACTTGGAAGCTGTTGTACAGACCATCCCGCCTATCATGTCTCCAGGGCTTCACAATCAAGACAACACAGGCCTTGTCAGAACACACCACAACCTCCGATATCAAAGCAAATTTAGGTTCACAAAAAGATGAGCCAGGGAGACAGACAAAAAGACCAGGGCGATAATTTTCACCTCTCACAATAACACTGTTAGTGAAAAGAACCAAATCTTCACCAGCAAGATCCATGCTTCTTAGCAAATCACAAAAAATGCAGTTCTTGACAAGCACAGACTGTCCTCCATTATATTCAACATCATCAGACTCTTCAAATCTGATGGACTTTAGATTGCTGAGTTGGAACATGTCAGCCATGGTCTTTGGTGTATTTCTAAAGTTACAACATATTGCAGAATGCTGACGAAATATTTTTAGCCTTCCTTCAAACCTCGCACACCAATAGCGAACAGGGACTCCAAATCTTCGAATCATCTCAGGGTAATGTTTCAAATGATGCAATTTGTTTATGATGTACACTTTCAAGGGAGCCTTCTTTTTTGCTGCTTCCTCCTCTTCATCACCTTCTTCTTCCTCAGCTTCTACCTCTTCATCCCCTCCTTCTTCAGCTTCTTCCCCTTCAACTCCTTCCTCTTCTGCTTCACTTGTATCTTCATCTTCTGCTCCAACTTCTACATCATCAACCATTTCCTCATCCTCTTCACTGTCTTCACAGTCATCAACTACAAATTGTGGTTTGATGAATAAATCAAAAAACATAGCATTGTGCTTGAAAATTAAATCTTCAAGTCTATCAATGTCACCAGTCATTATCTCAAAAGAAAAAATTATCTGCATGATGTCTTGTAGTACAAATACTAATTCCATATGCTTGTCAACCTCTTCAAGGTACTCACCAATGAGAAATGGTAGGGCCCTAAAGAGACACCACATTTGAGATCCAGTTTGTTTGCTGTTGGTTCTAGTTTTAGTCAGCATTTCATTGGTGAAATTAGGCGATGGTTTATTCTTTGCATCCGGGATGCCATAAGGAAACGATGCTATTCTAGCATTCAGGTCTTTGACGGTGAGAAAATTATCCACAATAACATACTGATGTAAAACCAACTTCAGAACCAATGGTACAATTCCCTCCAAGAGGTCATGGAACGCGTCAAATACATTGTTCTCCACAGTGTGAAAGTATGGAACCTCATCAAGATGGCATCTGTGCCTTACTCCACATTCTGTTTCATATTTATTTTGTCTAGAAACCATTTCCAAATGGTATTCATGCAGTTCCTTGGTGCGAAGTTCGCCTATAGCATTAGCATCAGCCCTAACTTCACTGCGACTCACCATACACCTGCGACAGAATTTCTTGGCTCCAGGTCCCAGAAGGCCCAGTAATTCATGGGCTGCCAGGGTGTCAGCAGTGAGAGCTGTAAGTACAGCTCGGACGCAAAGAGATTCACCATCATCAAAATTCATTTGGATACCTTCTTCTGAAGACAACTTTTTCATTTCATGAACCAGTGGTGTCAGCACTTTCTTGAATGCACCTTCCTTTTTCATGTCATCAGCGTGAACTAAAATGAGGAGATGAATAGCTGCAAGCACAGATGATAATTCAGCTGGAAGATTGATAATTTGGAAGAAGAATGCACCCAACTTGTGTATAATAGTTTTGGACCCCAATGCATTGGCCACCTCCAGCTCATCATAATAAAGGAGGATGTAAATGACAAACCTGTGCTTCTGAATGTATGGATGATTTGCATAATGTGACCCATCTACGTATGATCGAATCACACCGTCTTCGCTTGGCTTACAACCTTTCAAAATTATCTCTCTCGCTTTCTTGTTAGACAAAAGTGCTTTTAAGGTACTCTCAATGGATAAATACTGGAAAGATTCGTTGACTTGAGTTTGAACATAGCTATTGGTCTTGGGATCAAGTCTCATGTCTGTCCTATGGTCCAAAAACTTTTCCTCAGGAACAGTTAACCCAAACTTAGACGAAAAATACTTCAGCTGGTCTCCTATACTTTTCAGATTCCTGAAAGGGTCTTGAATTTCAATATCTGCTAAGACGTCTTGAATGTCCTTCTTAGACAGCCTCTTTTCAGAGAGGCTTGCTGTTAACTTGGATTTTATTGCCGAACTATACTGCTGAACCATTTTGGTGCATCCTGTCTCAAATCTTTCAACTGCTTTCCCCGTTAGGCTAGCAGTTGACCTTAAATCAATTAAAACTTGAACAGCTGCCTCATCAACTTTTTCTTGAGGAGAAATATGGACATTGGCCGCTGCGGGAGATGAAGATGATTGGGAGCACAAGTCATCATCACTATCTATTGTGTCATCATCTTGAGTTCTGTTACATTGATTAGGAGGTAAGCGAATAGGTTCTTCATTGGACGAGGCACCTTGTCTCAAACTGTCACCACTACTTGATGTTTGATCTTGGTGATAAGACTTGATGTGTCTGACCAATGAGTTCTTGTCCATGAAGCGCTTGGTGCAACCCCTTTGACCACATAGGTATGAATCCAATAGGCCATGACAATCCTGATAATGCTTTTTCCAGTTTGACATTACGGGGAAATCTTCACCACATTCTCCACACCGCACCATGATGATTCTGAAACCAACACAAATGTTTGAACTCGATGAGAACTTCACTTTACGAGATGAGCTTCAATTAAGGAAAAAATGCAACCCAATAACTTACTTTTATTGAAAGATAAATAAAACACAGAGCACTTGGTATTAGTATCAATCAACATAAAGTTGTCAACCTCCCACACAGTTCTGGAGACAACATAATCTCTACACAAAATGATCCTGAAACCAACATCGGTGTTAGTACCTGATAACAACCTCACTCTAGGTAAAGTTTTGGAGAAAATGTTTTTATCTCACTCACTCACTTTTAGAAAAAGTATGAAACATAGAAGCTTCTTGGCATTGGTAACAGATCAAAATGGCAAGTCTTTAACCTCCCACATACTTTTAGAGGTGGTTAAATTATGCGTCGGTTAACCTTCAAAAAGAAATAAGGAATTAAGATGCGCCCGTGTGCTTTGATAGCAAATGCCACAAAACATAAATGCATTGACTTACAGTAACAAAGTTGTGTAGAATTGAAGGGAACACTTGTCCTGTGGTGGATGAATCAGAAGCCTGAAAGAGTAATTCTGTAAGTCATTCGCGAGTCAAACGAAAGCAGTTTTAAAATTACAATCAAATGTACGTAAATGCATTCCAGTTTACTGATACTACTAATATTCTGAGTTTAGTGTTACAAATTTAGAGTCTGGTTCAGCTTACCGACAGCCAGTTGTGTTCACCTTCCGTTTCAACGAGAGACGGGAACTTCCACAACAAATGAAACTAACTTAGCATGGCTATCAAAATGCATCAGTACAAAACTTGAATACGAAAAGAGAGATGAACACTAAAGTGGGTGGAATAAATTTATGAAATGCCTAATTTTCCTGGATTTACGAACTTTACAGCTTAGCATGCGTCAGGTCAGCAAAGTGCTAGTAGAAACTACCTTAAACCTCTTCCCTAATTACCAACTTGCCACTGTCCGCTCAGTTGGCAGCAGAGATCGAGGTCACGTGACTGCCGAGTGAGGGGGCTCAAAGCTAATATTATCGGCCTGATTTCATTTGATTTCATTGTGATGGATCATTCGGAAATATTGGGATAGGAAAAAAAAGTTAATTTAAAGATAACATCCTCAGAGATCAAACCTACTCCCAGAAAACGATTTATTTGCTTCTGAAAGGGAAGTCGAGAGCACCCTCAGCCGCCGGTCAGGGAACTAAGCATGTCAAGAGGGTCAAGAGCGCTAGCAGACAAATCGAACTGGTTGCCGCCGCTACATCTTATGTGCAGCTGCAGAGATGTTTAAATACATTTTGGTCTGAACATACTCGCGTGCGACCAGTCCTTCCGAACAAATTTATGTATCCTTCAACCAGTTTCGCTTTGTACAAAAACCACGTATTTGCGCTCGGTTCGGATATTTGGATCTGCCTTTGAATGTACCCCCTCCCTGGCCTTCCTTCTCCCAAACTCCCTTCAGGTTTCGTTGCAAAGATTACAAAGAGCTTTACATTAGATTCGGCTCCCAGTAAATAACTTTCAGTGTTTTGAGGTGCTTTAAATTTCCAGTGCATCACTGATGTCTGTTCTACTGATATCATTCCAGATTGATCAAAATTGAGAAATCTAAGTGAACAAACCATAACGTCAGGCAACGGGGAAAATGTTACTCGGGTGAAACAAAACCATCACATGTATTCCATTTCAAGAAAAGATTTTAAGTCAACAGGTTACAAAATTTGTCAAGAAACAAGGAAAATAAAACTTTCCTTAAACACATCACTTTATCGACTCCTTTGAATAATGGGACCTAATAGCCACAAATAAAACTAAGTTAGCTGCACACAGCCCATAAATTAATAATAATAATAATGAAAAAAAAAAGTGCAGTGTTTGACTGCGTCAAATGATTCTGTTAATGGTTTCAGATTTTACATGTGATGACAAGAAAGGAAGGCAAAGAAGAATGAGTGATGGTTCTTTAAGTACAAAAAAAAAAAAAACTCAACTGATGATATGTTCTGAAAACAAGCAGGTCATCAGCATTAAAATACATTTTGCAGTCTGAAATAAACAAATAATAACTTCATATTCTGTCATGAACATCAAGAAAATAACACTTTGAAAATGACATTATTTCTGGTTAAGTTTCTTCCACAACAATGTCTGGCTTGGTGAGGCAAGCGACTTGGAACCACGAGATGAATCAACCTCCTTCACTTTGTACATAAAATGACGAATGAAATTGAGGGTATTTCTCCAACCGTAGGGATAGTTGACATTAAAAACTTGGTAGGCTTGCATTAGTAGTTCAAATGCCTTTAAAGTAGGCCTACTGTGAGTAACTTCCAGTTCCATTTCTTTCCAGTCTAGGACCATGAAGTACTTAACAATCTTCTGAGTTAAATCACTTTTGATTAGAACAATGTAAGGCTGGACAGTGCTTTTGGTCTCAACTGCCACTGAAACTCTTGCCGCCATTACTTCTTGAATGTCATCCTTGGTCTGAGAAACAAAAAGAAAAGAACAGTTTTGATCTATCCTTGGTTCATAAGGTCACCAAATAAATCAGAAGCTGCACCAATAGAAAAAGACTTACCCCAATAATTTTCATCAGATGTTCTTCATTACCCCAAGACTGGCTTACTTTTCCGTCTTCCTTCAGGGGTATGTCATGTGTTAAGTGTTGTGCAAGAAGCATCAACACTTTCATTACATCTAGTAGAGAAGAGATAAAGAGTAACAGGACACAGAGACACAGAATAAGAGAAGGGCAAAAGAAAACCTTTAACTTTTGCTGGTACTTGCCATCATTGTGCTTTGGATTCAAAGGTTTCTTCTCCGGTAGAGCAAGGCATTTTGGCATTAGTGCAATGAAATTTTTGCACAAGTTATCGGCCTCCGGATACATTCGGAAAAATTCTTCAGTAATCTAAAGAGCACCAAAAAATTTAATTAGCAGCCTCCATTCAAAAACAGCCTAGCAGGTAACACAAAACAAGCCTGAAATACTACTCACAACTTCTCCACCAAAACTACTAAAGTGGGGATAGGTGTCCACAAATTCCTTGATTGTTATTTGGCGTTTACGCTCTGTTTTCCGTCTAGAAAAAGTGCTTGACATGGCTCTTAAAATTTCTGTCTTGTTTTTCCTTGTTGGCATTAGGAGAGCCATGGCTTCAATCTAAAAACACAGCGAGATAATGTAGTAGTTGCCAGAGAGATTAAATCACTTATCACTTAAACTTCAAACAATATTAATAATGTGGACCCAATAATTAAAATTACTATATACTTTCCCTCACAGACATTAAGGTAAGCAACACTATTTATCCAAACACAAGCGTTTTAACTTGTCTCTGAGGAAGACTGAATGAGATGACACTTACATCAACATCTGTTTCAGTTTCAGAGGGTTGTGCACATTCGGTAATTTCTGCTTTAGATTTAGATTGCCTTTTCCTGTGACTTCTCTGGATTGGCCGAGAGGCATTGGCTATCCACCCTGTGTTCTGATCTCGGTTGTAGACAGGTTCCTATGAAGGAAAAGTAAGTAGAACACTACATAATTTGATCTAGTGCATCAAATTGTGCAATGCTGATGTATCTACTTACCCAAGGCATCCCGCGCGAAAGGAACAGTAGTCCAAAGTACGCCTCAGATCTGAAGTCACACTACACTCAAAAGTGGGGAACAGCAGTAGCTGTACTGAAAAATAATTGTTGTCAAAGTACTGGTGAATGTGCGCTAACATTTGCAGCAGTAAGTGTGAATCCACTGCAGACTAACTGTAGAAAAGCAGGTGCAGTTATGCTGCATACAGAGTGCAGTTATCTGCACTCTGAAATGCAGATAACTGCACTCAAACTGCACACAAACTGCCAAAAAACTAGTACTTTTTTAGGACCTTTTCAGTTGTACTGCAGTTTGCGGACAAGTTCCCCCAGTCCCCCTCCAGTTCCTTCCCAGTTCCCCGATGCACTTCAACTGCAGTGTCCTTGTTCATCAAGGACAGTGGCAACTGTGCTCCACTTTGGTCACCAAGCAATGTTTCTTTTGCCATTTAAGTGCAAGAGTAAAATAGTGATTAATTGCAGCTATCTTTTTCAGTTTCTTTAGCAGAGGCGAGTATAGACTGAAGAACAATAGTTCTATACAAAGAAGCTCTATTCCTTAGTATTGTTTGACGACGGTTTCTGTCTGTGATTTGTTCTGATATTATTAGCTCCAATTTAACAATAATTTTCAACTGTGACTGTAAAATACTACATTATGATTTTCAATGTGAGTTCAACAGTGCTGTTTATGGATGCCCAGGTAGATCCCAGGTAGATGCCAGGTAGAATTGACAGAAAACGAAGTACAATTTAGTTTCAGTATAATTCACGACAATAGAATCTATGCCAAATGCGTTTCAGATGTAAAAATAGCAAAGCCTTTAAGGACGGGATGAAGGAAATGTTGAACGTTTCCTGGGCCTGCAAGCAGTAAGAAACCAATAAGCAACAATTCAAAGTTTAAGTTCTGTAAACCTGCATCAGCTACAAGTTAAATGGTGAAAATTAAACACACCTGTACACCCACAACTCTCTGTCTCCTTCTCAATCTTATTACACAATGGCCATTCTTCAAGTTTGATGCTGCATTCTCTTATCTCAGTAACAATTTTGACATTGAGTCTTGTAAATTGAACTGAAGCAAGTCCTACAATTAAAATAACGATGAGTCAGGTACCAACAAAAATAAAAATGAAAGCAAATAAGCCACACACAAAATTTCAATTACAACTTACAGGTTATGAGAAGATTGCGGCAATGAACTTGTCTTCAGGAACGGTTGAGTGCATTTCTGCACCGTTTGGACCACTATTGGTCTATCAAATCTAGTCCTGAAACATAGGAAATAAGGGTTACTGTATGATAAAAAACCAATAATAAATTAAATCACAGCCTATTCACCACAGTACACAACTGGACATTAAATATTCACAGGGAAGAAATAAGAAGAAATCATGATGAGTAATGTCCTTACCTGATTCACATTAAACTGTGTGCTAGCACTTGTGACAAGTGAAACATTAAATGCATATGATAGCATTGTTCATTTCCATTTCATCACACTCTTGTGCGGAATTCAGACAAGGTTCTGTGCTTGGGAGACTCCTTCGTCCAACAGTCGCGCGTTGAGGCTAGCATATTTGCCTACGAAACATAACCAACAAAATATTAGGCCATAACCAAGCACAAAGAACAGACGTGCTCAAAACTATGACATGGATTGAACACATTTTCCTTGTAACATTCGCAGTAATGATTTGACGTCGGAGAGTTAAATATTTAGAAAAGAAACAAAAAACATTAAGAAATGAAAACAGCAAGCCTAGGATAAGAGCATATCACCGAGCCGCACGTACGTACCGAATACGGAGTCTGGGATGGCTCCAAAACTAATTTCCATTTCCTGATCTGAATAAAAGCTGTAATATTTCAGCCAAAACTTGACAATTATCACAACCTTTCCTCTTTCAGCGTCGAATTCGTACCAAACCGTTTACTCCAAACTTCGTCCTTCGTGCGTACACAGCCACCGCCATCATGATCCTGGGGAGTAGTATAGCTACCTTATTCGGACATGCCGCCATCTTGATTCCTCATTCGGACATGGCCTGTCGAAACCTGTTCTAACCTAACCTATTCCTCATGCGGACATGACCTAACCTACCCCTAACCTAACCCAGCCTAGCCTAACCAAGCCTAACCCGAACCTAACCTAACCCAGCCTAGCCTAACCCGAACCTAACCTACCCCTAACCTAACCCAGCCTAGCCTAACCTAGCTTAACCCCAACCTAACCTAACCTATTCCTCATTCGGACATGGCCTAACCTACCCCTAACCTAACCTAACCCAACCTATTCCCGATTCGGACATGACCTAACCTACC
Organism: Odontothrips loti; assembly: GCA_038380765.1. Taxonomy (NCBI): domain Eukaryota; kingdom Metazoa; phylum Arthropoda; class Insecta; order Thysanoptera; family Thripidae; genus Odontothrips; species Odontothrips loti. The sequence goes on along the minus strand of CM076251.1, from coordinate 3,900,727 downwards.
CTTAACCTAACCTAACCCAGCCTAACCTAACCTAACCTAACCCTAACCGAACCCTGAGGTGTGGGTGTAGGTGTGTGTGTGTGGGGCCGTCCCCCTAAGTTAGGTCCAGGTAGAACGTCATCGTCGAAATTCGTATTATCTCGTGCCAGCGAGGCAATACGATATTTTGATGTGACGTTCTACCTCTGGACCGTGTAAGTACTAACCTAAACCTAAGGGCCTTCCCTCTGTTCTGTGTGCGTGGTGGCGAGGGGGCCTATGTTAGGGCCTGTCAGAACGTCATTATTGAAATTCGTATTATCTCGTGCCAGCGAGGCAATACGATATTTTGTTAATGACGTTCTGACAGGACCGCGTAAGTACGAACCTAGTGTTTTCCAACGGACCCATGAGGTACACCTAACCGTCGTTAGAATTTTTTTGTTCCAGCGGAAAATCCTGTCCCCAGGAGGCCTATACAAAAAACCGCTAATTATTTTTCTAGTGATTCGAATTTTTTTTGTAATTTTTTGTTTTAAGAAAAAAGTGGTACAAGTGTAACTCATGCGTCAGCCATGTAGTACTTGACCCTCAAGCCGACGCGCTTCGCATTCGCTGCGGCACACGTCCACCTTTTGTAAATACAGTGTTTATCGTGACATGGTAATTGAAATTGGGCGAGCTGTGATAGTGCGGGACAGCCCATTTCTTCCGCGTTCACGACATCAGCGTGTGGCAAATGTTCTTGAATTAAACGCCGTTTCTCCTCACCCTTCACAAAAAGCGTTTTGTAAGCGAAACACCTTTCCACCAGGGTGGTTGTGAGACGGTCATAGGGGACGTCCCCCGCAGCCCAGCATATGTTGTGCATGTTGTACTGAACGTACGAATTTGCGTGCCGATACTTTTCGGGTATCAGCTGCTCGTCATACGGAGGGGCAAACAGAACTATGGTCAAAACATCGTTCGAGGCCGTTGACTCGTACAACGCAAATTCCTTCACAATGAGTTCACCATCCTTGCCGCGAAGACACTGAATATCACACGTAGCGTATGCCATGTTTGTACTGTGACACGCCAACTGAAACAATGATGCATCGTGAGAGACGTGCTCGAATTTATACCCCCGGGGGGATGTGCGACCCCCAACGACATGAGTCAAACGCAAGAAGTGTGTCAAACCTCCGGGTCAACCACAGTGGCTCGTTTGAATGCAGCGCGCGATCGGAGGCGTACCGTCCAAGGGTAGCGTCGCAGCAGCGCCCTCTAGCGGCAGCGGTGTGAACGCCGTGCAGTGAACTCCCCTACCCCCATCCCCCTGCCCCTCAGACCTGTCGACGCCCGGCGGCTCCCACGGCAGTGAAAGGCAGGGGAGGGAAGGGAGGGGAAAGGGGGGAGAGCGGCGAAGGCGAGACAGCGTGGAAACAAAACAACCGGGGCGTGTTGAAAAGAAATCTTAATTTTTAAATTCATTTTCTGTAAAAATATTTCTTATGGCGTCGCTGGATTTCGCGTGTGAATCCGTAAACGTGGGATAATTAATTTTGCGGTCAACCAATCAGCGGTGTCAATCAGATCACATGACCACCCTTCTCTAATGAGCCAATCAGCACCCGCGTTCCTTCCCGCTTCGTTAGCGGCGGGAAGCCGGCGGCGGGGGCGCCTGGAGCAGGAGCCGGCGGCAACGGTCAGTGTGTCAGCAGCAGCTACACTATGCGCCCCGCCCCAGCCACAATGCGCCACGCCGCCGTGAAGGACCTGTCCAAGGTTGAAGTGGTTGAGATTGAGATTGAGAGCAGTGACAGTGACACCCGCAGCAGCAGCAGCCAGGACAGCGATGTTGTGGAGATGAACATCACCGAGGACGAGCAGCGGGAAATCCTGGGCCCGCTGTTCACCGCCCGGGAGGCTGATGTGTTCGTAAGTACCCACCCTTCATGGCGTCTCTGTGTCCGCGACCGTTACATTTTTTCCCTGTCCGAATACTGTCTAACAGCGCGTGTGATAGCGTATTTTGAGTTGTTAAAGTCTGTTTTTTAAATTCTTGAGGTGAGTTGTTCTGTTGAGGCCTTGCCGCCGCCGCGTCCCCGGCGCGGCGGTTACGGCCGTTACATCATGGCGGCTGTTGACAGTGAGCGTGGGAAAAGATTTCGCAGGCGTGGTTATTTCCTAATCCGTCTTTATTTCAGCGTAGGCGAAGGAACGTATGGGTCTTTGTTCGCGACGTAAAAGTGTTTTTATTCTTTTACAGCATTTTCTCATGTTGACCCTATCGTGGGGCTGGTTTGAACCCTGAAATCTGGTATCGTATTACACATCTTTTCTCACAGTGTGAATTTACTCACAGTCGTGAGTATGTAACCTGCCTGTTAAAATAGTGCACTGCTTCTTGTCATATGTTGTGCTTGCGTTGCGTGTTTTTTCTTAAGTGGCTTTCTAAACCTCTGTGGCTTTTGTGCTTTTCTTCCTTTTAAATCTCTTTTGTGTGAAATATCTGTGATCATTTTCGCTGTCTTTCTGGGGTATTTTCATCGAAAAACTGTAAAAGTGGGTCTTCCCTCTGCGCGCGCTGGCGCATAGAGCCAAGAGGGGGGTGAGGGGAGGGGAGGGGGTTGTCGTGGTGGTAGTGCACCCCCGAGGGGAAGGGGTCGGGTGGGGAGGCGCAGCCTGGCTGGCGTGGCGTGACGTAGGGCAACCGCAAGGGTGAGGGGAGGTGAGGTAGCGGACGGCCTCGAGCGGCCCTCTCCGTGGCCTCTCCGTCTAGTACGGCCGCGTGGACACGGGCAGGGCTCGGCGGCTGTTGTCGCGCTGGCCGACCGCGTCCCCTACCTGCAGTAGTGGGGCTAGGGTGAGGGGAGAGGAGGTGTTGGGCTTCCGTTTTCTTCCCTTGCCTGACTGCACGCTTGTCATTCTATTGCTTGCTTAACGCGTATGACTGTTGTGATCGTATTTCTCATATTTTTCCTATATTTGCAGTTGGACCTCTTCGGTAGGGAGATGGTGGAGCGTTGGGAGGCCCACTGGTGCGACGAGGAGCTGTGGCCCCCTCTGCCATCCGGCTCCCCTCCCCTCTCCCCCCTTTGCCCGAGGGACTGCCCCCGGGCGATTTAGAATTAGAGGAGATTTCGAGCGGGGACGAAATCTACGATGTGAGTATAGGGTTTTAGTGTTCAGCAACTTGCCCGTTAGGTTTTGTCATAGTAAAGTAATTTTTGCATTCTCTTCTGATTTTAGCAAGACACCCTCATCTATAATGCAGTGGTGATTTAAACCCCCCTCACCTCTCCTTATCAGAAAGCGGGGATTACTCGCCAGTTGTAAGTATAATTTTTTAAATCCACCAGCAGCCTTTCTTGTTGAACTCATGTCATTTAATCGCTGTTTTATTTCTTTTATTGTCTTAGACATCAACAGTGTGGCAGAGGTTAGGCCCGCAGATGCCGTCACCTCAATGGTGGGTTGATGACGAGAATGCCAATGTAAGTGTTCACTCGTCATTTCAACTTTTATCGCTTGAAAACTAAATATGTCTGACACCTGTTCTTTTCTGTTGCAGTTCTGAATCGTGCAATTTTTTAATGTGCTAATTTTTATCTTCTAATTTTAAAAAAATTTCAAATGCATTTTGCATTTCTTTATAATCCCTCTTTCTCTCTATCTGTCTTCTCTCTGTCTGTCTTGTCTCACTTGTCTACTGTCATTCTTTTTTAATTAAATTATTTACAATCAATTTTATCTGTTTCTGTGCACCAATCCTACCTCCACTTTAACCCTATGACAGTCTATTTTTTCTCTATGAGATTAAGTTCATTTTTATCTGAGTTCACATTTTGAAAGCCAGCTTTGCGCTGCTTATTTAGCATCACAGTTCAGAATGTAATTTCAAGCAAACAGTCTATTCATGAGTGACCAGAGTTCACATTTTGAAAGCAAGCTTTCGCTACTTATTTAGCATCACACTTCTCATAAAAAGATCCAGCAAGCTCTACATTTTTTATATGACATGAAATTTTTTAACACAATCTTGCGAGAAAGTTCTGAGACCGTAGTTTTACCCCGTGTTGCAAGTAGAATGAAAGCAGACATGCTACCCTATGCGACTTTAAAAAAAATGAACACTTTACATTTCAAGGGTATAGCAAACAAAGGTTAGGTTTTAAAACGGACCTATTATTCTCTCTAACAAAAAAACAGTACCCACAGCTCTGCACTTCTCATTTGAGAGGAAGGTCAGAGGAGGGGCGAAGGGAGGGAGTGAGAGAGAACGCACTGCGCTGTGCGGCGGCGCGAGGGAGAAACGAATGAGAGCGCACGCTGTGCTGCGGTAAGCTTCAAGTCCCCCGCCTGCGCCCACCCGCTAAGCGTGTCTCCGTAGCGCCTGGGTTGCGAGTGAGAGAGTGGCGCGCGCGCTGCTCGGGCCTCGGTTCAAGACCCGGGGCATGGCCACATTTTTTTTAATCGGTCACTTCCACCTGCGCCCAAGAGGCATGACCAGTGCAGACGTTAGGAATTTTTTGTGCGGAAATCCTTCTCCGGTAGACCTATTATAAAACCGCTTTTTTGAAAAAAATCTCAAAAATTAATCTGATGTGTGACTTTACATCAACTCAAACACTTTGTTGCGAACAAATTCAAAGTGATAGCAAAGCAATTCATCTCTCAGCTTGACAGGAAAATTATCCGTAGAAGTGCTCAGACCATTAGCAATGAGATTTTCCGCATGATCAGGTGCAAGTGAAAGCAAGGAGCTTTTTGTCTTGTAACCTTTCTGTACAAGATAGTCTTTGCAGTTATGAAGGCTACTGGTCCAGGTGATATTAGCCTCCAGACTCAAACCATGAATTTTTTGTAGTTTCTGCATCATGAGTTTCTTGCAACGCATAATATTTTCCCATGAACTGAGAGCCATCGTGATACACACGGTGGAATTTCTGCGTTGCACAGACACCATCGGTGCAGCTTTCATGGCACTTTTCTTTGAGATGACAGTAATGTCCAGACCACCAGCAAAGAGGGGCAGGAGCTTTTCACCGTTTTTGAGTTCATTCACCATATGACTGTGAAAGTCATAGAAAATGATTCTCTCAAATTCTTCACGGTCATTCTCACCCACTTGTTCATGGCTTTCTGGGTGGCTTCGCCCATCAAAATAATATAGGGAGAAAAATCCACCACGTCGAGCCCAATTCTAAACACTTTGCCACCGTACTTAGTTAGACGGAAATCCTTTTCTAACACAGTACTGGGATAGCGCAACAAGCCGGTCGGAACTTCTACTGGCAAAAGTTCCACGACCGCACTCGGTTCAAACGGCGGGGCGCTAGGGGCGACCGGGCCCACTTGGAGGTACTGGACGTTCGGGAACAGAGTGTTGAACGAGGCGGGGGCGGGGAGGTAAGCGGGCCATGGGGGGCCGTAATCTCCCTCGTCCTGAGCCGCGGTGGATGCCACCTCGTCCACCACCAAGTTCCTGACCAAGCCCTCGTAATCGAGACGACGCTTAGCCGGGGGGTCACTGAACTGCACGACACTTGCAGCACGCTTCTCAGCCATGACTACTGCACTGCGTACGGAGAGAGACGATGCACACACTTTCGCAAGGAACACAATACTGATGACGAACCCCGATTTTAGACCCGTATTTATACACCGGTGCAGGGTGATGCTAGCGACCCCTAACGTCCAAAAAATATTTCAGCAAATGAAATGCTGCACTCTCATTCGTTTAAAATCGGAATTATAACCAATCACAGAGCAGCACCAAATCATGTCGTCATGAAAAACAAGTTTAAACACGTTAAATTATAAAACAGGCAGAAACCTGAACTAGCATTCCAGGAAGTGGGCCGTTGTTTGAACTTTGAAGTTTTTTTATACTTCTTAGTTCTCCCTTTGAACTTTGGAGTTTTTTTACAGTCTTTTTTAAGACTTTTTTTACTCTTCGTTTGTGAGGTGTTCTCTCACCCATTCATCATGGCTTCTTTGAAGCATATTCTTGACGAGTGGGAGGGTGGTTGTTTTTACAACGCGGAGTATTTGTCAGAGGCTTACACGGAGTTCCTCATGACCCTGCTGACTGCTTCCGTACCGCCTTCGGACTCAGCCCGTGCTCGTGCTTTCCTCGCGGCCGGCTACGCGGCGTACTTGCGGGAGCAGGGCGGTAATGACCGACAGGCCGGCGTTACCTATCGCATGGCTCAAGGTATGGTTGGTGGGGGTGATGCGGCCGAGGGTGATCCACCCCCGCACACCTCCCCCGCCGTACTATCAGAGTCGGTAGAAGCCGGCCCGGAGCGGCCTCCGTCGGGCACGCCTCAACCAGGGGCGTCCCGCACGCCTCCTCAGGGTTCTGCAGAGCCTGGACCGTCGGGGGTGAAACGGGTACGAGAGGACGACATCAACGAACCAGCGGCGTCCGACCCCACTTTGGAAATTATTCAAAGCACCGAGCGTGTGCTTAAGCGCTTCGGAGGGGTGAAATTTAGGACGGAAGTTGCAGTGGTCAAGGGGCTAGGTACAGCTTTGCCCTCGGACGCTCTCATGACCATCCTGTTTGACACCTTGTTGGTACGTCAACGGGACGCAGTGTCTGCCAAAGACGACGACAGGGTAATTCTGGAAATCGAAAATTCCGAAAATGCTGAAAATACTCTGTGGTTTAATTTGCGCCGTACCGATCAGTTGAACGGTCGCGTTATATAAGACAAGCTGTCACGAGTGTTAAACTCAAATCAAGCATTCATGGCAAACAGGTTGTTAAAAGTTAGTTATATACACATTCCCACACCCGAAGCCGGAGGTCGCAATACCGATCGTGTTGCCACCGAGACGACAGATCAGTGGTTAGCACGGAAAATAGTCAAGAAGTCAATATTTTCCCCTGCAAATAGAAATGACTCGATGTGCTTGGCACGCAGTGTAGCTGTAGGGATTGCTAAGGCCTCTGGAATGAGTAATCGTGCGTTTTCCCGTATGAAAGAGGAGGGGTCTACGGCCCAACGGGGGAAGTCCTTAAACTTTGTGAGATTGTGCAAATTGAAACAGATAAAGCGTGTGGGTTGGACGAGGTGCGGCGCCTTCAGACCGCTCTTCCTGACTTCCGATTGTGTGTTTTCACAGACAAGGAAGGTAAAGAGTGTGTTTACAAGGGTCTCTACGTTACAGGTCGCAAGAATGTCTTTCTTCTTCTTCATAGAGAACATTTTTCGGCCATTTTGTACCCATGTCAAGCTTTTGACAAACACTGTGTATGTGACAAATGCGTTGTATTTTTTAGCAACAGAGGGTCACATCGTTGTGAAGGTTCATGCTGGCGCTGTCTGGCCCCTCAGCCTTATGATGACAAAAACACTCCATTGATACGGTGCAATCGCTGTTCATCAATTTGCTGGTGACGAGTGTTTTACAAACCACAAGACAATAAAGCTACGAAGTTTGAATGTCACTAAATGTGATTCATACAATTTTTGTAGCGACTGTGAAACTAGCTTCAGTACACTGCGTGAGGGTAAACATACATGTGGTTTCATTTTTTGCAAATATTGCAAAGAAAATGTGCTAGAAAATCACCTTTGTTTCATGTCACCATGGGAGGAGCGTAAAAAGAACCCAAAAGTGAAATATATCACTATTTATTATGACATAGAAACCACCCAGTGCGATCCTGTACACGACGCAGCAGACATTTTCGAACATAAACCTAATCTATTAGTATCACATGCTGTCTGTGACACATGTTGTGATGTTGTTCAAAATGATTATTTCTGTACCGTGAGTAAAAGTCGTCAGCAGGTTTTTCATAACCTTGATAATGCTAATGTTAATGTAATGCACCAATTCATTACATATTTGCAATCTTTTCCTCGTAAGTCTCAACTGCTAATAATAGCCCACAATGCTAAGGGATTTGAATCAGTTCTGGTTCTTCAGCAACTGATATCTCTTCAGCTGAAACCAGAGTTGATCCTTCAGGGAGCGAGAATATTATGTATGAAAGTGGGTAGATGGAAGTTCATAGATTCACTGATGTTTTTTGCAATGCCTCTTAGTGCAATGCCGAAATCATTCGGTTTACATGAACTGAAAAAAGGCTACTGGCCATTTTTGGCAAATGAACCAGAGTACTATAAGTACGAAGGACCCTTATTAGACCGTGAATATTATTGCGTGTCAAGAATGAAAGCTAAAGCTGCCACAGTATTTAATACGTGGTATGATGAACAGATTTCTAACAATTCTGTTTTCAACTTCAGGCGTGAGCTTATTGAGTATTGCATATCGGATGTGACAATTTTAAGGCAGGCATGTGAAGCCTTTCGTAAACTTTTTACCCAGTATGCTGGTTTTGATCCTCTTTTTAATTGTATTACTCTAAGTGCAGCTTGCATGGCTGCATTTAGACGGAATTTCCTGAAAGAAAACACTATCGGGATTGTTCCTGCAGGAGGATACCACGGCCGAGGGAAACAGAGCCACATAGCACTCCAGTGGTTAGATTACATGTCACACACAATAGGTCACAAAATAAAAACCATTTGTACGGATCGGGAGGTATCCGTTCTTGGCGTGTTGATGGTTACATAGAGATTCCTAAAGCCGACGGAACTGTAGAGCGGCGCATTTACCAATTCCATGGGGATTTTTGGCATCAGTGCCCTAAACATTTTCCTGCAAGTGCAGAGGGTGGTGAAAACCGCTACGAACAGACGCAGAGGCTCACCTCCCTCTTTAGGAAAGCAGGGTTTGTAGTCATCGAAAAATGGGAATGTGTGTTCAAGGAGGAGCTCGCAAACGACCCTCAAAGTGAAGGCATACTTTGAAGCCTACCCTACAAAAAGGGTCATCCCCCTTGTCCTTCGGGATGCTTTAGCGGGTGGTCGTACGAGTGCGCTTCGTTGGGCTTACAAAGCAGACGTCAGTAATGGGGAGAAAATAAAGATGGCAGACGTCGTTTCGGAATATCCAAATGCTAACCTGCGAGGAAAGTACTGTTATGGACATCCTCAGATCTATTTAGAGGATGACACGGAAATGCCTGATTTGGACAAATGGTTAGGTGTTGCAAAATGTACAGTGATTCCTCCTCAAGACATATTTTTACCTGTACTGCCACACAAGACAGCAGGTAAGCTTATGTTTCCCGTATGCCGTACGTGTGTGGAGACTGAAAGTGCAGATCTCGTCCGCAGCGATGACGAGCGTGAGGCTGATGCTCCTACACGATGGTGTACACATAGGGACATCGAACGTCAGTTTTCCGGTACATGGTGCTCACCCGAACTTCATTTAGCTGTACTGGAAAAGGGTTATAAATTGATCGCAACTCATGAATTGTATCAGTATCCACATTCCATGGTTTTTGATCCAGAGACGGGTGCAGACGGACTGCTATCGGCATATGTACGCTGTTTCATGACTCTTAAATTACAGGCTAGTGGGTGGCCTGATGAGTGCACAACCGACGAGAAAAAAGAGCAGTTTGTAAAGGATGTTTTAAAGAATGATGGAATCAGTATTGACCCTGCACAGATGGATTTCAACCCTGCCCTGAGGACTCTTTCAAAGGCTATTTTGAACAGTTTTTGGGGTAAAATGGGGGAGAAATGTTTACGCCCCAGGACTGAGTTAATTTTTAACTATGCGGACCTCATGACTCTGATCGTTTATCCCTCAAAAACTGTGACTAGTTTAATTCCTCTGGGAGAGGACTGTCTTCAGGTGTGTTCGATGCCTGTGGAGGACAGCGAGGAATCTCTTCCCACGTCTTCGCTCCTCCACGCTGCATTTACCACATGTTTTGGTAGGATACAGCTTTACCGATATCTGGATATTGTTGGAGATCGTGCGCTATATCATGACACTGACAGCGTTGCATATATAAGTCGACCAGGGCAGCCAGATCTTCCCGTCGGCAGCCATCTTGGTGACTTGACAGACCAGATCGAGCAGGACTACGGCAAAGGGTCCTTTCTTTCAGAATTTTGTTCAGGTGGCCCAAAGAATTACAGTTTCAAGGTGTTTGTTAATGGTGATCCTAATAAAATTAAGGTGTGCATTAAGGTACGTGGAATTAGTATTAATTCATCGTGTGACGAGCTTGTCACATTTGAAAATCTGAAGGCTATGGTGAGGCGTGAAAAAGATATAATTACCGTGCCAATACCTCACCAGATCGCGAGAACAAATACTTGGAAACTTGTAACAAGGGCATCTAGAAAGAATTGGCAAGCTAAAAACACTAAACGTCGTAGAATCGACGAGGAGAAAACTGTGCCTCATGGTTTTAACCCTAATTAGGCTCAGTTAGGTAAAGAATAGGTTAAGTTTTAGGCTAAGTTTAGGATAATTTAGGAAGGCTCCTGACACGTTCTGATCTGATTGTGACTCGAGTCTTGCTAGATTAACCACCTAAAGGTTAAGTTACTAAAATCTTGCGCAAGGGCGAAGCAGGCAGGCCCTATATAAGCGATGTGATAACGTCGTTTGTACAGTGTTTCACACCGCTTCATCCAGGATGGATCTTAGATTTCATCATCCGTGCAATTCCCTCGTGGTTGGCGGAAGTGGAGCTGGAAAGACGTATTTCGTCAAGCGACTGATTGAAAACAGACATGCTCTGTTCGATACGTCGTTTGACGAAATTATATTTTATTAAACGGAGTGGCAATCTCTCTATGATGATCTTGCTTCTGAGCACCAGGTTAGTTTCAGGCAAGAAATGCCAGCTTTAGAGGATCACCCCCAAGGGATGGGTCCTAAACTGGTGATCATCGATGACTTTATGCAAGAAGTACAAAAAGAGCATAAAAAATTCCTGAAGTTTTTCATCAAGGGATCTCATCATAGAAACTTGTCGATATTCTTCCTGAGTCAGTGTTTGTTTCCTCCTGGACTCAGACAAATCAGTCTCAATGCACACTATGTCGTGCTATTTAAGACGTCACGAGACTTGGCACAAGTGGATCCCCAGCACTGGCGGGCGGGGCGATAGGCGCTACAACCTTGCATTTCAAGTTCAAGCAATGCCGCTTTGCACAGGTGTTGTACATGCATATACCTTCGATTTAAGATATGGAGCCAAGTTGGCACGCCGTGCAGGGGCCCGTGACAGGCGGTTGCCTACCTTTCAGGGGCGGGCGCGACACAGGCAGGACACAGGACACACGTACATCCTGTTCGATTTTAAGCCTAAACAGCTGGACCATCTGCGCATACGCACTCACATCTTTCCTGACGAAGCAGACGTGGTCTACATTCCGAAAGGAAAGTATAAAAGAGGGCTGCAGGGCATGGAGTAGGCATTTGTGAACGATGTCTCGTAGCGTCAAGACGCATAAGGCGCTGCTGCAAGCACTGCAAACAGCTAAGCCCTCGCTGCGAGAAAGCCGACAAAGCACTCATCTTCGCGATTTGTGAGTTGTCTGAGAACCTTCTCATAGGTAACATTAGGATCAGTGAAGAGTAAAAGAGGAAGCTGAGAAAGCATCGTAGTCAGTTGCGTGCTATCGCTCAGCGAGGTGGTGGTGTTGGCTCTCAGAGAAAAAAGAAAGTTGTTCTTCAGAGGGGAGGTGCTTTTCTCCCTCTGCTTCTTTCTATAGTCAGTTCTGTGTTGCCTGCACTCCTACAATGAATCACGTCAAGAAAATGATTTTAGTTCCACACGAGAGTGTGGCTAGAATGCATGACGCTCCCACGGCGAGCCCCCAGACTCAAATGAGTGCTCCTGACTCTGAGATGACCCACATTTTAAACAAACAGTATGTGGACGACTCAGAGAAATGGAAGCGCTACAACGAGGCACCACAACGCTTTCTGCACTTCTCCACTGAATCTCGAAAACCGATTTCGATACAATTAGAGTCGGTTGAGGGAAAGAAGGTGGAGGAAGACAGTGTTGCGCCCATGCGTGCACAACTCAGCTCTGTGATTCCTAAGACATATAAGACATATAAGACATATAACATTCCCTTGGAGTTGATCGGTAACGAAAGAAGGAACGCGATTCATCAAGCTAAACAGTCTGGTGGTGGTTACGATGGTGGCGACACGCAGGTCAAAAAGCGGAAGCGAGCCCGTGCCTCCTCCAGAACCATCCCCAAAAAGGACAAGGGTGTCGACAGCCAGAAAGGAGGGTGGAAAACTTGGTGAAGTGTTGCACACTCCTTCCCACCCTGCTTCCTACAGTGCGCCGTAGAAGCTGTGGCGTGCCACTGGCGAAAAGAAAGCACGTGTTGAAAGGTATTTGCAGGGGGAGGACGCTTACACGCTGCATAAGCCTGCGAGACGCCACTTCCCCCGTAATGTGACTTACGCAGATAACATAGACGATTGTTGGCAGACTGATTTGACAGATTTTCAGTCTTTGCGTGATGATAATCAGAACTTTGCCTATATCTTGTGTCATAGATGTTTTCTCGAAATTCGCCTGGGCTGTGCCGATAAAAGACAAATCTGCAAAGTCTATTATCAGGGGTTTCGAAAAAGTATTTAAGAACACGACACGACGACCTTCTCGTCTGTTTTCGGATAATGGAAAAGAATACCGGAACAAGGCATTTCAAAAGTATTTGAAGGATCAGGACATTCAGTATTTTCATACATATGATCCTGAAACGAAATGCTCTGTTGTCGAACGTTGGCAGCGAACCTTGAAGACTAAATTATTTAAACGATTTACGGCTACGGGGGACTACTGTTATGTAGACGGGTTACTGGACGCTACGGTCCATGCCTACAATAACACGTATCATCGGTCTATACAACTGAATCCCTTGGAGGTGACTCCCGATCGGGTAAAACCCCCAAGTTCGGAGTCGGGGACTTCGTCGGAATCAGTAGAGAAAAAAGAAAGTTCGAAAAGGGGTACAACTGGTACTGGAGCGAGGAGATTTATAAGATCGTTCAGGTCATTTCTCATGACTTGCCGGTGTACCGGTTGGAGGATCTCGATCAGGATGAGATTGAGGGCACGTTTTATGAGCAGGAGCTCCAGAAGGTCACCAAGCCCGAGACCTTCCAAATAGAATATATAGTGCGCTCGAAGACAGAAAAGGGCATTCGTAAACATCTTGTCCACTGGAGAGGATATCCGGAGAAATCTCGTTCTTGGATTCTAGACAGTGAAATCACTAGGAGTTAAGATGGATTTCTATGCTTATCTTCCGAGCAATGCTAGTCCAGATGTTTATCCAGACAACAAAACGTCCCATTTTAAAATTGAATTGTCAAAACGGATGGAACTCCATGGCAGGTGGCAAGCCGCTTTGATAGAGCTTCACTATCCTAATACGATAGCGCAGGTCTTGGAGGGTGAAAATGAGATCACGATTCAGTCTGATCACATCGTTGACACTGTCTGTGTGCAACCAGGAAGTTATCCGAACGAGGACGACTTTCTTGTTGCTATTAATCAGGCCATAATGACGTTTGATAATAATATTCATGGGAAAAAAAATGCTTTCGAAGAAACGCACGACAAACGCCTAGTGTTTGATTCATTCAGTACGGATGTAAAGGCTAAGGTTTCATTTTCACCTCGTCTAGCCCTTCAGCTAGGACTAGAGAACACGGGTCCCTTCCCTGCTAATGAGCGCGTCCATGCTGCGAAGCCGATTAATATCTCGCTGGGAATTCCCTCTCAGATGTTCGTGTACTTGGACGTACTGTCTGATCAGATCGTGGGTCACACGAGAGCCCCACTCCTCCGCACTGTGCCTCTGAGCATTAATTCGACTTACGGGAGCATGTCGATATTCCACTGTGAACACCCGATATATTTCGAGTTGAAGACGAAATCGTTTGACACCGTGGAAATAGATATAAGGGACCACGCAGGCCGTTACGTGCCATTCGATCACGGGACGTTAACATTGCTGGTTCACTTTAAACAGCTCTGATGGCTCCTCAAACGCATTACAACGACTATTACGTCAACCAGGCGGGCGGCGGCGGCTCAGGGCAATACTACGCGGGCTCCCCTTATCAGAAAGGGTATGGCATCGGCTCGTGGCTCGGCGGTCTCTTCCGCTCCGTTCTACCGCTGTTCCGTAGCGGGGCGGTTGCAATGGGGCGTGAGGCTGCCCGCGCCGGTAGTTCTGTCCTCGCTGACGTCGCGGCCGGACAAAATGTAAAAGAGAGCATGAATAAGCAAATGCAAGAAATTGCTACTAGATTGAAACGTCGTGCCGAGGACGGCATGCAGGGGTCTGGTGTTATAAAAAGGCGACGTGGTGCACGTCGTACTCATTCTGCTTCGAGAGGTCGTCGGAGAAAGACGTCAAGTATCCAAGACCTTCTCTCGTAATGGCTTTCATGCACCCCCAGTCTAATGAGTGTCTCCGCTCCGAATTGGATTTGTGGTTGGTTCCACCCACCCAAACCGTTCTGGAGGGGACACACTGGGTGCCGTATAAGCCACTCACCACCCTCGATGCTGCAAACACGTTGGAATTTTCCGTACCGGGCGTGGGTCATGAATACATCGATCCTGCTCACACCATGCTGTATGTGAAGGCAAAAATTGTGAAAGCTGACGGTACTGATCTCACGGCTCAAGATGCGAGTGATGCTACCCCGATTAATTACGCTCTTCATGGTCTTTGGAGCCAGGTCGATATTAGTCTTAATCAGAAGGTGATCTCTCACTCCAGCATGACTTATGCTTATCGATCCTATATCGAAGCACTACTCAATTACGACACTGCGGCAAAAAACACTCACATGACCCAGAGATTGTGGTATGAGGATACGCCCGGTCGTTTTGATTCTGTGAATGGTGTAGAAAACACGGGCATTGCCGAAAGGCGTGCAGTCACAGAACTCAGTCGTGTTTTCGAGATGATGGGTCCCCTTCACATCGATTTCTTCAACCAAGATCATTTTCTTCTAAACAATGTGGAGTTGCGTTTAAAATTGATCAGGAACAGGGATGCCTTCACGCTCATGTCTACAGCGGGGACTGAAAAGATACGACTTCTTGACGCCACGCTGTATGTGAGGAAAGTTGTCGTATCGCCCTCTGTTCTCCTCGCACACGCCCAGGCGTTAGAGAAAGCCCCTGCAAAATATCCCGTGAATAGAGTGGATATTAAAACTGTCACGATCACGCAAGGACTGAGAGATAAAAATATTGACAATTTGTTCATGAATCAGATGCCTCAGAGAGTTATCATAGGCTTCGTGGACAACCGTGCATTTAACGGTGACTTTCAGCGAAATCCTTTTAACTTTCAGCACCTGAATGTGAATTACCTCAGCCTGATGGTCGATGGTCACACCGTCACAGCACAACCTCTCACACCTGACTTTGCTAATGGTCTGTACATGGAAGCGTACAACACACTCTTCTGTGGAACAGGCCTTCATTGGAAGGACGAGGGAAACAATATCGCTTTTAACGATTACCCTGGTGGTAACACGCTGTACTGTTTTGACCTATCTCCTGATCTGTCAGCAAACGAACCTCACTGGAATCTCCAGAGACAGGGAACACTCCGCCTTGAAGTTAAGTTCGGAGCACCCCTCGCACATCCTGTCAACTGTATCATTTACGCAGAGTTCCAAAACTTGATTGAAATTGACAAACACCGCAACGTGATTGTCGATTACAACGTGTGAACATGGACGGTATGGATGGCCACACTCTGGACACGATCATGAGGAAAGACAGGCATGTCGCTCCTCTCTTTGAGGGTGTTTATGCAGCCGACACATTACCACGCCGGTTACATAAGCGACCCGCATTGCTCATATGCAACACCGATCCGATAGCTAAACCAGGCACCCACTGGGTCGCTTTCTACATCGACAAACATGGTGCCGGAGAGTTCTGGGATTCCTATGGAATGCCTCCAGTAGTATCACAGCATCGCAAGTTCTTAGACCGAGTGTGTAAAAAGTGGACGTACAATCACACCACTTTACAGTCAGTCGATTCAAAAGTGTGTGGAGAGTACTGCGTGCTATACCTAGTGCATAGAGCACATGGCTACTCACTGCATAAGTTTGTAAAGACACTTTTCACAAAAGATGTAGATAAAAACGACGGCCTGGTACGGAAAATATTTAAGCGATTGTACAGTGTCCCGTGTATACTCCCTAATATGAAATCACAAGGGTGTTGTGCACGTAAAAAAGTTTAAGTTTAATTTCAGTTTAAGTTAAATTTAAGTTTAAGTTTAATTTTAAGAAACGTGTTTCATAAAAAAATTAAAAAAAGCAAACACAAAACGAATAAAAAAAGTTTTAAGAAAAAATGTTGTTCAAAAAAAAACTGTACCACTTTTTCTTAAAACAAAAAAATTACAAAAAAAATTTATAACAAAAAAATTTAACAAAAAAAAATCGAATCACTAGAAAAATAATTAGCGGTTTTTTGTATAGGCCTCCTGGGGACAGGATTTTCCGCTTTCAACAAAAAAATTCTAACGACGGTTAGGTGTACCCCTTGGGTCCGTTGGAAAACACTAGCTTCGTACTTACGCGGTCCTGTCAGAACGTCATTAACAAAATATCGTATTGCCTCGCTGGCACGAGATAATACGAATTTCAATAATGACGTTCTGACAGGCCCTAACATAGGCCCCCTCGCCACCACGCACACACACCAGAGGGAAGGCCCTTAGGTTTAGGTTAGTACTTACACGGTCCAGAGGTAGAACGTCACATCAAAATATCGTATTGCCTCGCTGGCACGAGATAATACGAATTTCGACGATGACGTTCTACCTGGACCTAACTTAGGGGGGACGGTCCCACACACACACACACCTACACACACACCTCAGGGGTCGGTTAGGCTGGGTTAGGTTAGGTTAGGCTGGGTTAGGTCATGTCCGAATCGGGAATAGGTTGGGTTAGGTTAGGTTAGGGGTAGGTTAGGCTGGGTTAGGTTAGGTTAAGGGTAGGTTAGGTCATGTCCGAATCGGGAATAGGTTGGGTTAGGTTAGGGGTAGGTTAGGCTGGGTTAGGTTAGGTTAGGGGTAGGTTAGGTTCGGGTTAGGCTAGGTTAGGCTAGGCTGGGTTAGGTTAGGTTCGGGTTAGGCTAGGTTAGGCTAGGCTGGGTTAGGTTAGGTTAGGGGTAGGTTAGGTCATGTCCGCATGAGGAATAGGTTAGGTTAGAACAGGTTTCGACAGGCCATGTCCGAATGAGGAATCAAGATGGCGGCATGTCCGAATAAGGTAGCTATACTACTCTGGGGTGTTTGTTTTGTCGTCTGCCAGCGCCAGCCAGTCACCGGCCGAGCAGAGCGAGGCAAGGTTATGAAATTACAAACTTAGTTCGCAAATCCAACTAATTTTAGTGTCATGCACACATTCGTGGGATTTTCGGTTTTGATTCGGCTCTACTTCATAGCTACTAAATATTTTCTGTACTAAAACTGGGTGAAAAGACTCACCAAGTACTTAACCCATCCAGCTTGTGTGTGTTTCAGGTTCATCAAATTTTTACTCCAAGTTCAAGCTTCAACATTCTGCGCAGTCATTGAAAGAAATGTGGTGAAGAAGAAAATTCGTCTGATCAAGTGACAGGTTAAAGATATTGTGAGTGCGTTATAATTGTGTATTAAAACGAATAAAACCATTTTCTAGCTTAGCTGTACCATTTATTGAATATTTCCTGGACAACTCTTGAATAATAATAATTATAGATTACATTTCAGTAACACATTTCATAGTAACACCTGCTAGGTTATTCATCATCACTCTCGCTTGCGCTTTGATCGACCAACTAGAACAAAAGAAATAAATAGCAAAGGGTAGACCCAAACCATGTTCAACAAAGCAGTACCATTAGTCTTACCTCTTTTGGGGGTCGTTTATCCACGTTGCTGCCAGTGACAGCATTAACAGCATGACCAAATGCTGATTGATTGAAGTGTGGAAAACGCTGATTGACAAAGTCTGAAAGTACAAACGAGTTCAATTAAAATTTGAAGACCTACATTAGCTTCCATACAATTTTATACTTAAGTGAATACACCAACTTACTTTGAATATCTTTCATCTTCCTGTATTTCTTCAATGAAGGTTTTTGCATAACAGTGCCTTTAATAGTCCGCCTTTGCCCAGCGTATGAAGATCTCCTAAGCCTTTTCACAGAAAAGGCTGCTCGAACGAGGTCCATAGTCATTGAACTAGGAGTTCGTGCCAGCTTGGCTTCCATATACGCTGTTTGTGACAGGGTGAGCGCTTCACCCACCTTCACCTGAAAGATAAACAAATGGAGTTGTAATAGAATCTCACATGGAACCCAGCCGAATGTTTATGGTATATAATGATACAGTAGGCTTACCTGATTTTCCTCGGTATGCAAGGATAGGCCATTGGAAGGTGGAGTAGCATTACCACTGATTTGGGAAAGAAATGACTTGAAAAGCTTCTGAATATCTGAAACTATTAAGAAAAAGTTAGTCAGTTAGTGTAATAGAAAATATAAATAATATGATAAGAATCCTTACCTTCGGTACTAGATGCAGAATTTGATTTGCGAGGTGTAGAAGTACTAGTTCGCTCATGAGACTGCTTTCTTCCTTCATTATCGTTTGAAAGTGCCTTCTCCTTTTCTTCCTGCATCCGCTGCAGTAGAAAGTCTAGGTCACCTGAGGCAGATAGGATTATAAATAAATCAATCGATAAATTAATAATATTGGGACTACGAAAAGGCCATACAGATTGGATAATTTGAAGAAACAAGTAGATACATCATAAAAGGGCAAACAGTTAATGCAATTGAAACCGTAGATTGAAACCCAGACAGAAAACACACCGAACACACTAAAAGAATGGGCAGCTAATGAAGTTTGGATCAACTCCCATGAGCCAAGGGCCAAAACTCAGAAATACCCAACACAGCGAGAACATAATGAATTAAACTACTTACTGCTAACTTCTAGCACTTGACAATCACACACCTCCCAGCCTGTCTTGGGCTTGGGCAAGGTGCGCCATTCCACGAGGTGCGACTCCTCCCGAAAATCACTGAGTGGGTCGAAATTCAGTATCCAGTCCAAGTCCACATTGTGAGTGAACCGGCCCGCCTCCTTCCCAGAAAGCCACTTTACTAAGGCCTTGTCCTCTCTGGCCTTATCGCCAGACGACTGCTGCAACTTCTTACGATTTCCACCAACACTGCTGTTTGCTCGGAACATCTTGGTGGCGACACTACGAGACGTCAAAGAGCAATGAGTACGTCAAATTGTCAAATGGAACTGACAGATTGGAGGGCAGACAGGTGCATTTAAAACCCAGAGGGGTGGGGTGGAGGAAGGGACGGGGAGGGAAGGGGAATGTTTTGCTGGTGCCCAGGAGTACCACACCTGGCCACGTCCCTTTTTTGTCACTGCATCGTAGATAATTTTATTGAACAATCATGAAATAAGGTTCTAATATGTTTTTAAATGTCCCGGGTAAAAGTGCTCATATATAGATTATATATAGATCATAAAGCCCTTATATATACTCTATATATATTCATATATATTCATGTATCAGGAGATATATAATGATATATACCCATACATCATACTATATGACGATATATACCTATATATACTACTATATATCACCCTGTATATAACTATATATCACGCTATATATAACCATATATAAGCTTATATATAGCCATATATTGACCTATATATAATAGTTGTCATATATAAGTTATATATAAGATTATATATAGCTATATATTGTGTAATATATAAGTATATATCAGGTATATATAAAGATATATAGGTTATATATGCTCTTATATATATGTCATATATAATTATATATCGCACTATGTATGACTATATATAACTATATATATTAGTATATATGACTGATATATACTTCATATATACTTCATATATGACTATATATAAGCCATTTTTACCTGGGGTAGGCGGTATAGAAATCTCCGTTGGGGTCGTGTGCCATACGCATTAAAAAAAATTAGATGGCAGCATTGCCCTCTTCCCCCCCCCCCCCCCCCGGGGCCCGGTCTGCCTCGGACTCCAAGCAAAACAATCACTTCCAGACCATCCTCCGTTCCCTTTTCACGTTGTGGGCACAGACGCGTAGTGTTTTATTTGATTTGACTTTAATAATTTTACTGTTGACCATGCCCTCTGAAGTCCGTAAGAAGAGGGGCCCGTACAAGCAGTGGAAGTACGAACCGGACGGCAAAATGCCCAAGAACACACGTCACTCACGTCGCGTTTCATCCATGAATGGTGGATCGGGAAACAAAACGTAAGTCAGTGATGTATGGCACACGTTGTATGTTTCGAAAATTTTGACTCGAAGACTTCGAATTTCGCGAATCTTCAGCATGACATTTGAGACTGCACTTCATAATTTTATGGATGATGTTGTTACCTAACCTATCTATGTTAACAAATTTTCTAACAATGTGCTCTAAAGTTGGTAATTTTTCCTTTAGGAAACCCTTGAAAAGACTTATGAGGACAAGAAATCAAGCCAAAAAGTCTTTGTCTAAAGGAGTACCATCCGAGAAAGAGTTGCCAAGTGCGTTGGATGACAGTTCGCACAGTACAAACAATGACAACTTGCCTGATGATAATCAATATGTTGGAAGTCCCCAGCCAATATGCCAGTCTGGGCTGTTACCTTGCGACGAGGCTTCTGATATACAAGTGAGTGTTAAAATACTGCACCAAGATGGAAAATGCCATCAAGTTTGTGGGTCATTAAACACGCTGACTAAGTCCCTTATTTATGTCTCTATATGGCTTGTGCATCTTCTACTTCAATAGTATTATGTAAGCTGAGTCGTGTAGTGTTACTTGTTTGTCTGCATTTCTCCTTTCTTTGGTTCTGATTTCATGTTATTATTTTCCACAGGTTACCCCTGTCAACATCGAGCATGTTGACCCTGTGCTGGAACGTAATTCTATTGTTACTCCTGTCAAATCTGTCAACCTTCCACAACATGAGGGTGGTGGCTCTGGACATACTCAAGTAAGTTTTCTCATTAAAAAAAAAACAAAAAAAACCTTAGTGTGGCACTATTACGATCCACAATGCAACACTTTTTTCTTCATAGTATTGATCTTTTTTTTTTTATTGTTTTAAAAGGACCTTGACTGTTGGCAAGTTGTTGAGGAGGAAATTGAGGAGAATAGTGAAGACGT
Source organism: Odontothrips loti (assembly GCA_038380765.1). Lineage (NCBI taxonomy): Eukaryota > Metazoa > Arthropoda > Insecta > Thysanoptera > Thripidae > Odontothrips > Odontothrips loti. The sequence goes on along the minus strand of CM076251.1, from coordinate 3,879,611 downwards.
TGCTGGTACAGAATATTTAGATGAGGTAGAAAACTTTTTTTCTATAACCAAAGCTGAGTTGTTTTTATTTCCTTGTTTTTTTGTCTCGTATAATATTTTTCAATTTGCAGGAATCTTTTGTTTTACATCTGAGTCTTGATGGTGATGTTGATGTAGAGGAGCCAGAGACAGATAATGAGACTGTGACGCCTCCACAAGATGATCCATCTGAGGATTCTGATGATTCTGAGGAAATTTTAGATCAAGCTCCTGACCTTCACCTCACTGTGAATGAAAAGATTAAGTTGTTGCTGCTCCTTGCCACCAAGTCACGACACCAGTTGACCTATGCAGCAGCAGAAGATATTATAGAAATGGCAGGAATCTTCTCTAAAGATTGTTCATTTGCGCTAACCAAACACATCATGAAAAGTGCAATTGAAAAGTATTCGTTTGGTCTGATGGAACATCATATGTGCCCTTTCTGTAGTAAATATATAGGAATTGTAAAAGAAGACACTTTTGAATGTCATGGTTGCAATAGGATAACTATTGTGTCTGAAAACAGAAAAGCATGCACTGTTTTCCTGTACCTGCCATTAAAAGACCAGCTGGTGGCATTGCTCGAAAGCCTGCCTGAACATGTACAACTCGATCCCAAGAATCGGACTAAGATCAGTCCCTTTAACTATGAGGACATACAGGATGGCTCTTTGTACAAACTTTTCAGTTCTGTGAACACAATCACTATTAATTTCTTTATTGATGGACTTCCGGTGAGGGATTTATTTTTTACCATAATGCTTCTGTTTTTTGACAAGTTTTTCCATGTGAAGAGGCACGGAACTCATCCATTTCTTTGTTCTTTTCCAACAGGTTGCTACAACAAGTAAACAATCTGCTTGGCCTGTCTTAGTTACTGTGAATGAACTACCAACAGTATTGAGAAGAAAGCATGTTCTGATGGCTAGCATTTGGCTCTCTAAAAAGAAACCAGTGTGCAATGAGTACCTGAAACCATTTGTTGCTGAGCTTTGTGAGTTGGCCAGGACTGGAATTTCTTTCAGAAGAAATGGTAATATTGAAACAGTGAAGGTGAAGTCCTGTTGTTGCATCAGTGATTCTATTGCTCGTCCCATGATCCGGAATTCAAAGCAATTCAATGGTGAGTACCGAATTTATGTAATTCTGTTCATGAGTATAAGACAAACATAGCCAAATATATATATAAATATTTACAAGATATGTAGACGTTGCACTAATACTATTATAAACAATTTGGTTTCAGCTTTTTATCTCTGCTTATTTTTTATCTGTTTGTTTTCCAGGTCAATTTGGTTGCGGTTTTTGTTACCACCCTGGTGTCAAGATGCGCATGGGAAAAGGGGAAATAAGATCTTACACTACACGTGAAACTGAATACCAACTTCGAACACATCGAGAAGTGATGGATCTTGCTGTCAGGGCTGAGGCACTGGGCGTTTCTCAGCAGGGTATCAAAGGAATATCTATCTTATCTGAACTTCCTGACTTTGATGTTGTTCGCTGCATTGATCTTGATTCATTTCATGCTGTGGTAAATGTTGCTAAAAGATTCTGTAATCTTTGGTTTGTACCTCCACCTAAGAATGCTGCTGTTCTTCCTTATAAGATTCATGACAAAATTAAGGAGGTTGATAATCGTTTATTGAGTATTAAACCTACATTTGAGGTTTCTAGGGCTCCCAGATCTCTTACAGAACGTTCTGATTATCGTGGCCATGAATGGTTTTATTTTGTTATAGTTTACAGTGTTCCTATTCTTAAGAACATATTGCTCATGAAGTATTTAAACCATTGGTCATTATTTGTTAAGGGACTTGCAATGCTCATGCAGAATTCCGTAGCTAAAAGTGAAGTGGTGTATGCTGACCGTTTCTTGAGACAATTTGTCTCTGACATTGACAATTTATATGGGGCTCAAAATGTAACGTTTTGTTGTCACCTTCTCACTCACTTTAAAAGGAGTGTTGAAGATTTTGCTCAACCGTTTACCCACTCTGCTTTTCTTTATGAAAGTTATAATAATTACATTAAGGAATCTGTTTTTAGTAGTAATGGAATTGCAAAACAAATAGTTAAAGCTGTGCAGTTGAAGGTGGCTTTGGTGAAAATGGAAGCAGAATTGTGGGTTGATATGACAGAGCAGCAAAAGGCTTACCTCAACAAAGTCAATTTGAGGGGGAAACAACTAGCTGCTCCTCATCTGAGCCTAGAATTTGTATCTCTGTTAGGCAAGCCGAAATCAGATATTCTTTCTGAAGATATTAAATTAGCTATTACACGGGCAGGAGGGGAATGTAAAAGTAGAGGCGATTTCTATGAAAGATGTCGGGTAAATGGAGAAATTTTTAATGTTCCAACATATTCCCGAGTAAGCAAAAGAAACAACTGTGTTCTTCTGACAGAGTCAGACAAAGTATTCTTAATAGATTCTATTGTGGTTTTGTCTTCTGAATGTTTTATCACGGGGTACTATTATCAAGAATTAAAGCACAAAAAATTAAGTGATGTTAGCCTACCTCATTTCCGTATTCTCAAACATAATCCAGAAGGAGTTTTGCGGTGCATTCAGCCATGTCAGATTGCTTGTAAACTGATGAATTTTACTGTTCATACATCTACCCACGAAGAAGCTCTCAATCTTGCTTGCATTAATGTTTTGTTATGAGAAATGTTATCATAAAGTGCTATGATTTTAAAATACTTATGTAATACTTATGTAAAATGTCATTGTATTTAAAATTAGTTATATTTCTGCTGAGGCAGACCTGTAATGTGTCCGTTACTTTGAACTAAGCACTACAAATTTGTTGTATTCTAATGAGATATAGCAATACTGGTTGGAACTTTTACCAACACTCCGCCTGGAGGAACCAAAGTCCCCCACAGCATTTTGTGTTGGAGAATTGCACTTTAGTTTTGTAAACATTTATTCCCTTACAATACAGGAGTGACTATGTGATTTTTTTTTTTTTGGATTCATGGTTGTGCAGTTGCGGCAGCACTTGGGGTATTTTCTTTGTGTCCTTTTTCTCTTAGTGTTGCAGCGGTGGAAGTGGGGAAGTTGTTGACTGTGTGCTCGTGTTGTGTGTACTGTGTGTGTGTGTGTGTTTGTTTGTGTAAATAAATAGTTTTATCCAAGTCCATCTGTGTGATTTTAACCCTGCCTTCCAAACATTTCCAAGTTTTGTTCTAACCCTCCACCCTACCTGCCTGTGGGTGGCCTACCTCCGGGCGCCAAGCGGCGCTGTTGAGAGCGCTGTAGGAAATGGCATGCACACGGCCTGCATGCAGACTGCAGCAGAAAATTGTTGATGTATTGTACTGAGAAACGCTGTGCTGGCTAAAGATTGAAGTATTGTCGCACTCGTGATGTAATGCAATTTACGACTGCAGGAAAAAGCACACCTTGTGGCTGCGCATCATATGCACTTCCACTTGCACTCGGTTTTGCTGTGCAAGCGCAAACGAATTGCAGTGGAACAGCATACTGGAAATGTACGCTTACGTCTTCAACGTGTATGTGGATACAACCGCAGTTAAAACTGTGTCAAGGTGTGCACCTGGCAATTGCGGTGGCATTTGGCGACAAAGGGCAGTTTGATGGCAGTTTGTTTGCATTCCAATACACACATGAGACTACGGTCAACACTGCATTGTCTAATACCGTTTAACCGGTGTTTTAGTGTAAATCCGAACTACACACCTGAACTGCAGACTTGCCGCTGCAGTTTCAACTGCAGTTGGACTACTGATCCTTTCGCGCGGGATCTTCATCACCCCCAGCAAAAACAGGGTACTTCGACACCAGAGATTTTGCCATACCCAATTTCATGTCTGTGGATACAGTCTTTGGGTCACTACAAACAAACAAAGACCAAGTTAATATAATTTCAGCCACTGTACTTGTTGTATTTACCAACAATACATTACACTTGCCTCGCATAACTGTAGTGTAGCCACTTAGTAAGGATCCTAATCACAAGTTTCCTGTCAGGTTCCTCTAACATTTCTGAGGAATTCAGCCTGCTCTTTACTGAATTGGCTCTATCTGAATTTCCTAGTTTCGCATCTAAGATTTTCTCAACTAGAAACTGGTGAAAGAACATAAAATACACTTTAGGAGTCTAGTTTTCTTCTGCATCAAAATATAGAAAAGAAAAACACTTATGGGGTATCACAGAGGAAATACACTTTACCTCATACTCTCCTAAGCTATTAACAGTTCCAAAACTCTTAGATTTTGTAGCTTCTTGGGTACCTGAACAACCAGGTACATTTTTTGAACCAACAGATTTACTGTTCAACCTGTTAGCGGTGTTGCACTTGTCCCTCAATGGCTCAGCTGGCTCACGGACTGAACTGTCAGACACATCTTGTTCGCTGCCTGAGTTGATTTTCTCCTTCTGCAATGATTGGGATTCTGATACAGTTCTTATGTAGATTGCTTCCTATCAACATGGAGCAAAACAAACTTTTAATGATTCATGACAAAACTGAAACATTTATGAAGCTCTTTTGCACTTCATAGACAGTAAGACAAACCACTGTCGATAAAGAAATAGAATTTACCTCATTCTCTGTTGGGTTTGAGCTGTTAATGGAACTGCCCCGGTTTCTCAGTAGCACTGGTGACATTCTTGTGCTAGGATCACAAGTGTCTCTAAATGCTGGCACATCTTTTTCCTTATCTGAGAGGTTTGATGATTTCTCCTTACTCAATACACTGGATTTTGATTTGCAGGCACGTGGCAAACCACTTCTGTTGGTTGTTTTCTGTAACTATGGAAAAAACCATGAACTATTTAAAACTCATGACAATAATTTAACATTTTCTAAGTTATTTAACACTTCATAAACACAGTAAACCTGAATATGAAACAACATCAGGTGACGAGCGATACATACATCTTTCTTAGGAGCTTGTTGCTTTTCGTTGACAGTCTCTTCATGTACTCTCACAAACAGTGGTTTTACATTATCTGCATGCTTCAGACCTGAAATTAAAATGAAATTTGATAAACAATAATAAGGTTCGCCTACAAGAAATGTTCAAAGACAAATTGAGAGTGGTACCTTGATCTTTGGCAACCTTCCATCTCATGTACTGGTTATATAAACTTCGTCTATCGTAGGCACTATCTGGCATATCACCCATGTGAAAGAAAGGTGCAAGTACACCTTGTACTTCTGAATCACTTTCCTCCCTAGACTATAGAGGCAAAAAAAATGCAAGATTTCATGATTAAGGACAGACAAGTGATTCAGCGTGACAGTTCATATCAATAATGGAAAAGAAAAAACATAACTCACATCTGTATCACTCTCTTCTGACCAGTCGATCTGCTTTCTTTGTTTAGTGCCAACAGTTGATGCGGAGAGTGATAATTCCCTGCTGCAAGAAGGTTCGGAGTCTCCTTTACTTGCTTTAATGTCTTTCAGGTCAAGTTGGCACTTCAAGATTGTTATGATTTCAGACCCAAGGAATCCTAGGGCCCTGAGAAGGCCAGGCGTGAGGTCCAGAAAGTTGGTTTCATCAATCTTTTCATCTACAGAAAATGCAAAAAGTTAGATAAAATAATTTACCAACAAATATATCTTCCCGTAAGAGTGACTTGCTAAACTTCCTTTCCAAAAATAAAATAGGATCCATCACCATTTGTACTCAAAGGAGGTTAAGAGGTTAGCCACAACCACTTTCTGAGACATTTTGCATTCAACAGACTATGGTGTCTCAAACCCAAGTCAGAGTCTATGAAACATTTTTGCTACGAGACAATCCACACAGAACCAAAGTCGAAGTAAACAAATACTTTTTTAGAAGACCAGTCTGCTCAAAGGAGCAGCGGTGCAAGTGTAAACAAAAACACAAAACCATTATAGGCAGGCAACAGGGGTGCAGTTGGGTGCAGTCATGTGAAAGAGAAAGGGGGGGGGGGGGGGCTAGTGGCAGAGCCATCTAGCGGAGCCAGTATAAACGACGACGAAACCCGGAGCGGAGAGAGAGAAAAGGGAAGAACGCAATGTACTTTATTTATGATATGAGAAAAAACATATTCAGAAGCTATTCAGGATCATTACGTCTATACACACTAATAGATGAAAAACGATAGATCATGAAACGGAGTTGTCTAAATCTAAAAATAACTCTTTGCCCGGACATTCTACGAAATTTGACGACATGAACTGTTCTCCAAAGAGCGCCGTGGCGCGAGAGCCATGTTTCAGCTCAAAAGGATATCCACCCAACCAACTGACCCCTCGCCGCTCGTCTTCTAGCGTAAAGGCCCGTGCTGGCTCTACATTTTAACTGGCCCAATGCATGAATTTTGAAAGAAAAAACAAGGCCAACTAAACCGTTGACTCAATCATGGGCCGAGGGCACCGTAACCTACTGGCGTGCAAACCAAACCAGGCCCAGGACTGGATGTCCGAACCTGCGACCAATCAGCCATGGCTAGGACGGAATTCCGATTTACTTACCGTTAAGACGATCGATGATCGATTGCTCCACTCTTCCTTTCAGTAGGGCTCCGAGATGGTCCATGATGGGTAGCGTTCGCGTTGGGCACCGCGACCAACTGTGACTGACTTTTCAAATGGGCGCTCAACATTGCAGCCAACCGACCGTTGAGCTTGGTTTGAAACTTATCGCTAACTTTTAGTCTGTGTCGGACTAAGACTTTTAGGTATTGAACACGAAATTGGGTACCAATAGCAATCAAAACGATACTCTACCATGAATTTCCTACTGAAATAAATGTTTCCCGTCTCAATTAATTTTTCGGACTTTGTATTGTGGACCAATCGCGTGACTGTACACAATAACTCGTTGATGTTGATCGAATAAAAATGTTAGCTGCTTCGGTACCTCAACTAAACATACTAGTCTACGTTAACTTTCCGCGGTTACAAAATTTTTGTTTAAACTTCAAAGCCCAGTTGAAATTCAGTTGTCCGTGTAATATGTCCTTTGTTCGAATGGCTAAATTTGTAACCACTTGTGTAGCAGTCATGAGATGAAAAATACTACAAAGGTAGGACTGTGGTAAACTCACCTTTCCCACTATATTGTATGGCATTTCATACAAATTATGATTTATTGTTTGAAAGTTGGTGTTTATTTTCTTTTAGATTGAATTGGCCGTTTGAAATACCTTTAATTACTTCACAATTTTCATAGGAACGTAGAACTAAAAGTGGTCCCAGTCATCTGCCGTATCAATAATTTTCAAACTATGATACTATTCTGTGGTGGCAACAGAAATACTTTATGCCTGAGTTTCAGAAAAAATTTGAAGCACAATTATAATTCGTAAGCTCATGAATAATAAATTATAAACAAGATACGAAAATGACATAAGTTTTATCTGTAGCTTATGTATAATTTGTAGATTTAGGAAATATGGCTGCCTTCTTTTAAATGCGTAAGCTTATGAATAATAGATTATTCATAATATATGTATAAAACATTGTTTTTATGTGTAGCTTATGTACTATTTATTAAGTGGGGAAATATGGCCCTTCTCTAGGGTAAATTATACGTAATTACACACAATATTATACATAATTATGTATAATCGAATTTTACATAATTTGTGTACAAAAAAAAGTACATAGGCAGTTAGTGTGTACAAAGCAAGACATTCAAAGCAATGTTCCAGATACTAGAAAAATTAAAATTAGGAATTTAGAACATTTTTGAGCTGTAAACGGTGGATGAGTCGACGGGTTGCCTTCTTTTCCATCTTAAATGGTACAGGATGCTCCTAAGAACTCACATACCAGGTATCATTGATCTGCGACCAGGTGCGATCGCAAAGAAGAACCGTTAAGTGGCATCGAGGTTCTCACATTATATATGGCACAGAAACTTCGAGCGACTTGAGCACCGGCTAAACGTCGTCCGATCACGCTCAAATTCTGCACACGTTCATTCTAGATAAAGACGCGCCTAAATGCGGTCGAGTCAGTATCAATTTTCATTCTGTGAAACACCCTAAGGTAGGGGTGGGGATCGATTCCCAGCCGAAAATTCCGGCGCGACTTCCGGCCGGAAAGAAAACTGCCGGCCGGAGAGCGTTCCGTCCGGTCTCCGGTCGGACGTCGACGACCGGCCGGATTTTGGCAAGAATTCCGGTCGGAGTCTGGTGTCTGCTCCGGCCGGAGCCCGGTGTTTGCTCCGGCTGGAGTCCGGTGTCTGCTCCGGCCGGAATCTGGTAGCTGTCCGACCGGACCGTGTTCCCTTCCGGCCGGGCTTAGGGATCCTCTCCGGCCGCTCCCCGGATGTGAGTCCGGTTGCGGTCCACCGTTGGTCTAGTTCGATTTCGAAGTGTTATTAGGTAACAATGCAATCGGTATTCGGAGCGCCTGATGAGTAGGCAACCCAACAGTCAGGCGCTCGAAACGGGTGAGTCTAACTTCCAGGGGCGCTGTGGCTATCGGCTGCGATGGAGACTCAGCGGTAGGCCAATGTGCAGTCTGCCAACGCAGCAGGGTCGAGCTGCAGGTGAATCGGCTATTTCATCAAAATCATGAATATGAAAAATAATAAAGAGAACTAAGCCTAAACAACCCTGCATTATTTTATCACCTCAACCCAATCCAGTCATTGTCATGTTTGATATACATATTTCAAGGTCAAATAACGTACAGAAAATTCAATATAACTGGTCTACTTTAATATTAAGGTCAGTGCATAAGCACAACTACAAAGTACAAAGTACAACTAATCAAGAAAAAAAGTTATTGAAACTCAAATAAGTCACATAGAATAAAAATGACTATTCATCACAATAAAAAAATAAAAATAAAAAGAGGAACAAAAATTTATCTTTCACATTTCTTGTTGAACTCCTCTTCTTTTTTCTTCAACTCTTCTTCCCTGCGCTTCAGTGCTTCCTCTCTGCACGACAGCTTCCCTTTGGCCGATTTTGGAGACTTTGGAGACTTACTTTTGTTCTGTAAAGATGAAAGACAACGTCAATTTGTTGACAAGGTTTAAATCACATGATAAGAGAAACAAGAGAAAAATTTACCCTTGATGAATCATAAAACTTCTCCGATAGCCACCCAGGGACTTTTTTGGACAGAAGGTTAACCTCTTCTGTGGATGCTCCCCTCGCCTTTAGTTTACCCTTAAGAGCTCCTGTAAACAAAAAATTAATGCTAGGAAAAGTTACAAGGCTTCAGGAAATACTCAAGAACTGTAACTTCTTGTTGACTCACCAGTTATGAGTCGTACTTTTTTCGGTGTGGCCAAGGTCTTACCAGGGACCTTAGTGCCAACAGTCCTCTTTGCCATTTTATCTTTCCCGTAAATGGCATGAGCTGTGTCTTTGACCATTATGGTGTCCTGGGTTTGCTTGCGAATTTTTTCATTCCATGCCTTCTCACTAATAAAGACACCACTGCCAAGGTAGACCTGCAACAAAATAATATTTAATATTAGCAGCCTTGAACCATGAACCCATTTCAGATGCTATTATGCTAATTAAAATATAAATCCTTACTTCATTTCCACGGACAGGAAGCCTCTCTTCGTTTTTGAGGTCCCTGCAAATTCTATTAATTATAGTCTCCTCATCACTTTCAGAGTTCTCATCTTTCTCTGTATCTGGAAAATTGTCATACATTAAAAAGAGAAAAACTTTTAAAGCTTGAAATCACATCAGCAGGCTACAATAATTTACCTCTCATATGACCCATATTTAAAATTTGAAGCAAAATAAATTAACATTATTTTGGAACTACCAAATTAACTATCTTAGAACAATACAATTCAAGTTAATTTTTAACAAGGCACAGCTAATAACAATTATTTGACAATAAATTATTTGGAGCCAACTGATACAATGTAAGAAACTTAAGGTAAAAATTACAACTGACCTTTTGAAGGATTCTCATCAAACAAACTACGACGAGCATGTTCTGAAGGCTTCTCTGAGCGTACCGGGCCTGTGGGCACACATGAAAACAATATTAATTTGCCAGGTTTTAGAGTGGAAAATGTTTAATAAGTAAGATATATACCACGATCAGAAAAATCATGTCTATCTCTGGCATCTTCCTCTTTGTCCTTTTTCTGTTCGGCATCTGCTCTCTCTTTGTCCTTTTTCTTTTGGGCATCCCTCTCTTTGTCCTTTCTCTGTTTGGCATCTCTCTCTTCGAAATCTTTATCTTTCCTCCTCCTTTCAGCCTTCTCTTCATTTTCTCTCGCCCTGGCATTATCGGTCTTCTTACCTAAGAGACAAAACAAAGAAATAAGTAACCATGTGGAAAAAATCTCTTATCAAAGAACTTTTCACTGCTCCTTTGACAAAGAGATGTAAGACACAGGAGACAAAGTCCTTCTATGTGTGGAGGATCATTCAGTATCTGACTTTGTGAAACAATTTTGTCCCAAGCACAAGTTAGATACTTATGCATTCTGAGGGTATGGTCCAAACAATACAAATCAATTTGGTACCACATTCCTGTGGAGGCTGAATTGATTGGAATTGTATTGGAACCATACCTAAAGCATGCATAAGCTTGAGTCAAAGTTGCTGGGCTCATGAAGTAATAAGAGGACAGTACAAATACGAAGCAATCACTGAGACAATATATAGTTCTCCTGGAGACTTATGCCACATTGTCAAAGCAGCAGGGACAATGAAAATACACCCAATGAAGCATGCAACAGTCTTGAGATGAGATGTGTTTAAAAAGAAAACAACTGATTAACATTAAAAAAAAAAAAAAAAAAAAAAACCACCAAACTATCTACTGTTCAAAAATCAGATGAAGGAGAAAATAAATGAAAGATACTGTTGGCAATGTTGTAGAGCAAATACTAAGTAAATGATAGATTAAAATTATCTGATGACAAATGACAAAAAAAAAAAAAAGTTTAGAACTATATGTGACCTGATGAGGGGAGATATATTTGTTGCTGCAGCTCAAAGTTGATGATTTGCAATTTCTCCAACTTTGCTTTCAATCCTTTCAGCTCCTCTTCATGCTGCTTCTGCAAGTCCTTTATGTCGTCTCTGTACTTCTCTGCAGCAAATCGAAGTCCATGTGCCTCCAGTTTTAGATTGGCTACTTTCTCTTTGAGCTCTTGAATTTTAACACCACAACCCCGATGTTTTTTCTTAAGTTGGTCCAGCTGAACCGTCGCATCATCTTCACTACTGCTGTTCACCTCAGAATTATCATCAGATTCGGATTGTTGTAGTGGAACAGTTGAGTCAAGAGACTCGTCATCTTCGTTACCAGTTGTTGTCAGCTTTGGTGAAAATGCATCATAATACTGATCTGGCTTTGGAGAAGGTGAGCAATCAGGGCCTTTGATTGAAGAAGATTCATATTTAAGAATTAAACTGTCACTCTTCAGTGGTGACAGCTTTGACGTATCAAGACCCTTCTTTAATGATTTTGCAGGGGTGTAGGATGCCAAAACAGGAGACTGCTTGACTGGTGAAATCTCATCTCTCTTATCATCATTCTACTTAAATGATTTTGAAGGGGTAGAGGATGAAGCAGCAGAAGATTTCTGAACTGGTGAAAACTCACCTCCCTCACAATTTTTTTTAAATAATTTCAAAGAGGTGGGGGATAAATCAGCAGAAGATTTGACTGGTGAAAACTCATCTCTCTCATCATCATTCTTCTTCAATGATTTTGAAGGGGTAGAGGATGAACCAGAAGACCTAAAACCAACTTCAGTCTTTCTTCCTGTTGATGACTTATGAGGTGACTCCTTCAAGGAAGTGGTAACATTGGCAGCAGCTTCAGATAAATGGGAAGAAGGATGCTGGGAATGTTTAGTCCTTTCCATCCTCCTCCTCTTGGCAACCCTCCCTGCATTAAGTATCTGAAGAATTCAAGACAAAGGTCGAGAGTATTTGAAATTCTGCACCGTAAATACGGTCAAATAATATTCTGTGAGTTGTAGACAAAGATGGGTGTTCCGATTCAAAGACAGTTATCTAAGGATACAACTAGTCTTGCCACCTCTACATGCCCTCCCTCATTCAGTTATTTCATAAATGACTTTGCCTTTAAAGAATATAAAATACAGCACTAAAATAAGATTCTAAAAAGAGGGGGGGGGGGATGATCAATATCTTTTGAACACTCAAATTTTCATAACAACTTACAGAATATTATTGAACTAAATATGGAAAATGGCTTGTAATTCACTTCACCAAGTGGACCTGTCCCTACAAACTGAATAAGTTTAGCTTAAAGAAGACAAAAAACAGAGAGATAAATTATTTCTAGAAAGGCTTATAGGGCACTTAAAAATAGATTACATGAAAGCACAATAGATGAAATAAGGGATAACTTGATCTGAACCACAAACCAATGTTTATATAAAGTTAAAGGAAAAGAAAAAAGCCACCCTGAGGACCAGCTAACCCAATCATGGTTGTTTAAATCTCTGGACTTCAACTGAAAATGCTGTTTTAACTTCCAAAAAAGGAAAGAAAAAAAAATACATGAGATGCTTACATCTTTGTTTCTTTCTTTCACCTCTGGGTCCTTGGTCCTTTTCTGACTACGACCCCTATTTCCTTTCCCATTTCCATTGGAATGAGGCGGAGGAAGGTTTCGAATGCCGTAAATCTTCTGTTCTTGAGCTTTCAGCCGAATTTCTTCCTTGGTGGCTGCAACACAGGAACATGGAAATTCAACATCAAGCAGGCCACAACAAATAAAGCCTAATTCACTGGTATGTTGACAGTATGTTGACGTAAGTCCTAAGGACTCTGCTGATCTTCATGTAAGGGTTTGTTTTGGCAGCTAATGTCCGGCTGTGACTTCAGGCAAATATCTAATGCTGTCCCTAACAAAAACAAGGTAATGCTGCAAGCAATAGATATGGTCCCGAGATTATTTAAAGGAATTAGGCATAAGAAATATACTTTAAAGGAAATTATTGTGTCACCACAATTTCCTGGGAAAGCTATTTCCTGTGACAAACTGCTTTAAATAATCTCGGGACCATTTTTATTGCATGCAGCATTACCTTGTTTCTGTTTGGGACAGCATTAGATATTTGCCTGAAGTCACAGCTGGACATTAGCTGCCAAAACAAACCTATACATGAAGATCAACCGAATCCAACAGAATTATGCCACTTTGACAAAGTACCAGTGAATTGTGAATACAATAATGCTCCAGCATGCGTTGATTAATTAGACACTCACCAGCAACCAACAGTATCTTTGCAGGATAGTAGCCATCATGATGGAAGTCGTCTTCATCGTCAGAACCACAGAAGCTTTTCTGCCACTTCACATCATACGTCTTCTTCAAGTCTACAGCTCTGGGAGTAGCAGCGTCAAAGTTTTTGATTTGATTTTTCTCAACGATGTAGCGTACAGTTCGACCACTGTCCTTAAACTGGACTACGGCAACATCCATCTTGATAACCTGAGGAAGGAGAAAAGGGATGAGATACGACAAGAAGGGCTTTAATGCACAAGCGAGTTTATGTTCCCCGAACACCTTAAAAGTAAAACTAACTGGTGAACAATACTAACTCGCTTAGCCAAAGGGCACAAAATAATGTACGACTTTCACAAGGAAATGAAACTGAGCAAAACAAGACGCAGCTGTAGTTCAAATTTGAACTTAAGCTCAAAACTGAAGAGGTCCAATAACAGCCATGGCAATAGAGCGGCTCCCTAAAGTATGGTTATGGAAAAGGTTAGGTCAAACGCAGTTAATGGTTCGTCAAATTTCACATAAAGTTAAACTGTAAACACTCTGAGCTTGAGACAAAAGGATATTGGACCACTCGAGAAGACAACCGATAAACAGAATACAAGAGCCAAGTTTGCTAAAAGAGCTAACAAAGAAAGCAGGCTAGGGCTTAACCGTAAATAGAATAAAACCACTTCTCTCGAAGCGTTTTACTATGATCAATTAATGGTTTGAACCACCCAATGTTTGAAACAACAACGGACGAGGGGCGAAACAGCCGGCTGCTTTGGATCTCGGCGCCAAATCCCACCCACCTGTGGCCTATGGCTTCCTCTCCAACCTGTAAAGTCCAGAATCAACCGGTTTCAACGGTCGCGGTCGAGTCGCAAATGTATCACTCCGCACAGCGCATGTGCGACACGAAATAGATCGTCAAGAAGGGCTTTTTGAAAAAGAAACTTGGACTAAAACCTATCCGGGTGAGTTATTTTCAAAAACTTACAATATCATTCAAGCCAAATAATAATAATGCATAAGCGGAGGGTTTACAAAAATACGTTTGTGGACAGCTGCGCGAGGCGAGTTCAACTCGTTCAACTGTCGAGTCGACAGTGTATCACTCCGCCTAGCGCATACGCTACACAAAATAGATCGTCAAGAGAAGCCTTTTCAAATAAAATTAAAGTAAACCAAACCCTACTCGAACAAGCTGTTTTTAAAACACAAAAACATCATTTAAGCTGAATTAATATGAATTTATATGGGCGGACGGTTCACGAAAATAGTCCTTGATTGCTTTGGTATCCCCTCCGCCCCTCCGGGGAGAGGAGGAGGGGAAAGGAGGGGTGCGGACGATGGGCGTGCGTCCCTCGTTATTACCAAAACAAACATTATCAGCTATTTTCGTAACAGTTTTTCTATTGGTTTACTAAGTGTCACCCTGTAAGATCTGTTACATATTTTATTTTTATGCCATAGCTTCAACCTTGCTGGTTTTGATAGTTCTTGATATTATTTTTATCCTATTTTTTAATTTACTTGTTTTGCTCTTGTCGGGTTAGGACTTCTACAACGAGTATGGAAGATGATCCAAATGAAAACAGGGCTCCGAGACGCCGGAGTTATAAGCTATACCTTGAGCCAGGTAACTTGGGTAATTCTGTTCCTAGTCGAACTCAACATAGACTGGATCATCATGCGCCTAATGTAAGTTGGATTTTAAACCTGGTTGTTTCGATCAAAAGCACCATATAATGCTTATAAAATTAACCCTCTTTAGGTGATTGGGGACCATCATGGTGGACATGTTCAGGATGATGCCCAAGTCTTAATTGTGGATGCAATTGACAGAAATGATCAAGTAGAATCTGACAACTCAGATGCAGCCGGCCCTGATGACCCGGACCAGGTTCGTTCTTTGGCTCAAATGACCACTGCTTGATAACAAGGCAAAGTTTAATACTAATTTTATTTTACATATTTGACAGTTATTCGATGATCAAGGTGGTAATTTAATTTACCATAGGGAGCAGAATGTTAGAGTCGGAATCATTGGCTCGAGAGAGAACAGCTTTGCTGAGGACTCAGACAATGACTCATCTCACTCAGAAATGGCTTTTCATGATGAGAATAATCATCACCAGGTTTGTAACTATTTTATTTTTTACGTGGAGTCTTTTTTTCTTTCTTTCTTGGTTAAAAGTTGCTGTTTTTAGTTGTTGGTTTTTAAATCAGAATGACCAGTTCCAGGATGCGCTGCATGATCAATTGGACCGTACTGTAAACTCTCATGATGAGTCTCAACAACGCTCATCTCTATCAGAAAGGGTGGATTCTTCGGAGGAGTCTCACGACTCGTCCCAATCAAGAAAGACAAATTGTACAGAGGAGCAGTCAAGCCGTTCATCTCAATCATCAGATGAGAATATGGAACAGGTTTGTGAATCTCTCTATAACTCTACTGATATTCACTGAAAATGGGCTGCAAACTTTGATGATCAGGGTTGGCAAGAAAAAATGTCTGACAGTGAATCAAATGTTTTTGGATGACTACAAAAAATCCACCATATCACTGGAATGTCAGAATTTTATTCATTTATTTTTATCTTGAATCTTTCCAGTTGTTTTCATTGTTTCCTTCTAAAAAGATGCACCCATTTCCTTTGTGTTTTGGTGACAAGTTATTGTGCATTACTTACTTTTCTTTTTTTTTTTTCTAGATAGGTGAAGACCACTTTGAGGAGTCGGACAACAATGGTTCAGTAGATTCTCCATCCAATTCAGCCTCTTTGGATAGTGATCGTTCAGCATCCATCCAGGAGCAAGAGGACAACGATGAGGAAGCTGAAGGAAGAAGAAATGAGAATGTTCAACCTATGCTTGTACCAAATGTAACATGTGAACATAGAAGAGCTCTAAAAGCAATAGTTGAGAAAGAGTATTTAGTACCAATAGAAGACAAACCTGCAGCTTCAAAGGGAGAAGTTCTTCTCAACATTCTAGAATTTAGTGAACGTTACAATCTTCCAGTCCAAGGTGTTGAAGACTTACATAGGCTAGTTAATTCAATATTTCATAAACAAATAGTTCCTGATACTAAGTACAAATTAGACAAATTGTATTCCTGTGAGAGTTTAGTGACTTACTTTTTCTTTTGTTCAGAATGTTTTGAAAAATTTGATTATTTTGATCACAGACTTGAGCCAGTAAAGAAGTGTTCAAACTGTGGCCACGACAATGTTGTATCTGACCTTACTAAAGCTTCGTATTTTATAACTGTAAACTTAGCTCCTCAGCTTGAAGCCTTGTTTAGCAAACCAGGTCTTGTGGAACACTTGAAAAACCCTTTAGATTTAGTTAACCAAACGAATGTAATGAAGGACTTGTATGATGGTCAAATCTACCAGAATTTTATTAAGAGAGTGACTCCTCAGGCTCCTGATGCTCCTCCTGTTGCTGAAATTATTTTGTCTATGACTCTGTGCACTGATGGTACACCCGTGTATCAGAAAGCCAATGTTTCAATTTGGCCAATTTTTGTTATGATTCATGAACTGCCTCCTAAAATCAGGATGGCTAATACTTTGTTAGCTGGATTGTGGATCAACCAGCATCCAGTTATGGAAATGTTCCTAGATGGTTTTGTTGATAGTGTCCTTCCCCTTTCAAACCCAGGCTTCAGTATAAGAATAGGTGGTGCTGAAAAATCTTGTAAATTGTACCTTTTAGGCTGTTGTGTTGACAGTGGTGCTCGAGGTGCTGTTCAGTGCATTCATGCCCATAATGGTGAATTTTCATGCAACTGGTGTCTGCATCCAGGAGAGACGGAACCTGGAAAATCAGTGCGCAAATTTCTGGTTCTGGACCCACCAGCAGAAAGAAGAACCCATGCAGGTGTTTTTGATGATGGCAGCAAGGCAATGTACTTGACTGGCCGTGTTCAACATGTGAATGGTGTTCTGGGACTCACACCTCTGTTTCGTCTGCCTGGATTTAACGTAGTTGATGGTATGGTTCTTGACTCTCTTCACTGGTCAAGCTTTGGTGTTGCCCGTCAAATGTTTAAAATTTGGTTGGGAGAAAGGAAATGTGAAGAATGGATTCCGAATAAGCCACCAGCCTATTACATAGGTTCACCAGATACTCTAAAATTGCTCAATGCCAGGTACGAGTCCTTGACCCCTCCAAAAGAACTCCGTCGTTTATCCAGAAATGTATCACATTTTGGTACGTGGAGTGCTAGAGACTTTGAAAATATGACACTCTACCTCAGTCTTCCTTTGCTTAAAGATATATTGCCAGACCCATATTACAAGCACTGGGCTCTCTTTGTCCAAGCTATGTACATTCTTATGCAATCAGAGTTGTGTGTTGATCACCTGCCTGTTGCAGGTAGACTCATGAAAGAATTTGTTAGTGGAGTATATGAGCTCTATGGTTTTACAGAAATGACATTCAATGTCCACCTTTCAGAACATGCTGCAGAAAATGTGACAATGTGGGGACAACTCTGGTGCATAGCTACTTACTCTTTTGAAAATGCAAATAAGGAACTGAAGGATAAAATACATGCTCAAAGGGGCATAGCACATCAGATTATAAGAAGTCTTGGATTTGGTGCATCTCTCCTGTTGCTACGTGAGACTGCCTCTACTGCTCAAAGTGAGAACTTTCGAAGCAGGATTGAAAGAAAAGAAGTTTTAAAGGCTTACCATATTGGTCCTGTTGTTTGTATGATGCCAAAAAGTTTCGAACCTTCTAGGGAGGAAAGTTGGCTTTGCAATGATAAAGGCATCACTGATCAAGAAAAATTTTCAGAGTGCAAACGCATAATAGTAAATGATACTTGCTATTCAGCACCATCGAAGGCTAAGACAGACAACTCGTTTGCACAACTCATCAATGGAAATACAGTGAAAATCCGGAAGATTATTTGTAGTCAAGAACTGGTGCAAGTTTACCTTTTTGTGTCCAAAGTAAGATACACACCTTACCCTTCATCTTTGCAGGATTGTCGTTCCTGCCCATTTATGTATAATGTTCAACTAACTGAGTCTGAGTGCAGTTTAGTCAAGTTTTCTGACTTAAAAACAGTCTGTGTTTCTAGTCATGTAAATGATACAAAGTTTAAGGGGCAATACCTAACAGTTCTTGCTAACCATATGAACACATTTTGAAATAGGTTTTAATCTGTCTGTATTTGAAGAGATAATGAGAATTTTTTGTGAGTTAAAAATGTGGAGAAATTTTTATTGGAACAAAACTGTTAGTTTTAACAGGGCACATGTAATATTTGTGAACAGAAAAATCTGCCACCGATGTAAATAAAAGTACAAATTGTATTTCCTGTAGACTCTTAATTTTTTTTTATTTCTTAGACACATTCTTGTCCCCTTTTTTTCGCCGTTTTCCGCTCGTCGCGTATCTCGGCGGCCGGAGCGCTCAGGCGCGTGGGTCTGCGGGGTGCGCGGAAAAGATAGGCGAGTCTTCCGACCGGCGAGAAAGATAGGCGAGTCTCCCGAGCGGCGGAAAACATATGCGAGTCTCAGCGCGAGGCATCGAATTTAATTGTCTTCTGCCACTTTTAATGAAACATCTGGTGTTTACTCTTAAAGGTAAATTTTTATTCTTTACATCTGATGATACTGTTCCATTAATTATGTGACTGTGGCTGCCAAGACGCGGTAGAGGGGAGAAGAAAGGGGGCGCCGGAAAGGTAGACTTACCCGACGAACTACCGAACATAAGGTGTTGCCTATTCATTAGGCGCTAATCGCGCGGCGCGCCCCGTGCGAGGCTAAACCAAGGTCGGAAAGGCCAAACCATGCCGGTAGTTGAGGGTCTCGATCCCGTCCGGACGGAGATGTCGGCCGGAATGTCTCCTTTACCGTCCGGACCGAGACGATCCCGGCCGGACATCTCACCTTCTCCGGCCGGACGAAAACGGGAGTCGGCCGGAAGGTCCCCCTCTCCGGCCGGACATCTCGCCTTCTCCGGCCGGACCTCCAAATATTCCGGCCGGAACAGCGAATGCCGGCCGGACATCTCGCCTTCTCCGGCCGGACCTCCAAATATTCCGGCCGGAACAGCGAATGCCGGCCGGACATCTCGCCTTCTCCGGCCGGACCTCCAAATATTCCGGTCGGAATTCACTATTCCGGCCGGAAATTACAATCCCGGCCGTAAATATTCAAAATTTCCGGCCGGAATTCCAATTTCCGGCCGGAACTCGCGCCGGAATTTTCGGCTGGGTTTTGCTGGAGTAGAGGTAGGCCTACCCTTCATCTCAAAGGTCCTTAGCGTAGACAGCGCTCCGATTAACGGTGCGGCCCTCATGAGCGCCCTAGTGAGGGTCTGCAATGACTCGACTAAGCTAGGGCTAGCCGCAGGCGGTGCGCAGCGCCGAGTGGGCAGGCAACCCACCCGGCGGCACCCGTAGCGATTTGGTTTTATTGTCACTGCGACAACAGACCAGTGCTGAACTAAGCACACGTGACGCGACTGAAAGCTCTGCATAATTTCATAATTACATTTTCAAATTCAAGTACCAAAATCTCATAGTGATTCTTTTCTTACATAATTCTGAGGACGAGAATTTTTCTACACGGCGCTGTCATGTATCCTGCCGGCCCGCCACACTCACTAGTCCCGCCGCCTTTGAATTCTTGTGCTCAATTTTAGCCGAGATTGCTGGCCAAACCTTGTCTCGCCGCAGCCGCGAGCACAGCAGTACGCCCGCAGTGCCCTGGCTGGTATAAAATAGAGATGGGCGCCGCGCCGATTACGCCACGCCGCCGGCTTCGGGCGGCACGCCGCCGCCGCCGGCTATTTTAACGGCGGCGGCGCGGCGTGGATTCGGATATGACACCTTGTATCCGTGCCCTTTGTCGTCCCTCTTCCCGTTTCCTTCTCCGCGCAGCGAGCTCGCCGGCCTGGCCGTCACCAGCCGACTACTGTCGTCCAAACGCCTTTCGCTGTGCTCGGCTCGGCCATGCTAGTGCGTTGTTTAGGTTTATTTTCGTATCTTAACCTGCCCCAAACATATTACATTAAGCAGATTCTTTTCTTGTTTGTCATTTATAACAAATACGAGTGAAATTGACATGGTCACGCCGATAACGCCGCCGCGCCACCGCCGATCTTTGGCAACGGCGGCGCGCCGAAACGCCGCCGCCGCCGGGTAGTTTTTGCCCAAACGCCGCCGCCGATGGAAAATTTAACGGCGCCCATCTCTAATAAAATATGGAGAACGGAGATACAGCGCGCCAAAAATGGCAGTCTGCTTAGGTGAGCTTGCCAAAATTTAGCAGCCTTAGAACGATGCCAATTCTTGGCGAGTTTTTCATGTGGCGAGTTTTCATGCCACATGATTTACAGCGCAACAGGTTTCCGCAAATCAATACTCCTATCACTACAGCGTGGTTCAAGCAGGCTGTGGACAGTCCGGGCCCTTCCAACACCGCTTTAAACAGGCACGGAGCGATACGGACGTAGGTGCGGATGATAAGAAGGAGGTGAACACGGACTGCCCTTTCTACTGCACCACAAATAACCGTCCATGATTTTTTAACCAGATGCTTTGAGCACCCGTACCGGACTGTGCCGTACCGTGTACTCTGAAAAATTGATTGAAGCATACTTCTCATTCTGAGGGTTTTCTTGAATCAACCATACGTCCTTAATACGGATGCTTGATTCCAGATAATCTCACAAGAATGAGAAGGCTTGAATTTGTGGATGTCGTGGAGCCCACTGAACTGCTATAATTATTCTTTGTAGCGAATTCACGGTACAAATCCTACGTAACTACTGAGAAGTTCTCCGTAAAGTGATTATTGTATCAGGGCTACGAAGAAAGTCCTTGGAATATCCCTGGTGTACATTCTATCAGGAAATTGGAAATTCTATCAGAAATTTCTGATAGGATTTCTGATTACCTGAAAGCTTTTCTGATTTCTGAAAGCTATTCTGATCTCTGATAGCTTATGCTGATAGCTCTCCTCCTGATAGCCTGAGAGCAATTTGCTTTCAGCGTAAGCTGTCAGAAGTCTGCTTTCAGAGACAACGCTATCAGGATGTTCTGAAAACTTTGATTTTGAAAGGGCCATAAAACCGAAACTTCTCGGAATTTCTGGTTGAAATTTGGTATGCGACATCAGTTTACTAATTTAATAGTGCCATTTTAATTTTATCAAAATCCGACACTTTTTTTCTGGCATCTCGAGAACGGTGCGCGCTAGCTCAAATCTGACTGCAGATTTGGTTGAGACTCGGTTTTCACTTCCTAATGATAACTTTAGCACGACTCTTAAGCAAGGGGCGGTCGACTCTCATAGTACCTCGTACACTGCTCAATAATACCTTGATAATACCATAATACCTTAATAATACCGATAATACTTAAATAACACCGATAATACTTCAATAATACCGATAATACTCCAATAGTATTGCGTGCGGACAGCCTACGAGGTAGGCAACCACACCACCGCCGGTGACGGGCGGGCTGGCCTACGCCACCCTTGGCAGGCGCCATGAGAATGCGACGCGGGCAGTGGGCAGGGGACGGGGGTGAGGGTAGTCCGTGCCCCCTCTCCTCCCCCCTCCCTCTGCCGCGGCCGGTCGCCTAGCCAAATTCGACGTACGACGTCTTCTTATTCGCACGATGAAAGTGCGAATAATGGAATACGATAATCAGAGCGGTTTTTTTTCTTTCGAGGGTTCGAGGTTAGAGACCAGCGGCCCCAGCGACCAGCGGTGTCGAATTCTGATCAATCGATCGATACTTCGACTTTTTCATCCTATCGACTGCCTGCAGCGCGCATTTTGACTCTTCGGCGTATTGGCGTATGGCAACACAGTCAGGGCAGCACTAGCCCCCAGCCTCCGGCCTCGCCACAAGAAGGGAATGGCATGTGATAGTTATGGGATGATTCAAGGGGACCCCCAGTTATGCCAGACAGCCAGCGTGCATTATGAATAATAATACTTTGATAATAGCCTAATAATACACAATAGTCCTGATAATACTTTCAAAATACTTAAATAATACTTATAATACTTCCGTAAAACCATAATACTTGTATAGTACCATAATACTTTCATAATACTATGATAATTCCATAGTGTAGTGCTCCGTATATGACAAAACCGAGTCGACCGCCCCTTGCTCCTAAGTAATCGTGTCACTGATAAAATGTTCTGAAATGTTTTGAACTATCAGACAATGCTATCAGCAGCATATTGCTTTGAGAGATTCAACTACAGCTATCAGAACTTTTCTATCAGGGCAATGCTATCGTAAATTCGCTATCAGAGGTGCGCGAAAATTTATCAGAAATCAGAAATATTCTGATAGCTCAGGTCTGATAGCAAAACTATGATAGCTTTTCCTGATACCTTTTACACCAGTGATATTCATGGAAAACGAATTTTTTGTTGGAATTTTGCGATGTGCAAGTCCGGCTTTATGATCAAAACTTAGGCCCACGAGGTGTAGATTCGGAGGAAAGGGTTCGATGCGGAAAAAAACATGATATTATTGGTGCACAGTAGCGACAACGCATTTGACCAGGGGGTGGCAACAGCGTCAAAGCGCCTGGTTCCATCCGGTAGCGAGCTGAAATTTTACGCAAATAGTTCGTATTATAACAATGAGGCCAGCTGTGCTTTAGACCTTCAATTGAGATATTAGCACAGTAGGTTATGCTTTGGAAGTTGCTATGCATCGATATATGAATTTTCACTTGTCCTTCCTAAATTATAAAGGTCGCAAATCTTGTCTACGTTTCTGCGTTTTCATAGAGATTTGCCATTTGGCACGAAGTATCGACCATTTTACGCAATAAATATGAGTTAACTAGATATATAAGTATCCTACCGAATGTAAAACGTACTCCTCAATCGAATGAAACCAACCCAGAGCGAATCGGATCAATAGTTTTGAAGATAATTTGAATATATTACAGCGCTACCGCATGGAACCAGGCCCTCGCACGTGGTTGCTTCCCCCTGATTTGACTTGAGGATGGGGGTGGAGTGACGGAGAGGGGGCTACGGGAGACAAGTAGGAAGTCGGCCACAAAAATAAGACGGCGCCACAAGTTCAGCTTTTACGAGATCGACTATAAAGAGGCCACCAATGGCCAATGAAGGGCTATGAAGAGCAGAAAGGACTATGGATTTTGTGACTTAAATTCGTTGACACTCTAGATCGTAAGACAAAAAAAAATCAGACACCCTCTAGAACGTGTGACAACAAATCCTAGACCTCTAGGTCGTTACAAAAAATTGTTGACCCGCTAGATCACGTGACACAAATTCAGACACTCTAAAACGCGACAAAAATCAGAGACCCTACAGAATGTGTGACAAAAAATCAGAGACCCTCTAGGATGAGTGACAAAAAATCCACGACCTCTAGATCGTGTGACAAAGAATCAGACGACCTCTAGAACGTGTGACAAAAAATCAGCTGCTGTGGTGCTTCTCAGGCGCGCTGCCGCTCCTGCACTGCGACCGACTGCTAATGCCGCTTCTGCTGATAACTCTCCTGCTCACTAATAAACCAACCTAGCGAAAGTTTAAGGTAGCTGACGCTTAAGCATCATCTGCTAAAAATGCTGTGCCCACCAAACACCTTGCGGTTTCAGTGTCAAGGCGGGCAGGCGTGCCCATACCATGCTAGGCGTACGAGGTGTCCGTTGGCGTTGTCCGCGTTCTCGTCAATGCCATCCCCCCTTCCCCCGTGTGCCGCACTAATAGCACACGTGATGTATTGCTCGCAGAGGCATGATCCTCGATAAGGAAAGTGCGAGATAACGAAGAATGTCTCGGTGCGCCGGTGGCCGCATCACTTGGTCGTGACCTCCGCTGCTAAGAACACGACGATTAGAGTAGGGTGAGTCCGAGGGAACGAAAAGAAATTGCGTTCGCATGTGTTCCTTCTTTTCTTCATGAAAAGAGAGACACTCTTCAAAAAAAATACTGGTAAAATTGAGGCTTACTACTGCGCCATGAGGCATACAGGGCGTGTCTCGTAATTCGGGACAAACTTTGAGGGTAGGTATGGGGCCCTATGAGGATCAATTTGAGATAGGTAACTTGGGGTCGCAAACGTCTCCTAAAGGATTTACAATCGCTTTTCTCTTGCGCCTGGATGGTGGGCAATCGAGGGTCCCGCATGACACCACCGCACCGTGGGTTGCATACAGCACAGGGGCTTGTGCATCGACGGAACTGCCGTTGGGGTT
Source organism: Odontothrips loti (assembly GCA_038380765.1). Taxonomy (NCBI): domain Eukaryota; kingdom Metazoa; phylum Arthropoda; class Insecta; order Thysanoptera; family Thripidae; genus Odontothrips; species Odontothrips loti. The sequence goes on along the minus strand of CM076251.1, from coordinate 3,855,144 downwards.
CTCTACGGCAGCCAACGATTCGTACACACATGCGAACGCATCCGCTGCCTGGTGCCGACTGGTGGAGCTCCAGCGGTGCCACATCGGCGCTCGCTTCTGCATTTTTGTCAAACGCTGTCTCGTGTTGTCAACTTGTTGTGAACTTAGCTTTCTGTAACATCGGTTGGCGTCCAAGTGGCGTTCGGTAATTTCCCAATCGGGTTCGTTTTCAGCCAGACCGTCGTCGGTTTTCCAGGTTGCACCAGACACTTCGGTAAACAGGAACCCAACAGGATCGCCCCCATCCCCCCCCTCCCCACCCCCACCCCATTTTTACCCGCCTGTGTGCGCGATGCACTGGAGTACGCTGTTTTGGCGCATCTGAGAGACAACTCGCGCACCAGTTCTCGCTTTGTCGCTGCTCAAGTCTGTTTCCCATGCACAAGCCCCTGTGCCGAAGGCAACCCGCTGTGCGGTGGTGTCATGCGGGACACTCGATTGCCTACCGTCCAGGCGCAACAGAAAAGTGACTGTAAATCCTTCAGGAGACGTTTGCGACCCTAAGCGACCTATCTCAAATTGATCTCCATAGGGCCCCCCTACCTACCCTCAAAGTTTGTCCCGAATAAAGAGACGCACGCTGTACATGAGATTTTGCCTACTTACGGACGGAAATGTAGCGAGGATTGACAACCTTTCAGGCGCCGTTCCAGCTAGATCGTGTGAGAAAAAAATCGTAGACAATCTCGACCGTGTGACAAGAATTAGTAGGCCACATTGGTCGTGCGACAAAAATTCAGACACCCTCTAGATCGTGTGACAAAAAATCGAAGACACTCTAGATCGCGTGACTAAAAATTCTATACCCGCCAGATTGTGTGACAAAATAAAACACCCTCTAGAACGTGTGACGATTTTTTTTTTTTTAAATTCACACAATCAAGACTGTATTGTATACGATTGTTTGTCACATGATCTAGAGGTTACCTGATGTTTTGTCGCCCCATCTAGCTGGTCTCTGATTTTTGGCCACACGATTTAGCGTACTTAGGTTTTTTGACACACGATCAAGAGGGTGTCTGATTTTTTTGTCTCACGATCTAGAGCGTCTACGACTTTTTTTTGTCGCAAGATGCACTGGTGGCCACTCCATAGTTGATTCCATAAAAGCTGAACTTGTGGCCTCTTCTTTTGTTGCCGCCCCGACTTTCTGCTCGTCTAAGTGTGTGTGTGAGTGTGTGTGGGGGGGATCGCTAGTATAGTGGCGAACGCGTAACAACACTGCTCCAGTTTGCATCCCTCGCTTGCCGTTGACGTTCCGGTAGCAGGCGAGGTGTTTGTGGGTGGAAGAGGCGAAGAGGTCATTTCGGCAGAACTGCCAGGAAACGAAAAATCAAACACACGGTATTTGTAAAATATTTTTTAGCAGATGATATATGAGGAAGACAGCTAAATTTATAATCATAATAGTAATAAAGACAAGGTAGCCGTACGCTAGACCGCGTCGTGGCGTAACAGGCTTTGCTCATCGCGAACCACTGTTCCGCCCCTTCACGCCTGACGCACCTTGGCCTGCCGGCGGCTGTCACCGGAGTAGGATCCTGCGGGGCTTAACTTAGATTAAATCAGTCAGTACGGCGCCCTGTGGGCGCTGCTCTTCCAGCGCGGGGGTCGCTACGCTTCTATCCTCACCGCTGAACGTACCTACTCTCACCGTATTGTGGACTTCCCTACCGTATTCAATGCTGCTCAAACCAAGCCTGCCCTTATCTTTCCTATCCTAGCCTACTCTAACTTACCCTACCCTAACCTAACCTGCTCAAACCAAGCCTATCCTAATCTTACCTACTAATCTAACCTAGCCTAACCTAATCAAACCTAAACTTACCAAACCTACCTGCATGGAAAAGTTCGGATCTTGCACCGTCCTATCGAAATGTGAACAGGAATCGATGCGTACCTCACTATCAGAATCGCGTTGTTAATTATTTTATAAAATCTAAGGCCAGTTGTAAAAGTTAACTTAGAAACTATTTTGTCGACCGTGCCCCCGAGGTGAGGTTGTCTCTGGTATGATAATTTGAGTCCTCTACGATGAATCGTTCTCGAGAAATCGAGCGGACAGACACACACACACACACACACACACACGCAAACAGACTAAACATTTTTAGCCCAGTGGGGTAAGGGCTTCGCTATCGCTCAGGAAATTAATGTGTCAGCGGAGGATAAATATACAACGGCCGTATACGGCTGTGATCAGTTAACCATTTCCGAACAGGAAAAACGTACCGTCTTCTGCCTCCAGGTTCTCGCTCGCACCATGGAGTCCTTGATCGAGACAATTAATGAACTGGTAGAAATATTCAGGCCACTAGGCAAGGATCCAATCGACTTACCACAGATTGCAGTGGTTGGCAGTCAGGTACGTATTTTAACTGCATCGACATCTCTGCTAATCAAAGTGTGTGAAAACTAAGCAGTTTGAAACGCATGAATGTTATTCATGCACATTGAAGGCAAATATTTGATGAAAATTCGAGGTCTGAGTTAGACTTACCTTGACGCCAGTATTACAAAAATAGGGCCTTGTGATCGTTTTGATTTAGCAAGCCGGAAGTTACGAATTGTGGTGGCCACAATGAGGCCTATCACTAACTTCCTCATTGAGGTCACTGACCCTACTATTGGAATCCTGATGTCCAGGGTTCCATTACATAACACGTAACGCCAAAATTTTACGTATTGTATATTTTTTGGCTTCCAGAAATTACCTTACGTTAACTGTTTTATATTTATGGGGTATTCCGGAGAAGAGCTTGACCGGAAACAATAAGGATACAAGAATCACAAAAGCGGATAAGGAAGCTAACGGTATGGAAAGTTACGCAGCTCGTGCCGCTCCGTCAGCCGCGAGCTGTCTTAATAAATTGGAGGCTTAGCTCTCGCTAACGAATGTCACTACCATTTGGTAGGCACACAAGTGCAAACTTCAACGGCGCGGCTCGGGGAAGTGCATCCTGAGGCCGCACGGGGTAGTTCCGGCGCTGTGTGACCTGTGTGACCCTATCAAATGGTCAGCGAGTGCTAAAACCTCCAAATTTTTGAGTAGACTCGTGGCCGACGGCGTGGCATATGCTGCAAAACTCTTGTTACTGTAAGCTTCCGTATCCGCTTTTTTGATTCTTGTCTTCTTATTTCCGGTATGGCTTTACTCCGGAAAACTCTATTGCAGGAGCTTCTAACCTTAATGTTAAGAATTTCAACATTTCCTACCTTGCACGATGGTATTACGCCCCTCGCTATAGATATTCCCGTTAAAAGCAAAGTGTGGTCTGGCTCGGCATGACGTTATCTTGACTTTATTTTACAACGTTACCGTCATAATATTTTCCCTGCGTTGAGAGGAAAGAACGTTAAAATCCATGATATTTGTTATAGTTATATATGGTTAGTTTACAACAAGGTAACGAAAATCCCTACTGTTATGTATGTTATGGGACCCTGCTGATGTCAAGCTGAGCCTAACTCGGACCTCGAGTCTTAATTAACATTTGTTACTGCAAAAACGCAACATTTGTTTATAGCACTTTTGCGTTATAAACCGCATGGTTTTCACGCACTTTGATTAGCAATGTAAACGCTGTCAACCTGGCTCTTCAAGCGGCACACATCCAGATCACATGTGACCATATCATATGAATGTTCTCTCTTTCCGCAGAGTGCGGGGAAGACCTCAGTGCTTGAATCGTTGGTTCGGCGCTCCTTTCTGCCTCGAGGAACTGACATGGTAACACGATGTCCACTTGTGCTGCAGCTATACAGCTGCAAATTGGAAGATCCCATTCGAAATGCGCGTGGTAAGTTTATTGATGTTTGAGACAACCGGTACAAGGTTACTACGTTTCTTGCGCTCTGACACCGTTTTCTTGTCAATTTCACTGATGGTCTGACACAGTGGCGTAATTCCCTTTGAACAAATTGTACAGTAGGGACCGTCTACATGTTACGTAATCACGGTTTGGGGATTTTTGACCTCCCCCATGTCAACAGACGTAATCAGCCCCCCCCCCCCCCCCCACTCCTGGTGGCAATCGAATGATAAATCGAGTTATCGAATAGTCGAATTTTTTGAAACTTTGATCATTTTAGAACGGAAAGACGGAGAGTACTCTGTGACGTCACAGACCCGAAACCACCCAGCCCCCCTGTTACAGTATGGTGTGCCATACTTCATTTTTTTCGAAACTCGGTGTACGCGTTACCTCAATCGAGGCCATTTTTCATGCTGATTCCGAGGAAAAAAGGTAAAAAAATTTGGAGGCCGTTTAGGGGGTCCGACTCGCCTCGGTTGGGGGCCTAAATGCCCCTCTACAGGGCGAAAAATTAATGTTGTCAAAAAATTTTGAAAAAAATTCCCTAACTCAAATCGACGAAAGTAGGGTCCCCAAGGACTGAAATTTCAAGGAAAACGTCGTATCTCTTACGGTTTCGAAGATATCGGCATTAAAACTGAAAAAATCGATTATTGCACTTGCAATGCCGACATCTTCGAAACCGTAAGAGATACGACGTTTTCCTTGAAATTTCAGCCCTTTAGGGCCCTACTTTCGTAGATTTGGGTTAGGGATTTTTTTTCAAAATTTTTTGACAACATTAATTTTTCGCCCTGTAGAGGGGCATTTAGGCCCCCATCCGAGGCGAGTCGGACCCCCTAAACGGCCTCCAAATTTTTTTACCTTTTTTCCTCGGAATCAGAATGAAAAATGGCCACGATTAAGGTAACGCGTACACCGAATTTCGAAAAAAATGAAGTATGGCACACCCTAGCTGGTCACACTTTTGCGAACCACTCACCCCCCTAAACGTGTGACGTCATTTTCGAACGGCCCCTTGGTCTTGCCGCTGGTTTTCTCTCTCCATCTCCGCCCTCCTCTCCTTGGCTGCCTGACGGCGTTCCTCGTGGGGATCCGGCATGGCGTCGAAGAGCTTGATGGCGGCCCGGAAGGCATCCCGGTCTTCGGCCGCCTCCCTCCAGTTCACCAGGTCGACGCCTACCGCCTCGATGTTTTCCTGGCGCTGCTTGGCGAGCGACTTCCGCGGGCTGCCCCGGAAGCGCTTCGCCGGTGGGGGCGCGACGAGCATGGCGAGGGCGTTAGGCGGGACGCTGCCCCTCGCCACGTGCCCCGCGTACTGGAGGGCCCTCTTCTTGGCCACGTTGACGCCGGACGGGGCCCCCGTGAGCTCCCTGACCTCCGCGTTGGGGCGGGAGATCATCTTCTGGAGTCCCTCGTGCTACACGGGGCCCGCGATCCGGCGGAGGGTGTTGTTCTCCGCGGCGGCGATCTTGGCCTCCCGGCCGGCCGTCAGCACCCATGCCTCACACCCGTACAGCATGGCTGGCCGTACAATAGACTGGTACAGCCGGGACTTGGCCTGTCGGGAGATGCGGCGGCTCCAGAAGAGGTGGGCCAGCGAATGGAACTGCCTCAGCCCGGCGGCCCTGCGGCTCCCGATCTCCGCGTCCATACTGTTGTCCGACGAGGGGCGAATCACTCGTGTAACCATGTGTACAAAATTCTTAAAACAATTTGAAAAAAATTGCGAATTTAAAGTTGGACATGGACTTCATGCCGAAAAATGGCACCTGCATAGCCTGAAATAGCCAGAAAAGCAATAAAATTCTAAAATAAACGAAAACCACGGGGTGTAATCCGACGAAATCCTGAAATCTGTGTACCTAGTTTAAATGAGTGGTTGCCCCCTCGTTGTCCGACGTGATGGCGGCGCCGAGGTATCGGAACTGGGGCACCTTTTTGTAGTCCGCGCCGTCCACGGCGAGGTGCGCCCCGTGTTCCGGCCTCTCTTTGCCGGGTCACCACCATGTGGTGGCTTCCTTGAGGTCGGCGCAGGCCTGGAGCGCCTCCTCTCCGAGCTGCAGGTCGTTGTTCCCGCTCTCCAGGTCCGCCAGGAAAGCGTCGGACAGAGAGTGTGGTTGGGGCCGTGCTTCCTCGGCTCTCGTCGGGGCGGCCTTGGGGACGGGCAGCGTGGTGGTGGAGGGCAGGTGCCCGGGGTGGAGGGGCCGGCTGACCCTGAGGTAGCTGGCGAGCTCCCGTCGTAGCAGCGAGGCGGCGGCGGCCAAAGCGGAGGAGGCCGCGAGGCTGTCCCCCAGCCGCGGGGCCCCGCGCACCGGGTGGGCGGTGAGTTGGTGGGCCAAGGCCTCCGCCAGTCGGTTGCCGCGTCCTGGCACCGCGGCAAAGACGATCGCTCCGCCGGGGGTGAGCGCCCTGTGGCGGAGGCGGCGGGGGACACCCGTGACGATATCCCGTTCCTTGGCGGTGATGGTTACGCGGTCGCGGGTGATCGCGGCGCGGGCTGAGCTCGGCCGACGGCGCGGGAGGTGGCGGTGCGCGCGCGGCGCCCGGATCGTACCGGTGGTGGTGTTTGTGGACACCCTCGGCGCGGCAGTCCTTGCCCGGGCAAGGGGCCGGGCAGCGGTTGCGACTAGGGCTGGGCGGTTTCGATATTTAGAAATCGGTTTCCGGTTTTCCAAAAAACCGGTTCCGGAAGAGGTTTTTGGTTTTTCGGTTTTAATCGATATACCGCTGAGGTTAAAACCGAAATACCGGTTTTACGGTTAAACCGATATACCGCGAAAAGGTTAAAAGCAGAAAACCGGTTTAAAGGTTAAACCGATATACCGTTTAATCGGAAACTGGTTATCGATTTTTTTTTTCGTAAAACCGGTTTTGTACGGAAACAATAGGTTTCGATAATAGAAAAAACAACAACATAAAATTTGACAATGTTATGTCAACACCAGGACTAAGACCGGAACAAAACATGACAAAATCTCAGTACCTGGATTATTATTTTTTTAAAAACGTGATATAATATTAGCGTTGAGTGTCGATCCCGGACCACGCCAAACCGTGAGCAGTTTCCGTAAAAGCCGTTAATCCGAAACCAACTTTTCGATTAACAAGTCTTCGGTTAACCGGTTTGGAAGGTCAAACGGTTTTTCGGTTAACAGGTTTTGAATGTCAAACGGTTAATTGCCTAAACCCGATATTGCGATTAATCGGTTTTTCCAAAAACCGGTGTCCCGGTTTCCAAATAAACCGTTTCGAAAACCGATATACCGTTTAACCGCCCAGCCCTAGTTGCGACGAGTGCGGCTGGACCCGGTTACTGGTGCGGTAGGGCACGACGCGGGCTGGGTGGTTGGGCGGGGGACGACCGGGAGCGACGGGGCTCCAGTTTGGCGTAGGGCATTCGTGTGCACCTTGGTGACACTCTGCGCGAACTGCGTACAGCACTGCTCATCGCAACTGGAGACTGAAATATAACTAAAGTTAGAATACTGTAGGGAACTGTAATCCGAACTGCAATCCTGACTGCAGTCTAACTACAAAACGTCTCATTTTATTACTCTTTTTCCGTAGTTTAAGAGCAGTTTAATAACAAAAGACTGTGCTAAAGTTACTAAAGTTCTGCACACGTTCATTCTAGACTAAGACGCGCCTCGCGCCTAAAGGCGGTCGAGTCAGCATCAATTTTCATTTTGTGAAACACTCTAAGGAATGTATGCTACGGTTCAAAATACATGCTGAAATGCTATTTAGGTTCAACTCGTTTATAGATACACTTTGACCGTAGTTTGAAACCATTAATACTTGAAGAACAAACGTCAGATATATTTCAGACTGTCGATCCTTCCACCCGGGTGATTACGTAATATGTGGACGACCCCAGAGCTATTTTTTTGTATACGGGAAAATTACAAGGGCACAAATAGGGCACGCTATGAATAAACTTTTAAGGTCACCAACATACATCTTGATCTTAAATTAAGGAATGTGAGTTTAATCAATACTATTCATGATCATGGTGGCACATGATTTTCCGGTCTGTGACAAGAGGCGTAAATCCCTCTGCGGTCTGCCACAAGAGGCAGATAATCAGGCTTGACTGAAATTTGCAGAATTAAAATAGTCCTTTTCAGACACCATTAATGGAATGGGAATGTCTGGTTAGCTATACTTCCCCGGGGAAAGTATCTATGTCGGCGGGACCGTGGAATCATTTGTTTTGTTACCCTCCGATTTCTGTAGTTCAGATTTGAGAGAAATTGAAATATACTGCAGGAACACGTGAACGGGTTTGGGGCGTTTAATGTGTTTGAGAATTATTATATTTTTACATTTACAGGTACAACGAAGGTGGAGGAATGGGCGGAGTTCACGCACAAACCAGGCAAAATATTCCGTGTTGGCGAATTAGGTGCAGAAATTCTCGACAGGACGAATGAGCTGGCTGGCGGGAGCAAGAATATATCAGAGTAACTTGTTTCCGATATTCTTATTCTACCTTGGCATGGCAACACGTTCATTTGCCTGCTCCTTGTCAATGACAAGCAGTGGTGCAAGTCGTGCTGGTCACTGCTGTATATTCGAATGCACTCGGTTCACTAAGGAAGATGTAAAGTTAAGGGCCGCAACAAAAACCACGTGGTCAAGTTTGTAACGAAATCAGACCCCCGCCCCGACTACCCCTTTATGGTGAGTCTAACTTAACCTTTCCTATACACAGCTGCAAGGACGTAGTTTTTCGCGGTATTCCCCCTCCCCCTGTATTGACCACGTGGTTTGTGTACGGCCCCTTATTTCAAAATGGTGAAAGTCTCAGGAATTATGGCCCGGGATTGTAATGTTCCAGTTCCTTTCCTTAATATCATTATAATTGACTCTGGGTCGGAAAATCTGCTGGGTAAACAATTTTGAATGTTTTTGCAGTGTAGTCTGATTCGGACAACCGCGGACACATCTTAAGTCCAGTTTTGGGTACAATGAAATACCCTACCCTAGTCCCCTCACTGTCAAACTGAGACCCGATTTTCAAACGAGGGGGGCTCGAAAACCGTGTGCCAAATATTTCGAGCACTGTAGTTACAAATCCGTAGCCCTACCGCCGACGCGCCCTGCTTCGGTTTTCGAATGTCAACGTCTAGTTGATACCGTCTGCTCCATGTGGGCCTTTTGTTTATTAAGTCAAAAATAATAATCACGTAGGTATTTTATCTCTCATTGAGGATAAGCGGTTGTCTGTGACAAAGGCTCCACCATCATCTCAACTTTTGTCATGTCTTGTCGGTTGTATCAGCTGGGTAACTGGCAAGAAACCCACCTAGCGTTTGATTGGCTACGTACCGACAAACAAGGGCCAATCAGAACACGGTTGGTGCAAGAGAATCAAAGAAGGGACCGCGTAATTTTACGTTTGACCGCGCGCTCGATCCCGGTCGCGAAATTTCAGCGCAGATGGGGTTTGATATTTTTCGCACAGGGGTGAGCCCTAGGGGTTTCAGGACGGTATTCCGGGAGCTCGGAAATCGGGTTGCGTTTTTACAGTTTTGTCATCTACCTTGGTTGTTAGTAACCGGCTGCTAGTTTGTTCAAGTTCTTAATCCTTTCACCTTTATTTGTTTGCAGGAAGCCGATCATTTTGAAATTCTACTCCCCTAAAGTACTGACGTTGACATTATTTGATCTTCCAGGCATTGTTAGGGTAAGTAGCACTATGAATGCAGTAAGCTTACGTTAATTTTTTCTGATCCGCGAAGCGTAGAACTCGAATTAGTGCAACCATAGCCAAGATGCCGCAACCCGGGGTGCTATCAGGGCATGGCCTGAAGCGATGCTGGCCGCCTGCATCTGCATATAGGGCGAAATGTGTCCATTGCCTTTCCTTAGCAAGCCCAAACCAGACGATGCTATGTCAGTGCTTCTTTTATCTTTAACTGTAGTACTCATGCGGTGTACAAGGGTATTTGCCGACGCTGAGAAAGACACCTACGTCCTTAAAAAAGAAATGGGAGCAAAGTTTGCGATTTTGTCAATTTTCCACTCCTCTCATGATTTTCAAACACAAAGGGAGAACGTTGTACGCTGACAGTTTTAAAGGACGCTATGCGCTATGTATTACAGTACATCCTAAATAGGCCATGCATTTAGGTACTACAAAGATATCAAGTAGAAATGCACTGGAATTAGAATTAATAGAAAAGAACGAGTGCGGCCATTATCGCTTTATCAGTCATCACATCGTTGCCATCCCCTGATTCTATGCTGTCGTCTACTGTTGCTCGTATACTGGATGTGCATTTTTGGTTCTTCGTTTCTTCTGAACTTTCGTTTAGAGTTTCTCCAGACTTGTGAACCCCAGCTACCTTAGCCAATACGCGAATAATGGGTGAAAACGATAGTAATACTCTGGACGCAGGGTACGACGAAAAACTAAATGAACATTAATGTTACTCTCATCTGCGCAGAATTCTGTTGACGGGCAGCCAGCCGATATTCCAGATAAGATCAGGAGATTGGTCGACAGTTTTGTTGAGAAACCTTCGTGCATCATTCTGGCGGTGACACCTGGTAACCAAGATATTGCAACAAGCGACAGCTTAGAAGTCGCTAGAAAAGTGGACCCTGCAGGTGATCGAACCGTGGCTGTTGTGACAAAAGTAGACTTGATGGAGCCAGGTGCAGGAGGTAAGCGAGACCAGAAGGCGAGGAGACGGTTGGGTTACCTTGTTTAAGACTGAATGCAGCGAAACAACGTGAAATTTGAATATGTAGTAAACAGTTTGTGACAGTGTGATCCTGCTCTACGTAGTGGGCAAGTGGGACAGGACAAATTAAATGGAAGCGCAAGTAGTTTTTTTGTGTCGCCAGCATTAGTTTCCTGGGTAGAATTAAAACATGGTCATTTTTTTTTTTTTCAAGTTTCCGAGGCTTCACGAAGCTCTAGAAAAATGCGTACGATTGTGCCCGAGGAGCATGTGTTTGTCACCCAAGACATACGGGAGCGAGCCGCCGTTTTCGGATTAGGGTGTGCCATACTTCATTTTTTTCGAAATTCGGTGTACGCGTTACCTCAATCGTGGCCATTTTTCATGCTGATTCCGAAGAAAAAAGGCAAAAAAAATTGAAGGCCGTTTAGGGGGTCCGACTCGCCTCGGTTGGGGGCCTAAATGCCCCTTTACAGGGCGAAAAACTAATGTTGTCAAAAAATTTTGAAAAAAAATTCCTAGCTCAAATTGACGAAAGTAGGGCCCTAAAGAACTAAAATTTCAAGGAAAACGTCGCATCTCTTACGGTTTTGGAGATATCGGCATTGAAAGTGCAATAATCGATTATTGCCTTTTTTCTTCGGAATCAGCATGAAAAATGGCCACGATTGAGGTAACGCGTACACCGAGTTTCGAAAAAAATGAAGTATGGCACACCCTATTTCGGATGTGGGGAAACACGAGTCACGTCATGTTGTTCACGTATTAAATATTAACTGCGAGAACCGAAAATATTAGGTAACTTAGAAATTGACTGCGGTATGTCACGGCATGTGCGCTACCGCTCTACTTCAACAAGGCCGCTTCTTTTGATCAATACCAGCAGAAGACGGAAGTGCGAGAAACCTCCGGCTGGAAGGCCAAGGGTTATAAGGCCATATGTATATCCGTTTTCATCCGCAACATTGGATTTTCAGACGACAAAAATATTAGTGAATACGTGACGAATCGGAGCTGATTTCCTAGAATAGATACCCATTATCTCGTATTTCCATTATTATTTAAATGAATAATGTAAACATCGTACCTTATGATGAGAATGGTCAGCAAGTTGCCATCATCGTGACATCTTTCTGCCAGAAACTCTGACGTTTTCTGTGGAGCAATCCAAGATTTTCCAGTGTTCTGAAGGTACGAGAAACGTGTGTTGAGCACCTTATAATTTGTTCTACCCAGAAGACATGTAAATACGGGACACGAAAAACGGGGTGCTTGGTACGAAAACCATCAGAACGCCAGGAAGTTACTTTTGCTTTGACAAAGCATTCCGAGCAGTAGAACGTTTATAATAGCCTTTATTTCTTGGTTTAGCCAATTTATTTAGCACGTGCGCCGTGTCATGTTTCTCATGGGATTTCTCATGTGTGTTAAGCTTTACGAGGCCCTCACACTGAGTTCTCAATTAACCTAAAAATACGTAAGTGTGTGTGTGGGGGGGGGGGGGGGGGGCAAGTAGCATGTGTGTAGACCTAGTCCTGAAACTTTTCATCCGAATCAACAATGACATTCAAAAAGATTTTGTCAAAAAACAAAATTTACCCTTTGAAAAATTAGCTTGCAGGGGACTATGTGTTGGAACCACAAAGTGACCTAGTATGAAGGAGATCAAAAATATGTTGACAGATGACCTGCTCCCCAGGGATGTCATAGTGCCAAATAGCATAAGTTATGGGCGTCAGGCCCGGAACGAGTAGGGGGCTCTTCCCATATTTCGTCCCGCATTTTGGTTAATGTTTTTACCCCGCCCCCTATTGCCACGGGGTTAACCTAACCTTCTCATGCATTTAAGATCTGACTTGGACCCCCTCCCTTCTGTGTCACGTGCTATGCGAACAGCCCTTATACGCCCGCGCACTTGGCGTTCACACCGTGTGAATTATCGTGAAGTGCGGTGACAAGTACAAGTTAACTTGCCGGTATTGCGTTTCTTTTCAGGCCAATTCGTCGAAGCTGAAGATGTCTTGAATGGCAAGTTGATAAAAGTAAAGCTTGGCATCGTAGGGGTGGTTAATCGTTCACCGAGCGACTTCCAAAACGATGTGGTACGTTGCGTTAATAGCTGATTGTAATGGCTGTTAGGATTTGACAACAGCTACTTAGTAGGTTTCATTTCGATGTTGCAGCCATACGACGTCGTTTTGAAAAAGGAAGCAGATATTTTGAAGTCCAGATTCCCGAATATCGCCAAGAACCATGGTACACTGTCTCTTGAAAAGACACTTTCAGACCTGCTTAAGAAGCACATACTTGAGTCAATGCCTCGTCTTATCGTAAGTTTACTCTATCTAATTGTAAATGTGAGGATAAATCGAGCTAGGCGCGTCTAAATCAATTTTCATTTTGTGAAACACCCTACTGTAGGTGTGTGTTAACCGCCTGACGCATAGGCAATTATTCAAGCACGGATACTGCGCCGTTGTCATTACAGTACGTCCGAATTAAGACCTACGCAGAGCAACGGAAGCGCCTGCATTAGGGTAGGCCAGCATTGCACCGTACGACACGCGTCGAGATTGCCTTACAATCAGGCGTAATGTTGACTAACAGTAGAAGACTCCCCTTAATAGGGTTGCCATTGTGACAATATTAAATAATACCGGGAACACCTGGTCCGTGCCATCTATCTACGCCGTACTACAAGATGAAAGTGCCCTTGTGTCAAGGATGGGGCCATAGCGTGTGGCAATGGGTGGTTCCTGCAGCTATTCCGACGCGACGCTTCTTCAACGTGTCGAACATACGGGTAGAACCGTGAGGACGCGTAACCCCCGAATATTGTTCCTCACAAGGTGGCATCCATATACCACGACCACGTGACCGAATTAGGGGGAGGGGTGAGTCAGCCACAGGTCACGCTCCTATATTAAATACATGGGAAGGTTAGGTTAGTCAGGTCACGCGGGGGAAGGGGGGGGGGGGGGCTCTAAAAGTGGCCTATTTTGGGTCACGTGGTGGTATATGGATGCCTGGATGCCCCCTGACCGTTCGCTGAATGGCGATCGAATCCCGGGATTATTTTTCCATTTTGCGGCGCACTTTTTGTTGAAGAACTTACTGTTGTTATGTTCATTTCACTAATCATTACGCTAATACAAACAACTGAGGAAAAACGAAAAACAAGTTAGAAAAAGACAACTAATCTTTTCAATTTGATCGACCTGGGTGGGATTTGAACATCGACTTTCGAAGCGGGTCGGCTATCCGTGCTTCCCTGTCCCGTCTATCTCCCCTCTCTTGTGCTTCAATTGCTCGAACCCATCTAATTCTGTACTCTGGATGGTACATTACCACTGTTCAAAGGTGTTGAATCACGTTTTACCCTATGTTTCAGGACACAGTGAATGAAAAAATTGGAGAGGTTCAAAGAGATTTGGCCCAATGTGGAGAAGAGTTTCAAGAGGATCAGAAGGAGAAGTACTTGGAATCGAAGATTCCTCAATTCACGAGAGCATTCGAGAAAAGACTCGACAGTAGAAATACTGACATTGACTGGAAAAGAATAGCGGAATTGTAAGTGAAGTGGTATTTGATTTCACAATATAACAATAACACACTTTCCTACCGTCTAACAATGAGAAAACATGCGGTATACTTAGACGTACTTAGCACATTTACACGTGTGCTCGGTCGGACAAACATTACAAGAGTGTAACATCGCCATGTAAAAGGATAGGTGGAAACATCGAAGTCTTTTCCTAGAGAACAAGTGAAACGTCTGTTGAGCTCCAAAGAACACTTGTTTTCTCGGTTAAGTGTGCAATTATCAAGAAAGCTAGAGGCTGCTTTTTAGCCCGTCCCGACACGTTTCTTTAGAAACGGCAGGAGCCGGGCTTATAGTCTGATGCCGCATGTTCGTTCGGGCGGACGTATGTTCGCCGACTTATCGTTCATAGAAAAACTTCAAATTTTGAGGATCAACTACTTTTTTAACGTACAATCACGTGCGGTGGCAACAATTTTCGATTTGTATCGCAATTTTGATTAATGAAAATTTGTCTGTTTTTGTTTTTGAGGTTAGGGTTGGCCGCCGCGCGCACACTAGTACCATCGCGGCGCGCACAGGGACGGGCTCAGGTTAACGATTTTAATCGTAACAAATACATCTGCTATCGGGCACTTCTAGGGAGACTTGAGGCGGGGGCCGAAGGCCCCCGCAAACGCCGCCGGCAGGCCAAGCTGGCCAAGTCCCCCTGTCAATCCGAGGTGCCGGTGGAGCGCAGCGGAACTGGCACCGAGGATGACGGAAGGGACGGGCCAGCTTGTTCTTATCATACTAATTGTCTTATTCTTTTTTATCTCTAGGGAAGGTGGAGCCAAAATTTGCAACTTATTCCGTAAACTGGAGCAACAGTTCATAAGTATGGAGCCGTGCACTAAGTACTCTCTGGAGCAAGTGACAATGGTAATCAGAAAAAGTCAAGGACCAAGTTCACCACTTTTGGTGTCAAAAATTGCTTTGGAGGGGTTACTGAAGCCTTTAATACAGGAAATGCTAAAACCATCACTGAAGTGTCTAGAGGACGTGCAGAAGGTACTGAATGATGACTTTGCCAACAGTGTTCCTGAAGACCTATCAAATCAATTTCCATTGCTGAAAAAGGAGATGCTTTTGCTTGCAACAGATGTGATTGAAGAAAAGTCCAGTAAAGGGAAGCAAACGGTAAATATTTAGATAGTAAAACCGCGAGGAGCGTGATGTCGCAGAGTTTAAAACGTGCATTTTCTGTCCTTTAGATTGAAGACTGTGTACTTATGGAGTGGTCATTCTTCGCGCACACGCAAATGGATGCTGTGCAATCGAATATCTTGGCATTTTTTAAAAGTACTGAGAGTGTAGAAGAGATTGCGTTCAAGTCCAATCCAAAGTTTGTAACGGAACAGAAAAAGGATTTTGATAGAACGCTGTTGGTTTTATCGAAAGCAGATAAGAAGCATGTCTACATATTGGGTATGTGTCAACTCCAGAACCAGCCTTATCCCCGGTGATAGGTTGAACATAATTATATTACACTAAAACGGTCTCAAATCTGTAAAATACGATTTCAAATAGCCGTAAACAGTGAATTGGCGTGGACGGCGGGTAGAAACTAATATCCAGAGAAAAACTAAGCCGGAAGTGAGCAGAAGGTTAGGAACCAAAAAGAGCAGAAGCAGAACAAGGCGGTATAAAAAATTGCGCGCGCGGATTATCTTGTTTCTCGCTGCTGCCTTCACGTGTTTTGGTCCGTGACAACCGTCGTGGGACACTTCACTAGCAATCTTCTTGAGCGGTCCACTTTTTGCAGAGCTTCTAATTTCGTTCCAAGTTGTTGTAAAAGAGGTCAGATTTTGGGGAGGCATGTCCTAAGGGTCCCTCTCGAAGGTTCAAAATCAGCAACATTGTTGATTCATTTTAACACTAGGGGTACCGGGCTGGGTCATTTGACCCAAATCGCCCTTTCTTTCTCTACAACTTGAGTATTTCTTTTTTCTTGGGCCTGGGGTTTTTGACTTTTATTGTTTTGGCCCCTGGAGTATTTTTGGCCCTTAAATTTTTTTTTCGGTCGAATAGTTTTGAAATAAAGGCCATGTTACCCTCCGTTTACCAAAGTGGGTCATTTGACCCAGCCATATTCTGACTACGTTTTCCGCCCTTGGTGTTACGCTTTTTTGCATCCAGGCGATGTAAAATGAGTGCGGCGTACTTTAGAAAGGTCATAATATTGCATAACATTGCTCAATGACCTTTCTAAAGTACGCCGCACTCATTTTACATCGCCTGGATGCAAAAAAGCGTAACACCAAGGGCGGAAAACGTAGTCAGAATATGGCTGGGTCAAATGACCCACTTTGGTAAACGGAGGGTAACATGGCCTTTATTTCAAAACTATTCGACCGAAAAAAAAATTTAAGGGCCAAAAATACTCCAGGGGCCAAAACAATAAAAGTCAGAAAACCCCAGGCCCAAGAAAAAAGAAATACTCAAGTTGTAGAGAAAGAAAGGGCGATTTGGGTCAAATGACCCAGCCCGGTACCCCTAGTGTTAAGGGATTGGGGGACAATGTCAGAAATCGCGATGAACGGACCATTAAAACCCATTTGTAGGGGGAAAGTTGGCAAAATTACAGCAAGGGTGTCATGAAGGGTTACTAAAACTGCCAAATCTCGAATTTCAACCATCTCCGACTACCCATTAATTTTGAAGGGGGTAGGGGGTATTTTTTGAGCGGGGGGTGGATCGGTTCCAAAATTAATCCGCAGCGGTAGCGATGGTCTGTGTGGTTCCGATAATGACCGCCGCGACTCACATCAACCCCTTTTAAAGCGCCACAAATCGGGGAAAAAAACCCAACTGATTCGTGTTCTCCCGTCGTTCCCGATAAAGGTGGGAACGTGCGCAAGCTGGTTTTGTAAGGTTCCAACGGTTAAGAAAAAGACCACTGACTGACAAGTTGATATCTCAACGACTTGAAGCCTTAAAATGCTATGGCGTGCACCCCTGAGTTGAGATTTTGAGGGTAGTTGAATTTGACAAATTTAGGTGAAAATCGGAGCTGAGCACTTTTCTTAATACTGGAAAAACAAATGTGAAGAGTGAAGAGTCTGTTTCAGCATGTTAGACTTGTACCAAAAATCGTGAAAAGTTCTCTGGTACGGAACCAGGGGATGGCAACGATGTGATGACTGGTGGAGCGATGCTGGCCAAACCCTTTCTTTTCGATTTCTTCGGATTTCAGTCCATTTCTATTCCATATCTTTGTAAAATCTAAAGGCCTGGCCTATTTAGGATGTACTGTATAACACAAAGTATCATATAAAATTGTCATCGTACAAAGTTCTGCTTTTGAGTTTGAGACTTACTGAATATTGTCTCCTAAAAAAAGTGCAAAATTAACAAAATCGCAAACTTTGCCCCCATTCTTTTAGAGCGTATGTGTGTTTCGCGGCCTCGACAAGTAGCCTAGTACACCGCATAAGTACTAGAGTCAAAATTAAAACAAGCACTGCAACTGTTCATCGTCTGGTTTGGGCATGCTAAGGAAAGGCGATGGACACATTTCGACGACCTATATGTAGGCGGCCAGGATCGCTTCCAAGACGATTCCTACTGTGTTGCCAGCCCCTGACAGAACTAGTGCCCGATAGACCACAAACCAAATTTAAACCCATCGTGCCAAACCGTTCGCACTAATAACAAGCTGGCCCGTCCCTTCCGGCAACCTCGGTGCCAGTTCCGCTGCGCTCCACCGGCACCTCGGTTCGACAGCGGGACTTGGCCACCTTGGCCTGCCGGCGGCGTTTGCGGGAGCCTTCGGCCCCGCGCCTCATGTCTCCCTAGAAGTGCCCGATAGTAGATGTATTTGTTACGATTAAAATCGGTAACCTGAGCCCGTCCCTGAGCGCGCCGCGATGGTAATGGAGTGCGCGCAACGGCCAACCCTAACCTCAAAAAACAAAAAAAGACATATTTTCATTAATAAAAAAAAATGCGATAAAAATAGAAAATTGTTGCCACCGTACGTGGTTCTACGTTAAGAAAGGAGTTCATCCTCCAAATTTGAAGTTTTTCTGTGAACGATAAGTCAGCGTACACACGTCCGCCCGAACGAACAAACAGTCGGCATCAGACTATAAGCCCGGCTCCTGCCGTTTCGAAAGAAACGTGTCGGGACGGGCTAAAAACTAATGAAATTAAGTTAAATAAAATCACTAACATTTAGCACGAACGACTTTTGTATTTCAGGAAACCAAACCGCGAAACTAGGACGACTAACCTCTTCTTCAACATGTTGTTGAATTTCTCAAAATATTACGTGCAAAGTCGAAAAAACAAAAAAAAACAAAAAAAAACAAACATAACTACCGGGCGATGTTGTTCCGAATCCAGGACGAATGACACCATCGTCATCCAGATGTCTATTGCCAGTAAAAAGTTAAGGGGAAAATGGGGGGGGGGGACTATCAGCAGGACCGGGCACAAATACCCGTTCCTTCTTACCGTGCAAATGGATGGTATGGGGTATGATATGTGTACACTGTTTTTGAGTTTGCAACGTTACTTGACAAAAATTTGCCATTGTTGCATTGCAACGTAGGTTGCTAAAAAACAGTGATGGTCGTCACAAATTTTGTGGCGTCCATTGCAAGTTTTTGTAACAATCATCAGAAAGTTACGTTGTGACGATCGTCACACAAAATTGTGATGGACGTCACAAAATTTGTGACGACCATCACTGTTTTATAGTAACCTACGTTGCAATGCAACAATTGCAAATTTATGCCACGTAATGTTGCAAACTCAAAATCAGTGTAGTTAACGAACGGGTGAAAGAGCGCGATAATTCGGGATCCTAAAATAGACACGGTACGAGAGAAAAAAAAATACTATTACGTCTTGTGAAATACTGTTAGGCCCGAAATATCACTCGTGGTTAAATTTTGAATTAGAGGTTCATTTTTATGCGCTTACACGTCTGATAGGTACCATTACACTCCGCGAAATACTTCTACACCCAGAGAAGTAGATTCTTAGGCTAAAAGCATTCAAGAATATTTTCTTGAATCAAGCCAATCTTAGAGTTAAATAAAGATTTTTTCTTGGATCAAGAATTATATTCTAGGATGCTTTAAGAATACGCTGTTCTAGGCTTGAATCAACAATTCGTCTCTCTGGGTGGGGACGAGGTATACCATTTGGTCCAAATTTCTCACTTTTGGTCGTGTCGGGACAATTTTATACCGCTTTACTCGCAATGCAAAGCTTGTTTCAGCGATGAAGTATATTTTACATTTCTAATAAAATTGGCAAATTTGATTTCGCACTGTAGTAGAGGAGCAGGTCTGTTGTTCTTCATGCGCGTGCGAGCGCTACACTACAGACAGCCGCGGTCCGTGCGACAATGTGTTGGGCGCGAGGGGGAATCACTCGACCGAAATTCGTACACAGATTTCAGGATTTAAAAGGATTTCACAGGACGGTGGCCCATATTTGTTTAAATTTTGAACTTTTTATGGCCGTTCTCGGACGAATGACAGCCCGTAAATGCTTAATCTGATCTAGAAGTCTGGTAAGAACGCAGAATCGGGTGCATTTCTGTGACTTTTATGAAAGGATTTCACAAAATTTGTACACAGGATTTCACGAGTGATTTCCCCCTTGGTTGGGCGCGAAGGGCTATGCGCCCCAAAAAATGAGTATTTTTCTTTCGCCCATACTTCTTACTTTGGACTTTGGAGTGAACTGATACTACAGGACACGCCTCAATTGTTCAGCAATTATCACCATGTCTCTGCGCTTTTTTACGAGAAAGACAGAAAGAAATGACGCTGGCTCTGCTCAGCCATGACGACAATAGAATCGCAGTCGGCATCCATCCCAGCTGCATTTCAGTAAAAATCTATCGTTTTCTGTCGTCTTTTCTTAATCACGGGAATGAGAGACAACGGTGGTGGTTGAGTTTCCTTAATTTTCCTAATTTCTCAAAATTGTCCACACGGATTTTAAAGGCACTTGAGCAATATCAATTTTTTATTAGTAGGCACTCCTTTGCGAATTTCGAAGAAAATTTAATTTTAGGAACACTGTTTTTTACACTGTTCTTTTATGTCAATTTCCATAAGAGTCCATCTTTGGAACCTAAAAATTTAAAAAAGGCAAAATCCTAGGCCATTCTGTAAGGCTACTTCGTGTCTAAAAATTTAGTTTGAATTTTTAGGCCGTTTCGGACCAAAACAATACCAACAATCAAATTTCGGTAGAATCGAAGGACCCCAATTTTGCGATGTGCCCGTTTAAGCTGGAATGTCCCCTATTATGTTCCATATACAGGGTGTTCGGAAATTCGGGGAAAAAACATATTTCGGGGGGTAGTAGAGGGCACTTACACCAGCACTTATTAATTATGCATACCACGCCTTGTCTGCCGCCCTCGTCTTCCGCTGCATTGATATATTGTTGTATTCACAGGACAACTTCTGACCCAATATTTCCAGTTGGTCACCGCTAGACTTCACGAGTCCGTTGCGAAGGCGATCATGACGTTCGTGGTCAACGAAGTGACCAAAGTTATTGGAGGTCGCCTCCACAAAAAGCTGTTCCAGAGGGAAGTGCTCGACCGTGTCTTTCTCGAAGACGCGAACATAGCTAGCAGAAGGAGAGACCTACAAGCGAAGTTATTGGTATGCATTTTAGGTTTACCCCTTAATGGCTTTGCTTATTTGTATGTGTGATAAACCGCAAGGAGGCGCAAACGCATGTTTTCCGTGCGATACCAAATGCGTATAGAACACTTGTTTATTGACGTCCTAATTTACTAATTCAGTGGAGTTCTGACAAAGTGGTAAAAGTCCATGAGGTCCTATTTCCCACTACGAGGAAAACAAGGTTTATTTTGGACCTGCTGCAAGATAGAGGTTCAGACGCAGAGTTGAAAAGTTTTTATCAGATATTCCTTGTTTAATGTGAAGTAGTATGCTTCAGGTCCCATGTCTTTATCATAGTTAGATTAAAAGAGAAGGGACATTCGCCACTCTAAATCAGCTTGATTTTCTGACAGAAAGGCGAATGTCCTCAGCTAATCTGACAGAACGGCGAATGTCCCAAGCTGACCTGACATAACGGCGAACATCCCATTCTGATCTGACAAAAAGGCGAACGTCCATTAATGGTCTGAAAAAATGGCGAATGTCCATTATAAAGATGGCATAATGACGAAAGTCCCAGATAGGTTTGTTAGAATGACTTATGTCGACTTTCAACCTTTACAGACCATGGTCTGGTGAAAAATTGAAAGTCAATGGTGCCACCTCAAACGTTCTGATGTAATGGACTCCTCAGCTGTAATTGTTTCATGTGTACATTTACACAATCCATAGGCAAAGGCACTATTGCACTATGAGGCCTTAATGTAAGTTGCCAAGGATAGATTGGACACTCACCATTCAGAGCAATTCTCGATGTCAGCATAATCTGTCTGAGACCAGTTGTGGACATTCGCCCTTTTTGTCAGATCAGAATGGGACGTTCGCCCTTTTGTCAGATCAGCTTGGGACATTCGCCTTTCTGTCAGATGACCTTGGGACGTTCGTCCTTTTGTCAGATGTCCAATGGACATATGCCCTTTTGCGTTATAGCTGGATCTCAGGAACTATTATAGATATCGATGTGCGGTTTCATCCTATGTGTAAAGGGTCAAATTGAGCATCAGGGACACTCTGAATACTTCTTACCTAGCTTCCATTTTTTCTTTTTTCAGGTCTTGCAGAGGACGAAGCAGAAGCTACACGAGGTTCAGTAGGAGCCCCCTTCCATTATCTACTTCGCTGCTTTTTTCCTCGCAGCTGATCCTATAACTAATATCTAATAATTCAAGTAGAAAATTGTATACATATTAATTGAACATTTCGGCACCCGCTTGTTACTTCGCTCCCATCAATATTGACTTTGTTATGCTGCCCATTTTCAGGGCAAAGGGTGAGAGTGCAAGAGACGGCATTTTCAATAACTGCACACCCAGTAGAAGGGCCTTCGTTGTTCTAGTCTAGATCTTACCAAGGTGAAAGACTTTGACCCAAGCTACATTAAAGCTTGACGCGACGCATGACGATCCCGTCATCGAGTTTTTTTTAATTCTTATTTTCCTCCCCGTCCTTTCCCTCTCTCCCCCTTAAAACTCTCTCCATATTGACGCGATGCCTCTCCAGAAACGTGTGTTTAACCGTTATTAGGACACATATCCATCAAACACTATACAGCCAGGAGTGTCTTCTATCACATGTAGTAAGCAGATTGTACGGTTAAACTGCAGGCAAACATGAAACACTTTTATTCGGAAGCTTTGTTTCAGAGCAGCATAACCTTTTTACCGAGCAGCCTCTAACTACTCTCTTTTAGAGCCCGAGCGTAGCGATAGGTGCTCCATGCATCGACTATTCCGCTTTTTAGCCCGTCCCGACATGTTTCTTTAGAAACGGCAGGAGCCGGGCTTATAGTCTGATGCCGCATGTTTGTTCGGGCGGACGTGTGTACGCTGACTTATCGTTGATAGAAAAACTTCAAATTTTGATGATCAACTTCTTTTTTAACGTATAATCACGAGCGGTGGCAACATTTTTCGATTTGTGTCGCATTTTTTAGTAATGAAAATATTTCTGTTTTTGTTTTGTGAGGTTAGGGTTGGCTACCGCCGCAGAGGCCTAAAGAATGCGGCGCGCACAGTAACGAATAAATCTGCTGTCGGGCACTTCTAGGGACACTTCTACGGGGCCGAAGGCTCCCGCATCGCCGCCGGCAGGCCAAAGTCCCCCACCACCGGCACCTCGGTTCGACAGGGGAACCTAGTCAGCTTGGCCTGCCGGCGGCGTTTGCGGGGGAATTGCCCCCCCCCCCCCCGCCCCAAGTCTCCCTAGAAGTTCCCGACAGCAGATGTATTCGTTACGATTAAAATCGTTAACCTGCGCCCTTCCCGTGTTACTATACGGCCTCTCCCTCGGCGGCGGCAGCCAACCCTAACCTCGCAAAAAACAAAAAAAACAAAAAAAAAAAAACAAAAAAACAAATATTTTCATTACTCAAAAATGCGATACAAATCGAAAATTGTTGCCACCGCACGTGATTCTACGTTAAAAAAGGAGTTGATCCTCAAAATTTGAAGCTTTTCTATGAACGATATACACACGTCCGAACAAACGAACAGGACGCATCAGACTATAGGCCCGGCTCCTGCCGTTTCTAAAGAAACGTCGTGTCGGGACGGGCTAATCAGGGTATTCCTGGGTAGAGCTTGACCGGAAATAAGAAGACGACAAGAATCACAAAAGCGGATACGGAAGCGAACGGTTTTCGCATCACGTGCCGCGCCGTCAGCCACGAGTCGACAGAAAAATCGGGGTGCTAATCTTTCGCTGACGATGTGTCCCGACCATTTGGTAGGGTCACAGCGCAGGCACGCGGCCCGAGCAGGAAGTCGGCCACAAAAAAAGAGGTGGCCATCAGTTCAGCTTTTACGTGATCGACTGTAGAGGGGGCCACCAATGGCCAAGAGTGCAGAAAGGGCTATGAATCTTGTGAGAAAAAATCGTAGACAAACTCGATTGTGTGATAAAAAAGAATTGAAATCCCTATTTAAATAGAAAGCAGGTGATACCAACTCTAAATGTCGTCCAGTTTTTGAAGCGTGTAGGATGTTATGAAAATAAAGTTTTATGTGTGTGTCTGTGAAAGCAGAACTTATCTTTTGTCGTATTATGAGGGAGAGTCGAAGATATTTGAAAGGAAAGAACATCTCCTGAGGCAAATTTGTTTACCGGAAAGTTAATTTTCGGTTTCGGTTCGGCGACGTCCAGCGGTCCCACGGGTCCCCCCTGGTGCCGGCCCACCTTATATTATTCATAGAGTAACCAGCGCTACGCGATAGAGGGGAAACACGGTGATTAGTAGCGTGCCTATACCTGGCCCTCCCCCACCCTGCCCGCGGAGCGTCTCGCAGAAGTTGTCGCGCTTCGGGCGCCTTCGGCTGGCACTCGGCTCGCTGCCTCCGGTGCTTCGGTCTGCTTCGTGTGTGTGGGTGGAGGGAGGAAGAGAGAGAGGGAAGGAGCGAGGCGGGACCGCGCGGCTCGCACCCACTCGCACCACCGGTCTTCGGGTCGAGCTGAGGAGCCGAACGCGCCCGAAACGCCACAACTCTGCTGGGAGGCCAGGTAGCAGCGCAGGCGAGCGAGGGACGGCCAAGGGTCGGACGGTGATCAGTAGGGCACGCGGCACACAATGCAGCATCAATGGAGATCCCTCCTCGTTTCCACTCTACTGCGAAGCCTAGTTACTCTATGATATTATTAGTTCGCCGCACTCGCTACGCCTTTTCGACTCATCGGGAGTAAAAGCTAGCTGACACCTCAAACTGATTAAGTTCTGATTTTCAGCTTTAATGTTAGTGTTTTGAGGCATCATCTGCTAAAAAGTAGACACCTACTAGATGATGAGACAAAATATCAGACACCCATTAGAACGCGTGACAAAAAATCTTAGACAACTAAATCGTGTGACACAATGGTAGACACTCTTGATCGCGTGGCAATGGTAGACATCTATGCCCTAGACCTCTAGATCGTGTGACTAAGAATCAGACAATCTCTAGAACGTGTTACAAAAAATCAGCTGCTGTGGCGCTTCTCAGGCGAACCTCTGACGCTGACAGCGCGCTGCCGCTCCTGCATCGCGACCGATTGCTACTGCCGCTTCTGCTGCTAACTGGTAACCTAGCCTAGCGAGAGTTAAAGCTAGCTGACGCTCAAGCATCATCTGCTAAAAATGCTGTGACCACCAAACACCACCCAACTCGTGTTTTCAATGTTGGACGGGCAAGCGTGCCCATGCCATGCTAGGCGTACGAGGTGTCCGTTGGCCTTATCTGCTCTCTCGTCTATGCCATTTTCCCCCCGCGTGCCGCGTCAATCGCAGAGTCAATATCATCGATATGAAAAGTGGGAGATAATGCAGCCTGTCTCGGTACGCAGGTGGCCACTTCGCCGCGACAACCGCTGCTAAGAACACAAGGTATCGTCAAACAGCTGTCATAAGTAGGGTGAGTCCGAGGGAACGAAAAGAAATTGGGTTACCGTAGCAAAGAGTATCTCCGCCATGGCGTCAGCCACTAGCCGCCACGAGCCAACGTCAAAAATTTGGCGGCTCAGCTCTTGCTGACGACACGACCATTTAGTAGGGTCAGGCTGCGCCGAACTCCTCCGCGCGAGGGGTCCACAACTCGAGACAATCAGTGTACACATTTTCAGACAATCAAACACAATCATCGATTAAAAATCTTAAAAAACTGCATAAACATGAGGCTTCAGCTGCATTTCAGGGCTAAGAGCAGCCGTAAACCGCCATTACTAGACTAAAATTTTAAATGTTCTGCAAATTAGTTGCAACAATCGACACAATCAACACAATCAGTGTACACTTTTCGGCAGAGTTGTGGACCCCTCGCCTCCGCGCGGTCTCAGGAAGTATCTTCTCGGGCCGCGCTAAGAAAGTATGGGCCTCGTGCTGTGCCATGTTTCAGGTTCACTCAAGAATCTTTTGGTTTCGCACATGAAACTTGGGGTCACTGACTACGAAAATGTGGGTGTTTATTTACTTGGGCACTTAAGAGCATACCTCCAAAGCTGCACCTCTGACGACCAGAGATGACGTCACACGGAGGTCGGGCAATGCGGTGGAACTCAGAACCCAAGTAAATGAGAGTTATAATATGCTCAATATGTCGACCCTGATTCCTTAAAAAAGCCCCAATATACATCTTTATATGCTGCAATATATAAGTATATATGAGGGGCTTTCTGACAGTGTCGTAACTTTAAAAAAAAACACGCATTTTCATGAACCAGCAAAAACAGTTCCTAAAATCCTGTGTGCATTATTTGCGTTGGTGTATGTGAAAATGGAACACGACACAGGAGCGTATGTGGTGTGAATCATGTAAATATTTTCGCGTGGTTAGTGGACAAACTGCCTTATGTCACATTGAGTCTACTAAGTTTGATAGAGTGACGTAAGTCGACAAACGGCACATGAAATTAATTACGTTCATTTGGCCTTTGTTTGACCCAGTCATCTTTACATTGAGGTGGACGAGTACTACCTCTAACAGCGCTGGATTTACGTCACGCTTCGTCACCAGCGCCAAATGTCGCAAATACCAGCTTCGTCGAAGACATTCTAAGAGTGAATAAGTGCTTGTTGACATTGACTGATGATCATTTCTCTATCAATTACAGTGATCCCCGGACCTCGCGCATCCCGCACGCCTGGCAAGAATGGCGCCAGTTATCGGCGTGGACCTGGGCACCACGACGTCCTCCGTGGCCGTCGTGGCCGTCCCCGAGGGCGGGGGCGTCGACGACGTGAAGGTGCTGGCCAGCGGGGTGCCGTCCTGCGTGCTCCTGCAGCCCGAGCGCTGGCTGGTCGGAGAGGCGGCGCAGCGGGCTAATGACCCGGCCAACACCGTGCACAGTGAGTAGTTGAGGTGATCGATTCCGTCGTTTTTTGGAATCTGATATCGGCGAGGGTCGCAAAGGTTGCTCCTTAGGTCCAAACTTCGACATGATTTTCTTCAAATTTTTTGGTCGACATCTCAAGGCTCTGCCAGGGATTCAAAGTTTTCAAAAAACGGAATTTTCGTAGTTTCGAATTTTTCATCCTTCGGTTCGGGTTGCGTTTTGGAAGTGTTGGCCCAGTGACCATAGGGTGCGGTACGCCCTTCGGTGCCACCACGAATTTTTTCGGCGAAAAACATTATATCTGAAGGCTCCGTCAGAGCCGGTCAGAGCGATTTCCAGTGTTATGCGCCTGGGAGGTAGGCAAAGGTCCAACAGGGCAGATATTCGGTGCGCGCTGCGCTGGTCCAAAGTAACCACTTTTTTCCGGAGAGGGCACGTCACCCCTTAGGTTTCTGTAGTTGGTCATAAAACCCCTCCCCCCCCCCCCAAAAAAAAAAAAACCTCCGATCAAATCCGACCATGTAGGCAATTGGCGACGGCCCCTAAGGCTACGGCCCCTCAGGCAGCAGAGAGTGGGGGGCGGGGGGGCGTTCCTGGGGTAATTTAAATCATATTATCCTACTATAATATTTTGCTTGCTGCAACGACAACGTCTGATATTCCTTAGCTCTACAATGCTACACTCCTTTCGCCACGCTCCGTTGTGACCTATGCCTGCGTGTCGCGTGTCAAGCATGTATATGGTTTACGCACTCTTGAGTTCGTTTACGCAGTGTGCGATTTGCATTCTGGATGAGCTTCAAACGGTTAAAAAAAATTTTGACCTCAAAATCAAAGAAACGAAAAACAAAAAAAAAAAAATCAGCACGTTAACAAGTTTTGAATAAATGCCCTGTGCGCTGTGGCTCTTCACGTATGCGAGTTAACTTAGTGGCCAAATAATGATTGTCTTCTGCCCATCCGTCTAGACGTGAAGAGGATTCTAGGCCGGACCTTCGAGGACGTCCAATCAGAGGGCGGCGACCCGCTGCTTCCTGCCACTGTTGCTGTTGAGGGCAGGTGCGCCGTGAAGCTGCCGACGACCACCGCCGTCACCCCCGAGGAGGTACGGCCCGGCCAACAACCAATAGCTCCGTTTCTGCACTGGCATCAAAAAGTCACACCATACTGCATTAACAATAGAAAGAGCACACTGCAAGAAAAAAATACAAGTACACTGGACGTCAAAATTAGGGGTCCACTTTTTGTTGGCGCCATCGTTTCTAAGTTTTTCAAGCTAGAACCTTGAAATTTGGTACAGACCTGCCCCCAACATTGGTCTCGAGCCTTCCGAAGCGCCAAGTTCATGGGCCACCCCCTTCGGCTACAGCCACCCCCTAAGTGTGGCAAGGTCGAAAAACGCCGTGAAGGGGAAGGGGATCATTAAAGCCCATTTGAAGGGCGAAAATTGGGAAAATTACAGTCAGTGTGGCATTATGGGTGCCTAAAACTGTAAAATCTCGCATTTCAACCATCTCCGACCATCCATTAATTTTGGAGGGGGTGAGGGGTAGTTTTTGAGTTAAGGGTGGAACGGTTCCAAAATTGATCGGTAGCGGTACCGATGGGCTCTGGGGTTCCGATAATGAACGCCGCGACTCAGATCAACCCCTTAAAAGTCCCAAAAATCCGAAAAAACTGAAAAATTAGACACTTTGAAACGATATCTTCTTGTCGTTCTGTGATTTCTCCTGATAGGGGTAGGAAGGCGCGGAAGCCGATTTTGTAAGGTTCCAACCTTTAACACTAGGGGTACCGGGCTGGGTCATTTGACCCAAATCGCCCTTTCTTTTTCTACAACTTGAGTATTTCTTTTTTCTTGGGCCTGGGGTTTTCTGACTTTTATTGTTTTGGCCCCTGGAGTATTTTTGGCCCTTAAATTTTTTTTTTCGGTCGAATAGTTTTGAAATAAAGGCCATGTTACCCTCCGTTTACCAAAGTGGGTCATTTGACCCAGCCATATTCTGACTACGTTTTCCGCCCTTGGTGTTACGCTTTTTTGCATCCAGGCGATGTAAAATGAGTGCGGCGTACTTTAGAAAGGTCATTGAGCAATGTTATGCAATATTATGACCTTTCTAAAGTACGCCGCACTCATTTTACATCGCCTGGATGCAAAAAAGCGTAACACCAAGGGCGGAAAACGTAGTCAGAATATGGCTGGGTCAAATGACCCACTTTGGTAAACGGAGGGTAACATGGCCTTTATTTCAAAACTATTCGACCGAAAAAAACATTTAAGGGCCAAAAATACTCCAGGGGCCAAAACAATAAAAGTCAGAAAACCCCAGGCCCAAGAAAAAAGAAATACTCAAGTTGTAGAGAAAGAAAGGGCGATTTGGGTCCAATGACCCAGCCCGGTACCCCTAGTGTTAAAGGTTGGAACCCTACAAAATCGGCTTCCGCGCCTTCCTACCCCTATCAGGAGAAACCACAGAACGACAAGAAGATATCGTTAAAAAGTGTCTAATTTTTGGGACTTTTAGGGGGTTGTCTGAGTCGCGGCGTTCATTATCGGAACCCCAGAGCCCATCGGTACCGCTGCCGATCAATTTTGAAACCGTTCCACCCCTAACTCAAAAACTACCCCTCACCCCCTCCAAAATTAATGGATGGTCGGAGATGGTTGAAATGCGAGATTTTACAGTTTTAGGCACCCATAATGCCACACTGACTGTAATTTTCCCAATTTTCGCCCTTCAAATGGGCTTTAATGATCCCCTTCCCCTTCACGACGTTTTTCGACCTTGCCACACTTAGGGGGTGGCTGTAGCCGAAGGGAGTGGCCCATGAACTTGGCGCTTCGGAAGGCTCGAGACCAATGTTGGGGGCAGGTCTGTACCAAATTTCAAGGTTCTAGCTTGAAAAACTTAGAAACGATGGCGCCAACAAAAAGTGGACCCCTAATTTTGACGTCCAGTGTACTAAAATTGGTCTGTTCTCAAATGGTTTTACATTCAGCACATGAAAGACATGCGTTTCCTACATTTGATGAGACATGTGCATTTACCTACTGGGGCATTTTAGCTTCATATGATGACATCGGCAAAATCGACGTTATTTCATTGATCGGAATAATTTTTCCGTTTATTTGTTTGTTTGGTTGGTTGGTTGGTTGGTTGGTTGGTTAGCTGTAGTCTAACGGAGTCGAAACGGAGTCGAAACAAACACTGGTTTTCATCTGCTGTTCTTCTTGTGCCTGATAACCACAAACTGCCACAAAGAAAATCTGAACTCTGTGCCATTATTTTTTTGCCATGGCCATAATATGACACTAATTTTACCGATTAAAAACAAAAAACGGTACGAGACCGAGTCAAGGCTCATCCCCCAGTCAAGGCTCACCTCTCACCTCGCCTTTACGGGCAAAAGTAGGCAATTGCTGAACTTAAGTGGCCCGTAACTGGTGCATGTACACTGGATCACTTTTTTAAATGCGCTCTTCATTGTAATGCAGTGTCTCTGCAACCTGGCCTTGACCCATAATTTTTCGTTGGGTGCATTTGAGTTCATTCACTACAATAGACGAATTCGTACAATGTGGGCTCAGAATCTGTGCGTGGGTAATGAAAAAAATTGTCTGTTTACAGTTAGTGAGTGGTTTGTGGTACACAAACTTGATAAACGTCTAGGTTTCGCATACATATTTTCCCACTGTTACAATCGAAATATCAGTTGCACAAAATGGCACGCCCATCAAATCACGCACATTATTTAAATGGCAATTAATATTTTTGGTCTGCAGATTACAGCTGCCATTCTGCTAAACCTAAAGCGAGCTGCCGAGAGTGAGCTGCGCCAGGAAGTGACCGAGGCAGTCATCGCCGTCCCATCATACTTTAACGCGGCACAGCGCTACGCCCTGAAACAGGCCGGTAAGGTAAACGACCTCGCTTTCGAACCGTGTCTAATCTCACGTGTTGAAACACTCATTAGAGAGAGTAGAAACCTCTACTCTAATGAAGTCTCTTACATATAATGCGAACGAAAAGTGCAAGTCGCACTGCCACGGCGGCCTGTCCTGCACAAATAAATGATTAAACAAAAAAATACCCCTCTCATTCTTAGTTACACATAGCTTACACAACAAGTGGGGCGCTAATTTTGATGCGCAGTGTAGTTAACTTAATTTATGAATCGCGAACATAGGAGACTAAGTTCTTATAGGTTTGTGCCTCTTGTGCATGCATACTCCAAGGTCCGAGGCGGTCCCGACTCTTGAGTTGCCTCCCTTTTAATCAGGGCTCGACTCGGCTCCGCACATCAACAATGTGGGCTGTTAAATGAGAAAGGAAGAGGTCCGATTTTTTGAGTGGTGGAAGAAGGATAGATGATACTGCAACAGCCAGCTGACGAGCCAAGCAAACGTAGCTCTGTATTTTTCCTCTCGCTATTGGATGGAGTGAGCTGAATTTGAACCTGGCTTTGAGACTGTTTGCTGGATTTTTTGGAGTGTAAAATTACGTCAGGGGCTCTAGTATGAATTCTGAGCGTTGCTCAGAAAGGTTCGAAAGACTTCTCACAGAGACCTTTACTTTTGGCGTAAGTGACAATGTTGGCAATTCCGATCATGGGTAAAACTATAAGGTCACTCCGTGGACAAACGGAACACAATTATACACAACGGGAAGACGCACGGCGGTACGAAACTGTCACGTTATTTCTAATCGGGAGATATGGTGCCAGCATCCGTGGCTTACCTCTGCATTTTCTCACCCACCCAGGCAGAAAGAGCTCCCGGAAGGACCGCTATTATTTTTTGCCATGTTGTACACCGAAACGTCTTGTTCTGCACCGTGTAATCTTGGAAATTCAGGTCTGTTGAATACTTGCATTGAAATGCCGGTTTGCAGCGACTGTTGCTGGCCTCGAGGTGAAACGCTTGTGCGATGAAACGTCGGCAACGTTGCTGGCGTACGCGCGACGGCGGCCGCATGGAGATGGGATGGGCGACCCCACGACCGTCGTCATCGTGGACGTGGGAGGAGGCGGGAGCAGCGTCGCTATCGCCAAGGTTGAGCGCAACGAGGTGCATGTCCGGGGTTGCTCGGCAATCCGCCTGCCAGGTGGTCCGGACGTCGACATTTTAGGCCACTTGCTGCAGGTAAGTGGTTCCAAACCCCAGCATGGTTTTGAATCAATGACAATAATAAGCAACTCGTATCACAAAGAAAGGGTCTTTAAATAATAAAATAATAGTAAAAATAATAATAAAAACTGAAAATTAGGGAAACATACTCTGCAAAACCTAAACCGTCGATTAACGCACTAATTTCGGAATGGTCTAGAGTAATGCGTGGTCTTACACTATGCATGAGCAAACGCGGGATGATGCACCATGCAGGTGCAGGTGCTACTCCTTCCGGAGATCGCTGTTCATAATGTGCAGAATAGAATCCAGAAATGTAGCTTATACAGGGACTAGTTAGTATTGGGAAAAATTCCGTTTCATGCTCTGAACTAGTTTCATTGCAAATTTACAAACCAAGTTCACAACCATTCCAACAAATTAGGTCACATAATACGTATAAAGCGGAATCTTCCGCATTATGAAGAACGTGCTTCACAGGGATTGTCAGTGCACGCTGCTCGGACACGCATTAATAGTGGAGTAGCCACGAATTTATAATTTTTTTTCACCTTTAGGCCTTTACCTATATCGGGAAATGCCGCTGAAAATATCGACACTTCTGCATCCGTGGTTGCTCTAATGCATTAGTTAATGCGTGACTTTAGGTAGATTCTCAGTTTGGGCGTCACTTTTGGCTCCCCAGCTCCCAGCTCGCACCCATTGCTTCGAAACAAACATTATTTTTCACAAAATGATGAGCACGTGTTTCCTCGGCTTGGACAAGTTGACAAATTTAATATCTGATGCGCTGTCGCGTGACCAGGCCTCTGGAAAGAGGTGAAATGTAAACTCCATAGCCTACCAATCGTCTCAGTTCCTCCAAATTCTTTTAAATTTCGCGGGTATGGGTAAGGACAACCTAATGTCATTCGGTATCGTTTTGGAGACTTAAGTCCAAAGTATCATATGGAATCCAAAAAGTCATCCTAATGACACTCCTCTGCTCGTCAAGCATGGCCAAAGTCGATCTCACTAAATTTGACGAACGTCTACGGAGTTTACATTTTCCCTCTACGGGGAATTCGTAACCCCAATCTTTTACCTGACCTACGTTAGCCGAGCAATGACGAACTCTGAATAAAGTCACGGAATACTTTCGGATACATGACTGCTAAATAAAGCATGTTGAACCATTTCAATCTGGAGAGTAGGAAAATAGGACGTAAACTCCGTAACGCGTGTGTCTCCCTGTGTCTGCAAAAATAAAATAAAACGTCACCGTAAAAAAATGGCTAAGATGACCTTTAACATCTGCAGTATTGGGCATGACCATAATTCATCGCATGGTTGGTCCAGACCAAGTTGAAGAGTTTCAAAATTGTAAACTCCATCGCTTATTTGTCCAAATTAGTGAGGAAATCGGATTTCTGAGTGTCCAGACGAATTGGGTGCTCGGAAATAGCTCCAAATACGTTTTCTCGGCGTTTCATGCAAAAAGACAACTTTAATTTTCCAAAAGTATAGTGGGTCAAAAGTGCCCCCTAATCTAAAAATCTACCTTCAGGCCATGCGAGAAGTAATGCGCCAATTCCCGCGCTTGGGTTTGCAGAGTGCGTAAGGTGTTTAATCATTGTGTTTTCAGCGACTTCCGCATCGACTGATTCTGGAGACAGCTCACTTCAAACCCAAAATATATCAAATCTGTCTCGAATTGCCGGTATTTAATTTGACGCTGCACGAACTCAACGCGCACCGTTCTGTTTCCCACAGGAATACTGGCCGGCCGGAGAGGTGGACGAGCAGAGACTAAAACAAGAATGGGAACTGGCAACTGGTCAGCTTCTCAGTCAGCTAGCAGAGGTCAATGGCGGAGACCTTAATATGGTCTTGTTGGGAGTAAATGTTACCGTTTCTCGAAGCCGACTCGAGGCGTGGGACACGCTGGCTGAAGGAATCAAAGAAGTTGTCAACCGCTTCAGTGTGAGTAAACTCTCCGCACCGGCACTCCCGTTTCCTTTTGTTCAGGTTTGCAAACCCGCAATGCAAATACGATTTGTCTGATATTCGATCATTATAGTATAAAGCACGGCGTGTGTAATGCAGTATCACTATCATTAATTATTTCAAAATAGGAAATCGTATGTCTGTTTCTATGCATACTGCATAGTTTGTCCTGACCATTGAGGTCCAGTGACACTACAGTTGAATACGAAAATCAATCCTACTCAACCCCTAAGTCATTGTTCGTCTGAAAAAATGGAACGCTTCTATACGGTCTTATGTTATGCATCCAGAAATTCTTTTCCAGCTGACGTAGGTGGACGAACTTATGCCTCCGAGATTTCTGAAAGCCCCACATTCATTTGATAACTTGTGTATAAGATAGGTGTCTATGCCATATCCTACAACAAAAATGCTTCGTTAGCTGTAGAACTCTGATTCTAAGCTGTGAAGGGGATCACAAGAACCTTCACACACTGTGTGGTAGCACATTTTCCGACATTTTTCCATTTTATCGAAAAATACCGCGTTGATTGTCGTCTACTCGTAACTTGTACTTTTCAGTTACAC
Source organism: Odontothrips loti (assembly GCA_038380765.1). Classification (NCBI taxonomy): domain Eukaryota; kingdom Metazoa; phylum Arthropoda; class Insecta; order Thysanoptera; family Thripidae; genus Odontothrips; species Odontothrips loti. The sequence goes on along the minus strand of CM076251.1, from coordinate 3,820,876 downwards.
AACTTGCATCACTCACGTAATATTGTGTTGTTGATGAAAGTAGGTGACTAAATTACGCAGCACCCAGCACAGTATAGATGTACAGTTTTCGCCGACATGACTTTGGTTTCGGCTAGAAATCAGCGAAATGCCCCATTGAGACACTAGGGCGCTGTTAAGTCAATTCACTTCTCTCAGAGAGCATCGTCGCTGCCGAACAGTTTTGGCCACCTAGCCCAGTTTTGGCTACTTAGTCCACTCCAGCCTTGGCATGGAATGCCGCCACATGTCGCTAGCATTTGCTGTATTCATACCTATCTCTCCCTCAGGTCGAGGACGAGCCGGTGGAAGAGCTTCGCTTTGGAGGAGGAGCATCGTCTTCACCAGGACTGCGGCGTTTCATTCAAGAAAAACTTCAACTCAACCTCATAAGGGAACCAGATTTCGTGGAGACAAACGATTCGGTGGCTACTGGGGCCGCTCTGTTGGCTACTGGGAATATTTCTCTGACTGAGTTATCACCATTCACCATAAAGATCGTCATGAAAAACTTCCTTGGCCAAAAGAAAGAGACTGACATCATGCCGGAAGAAGGGATCCTACCCTTTACCAGAAGAATGCCCAGCGCGGGAGGCAGAGTTGAGGTGAGAATGGAGTTAGATGCATCGAATGAACCACTCAGGGCGTCGTGTGTACTCTAAAGTGCATGTGCACACGGTCGACAACCGAGCGCATCAATTCATGTAATAAGCAAATTTCAGTGCATGCGCGTTTCTAACATCGCATACTCGGCGTCATGAGGGTCTTTGGTTGCGGTCCGGAGTCTGAACTATCGCATTGCATTTGCCGTGTAAGTGCATTACGGCACGGATAACGACCGTCGACTTATGTGTGTCCGCAGGTTTTCCAGGGACGCAGGTGGCCCCGGCTGGGGTGCCCGAGCAGCTGGATTCTGGAGACATGCAGATGATACTGAGCGGGAGTTCGAAGTACGAAAGCGTTGAGGTGTCGGTGGATGGGATTGTCAACCTCCTAGGTCCAGAACCGCACCCGACCACATCCAAACTTTATGCAACTGCCCTAACTTCCGATCAGTGTTCAGATCTGGCTCAGGGTCTTGAGATAAATCTCCAAACAGATGATGAAAATGTGTTCAATAGCAGCACTGAAGAAGGGAATGGAAGTGAAGGGTTAAGAAATGAGAAAATTGTTTCAGTTAGCACCTTCGGACTGGGCGGCAGTAAAGGGCAGAGCAACGACAGAGGTCCAGTAAGCAGCATCCAATTGAAGGGCTGTGAAGGTCAGAGATACGGCACAGGTCCAGTAAGCAGCATCCAATTGAAGGGCTGTAAAGGTCAGAGATACGACACAGGTTCAGTCGGCGGCCTGGTACAAGCACAAGCGGGCAGCGATGGGCAGGGAAACGACACAGGTCCATTTAACTGCATCCAATTAGAGGGAAGTGGAGGGCTGAGAAAAGAGACAGGTTCAGCCAGCAGCTTGGTTCAATGGAGCAGTGAGGGGCAGTGGAACTACACAGGTCCAGTAGACAGCTTGCACTCGGACAGCAGTATAGGACAGAGAAACGAGACAGGATCAAACAGCAGCTTGGTTCAAGGGAGGAGTGATGGGCAGTGGAACGACACAGGTTCAGTAAGCAGCACGCCTTCGGGCTTCTCTGAAGGGGGCCCGAACCGAAGTCCAGTCGACACGGAATATTTAGAAAGAAGATTGTCAAACGAGATTCGGCAGCTTAGAACGTCAGTTAAAGATGTCAACGACCGCGTTGATGTTTTGATCTTGAGAATTGCACAACTGGAACAGGCCCCAATTTTCGCACCGCAACAAACAAAGCGTCGTACTCAGAAAACGTTTCTTGATGCAAGTCAGCAACGGAGCGTGGAAAAACCAACTCGTGCTCAGCAAGGTAATGTTTGGCGCCTGTGTGACAGTTTTGTCAAATGTCTCCTTTTTTCTAATCGATTTGAAGACGGGTGGGATTTTAAAACCGATTAAGCTGGATGTATAATGTAGACTTGGTGCCCCTCTGCAAATGCTGCTGTCTCCTTGGTCGCTTTTGTATTTGCAGAGAGCCAGAGGACGTCCTGGCAGCCTCGGACGCCCTACAGAGCGCTGCTGTTGAGTCCGGAGGTGGAGAGCGTCTCGTGGGAGATTTACGACAACTACGTGGATCAAATGAGGGCCGGACAGGTCCCCACCCAATGGAAGCCTTGGTCCAGCCACACGCGTCTGGGCGTGGCCCTAGCCCGGGAACAAACAGCCGTGCTCGAGTGCTTTGCTAACGCAATAGCAGCCTCTGCTCTTCAGAGAGCTAATGACGATGGTGGGCTGTTTTCTCACACTGTAAAACCTATTTCGTCCACAACCCAATCGCTGCAAGTATTTGATGCGTTGTTCGAGAACGCAGCTTCTTCGATACCCTAAACAAAGAAGGGTTAGGGCGCGGGTTAAGCCCCCCGCCCCAGTCAAGGCCAATTTTCCCACTTCATTGCTAATAACATTATTGCGAAGAATTTCAGATTAGGAGTTGATAATATGACACTAGTTCTAACAGCTCCTAGACAGAAATCACTTTAGAAATGTGTAGGTCGTCCGAAGCTTCAAAGGCAAAAGTGGGCCTTGACCGGAGATAAGTGGGCTTTCCTTGGCGCCCTTACCCAGCGTCGTTTTGAAACATAGGGTTCATTGTTCTAACAGGATAAATTCAAGGAATCTGAAAATTCATTTCCCAGTAGAAACATAATAGTCAATTTCGTTGCGACTCAGTGGGCAGAAACGCGTTGGCGGGGGCAAGGCGCGATCCGAATAGGCAAGCACCAGCTGGAGGACCTGCAGCAAGTGGACTGGCTGCCGAGCCGCCCTCGGCTCGGGAGTCGGTGCCGCGTCGAGCCAGAGGGCGTGGGAGTAGCTACGAGCTTCAGATCAACCCGGAGTCTTCACTTTGCCCCTCGACCTTCATCTGAGGTACGCTCGCGACTCATTGCGTTCAGCGACACCGGGTGTAGGTGCGGGCTTGAGCGCGCCGCGGTCGGCAGTTTAAACAGCTTTTGAGCTTACTTGCTTGTAGTTAGTGAGAAACGTCGGCAGCGTCGGTTTTTGGCGAGTCTTTTCACACCATAGGATAAACACAAGTATGAGATTTACTTTGAAAGGTAAAAGAAGGGGGTCAAGAGGGGTCAATTTAAAACCCCATTTGCTGTAAAGTCAGAGTTCGTGAAGGAAATACCGAGGAACACCTGGTTGAATTTGTTGGTGCCTCGGTCCAGTAGTTTCGAAAAAACAACTGGGACTTAGCAGGCACGCGACATTTTGGACTTCTTTGGACGTTGTTGCGCCGCACGTGTGTAAAGGCGAAAAACCACACCTATGGAAAAGGGGGGGGGGGGCACGAAATAGAAATAAATGCTGACTAGAGGTCATTTAGGTGCGTCTAGGGCTAGAAGAAACGTGTGAAATGTTTGAGCGTTATCATTTAGCCGGTGCCCAAGTCTCTATGTTTCTGTGCTCTCCTTGCGTCAGCCCCTAGACGCCACCTCAAAATGGTGGTCGCATGCAGTCGGAGATCAGTGGCACCTGATACGTACGATGAGGCGTGCTCAAAACAGCAGGTCCTTCAAAACAGCAGGTCCCTCAAAACAGCAGGTCGGCATGATCGTGGCGGCCTGCTGTTCGTGAGCATCGCACGAGAACCGAACCTAACCTAACCCAGCCTAACCTAACCTAGTCGAGCCTAAGCCAACCTAGCCTACTGACCTGCTGTTTTGTTGAAGGACCTGCTGTTTTGGTGCTCTACCAACCTGCTATTTTGAGGGACCTGCTGTTTTGACGGACCTGCTGTTTTGCTGCGGTCCCCGTACGATGCTCAGGGTGCCCAGTACCCCATAAACTGAAAAAGCAGGTGACCCCGCAACTCACAACCCATCCTGCGCTCATACCCTAAAGATGGCTGGACCTACTTCATTTTGTTTTTATTTTGAGAGCCCATGCTCTTAAAGAGCAAAGTAAGTTTAGTTTACGATTTACTGCTTACTGGCTATGTTGACTATTCGATTTTCATACTCAGCCACAAGTTCGATGTTAAAGTAGTAACAAATATTCTTAATCCAGGTGCTGCTTATGCTTGTTAATAGCTCAATTTAAGAAAAAATCAATTTGTCTTGGTTGAAAAGCAATTGATTCTAACCATTCTAGAACTGATAAAGACCATTTTCAAATTATTGAACAAATGTTTGAAAATTGTCGGCATCATTTGCAGGGTTGTTACAAGATCCCATTTTTCGAATTTCCTGACTTTTGGACACATTTAGCCATGCCAAACTGAGAACTGTAGCGACGGCGCTTTGTGCAGTGTAGCGTCTGGCGTTTGGCTTTTCGCGAGAGTGTTCACCTACGTCAAAATTTCCTTACCCTTTTCGCGATTTTTCCTGACTTTTCCTGATCCGATTCGTTTTTCCTGACCTTTCCTGACCTGTAACAACCCTGATTTGGGGGAAAAACCATTTTTAAATTGGGTTTTTCAATAGTGAGTGCGAGGGGGGGGGGGGGGGGGGTCGCTGACCACACCGAGGTCACAAGTGTTCTTCTCTGTCGTGCATCAACTGACGTGTTGTCCAAGTGTTCTAACACCTACGCCTACGGTGGACCCGTCCATCCTTCTACATGGGGATGTAACACACTTGTGTTCTCCAAATTGTGTCATGTACCTTGTTTAACACTTGTTTTGTAAGTGTACGCTTCATTTTCGTGTGCAGGCATAGTGCTGCGGACGCACAGAGTGGTGTCTTGGGGGCACGAGCTGCTCTGCCTGAGCGCGCGCTGCGTCGAGTCCGACAGCACCGTCAACGACGTCCTGCTGCTAGTGCGGGACGCATGGACCGTCACCGGTCGGCAGCTGTTCGCTGACTTTCTTGAACGCTGCGGAAAGGCAGAGGTGCCCTGGACGGATAGAATCCTGGGCGTTGACAGCGACGGCTCCAGAGCTGGAGAGCAGCTGGTCGAAATCCTTCAGGTACGGGCGAGAGCGTCGGGTCACTCAGTTAATCTTAGTACACGGTGTTGGTCCTTTTCCGGTCGAGTTTGAACCGTGCTAAGCGTTTTAAATCTCTTCTTTCTGAACGGAATGCCGAAAACTGATTCACATTCTAGCCCATCCTGGCAGATAATGTCTTTAGTAGTTAGGCACGAGTTTTAGAGGGGTGTTCTAGTATTCACTCTTGTCTAGCCTCAAATGACAAAATGGGACGCAAAAAGAAAAATATAATCCAAAATTAAAACCGCTAGTATCACAGGCAACATGACTCAATATAACAACCATAGCAACTTCTTATATTGCCTGCCTTGCTCACGCCAATGTCGTGTGAGTCAACCTTGCAGGCGGCTCCTTGCCAAGTTATGCAACGCCTCGCTCAATGGAGGTCTTTCTCACAAGCATTAAGTGTGAAATTTGTTAAATCAATTCTAAACCCATCTTCCGACGTGCAGGACATGCTCCCCAGCGTGCCTCGGGCGTGGAATACTGCTCGTCGCCTCGACGACGTCATCTTCACCGAGTGCTTCCTGCAAGGCGGCCATCAAATGGATACGGCGAAACAGTTTTTTGGTCCGCTTGCCGAGGCCAAGGAATTGTTTGAGACGGGGAGATGGAGAATCACCCTCATGAGGGATACTGACCGCCCAAGGACGTACAAGGAAGTGTTAGCTCTAATTCGTAACAACAGAGACAACGGCGTCGTGGACAACTTGTTTTGCAGAATACGGGCTGTTTGTGACCCTCGAATGTATTTCCGCACAAAAGCGTTAGGGGAAGCACTTAACAGCACGGAATTCAAACTGATGGAATGGCTCTTCTATACAGTATATGAGAAGTTAGAGCCTGTATCGCGACTTCTCACGTTCGAGAAGGGCGTCCCATTTTGTGACGAGTGCATTTCGAGTCTTGACAGTATCGACGATGCACTTTTCTGGGAAACATTTTACAGCTTCCGGGATCAAGTCTTGGAAATCATTTCCGATGATTGCGCCCAGTGGTTCATCCAGAATGTGACGAACGTGTCGGAAATTGTCAGTAAACGAGTGAAGACCTCTTTCCTGCAGTGTTTCCCTTTGATCCGCGACTTCCTTGCGGTGCAAAGAGACTGGCAGTCTCTGAAAACAATTCTTGAGTTTAAACGCACTAGGCCGTGGTGTGCAAGGGAAAGCAGTGAAAGAGGCTTTGAATCAATGCGACGAGAAATGGAAATGCTCAGTTTGGATGCAGACTCGCCGAGGAAAGCGCTAAACGAAGCCAAGCGGATGCAGTGGGAAGACCTACGGTCGCGAATGGTCCGGCTCCTCACCCTTCAGGGCCCTTCTCACGACATTCAGCCTCCGCTTGAAACAATGCTGGGGCCAGTAGGCGATGACAGAGTCATACGGTCAGCACTGGTGCTCGTGTCATCGCCTAAACCACTCTTTGACTGGGTTCGGAATGAAATGGAATACAATGAAAGAATTCATAAGGTTTTAGAAGAGTTTTAGGTTGAATGTCGGGTAGAGGCTGTTCATCCCAGGTAAAACGGGATTTTATAAAGCTGTATAAAAGTTGTATAAATGATTATAACGCTCTTTATAACCTTTTATAAAAGTTTTATATGTTTGTATACAGATAGCTTTGCATTGGTTTATACAAGCATATATACTTGTAATAAATGCCTGTATGTAATTGTATACATGTAGCTGTGTACGGTCTTATAAAGGCCTGTATATTGTTGTGTATGGTCTTATGCACTTGTATACAGGCCTGTGCGCTCTTGTATACACCTTTATAACGATGTACATAAGATCAACATATTGTATTACAGTCTATATATGATTTTATACGACAACATTTATATATTTCTAAAAAGGCTCTTATAAATATTTATACAGTTTATGTACAATAATGTAAATGTGTAAATGCCTGTCCTAAAAAAATATATAAAATTTGTATAAAGGCTTGTATAAATATTTTTATAAAGATCCGTTTTACTTGATATTACAAATATTTGTCCGTATCATTAGAAGAAGAAAAGGGGGCGTCCACGCTCGAAAAATGTGACCCGACTATTTCCCATTTATTACATCAAAAAAAAAGAACTGATAACACTTCCTACATTACACCGGACCAGTGCAAAAAATTGATCAATGAGACCAAAGAAGCAGAAAGATCCAAGACTACATCGAAAGCCGTTGACCGCGGTCATGAAGCTGCCCGGACAAGAAGAAAAGTTGATTGCCGCAAGTAAATCTCAAGACGAACAAATTGTCTTCTTTGTCACAACCGAAGAGCTGCATGGAGGCCCTAGGTAACGGAGGAAAACATCGCATGGTGGCTGAGTTGAAGCAAAAATACAAGAACGAATGTGCTGGCAGTGGTGCTAGCTTGTTGAAGGAAACGGCCTCTACAAAGTGGGAAACAAAGAGGGAGTACTCAACCGCCTGGTTGCAAGAATATAAGAGAAGTTCCTGCGGCCAGAGGATGTGCCGGAGCAGGAGATGGCATTAAGAACGATGTCCACGGCCGCAAGCCATTCGGGGGGGGGGGGGGGGGGGGGGGGGCTACAGGCGCAGCAACTGCAAGAGTGGATGCACGCATGGGCGGTGCACTTGCCAAAAAGCGAACGAGAAGTGCAAGTCGCACTGCCGTCCTGTACCAATAAATGACTAAATAATAAAATACCCCACTCATCCTCAGTTACACACTCTCTTTCTACTCTTCTTTCAATTGACGGCAAATTTCAAATTTCACACTCGAGACATTCGCCGGTTTTCACTGGCGTATCCTAAGATTCGCCGGCTCTTACCGGCGATTCCAAGGATTCGCCGGCGAAAGACCGAATTATTTAATTTTTATTTCATAATCCGGACTTTCGCTGTGTTATCAGTTCTTTTTTTTTTGGATGCAATAAGAGCCTGAAGTTTTGTATTGAATTCATCCTCCGAGGGGAACAGTCTGGCCTTGGCCTGTTCAGCCATGTTCTGCACTGGAATTTTAAATTTTGATTTGAAGTTGACCGAAAGAGTATAAATTCGAAAGGTAGTGAGCGGTGGCCTGCGGAGCCGTTACCTGGGAGCGATTGTCAATGGCACTGTGCCACTGTGCCACCCGCTCCAACACTTGTGACGCGTGCAATTGATGGCAAATTTCAAATTTCACACTCGAGACATTCGCCGGCGAAAGACCGAATTATTTAATTTTCATTTCATAAACCGGACTTTCGCCGGGCAAAGTGGCGAATCCTGACATTCGCCGGCGAATGTCCGACATTCGCCGGACTCTGGTCTTTCGCCATAACACATATATCGATAATATCGGTCGATATATCGGCCCCAGGGTAAATTAAACATATTCGCTTAAAAATGAATTCATGCACCGGTAAAACTACCGTCAGGCGTCACATTCCTGATGTCCTTGTCGTCTGCAGTCAGGCAGAGCTGCAAGAAGCAGACTGAACCCAGCTCAGGCCCGGCGCGCCTGTTTTGATAACAGACGTTGTCGCATCGCCTACACCCTTTTTAGGCACTAAGTATTGCGTATTGCGATCTTTGGGACTTCAATTTTTTTTTTTTTTTTGACATGGCCCACTATGGACTTCTCCGAACGAAATTGTACGATTTTGATGAGAGTTTGCAAGAAGAAGGAAGTAGACCCGCTGATTCAGATTCTGATGTCCATACGAAAACTCAAAAGCTGAAACTCGAGCATTTTCAATTGACAAATTTGATAATACGAGTCGAGCTGCAGGCTCTTATGGACGAAAAGATCGAGTCAAGCAAAGGCCAAGCCGAGCCGAGGCAAAGTTGGCGGGGACGGTAAAATTACAACCAATCAGAGCACTGCCTGTTGCGGAGTACAGCCGCAACGAAAAACAAAAACTGCTGTTTGAAAAGTTGATATATCAAGCTTGGGGTGGCCGGCCAACAATGCGGCAAAGGGTACAGACTTTCAAACGTAGCAGTGAGTCGACTGTCGACTGTACTTCCCTCCTGAATTTTTCATCCAACACGGGTGATGGTAAACAAAACAATTGAGGACACCGACGTCGGTTTCAACGGTTTTGAGGTGTGCGCGAAAGTTTTGATTGTGGTTGTGACGTGAAGAAATGGATGATGACGGTTCTTCAAGGAACAACTAATCAAAACGATGGAGTGTTAAAAAATGCTGGGAAGCAATGCTGTGCAATGAGTGTTGGTGTTGGTAGCTTTATGTCATACTCTTCAAAAATTTCCAACCAAGTGGACCAGCCAAGATGTGGATGAGTGTTTGAAAGTAAGATTTATCAACGTCCTCATGCTTTGCCCCAGACGTTGAAAAGTAGTCAGTACTCATGTCATTCAATGTGAGCTGAGAATAAATATTTTTAAGTTCATAGGAGGTTCGGTGGTAGTTCCGTGCCCAGCCGACAGAGCGCGCTATCGTCGACCGCCAGAGACCGCGCTCGATCACCCGACGACTGTTGTAGCAACCGCGGGGCGCCGCGTTGCATTGTTGGCGTACAGATTGAGAATGCAGGAGAGACCCTGAGCGAGACTAGGGCTAGCCAGAGAAGCCAGTGGTGAGAATGCCAGCTGCTTGCCGGAAAGAGCCTAGAACACTACAACTGCCAATCTTCCCACGAAATTCTAAACTCGCTTCCGACAAACTTTTTGGCTCAACAATCATTTAACTTACCCCAAAAATACAGTTCTTTTTCTTTTTGACAGCATTCCAATATTTATCCAATATTTTCTCAACGAATCATTCATTAATATTTCTTCTTCACACTTCTCACTACTCCTACTCTCCTCTCCTTCCAGATCCTGTTTGTCACATACGCATTCTAAAGACACTTCAAACCGTCAGAAAAACTACAAAATCTACAAAATCTCGTCAATATCGTCTAACTCTACTTCGGCCCTCCTAGGATTTCACTGTGTGGAATCGTATTTTTATTTACTGAAATAAAAAAAATGTTAATACTGTTTCGTATCGCTGTGTTTTAAGTTTCCCCTTTAAATTATCGATATGTGGTCGACATATCGCATCATCGATATTTTAGGCCGATATATCGATATAAAATTTATCGAAAGATGCTAATATCGCTACCAATGTCAATTTTTTTCGTTTAGCTGGACATTTCTTTAAGATACTGCGATGGAAACCACCACGAGTCAATAAAGCAAAGTTGGGAAATTACGAAGTAAAAGTCGACAAAAAAGTGCCGCAGATCGTGATTTCCCACCTTCTTTTTATCATTGCGGACGATACCTGATGATGGCTTCGCGGGCCGCTAAGATGATGCCGTTGACAACCATCTCCAGTGGGACCATGTCGATAACAGCCTCTTTGTCGGCGAGAGTGGTGTGCACCAAGCCCTTTGTGATGCCGATGCACGCACAGTGCGAAAGGGCCGTTCAGGTTGATTGTCCATCCCGGCATCGGCTCCTTCACTGCTCCAATTACTGAAAACAAAAAAACAGATACTCCCGAACAGTTTAAACTTTAAGGGTTATAATGCTTAATGACGCCGTTGTCAGGATCACTCGAAACACTAGGACAATGTAATGTTATGGAGGCTGCCCCTCGGCTTGACGTAAATATACAGTGTTGGGACAGAAAATGTTACGACTGTGCAGTGCATTGTGGAAGAATCGAGCTATAAAAAAAGAACATCGTGGATTGATATAGATTTAATATGTATCCCACAACTATAAGTAAAATTACAACAGCAAAATCGGAACGATTAAAAAGGACCGTCTATTGCAATCTAAAAGATAAAGAAGAAGAAACATAGTTATAAGTTTAAAATATGAAATTGTCCTCTGCGGTCCTCTGTTTACACGCCAAAGCTTATGAGCAACGTCGAGATCTTCCGTGGCTTTTCTCACAAACTGTTCCCTCGAACCAAGTGTTTGCGAGCATGGGCTCGCAGGTAGTCCGGTCTCACAAAGGTTTCCTTACACACGGTGCACTGATAAGGTTTCTCCCCAATGTGTACTCGCACATGGACTCGCAGTGACTGCTTCAGCCCAAATGATTTGTCACAGAACTGACACCGATGAAGCTTCTCTCCAGTGTGTGTGTCACTTGGTGTGATCGCAAATGACTTGATACGCGGAACCTCTTGTTGCATACGGAGCACTCGTACGGTCGCTCTCCAGTGTGAATTCGGTGGTGAATTTTTAAGTTCTGAGCGAACGGAAACTTGACTTTGCACACCGAACACTCGTGCTTCTTCTGACCAGAGTGCATAACTATAGGTGCGTTCACAGGTGACTTGCTTGGCCGAACTTTTTGTTGCAGATGGAGCACTCGTAGGGCTTCTCTCCGGTATGCGTAGAGGCAGGAAGTTTCTGCAAGTCGCAAACTCGCAAGATATTTTAGAATTAATCGTACGATTCCCAAACTTTTTTTATAACCTCCCCACACACCCCTGATCCGAAATCCGACTCGCAAGAAAACGCAAAATCGGGCTTTGTTAACAACAAGATCGCGCAATCGCAACAAAAGTCGCAAACTTGGTGTAAAACTCGCAAAATCGACGATAATCCCGCAAAATCAACTAGAAACCCGCAAGATCAGTCGTAAAATGACTATTGCTTGACTATTTTTGGGATTCATTCACCGTTTTACAAGGTTCGAGGGTGGAACGATGTCGATGGCGGTGGCGGCAGCGACCGTATAAATTATCCTACAAGAAGTAAAATTAGTAAAATTTTCTTGCAAAAGTCGTAAAATTGGTACAAATTACTCGAAAGAAGTCGCACAATCGCGTAATTTTGCTCGCAAAATAGTCGCAAAATAGAGCGAAATTGCCTGCAAAATTGGCTGCGACAAAATCGCAAAATCGACGCCGAAAAATCGCAGAAACTTCCTACCTCTAGGTACGCGTTCGCTGATGAGTTTCTAAACTTTGCTTCGTGGTAAACGCTTTGGGACAGACAGTGCACTCGAACGGTTTCTCTCCAGTATGGATACGGAGGTGCACTTTGACATCGCCCGAACTGCTGAACCTCTTATTACACACTGGGCACTCGCGCAGTTTCTCTCCGGTGTGAGTTCGCATATGTTTAATTCGGCTACCAGCAGACGCCACTTTAAGGTGGCAGATTGTGCACTCGTATGCCTTCTCTCCAGTATGAGATCGGAGGTGGTGTCTCAATTTAGATGGATTGAGACATTTTCTGTGGCAGACTACACACTCGTACTGCTTGTCTCCAGTATGCGAACGGAGATGAGTACGCAGATTTGATGTCTGATTGAACCTCTTGTGACACAAAGTGCATTCGTAGGGCTTCTCTCCGGTGTGAGTCATCTCATGAGTCTTGAGACTGGTGATGGAAGAGAAAGTCTTCTGGCAGTACGCGCACTCGTGCGGTTTTCTTCCAAGGTGGGCCAGGAGGTGGGCCCGGAGGGTCCGCTCAACGTCAAAGCGCTTTCCGCACACCGTGCACTTATATGGCTTCGTCATTGGGGTGATGGTAGTTAGTGTCTACTGTAAGATAAATTCTCTAATATTACCACAAAACCTTCATTCATATCCGGACTAAAAGCGCGTTGGTATTTCCACTTACCTTATAATAGAGGCTGGAGCTTTAAAACTCGTGTGTGTTCCCTCTTTTTAAATGCCCTTTTTAGTATTGTTAAAATAGGGGATATTTTAATCTAGGAGGGAGGGATGCTCTGTATTAGCTGTAAGCCTGTCAATACTCCACACACACCAACTGTGGAGCGCCTGAGGCTCCCACACCCACATGATGGGTGCGCCTATAGGGTAGGCAACCCATTCGACGCACATATGCCCTCCGGCTGTGTCGCCCGAGGTCGTGTCGCACCCCGCGGAGAGGGTCGTAGGGCAGTGAAAGTGTCATGTACAAACCGCATACCTAGGTAGCTTTCCATGTTTTGTAACGTGTGCAGTTCCGGGAGGCCCACCCCCCTCTTTTCCCCGGTGTGCACGTCTGCGGTGCCACCCGGGTATATAAGGGTTGGGGTCGCTCGGTACTGAGACGCATTCTACCAGCTAGTCTGCTACCGTGCCATAGTGCTAGTGTTTGTCGAGTGAGTACACCTTCGTTGGAGCGAGTGTCTGAGTGTCAGTGATGTCTGAGGAAGTGTCCAGTGTTCAGTTCTGAAATACAGTGTCCATGTTGTGAAACCTCCAAGTGTTGTGTGTTGTTCTCCCCTGGCCTCCGGGCTCTCCCGTGTCACGCACTTGATTCACATGCAGTAACTTACCGGACCGCCTCCGCTTATGTCCGCTCGCAAGTCACGCACCGTGGGGTCTCCTCCCTGACTGTGCAACTAGAGTACGCTAAGGAATGTTTGGTTGAGCCACTGAGTCCTGGTACCAGATAGGCAACATACCCGTTTCCCGATGGTCTCTGGCGAAGCGACCTGGAATTACACCAAGTGTAGGAGAATGGAGCCCCACACCAACACACACACACACACTGGCATGGGGTATTCACTGCACCAGTGCGCTCTAGCGGTGAACCTAAACACTGCCTAAACCCGCTCCACGCTACACACTCTCTTACGCGCCTGACGACTGCCGTGCTGTACACGTCTATCTGTACCGCTGCTCTGATCCAATAAAGAAGCTGAATTGTCCAACAACGTGTCTTCACTTTGAAACACAACACCTACTAACGCGCGAAACCCGTGAGTGCTCAAAGCCGCATTCGTTCTAATTTAATCCCATACTAGCCATAAGACATGGTTTAGCTGTAGCTACCGCTTTCCTTCGACCTTGTTCATGCACTTGAAAGACACAGATTACGGCTCATAATCTGAAAATCAACTACGCAACAAATAAGGAGCAATATTGATCTTTTTTCAAATTTTTCCGACCTCTAGGAAAAAAACGTTTTTTTTTTCGTTTTTTTTTCCCCGAATTTTCCGAGTTTTTTTCCAGCCTTGAAATCCTTGGTGGGGATAGTGCAGGCCTTTCGACGACGACCTGGCCGAGCCACTTCATGCACTAAGCACACTCGCCTTTGATAGTGAAAATCGGAAAAGTTATCTCGAGAATGGGTGTACGCCTGGGGGGTAGGCAGAATCTCGACACACACGTCAGACTGTAGTCTACCCTCCAGGCGCTACACGGCATTTTTTCCCTTTTTCAGACAAAACTAAGTGCGCTTAATGCGGAAAAGGCTGCAACGGCATCCTAATAGTATGTCCCAGGATATGTACAAAACAAGACATTGAAAGCAATGTTCCAAATACTGGAAAATTTGAAATTAGACATTTCAAACATTTTTGGGCTGTAAACGGTGGATGAGTCGACGGGTTGCCTTCTTTTCCATTTTAAAGGGTACAGGATACCTCTAAGAACTCCCGGACCGGCCGTGTGTCAGTGATCTGCGACCAGGTGCGGTCACAACTAAGAACCGTTCAGTGGCGTCTAGGTGCTCACATTATACATGGCACAGAAACTTCAAGCGACTTGAGCACCGGCTAAACGTCGCCCGATCACTTAAATTCTGCACACGTTTCTTGTGTTTGCTGCTGCCTTTTGTAGCCACTGGTTAAGTGGATTTTTTCCCCTCTCGGTCTGACCACCCCTTAAACGTTCGTGGTGGACGGTAGAATGTAAACGGACCGATTTTTCCGGCCGCAATTTTTCAAATTTGAACCCGTGATAGCGTCCAAACCGCTTTTTCTTTAAACAGTTTTCCTTGCCCATCTCGACCTTTTTAATGTGGTCTTGGGGGAGTGATGATTGATAAAAATCACATATACAAAAGTTAATGCAATTTTATTTCACAATTCGCGTACAGTCGACGTTCGTGTAAAACCAAAACGGTAAGCAACTATTGTAATTTTCTCTCACAATTTGCATAGAATCAATGTTCGCGTTAAATTAACACTCTTAGTAATTATTTTAATTTTCTCCAACAATTTCAACACGGCAAGTAATTATTATTTTACTTAACAATTCGCATACAATGTTCACGTCATTAATGAAATCATTCGCGTACAAGAAATTGCGTATACAGAAATCGCGCACAAGCAACTGCTCGCAAAACATCACTGCAGATGAAAGTCGTCCACAAGCGAGAAGCACTGCATTTTCTTTCGCGATGAGAACAATCAACTTGACAAAATCGCATCCAGTCGTTTCGCGTACAATGTTCGCGTCAGATTTAACGATTCGTAGTTGTACAACAGAGAAGCGTAGAGCGCACCATGCGCTACTTCACATTTCAAAGGGATCTAACAGCATCCCGTCCTCGCCTAACACCGCGACATGCATTAGCAGACGCAGGAGTTGCAGGGCTTTTTTCGCGAGAGAGTCCGGCTCGCGCAGGGCCAGAACAAGGGCTCGGCTTGCAAAGCGGATGTTGGCTTTGACTAGCCCCGCTAAATTCTTCTGCGCCGCGTCCCCCACCGTCTTGTGGCTCTGGCGGAAGTGCTGCGCAATGTTGCCACTCCTGAAAGGGTCCCTTGCGCCTTTCCAGGGGCGCACAAGGCACCGACGCCTCCTAAACTTATGTTTTACATTAACGGTCGTGGTGAGCCTCACCGGCAAGCTTGACACCAGCTCGTTTAGAGTAGGCGCTGTGTATACATGCCAAAACTCGGACGGCTTCGCGATGTTCTCCTTTGGTTCAGGTTTCGATACACACTCTCAAAAATGAATGCACGATTTAAGTATAAAATGCTTGAAGTCAAGCATATTTCATGCCTGCAACGCAAAAAGTCCCACACGCATATTATGCTTGATTGAAGCACATTATGCTTGATTGAGGGATACGATATGCTAGCCCCAAGAATACAATACGTGCCTCAAGCATCAGATGCTAGTTCCAAGCATACAGACGGTTGGTGTACGCAGATGATTCTTAAATCAACGAAATCCCACAAGAATACAAGATTCGCATCAAAATCGCTTTGAATCAAGCATTCATTTTTGAGAGTGCAGTGAAATGCCCTATTCAATGATTCTACTCACAGAGAGCGTTGACCTGCCATGCCCGCATATGCCATGCCTGCATGCCGAAGTCGGAGTTGCCTACATAGCAGGTGCCCGTTTGCGCTGCGCCTGGCCTTTTGTTTGTGGTAATATCGTGGATGTACCAAGTGGATGATTTCTCAGTTTGATACATAACAATTTTCGACTGATGTTATGAGCAGACGGTGCGTCTCGGTGCGGTATGGTTTGTTAATATATAAGTATTATAAGTATTATAATAGTATTATAAGGTATTATAATGTATTATAAGGTATTATATGTGTTATATCATGCCTATTACAGAGGTATATACACTGTTTTCGAAATTGCAATACAGTGGGAATTGCAAAAAAATAGTGATACACTCCCTATAGTTTGTAATAGGGTCGTTATTGCAAAATTAGCCTGTATCCCAAAAAGTTTGCAATACACTGTATTGCAAAAAGTTCGTGATAACGGGCCCATTACGTCTTATGAGGGTGTATCACTATTCTTTTGCAATAACAATTTGTATTGCCATTTGAAATACAGTGTAGTCGTATAAAAGAGTCTAACGTCCTGTTACATTCAAAAACTATCACAGTGATCAGAAAAACCCCTTCAAACTTCAGCTTGCTCTCTCCATCCAACGGTGATAGCAAGAGACAGAGCTGGTGTTACAACGCCTCTAGACGAGCTATGCTCGAGTCGTCAGCAGTCTGCATAATTTTTCCGATTTTCACTATCAAAGGCGAGTGTGCTTAGTGCATAAAGTAGCTCGGCCAGGTCCTCGTCGAAAGGCCTGCACTATCCCCACAGTTACAATGAGTGGCCGAAATTCAAAGTAACCGAAAACGCGAGACTTACAAATTACTAACATTTGTGGCAGTGTAAGCGAAGGTGGGTAGCGGACCCAATAATATTTCCACCTCAGCAGGTGCAAAACAACCTGATGGACGCTCGTGTGCAGATTTACTCTCCTGCGATCGCATGCAAAGGCACGAGAATGCCGCTAAGGCAGCCCCGTCTGTGAGGGGACCAAATTCTTCAATCGTCTTGAGCACCGGGCAAACGTTGTCCGATCGCACTCCAATTTTGCATACGGTCACTGCAGACCAGCAAGTGTCCGAATTCAGTCGAGTCAGTGGAATTTAATTTTTTTGAAACGCCCTAGTGTGCGTGCAGGGGAGGTCAAGTGAGACGCCGGTGCCGTGGCGGTGATGTCAGGTGGCTCACAGTAGCGGAGTATTCGTCGGAAGACACTGAGCCCCAAGTTGGCTCCATGTTACTCGTGTACGTGTCGACTAGCGCGACCTGTTACTACACTGCCCCGCGTAAAAACGCCCCTTCGGCCCGGACCGCCCCCTACCGCAAAACTGAGGGTTCAGCTTCACCCCTTGAGCCCCCGGCGTGGGCGCCACTGGGCATGCGTCCCACGTGGAGCATTGAATGTGTCGTGTACATAGTGCTGCGGGTGCGTGAAATAGTGCACAGCTTGTATTAATTTTCTTCCAAAACGAGTAATGTGCACCGAAAAGGTATTAGCACAGGTGCATATTTAAAAAATACGACAACTTGTGCGAATAGCCGTTCCGATCGTATTCGCACAAGTTGTGCACAAACTATCGTATTGGGTATCCGCACAACTTGTGCGAATATCCACTAACATCACAGTTTGAATATGGTGGTGGAATCCCGCGTGTAACCGTGCCTAACATGTGTCTGAACTCAGTGCAGCCGTTAAACATCATAACCCCGTTAACAAAATACAACTCTTGCGTTTGTGGATAAGAGGACTACTTCTTTGAAACACATTCAGATACAAAATAGTTGCTGGAATAATACATAATGGTCTTTTACAACCACCGATGTTTGCAATAGCTATTTTTCAAAAACAAACTTTTACCTTTCCCCTTGTAATTGCTAGGTAAACCCAGCTTAAATTCAAAGTTTCCAATTTTTTTCAGTATTCCTAACCGAGCCCCTGGATGGGTTCCGAAGTATTTCGGACACCCAAATTCTCTAACGCTAGGGTGCCTGCGCCACGACGCTGCAGCACTCGCACGCTAGGCGGCGCTAGGCGGCGGCGGCGTGTCGTCTGCTGGCGTTGTCCGGTGAGTGCAGACGACACACCCGTGCCGTAGCGCAGTCAGCCCGCAACACAGCGGCGCGCGCTCGGTTGCCTACCAGGCAGGCGCGAAAGCTCATTACGAAATCGCAACTTCCCGCGTTGTTAGACGTTTGCGCCCTCTTAGTCAATTGGTCAGAAATGATACCCTTCGCATGCCCTATCCACCCTATTTGTATTTATTTTTTTGTTCCAAACGAGAAAAACCACCCTTTAGAATTTTTCGACACTGTTCGGACATTTTGTGCATGTTTCCAGGCCATATCACATAAAGCCAACCTAGCACGTGGGCGCCCCTACGGGCTGATGTGTGAGGTGAAAGGGGTAGAGGGGCATTTCGGCGTGCGCGAGTCGTCCCACCTAAATGCGGTCTCCGGGCACGAATTTGTCATAGAAACCTCTGGCTGTTGGGCGCTCGATGTTTGGTACGACGCCCTTTTAGGGGCTCAGATCGAAGCGGAGTGGGGCGCTCCCGCTCATGCATCATGAGGCCAGCATGGGATAGTAGGACGAAATCCACGAACAAGCACATCAGTGTCAAACGAAATGGGTTGTTGGGCATGTGCCAGTGGATAGCGATGCTCCGACCACCCAGCACACCTACCGACAGACCCCTTCTTCGATTAAGTCCATTTCACCTGGTTTTACTTGCATAATTGTGAATCGATCGAGAAATTTGACACATGTGAGTCTTCTTGGAATTATTCTTGATCCTAACACATACTTCGCCTGAGCAAAATTTACGGGCGCCGCGCCTTGCGGCCAATCGGTTGCTGAGGTTCGTCTGTTTTTGTTTCACGGAGTAATGGCTTCGTTCAGGAACTATTGCTACATTGCGTCTGCGGCGGTGGTGAAAGTTAAAATAGGTGGTCCCCTAGTCCGATATTCTTTGATGCAAAGTTTCAAATCACATTGCGATTCTTTCATTCGCATGTGTACTTCCCGAGACTCTGAAACGGAAAGCCAGGACTGCTAAACCATTGCACCATTAACTGCAATGTTCAGAAAACAACCAAATTTTGAAAACTCGGAGAACTAGCTCAGGGTGGCCACAAGTCATGGAAGTCAGGGGAAAGTCAGGGAAAAGTCAGGGAATTCAAAAGTTGATGGTCTGGGAAAAATGTCCAAAGAGAATACGATTCTCTAATTGGCACTGAATGATTGCCGATTGTTCCTTTAACCTTTCATGACTGAACTGTTCGACAAATATTTTTAAGCTTTAGCTTTTAGCTAGGTAATTTAAATGTAAATTTGCTAGCAATACTAATCAGTAGATCTTTCCCATTAAAGTGTTTTGTGAAAAAAATTATTAAATTTTAAATTTCCTGAGAAATAGAGATTTTGCATTTCATTTTCCTTCCCTTTAAGCGCTTGCCTCCTTGGTCACCGAAAATAGTTTTTGGGTCACGGAATCAGGGACATCGATTCGCGGATTTTGCAGCCACCCTGTAGCTGCATTTTGGCGCACTGAGGGTGAGGGTGTGGTGTTCCAGATCCAGTGGCGCCCGGGATGTGGGTGTTGACGGCCGCCCTGCTGCTGTCGGCGGCCCCCTGCGGCCGCTCGGCCCTCCGCACGGCCATCCCGCTGCCGCCGCCCGAACTGTCCGCCGAGGCCCAGTGCGCGCTTACTCTGCTGCCCACGTACTTCGGGGGCGAACAGGGCTTCGACCGGCTGCACGTTGTGTCCTCCGCCGGATGGGTCGACGACGCCTTCCTGGGGCGGCTGTCCGCCATCGGGGTGCCCTTCACCATCCAGCAGGACGTGGACGTAGTCCAGATCGCCGTCATGGTTGGCACGATTCGGAACGCCAAGACCCTCGTCCTTGTAGCGGTGGAAAACGTCAACCTACTGCCGAAGACGTTCGTTGGTGGCCCGTATATCCGCTACCTAGTGTGGTTGTCAGCGAGGGCACACTCGCCTTTACATTTCGCTGAAGTGCGAGTGAAGGCAACGGAAGCTTGCCAGATGGAGATGCGCCTCGCGGTCACCTCCACAGCCAGCGGTAGTACTCGCTTATACAACCTGAAAGGTGGTTGTGAGCTCAGTAAAAACCTCACCGTCATGGGACTGTCGTACTCTGTGCTCCCAAACGTGACAGAACTGGACCGCTGGTTCACCGAGTCGGGCTGGCAGCGAGGGGGTGGTTTTCCCTACGGCGTGTGTGTATCGTGGCAGCCCAGCCTCGGCGAGCACAACGCACTGGAGGTCCTCATCGAGACCAGTTCGACAACAGAAGAAGAGCGGAGGCTCGCAGCGGTTGTTATATCCGCCGTCCAGCGCTATCGGAAACTCAATGAGAGGCGTTTCTCAATCGTTTTGCCAACGGGGTTGTTCGAGATCTGGGAAAAACATTGGGAGTGCAGCTTGGACTTGCTTATTTACCCATACGTCAGGTTCGCAAAGACGTATACCGGGTTCCCTTGGCAGATGGAAGGCTTAGTGGCTGTCGTCCCCGCTGGCCTCCGTCTCCGTGGCCAGCTGGGCCTGTCCAGCCTGACGAAGCCCCTCACCATGACGATGTGGTGCGCCACGGTGGCGGCAGCGGCTGCTGTTGGGCTCGGTCTGTGGCTCCATGCCGCAGGGAACACTTGTCTCGAGGCCGGGATGCAGACCGTCTCCCCCCTGCTGGCGCAGCATATAACTGTCCGTGCCAGTCGGCAGCGGCGCGTTCTTGGAGTTTGGCTCCTGGCAGCTGTTGTGCTGTCCGCTGCATATCAGTGCGACTTGAGGAGCACTCTTGTGGCTCCCAAAGTCACCACGTACATCAGGAGTGAGAGGGAGCTAGCAGACAGCAATCTTACCATTATTTTTAGTAAGCTTTCGCAAGTTGTCAGCAACAGGAGATGGCCACATCGTGGTCTCAATAAACTAATTGAAGATCTAGACGAACGAGACGGAATGCAGCGTGTTGCCCAGCAGCGGGACGCTGCCCTGCTCACCGACACCACCCGGTTACCGTATCTCTTGCAAGGGTTTGAGAGGCAGGTGCACACCTTCCGCATACCGGGCGGGGATCGTATCAAATCTTACATTTGTACGACCACGGGGTCCCCGCTGGAGGCGCCGCTGAAGAAAGTCATCCCTCGTCTGCGCGCCGCGGGGCTCCTAGAGCGGAGAGTGGCACCCCCGAGGATAAAGAGCAGGAGAAGGAGGCCGTCTCGGCTCCACTTAAAAAACGTCGTGCCCGCCTTCACCATGCTCGCGGAGGGGCTGGCGGTCGCCTTTGCGGTGTTCCTAGGGGAGGTGTGCGCTGGAAGTGCGAGCGGGCTGCGTTCGTGGGCCGGGCGAGGCAACCAATAGCCAGTGTGCACTGAACGAACTGCTGCACGAGTGGGGCATTTTTTGCCGCTATATTACCTCACCTCTACTGCATCCTCAACTCTGAATGCTTGAATCTCCTCAAATGCCGGACGGTGTTCTGTTCCCACTCAGCCGCTGAGTGTACTATCTGAACTGTGAGCTGCAGACGCTTTATCACAGTACTCCACGCATTCAGCAAGACGATCCGGCAAGTGAAAGAATAGGGTAAGTGAGATATGCCGAAACTGAGATTATTGCTGATAAAAGTTCTTGGGGCCAAAATGTGACCAGTTTTAAAATTTGTGAACAACATCTTCTGCTCAACGAAATGTGAAGGTCTGAAAATGAATGTAATTCGACGAAACTCTTTCTCACCAATTCTGAAGTAAGGAAAATTTAGACATCTCAATTTAACCCCTTTTCCACCTTGCCTATCTGTGTACAGCAGTCAATAAACCGGAGAGGAACGTTTTCAATGAAATAAATTGCTTAAATTTAGAATTGGCCGTACCATGAATTTTAAATTGTACCGCTTGCTCCTGTGGATGAAGAGGATAAGTTGACTTGTGTTTTTGCCTACAGAATTCAGGGAATAGCTCCACAAACTCCTACACGGAATGAGTAAATGAGGTACAGACTATCAAAGTTTGGATTGAATTTCGTCTATCCCATGGACTTTATTGTAATGGTGGGAGGGGGGAAGTGTGTGTGTGTGGGGGGGGGGGGGGGGCACGCTAGCGTGCTTACTGTGTTTAAGTGCTACACGTGTTACACGTGTTTAAGTAAGTTTTTGAGTTCCCCTGGAAAGGCGGGATTTGGGCATTATCTCCTACTTTCGCTTCACGAATCTGATAAAGAAAACGGACTCACAGTGTCGTAAAACGGCATGTAGAAAGTTTGTGAAATTGGAAGAAACTAGGTGGTAAAATACTAGGAATACATTTCATATTTTAACGTATTTTTACAGCTGGTGTTAAGAGTGGGCTGGCTAGAGGACGAAGCGAGCTAGCACCCGTAGAGTGATGGAGGCGACGAAGTAGAGCAATAGGAACCTCGTGCAGCGATCCAGAACGTACATCCTGTCGACAATACGTCAGTACATACATACCATGTTACTTTTGCGATTTTACGGTTTAGGATAACTGCTTCTCACAACACTTAACACTTGACGTTTAAAAAAATGCACCAAAAAAGTGTAAATAGTTTTTAAAAAATGTACGCACATAATCTGGTTGCGCTTGGCGGCCTTGGGGTCCATGTTCTCCTTGAGGATGTGGCGGCGCAGAAACTGCAGGTGCGTGTGCACGTACTCCAACACGTCCACGCTGGCAAAGTCGAGGCGGAAGGTGGTCTCGTCCTCGGGGCCCAGCGTGCGGCGGAGGCCGTAGAAGTGCTGGTTCTCGAAGGGAAGTATTAACTTGCGCGCAGATGAAACTGCGCGCACGTGAAACTGCGCGCATCTCTTTGCTTCGTTTGGGTGTGAAGGTGCGCGCACGTGAAACTGCGCGCACATTTTGTGGGTGAAGCCAAGAGCCCGTGTTTAAACTGCGCGCACGTGAAACTGCGCGCGCTTGAAGGTGCGCGCACGTTAAACTGCGCGCAGGTTAAACTGCGCGCACATTTTGTGGGAGAAGCCAAGAGCCCGTCTTTAAACTGCGCGCACGTGAAACTGCGCGCGCTTGAAACTGCGCGCACGTTAAACTGCGCGCACGTGAAACTGCGCGCAGCGTAGAGTGCGTGGCAGCAGGCGCGGAGACTCGGGGCCCCCCACTCCAGGCGGAGCGGTGCAGCGCTGCGCATTGGCTCCGCCTACACACCCCACTCCTCCGTCCGTGGCGGCGTTCCGACAGCGCGCTCCCCGCACGAGGCTAGCAGGCTATGAGAAATAGCGTTGTCCGTTGCAACATGCGGTGTTGCCTCATCACTGGCAGTGCGCTCCCGCTCCTACCTGCAGGCGAGCGAGCGCCCGACGCCTAGGCAGCCCAGCTAACCTGCAGCTGGGTTCTGTTGTCTACTTGCAAGGCGTTCTGGCCCGGGTCATCAGATGAAGAAAAGAAGGTGGCCCAATTGAACTGTTCGGCCGCTTCCCGTAATTGCTTCGACAGATTCGATTTGTTTAAAAGATCAGTGAGTTGCACTGCATGCTGCAGGCGAGTCCGCCCATGAATTAACTAAACACATGCAAGCATGTGGCTCAGGGTTATCGGTTTAACAGTTACTAAGAACTGCACTTGAGCAGCGTCACGTCCTGCGCCACATCCTGCCGCCGAGCCGCTGTGGGGTGAGGGGTACTGTACGCCCGGTAGGGCAGAGGACAGCCGCCCCCGCACTGCCTGTCTGGCCTCGCCATCTCTCTCTCTCTCTCTCTCTCTCTCTCTCTCTCTCTCTCTCTCTCTCTCTCTCTCTCTCTCTCTCTTCTTCGTTGAAAATGAACTCTGCACTAACTTAATTTTCCACCTCCGACCACAGACAACTCTACAAACTCGAACTCCTTCTTTATTACACTTATCACACCGAAAAAAAGGTAGTCAGAGACCTACAGTTTAACATGTACAGTGTGAACACTAAAGATCCTTTTACCCCGGAGGGGACCGTGGCCGCCTCCCGCGCCCAGGCTGAGGGGGCAGGGGCGGAGGACGGCCGCTCGCCGCTGTGGTGAGAGGGCTGAGGCTGAGGCCGCCGGGCGGGGGGGGGGGGGGGAGGGGCGGCCGCTCGCCGCTGTGGTGAGAGGGCTGAGGCCAGGGGCGCCGGAAGTGGAGGGCAGGGGGGGGGGGCAGCCTGCCCCCCTCTAAAACGGCAGGGGGCATTGCCCCCCCCTAATATTTCACCTGTTGGTAGCACGAAAACTGAAAACTAGGAACGGTGCCGCAGGAGGCTTCTGAATCGGTCCCGATTTGCCGCGCCATGCGCGCCTTGATGACTGACCGCCTTGCTCTGACTGCGTCGCTTGGTGTTGATTAGGCGGCTGGCCCTTCAAAGTTTTTGGTTCATCGGGCTCTGCTAGAAAATAAGAATGTCTTTCTAGGATGATACATTTATCATCACCTATAGCCTCAACAGAAACAATAATATAAAGATAATGTGTCAGCGGCTTGTACTCTCATGCGGAGACAAAGGCAGCACGCAGAAGTATTATACCGCATGGGGGGCCGCGTTCCGCCGTTGCCGTCGCCGTCGCCATCGCCGTCGCTGTCTGTTGCCCACTCCGCATTTCGCATCGTGGCATTGTTGCCCTCGCGGGCCATGCGAGCCATCCTGGGCGGGGAAAGGAAGGCTTGCAAGATTGATGTCTATCTACCTGAACGGCAGATATCTTCGGCTCTCCCTGATTATGCACACAAACTTGCTACTAAAGATAAGTTCTGCTTTCAAGACACACAAATAAGACTTTCTTTTCAGAACCTTCCAAACCCTTAAGTGCTAGCAAACATTTAAAGTTGGTATCATCTGCTTCCTATTTAAATAGGGATTTCTGGGAAGTGCAGAAATCAGGAAAGTATGCGCCTTCGTTTATTCAGTGTATAACTTCGTAAGAAAATAATTTCACTCTGACTTCTTTCGGCGAGTGCAACCGCCGTGTCAGAATCCTAACAAAAGACGGTACAGCTCGACTTAACTCATACTCACTCTCCCCCGTCTGTTGCGATGTTTGCGCTAAACAGCACATGCGAAGCAGACGAATCGAAAGGTGCAAGGCGCCTAACAAGTAGGCAACCAAACTATGCACAATGTAAGTTAGGTTGCCTAGATGCACGGCGAACTCCACCACCAGCAGCACAAAGGCAAGGACGACGCGGGAAACGCACGGGGAAAAGGGGGAAGGGGGGGGGGGCTGCTTCCCGCTCGCACTGCTGTTCATTGCTTACCAGACTTCTCCCGCTCTCTTCCTTTCGCTCATCGCTTGTAGTACGGTTGGAGGCAGCCCGGGCCCCAGCCGGCTTCCCCCACCGCGGCTGCACTTACGCCCTCGCTGCCGCGCGCTCCCCTCTGCAGGGCCCACGGCTCCAAAGATAACTCCGACAAGAAGCTGGAGCCCCGCCGCCACACCGCCATTCCACCTTGCCCTGTGCGCTGTGCAAGGCAACGCGGCACGGCAGAGGGCAGCTCCAGCTTGCGGCCCCTGCAGGGCCATCTAAATTCACTAGGTTGGTTTTAATATCAGCGAAATCCCGTTTAATTTTTTTTTCTATCTCGAGAACGGCTGCAGATAGAGCAAAAATAAACACAGATTTGGATCAAACTCAATTTGACCACCCCAGGAATACTTTAAAGCGCGCTGATACTCTACATGCACCCAGAAAAATCTTCATGAAAGTCAGGCATAAGGGATCCACTGCCTACGGGAGGGAATCCGCTTAGACGAGAACGGATCCGCTTGAAAGGGGAAAATTTCGCGCCGCTAACGCAGAGAATCCACACCGGTCCAACACCGGACTACATACATACCGGATCCTGGATGATAACGGATTCCCGTAAAACCGGATCCGCTGCGTTAGCGGCGCGAAATTGACCCCTATCAACCGGATTTTTAGACCTGGAAAGGGTAGCGAGAAGCGTTACGTGATCAGTGAGAGAATGAGGGGGAGGGGGGGGGGCAGTGCCGCTCACACCATCTCACGCGTTAGGCCCGACGACAACCCCCTACCCCGGTCGCGAGCCTGCCCCCCCCCCCCCTCCCCATTTCGAAAATCGACGAAAATTATTGAAACTTTTAGTGGTGTAGGCAGCGCTCGGCCTGGCAGCGGGAGGCAGCTTCAGCCCTCTCAGCGCAGCGGGGAGCGCCCCCACCCCCTCGGACTGGCTGCGCGAGGCTGCCCCCCCCCCCCTCACTGCCCTCTCCGTGACGAGCCAAACCAAATCTAAGGCTTCAACGAGAACGTTGGGGCGTTCGCGGGCGTTGGGAATTTACTTACGATCATAGACACCATGGGAACGACACGGCGCCGAGTAACGTCTCCCAGTCAATCCATACCTCCCCGCTCGCACGCACAGTTCTCGTTCCGCTCAGTTCCGCTCGGTGTGTCTATGGGCGAGGGGAGACGCGGCGTGATATGTGCGGGTGAGCGGTGACGTCGCCCGGCCCGGCTTGACCAAGCCCGCGCTTACCGGCGCCTAGTCAATGTCGAAACCCGGCAGAAGCGGCTGTTTTTTTACGGCTTCCTCTAAGACACTCGAATCGGAATCGGAAGTTCAAAAATCAAAGAAAAAGGCTTATCTGCACCCAGAGCCTATTTTGGTTTGATTTGTTCATTACATAAATGTCTCCAAGTTCAGGTCATGGTACTACATTTCCCGAAAACTATTATATGGTGAACTAAGTAAGTACCCACAAAAAAAAATTCACACAAGTTCAAAATAAAGCGCCTTGCAAGTATGCAACACAATCCAACTGCGGGTAGGCTGGGCTGCCTAGCGTCAGGCGCTCGACGACGTACTGAGTCAGCGGAGAAAGTCGAGCGGTGAGCAGGCGTCCTCTGCCTCGGTCCTGGCAGCGGGAGTCGGTCTATGGCTTCAGCCCTCTCACCGCATAAGAGAGCGGCCGCCCTCCGCCCGCCTTCTTGGGCCACCTTCTTTTCTTCATCTGATGACCCGGGCCAGAACGCCTTGCAAGTAGACAACAGAACCCAGCTGCAGGTTAGCTGGGCTGCCTAGGCGTCGGGCGCTCGCTCGCCTGCAGGTAGGAGCGGGAGCGCACTGCCAGTGACGAGGCAACACCGCATGTTGCAACGGACAACGCTATTTCTCATAGCCTGCTAGCCTCGTGCGGGGAGCGCGCTGTCGGAACGCCGCCACGGACGGAGGAGGGGGGTGTGTAGGCGGAGCCAATGCGCAGCGCTGCACCGCTCCGCCTGGAGTGGGGGGGCCCCGAGTCTCCGCGCCTGCTGCCACGCACTCTACGCTGCGCGCAGTTTCACGTGCGCGCAGTTTAACGTGCGCGCAGTTTCAAGCGCGCGCAGTTTCACGTGCGCGCAGTTTAAAGACGGGCTCTTGGCTTCTCCCACAAAATGTGCGCGCAGTTTAACGTGCGCGCACCTTCAAGCGCGCGCAGTTTCACGTGCGCGCAGTTTAAACACGGGCTCTTGGCTTCACCCACAAAATGTGCGCGCAGTTTCACGTGCGCGCACCTTCACACCCAAACGAAGCAAAGAGATGCGCGCAGTTTCACGTGCGCGCAGTTTCATCTGCGCGCAAGTTAAGCGGTCCCGTTCTCGAACACCCAGTGCTTCAGGGAGAAATAGCGCAGCGACACCGTCGCCTTGTAGATCTTCCAGTACGTGCGGACCAGCCTGCGGATCGGCGAGAAACCAAGTTAGAAGAGGGCCTAACGGCTCCGAGTGTTCCCGTTTGCTTCCACTATTTTCAAAATGTATGAAAGACAGGAACTTAAACATCTTAGCCAACATTCGGAATCCCATTTCTGAAATTTCAGGATAGGACCATGGCACTGCAAATCAAAGAGCGAGGTTCGTTACCCAATTTGGGCGATGTAAAACACATCGCCTTAATAGGGCGAGGGGTTTTAACGTCGCCCAGTTGGGGAAACGAACATCGCCCTTTTAGGGCGATTTCCCCCGACATCGCTCTTTTAGGGCGAGATCCCGCGAAACCTCGCCCTAGGGTGATGGTTTTAAACCTCACCCTCTGGAGGGCGAGGAAATTTGAGTCAAAAACCTCACCCTTCCAAGGGCGAGGAACATTACTCTAAGATTTACAGTGGGCGGCTTAGTTTTTACTCGTTCTTTGCTTCCTCTCCTACGACTATGACGTCCCGTACAGAAAAAAGTGTATTGTGGATGTCTCAAGAGTGTCTACGACGCATACACCGTTAAGACAGCATGGAGACTACTGAAAGATGATATAGAGACAATGCTACCGTGTCTCTGGAGTGCCTTCACCTAATCTCACCGAAAGCTCTTTTTGTGTCATTTTTAGACACTTCAGCCACACTCCAGAAGACATGGAGTCATCGACGAAGACATCAGCAAGACTTGTTGGGGACCTGACGCAGTCAACTTCGAGACCAAACCGAGATATTTAGGAGACTTCTGAGAGACACCCCCCCAGCCAGTCCCGAGACCACGGCGAGACATCGGAGAGACACTCCGTAGACGACACGGAGACATACGGGAGACAGTCCCGAGACCACCGCGAGACATCGGGGAGACACCCCGCAGACGACACGGAGACGTACGGGAGACAATCCCGAGACCACCGCGAGACACCCCGCAGACGACACGGAGACACCCCGTACTAAAAATAGCAGACCGGAAGAACAGAAGAGAAGATCATGGGTTCGTTACCCGTCATGACTTAATTTTTTCGTCTATACTTGATCTAGACGTACACGTCTACTAGATTCAGGATAAGTAGACGTCTAATAGCTGTTGCAAAATCGGCCATCGTAGACTTTGCGTAGATGGTCTACTGATAGACAACTTCTACATATCTACTATATGGTGGTAGACGTCTATTAGACGTCTATTTTTTGTGTGGGCAGTGGATCCCGTTCGCACAGCTCTCAACCCACCACGGCCGTTGTCCCACGAGGCGCAGCGCGGTGTCGATGAGGATGGCGGGCAGGAAGTGCAGCAGGCAGCACAGCACGGTGAACCAGCCCACGCTGTTGGCCACGACGACGAACGGGTGCCAGAGGACGCGGTCGTGCGGGGCGCGCGCATTGGACTTGAGAGCGCCCTCGATGGACTCGCACACGGTCAGCGTCCGACGGTGCGCTGCACTCGCGTTGAACACGCGCACGCCACGCTGCGGGCTGTGGATGAGACGGCACGGGGAGATGCCATAAGAAGCGGTGACGGCAAAATTTCTGCACTCGTAAGGGGCCGTTCGAAAATGACCTCACACGGTTAGGGTGGGTGAGTGGTTCGCAAAAGTGTGACCAGCTGTGACAGGGGGGCTGGGTGGTTTTGGGTCTGTGACGTGACGTCATACTCTTCTATTCTACCGTTTTTACAACCGGGAATGAATTGTTTGGACGACAGCGCTTCGGTTTTACTTTTGCTTTAATAAAGTATCAGTGATTGTAGAAAAAAAAACCTGCTACATGTATTTATCATTGCTTTTACTGACCTTAGAAGAATATATTTTAGTTACACTAGTATAAAAAACTTCAGGATTTCCAATCAAACAAAATCAATCGAGAAATACATCGCAATCAGAAAATGGTTTGATTGGCAGAAACTTGAGTAAAATTCGCGCACCGCTTGATTGTTTTTTGCACTGGTCTGATTTGCCTTTATTGAGTGCACTGGTCTGAGTGTCTTTTCCTGAGTTTTGAATCATCAAAAAACACATTTATCCAAAGAGTTAGGGAGAAGGGGAAAACTCTTCCGGGGGGTCGAAACCGAGTCCGAGCCGAATCTGAAGTCAGATTTTTGACAGCTCTTCATCGGGCTTGTAGGTGCCAGAAAAAGTGGTCCGATTTGCATGAAATAAAAATCGCCCTAGCCGATTTATGTGAACATGGAGCATACCAAATTTGTAAGCGAAATTCTCAAAACCTTCCATTTTACAGGCCTCTCAATTTTTTCGCCTATCAGGATTCCTGAGTGGCAATCAGAAATCAGGAATTTCCTGAACGCTACTCAGAGTTATGAAGCCAATCAAGCTTCGTTCTGATTGCCACTCAGAGTTCAGGAAGCCAATCAGGATTCGTTCTGATTGCCACTCTGAGTTCAGAAAGACAATCAGGACTTTTCTGAATTTCAATCAGAAATCAGAAATCCAATCTGGACTTTTCTGAATTTTGGTCAAAAATCAGGAAACCAATCAAGTAATTTCTTAGTTCCAATCAGAACTCAGAAAACCAATCAGGAAATCCTGACGTTTTTTACACCAGTGAAAGTAGCTAAAAATTAAGCACGGTAACTAAAAAGTTAGCACCGGTGCTACTATATACTATATAGAAATATAGAATATATACTACTAGAAAATTAGCACCTGTGCTGGCGATTTTTTTAGCGTGCAGAATCATACGGGGTTCCTGTCTGGCATCCAGGCTGCTGTCGTTGTTGGTGTGGCGAGAATTGCATGTTAAATGTGTTACTAGTGAAAGGTTGCTATGTTAAAAGCAGCTAAAAGTCGTTACTAGGTAAAAATTGTTACGAGTTAAGAGTTGTAAACTAAGTGTCCGTTTGCCCGCCCGCGTTAAGTTACAAATTGTTGACAGTTTCGTGTGCAATGATTTGCACGGCTGTTCCTGTACATGTTAAATTTTAATAAAAGTGCTTTGAAGCCCACGTGAATTGATTGGCGCGCTGCTCAAGTACAGTTTTCAGCGAAAAGCACGAAGCGGTTCGATGCTCATTAACTGTTCAACCGATAACTCCATGCCACATGCTTGCATGTGTTGTGCCATCGTAATTACAAACACTGCGTGTGCGTATTACAAACAGTTTACCTGCATTACGTACTTCAGGAGTACGTCATTACCTACACCTAAAGAACGTATTACATTCAAAATGTTTGCAATACATACCAGGTGCGGATCCAGGGGGAGGGCGCCGGAAATCTTTACCGCCTGTAAGTAGGCAAAAAGCAGGGCATTGCCCCCCACTGAAGCCGCTCCTGGATCCGCCACTGATGCATACAAAATTTCTTGTGCCAGACGGTGGCTCGTCGCCCCGTCAGGGTACTCCAAACGGTGCGGCGTCCGAGCCGACGTCGCGCCGCGCTAGTTAGGCAACCAACCACATTCCATAGTGCCGCGCGGGTCTGGCTGACTCAGCACGCGGCCGCGGCGTATCTACGCGCGGGGTGATGATCGCCAGGGGGTGATGCCCAGCGCGTAGGGCACCGGCCTGCAGGGCGGTGACCGGAGGGCTGCACTATGGAGTCTGGACTGAGCCATAGATAATACGGATCGGGTACATATGACGGTCCCAAGTTACTGGAGCCAGTCGGTGGCAGTGTGTCAGTCGGAACCCAGCATGCTGCTTGTAGTCGGTCAGTCGTACCGCTGCCGGTATGCCGCAGTTAGTACAGTCCGTGTGCCCTCCAACCCACCATCTACAACTGACCACCTGAGTCTGCGTCACCCTCTACACCCACACCCACACCGTGAACAAGATCCATGGGAGGGACGACGTCAGCCCACCGTCCCGGTCAGCCCCCTTAAGGGGCCGTTCATAAATTACGTACGCGATTTTCGCCCGTAATCAGTCCCCCCCCCCCCCCCTCGTCCCCTCGTACTGGCGTACATTTCGTGTGACCCCCCCCCCCCCCCCCCGGATGTACGTACTTTTAAGGAATTTTTTCGAAAACGAGGTCCAAATGCGTGGAAATTACGATATCCTTAAAATCAGTTCGCTTGCCGTAGGAAAATTGCTTTTGCGATAAAAACGTGCCTTTGTCGGTAGCTTTGTTCTGTCAGAATTATGTCAATTCTCATACGAAAAGGTGTGTTTCAATGACAGTTGGATTCCAATAAAAATAGTTAGTTGAAGTAAAGACCATTTAATAAACAGTTTAAATACAAACCGTTATTATTGCATAGATTGCAAAGATATGAATGAAGTGCAAACAAGTTTTCATTGATCACCGGCGGCTTCTGTCTATGCCTGCTGGAAGCGGTTTGCAAAGCGGCATGGCTGTGGGGGCTGCGAGCGGCTCAGACTCAGGGAGCTGGATGTCCTCGAGGGCCTTGACGTCGACCCTTTCGGCTTCATCGTCCCGGCCTAGCACACAGAGGACGTCGTTTGCCCGACGTATCAAAACCCGGACAGACCGCACGCGAGCCATCTGAAGGCTGGGGATGCAAAGCTCGCATGTGGGCGGTGAGGTGGGTGGATACGGACGCGTAAAAGCCGCAGTTTCGGAACCGAACGCTTTTCCTTACATTTTTTTTAATGCGTATTTTTCATTTGACCCACCCCCCCCCCCCCACGTAACATGTTAGTACAATACCGCTGGACCCCCCCCCCCCCTAAAATTGTGTACGTAATTTATGAACGACCCCTAAGTCATGACACTTGTTTGCATGACGGCGGCTCACAAAAAGATTCTCTTTAGGTGACAAAAAGATTGGTGAAAGAGTGCGAGAAACACCCCAGGGTAGACCGGGGTCGGTCACTAACACGACATGATTACCGCCCAAGTGACACAAGGCTGTATTGAAACTTGCAATTCCATTTTTGAAAGCCCGACCGAACAGCGACCGATCTCTCATTTCGACCATCTCTTGAAAGTTTTGAGATTGTGAGATACTCGACGCAATATTGAAGGACACAGCAATGACATCATTACAGTTTCTAATCAGAGTGTCTTCCTTTAGATCGGATGTATTTGCGGAGTTACGATTATTTTCAACGGGCAGCACACTTTTTAGGTTTCAGGTACGGAAGAAATAATACAGAAGAAATGGCAGACGGGCTGCATGTTTAGTGGGCGGAGCGGGGCGGAGGCAGCAGCTGGCAGCATGCGAGCACCCGACCGCCACCACTAAAACCGCACACGACCCGACCGCTAACGCAGCGGCGGTCACGGAACACAGAGCAGTGCACCCGCCTCCAGTACAGCGCACAGGGCGTGCTGTGCTGACGGTACACAGGCCACTTTCGGTTTCGGTTTTATTCTTTTCGACGCGTGTTGATCAAGCTACGCACTGCTGCACCCATATTCAGATTGGAGGCCGTTCGAAAATGACGTCACACTGTTTGGCCTAAATTAGCCCCCCCCCCCCCCCCCCCGTCACCCCATGTCACTGCCCGTCACAAACGCCACAGTACCCAGCCCCCCTTATGACGTCACATTTCCCCATATGTGCCCCGAAGAACCAATTTTCCATGCCTTTTTGCATATTAGCGTTTATATTTGTCCTGGGCGTGTATTTTCAGCAATATTATGTTTCGAGACTGCATGAATTCATATAAATATGGTAAAATATATTTTTTTAAGGTCAGTGAAAGCAATGACAGCAGCAAGTTTTGTTTTTCTACAATCACTAATACTTAATTAAATGTTACGTTGTTTTTTTTTTCTACAATCACTAATACTTTATTAAAGCATAAGTAAAACCAAAGCCCTGTCGTACAAAAATTTGATTCCCGGTTGGAAAGCGGTTGGAAAATTCCCGGTAGAATAGAAGAGTGTGACGTCACAGACTCAAAACCACCCAGCCCCCCTGGCACAGCTGCTCACACTTTTACGAACCACTCAACCCTTCTAACCGTGGACGTCATTTTCGAACGGCCCCCGAGGGTTACGCTCCGTTGTTCTGCGTGTAATGTGGGGAGCGTAGCGTAGTAGGTTTTAAAATCAAGGAAGATCGTAGTCAGTAGAGGTTTTCCAATGAAATTTGGAAACGGACGTTGAAGAACAAAAACACCTCCAGACCGTAAACTCTTGAGGGCAGGTATGAGAAATGGCACTCCCCCCCCCCCCCCCCCGTGTCAAGTCATTTTCGAACGGCCCCTTGTTGACGCCGTTCTCACCGTCGCGGAACGCAAGAAATATGCTTCTAATCATGCTTGTGCATGGGAACGAGAAATTGCCCTCAAAAACAGTGGGGAGGGGATGGGGGGATTTTCTAGATGGAAATTACATAAAAATACGGGCAAGAAGGTTTTTCGATTTCCGTGGTCCTTTTTTTAAATATGAAGTTTTTCGGAAAGGAGCCATTGATTTCGAATGTAACGTTGCAAGGTCGTATACTGTCAACGCCTTAAGCATCATTAGGGTGTCCAATCAGAATTCGATAATTCAAAACACACCGACTATAATGATTATGTGTCTCTGTCCTCTGCCTCTTCTGGTTTTTGTATTAGACACAGCGGCGCCGGAAGTAGAGGGACAACGGGGGCCTCCGGATAAGGGTCTTTTAAAAAAACGTAAATTTGACTCGACTGATTTTGGGCGCCTTATTGACTGCCATACACTGCATGGCCGGCACTCTGACACTGTCCCGCAGTTTCCCCATGCAATGTAAGGCCGAACTACTTTCCGCTGACAATAGTCCGATTATTTCTGACAGTGACCGGTGAAATTTTGCACCACATTATTAACGAGATTCCCTGACAGATTCCATTAGGCATCCCGCTTCGTTACGAAAGGGATTCCGTATCGTACGGGATACCGTTAAAACATGATGCGAAATTTCACAGTCAGTTAGGTAATTTTAAGGGGCGATTCACTCTGAGACTCTGTGTACAGGGTGCTACAGCTGTAGTAGTTTGTAGTAGGTACTACAAGGTCAATAGACCTAATATTTTTGAAAGTTTATACATTTCTTGATGTCTTAGGGCCGAAAAGTTTGGGTTTGTGGCATTACAAAAAAGGTATTACAATAGTATTACAAAGTACTAGAGGACACTTCGTACAGGGTACACTGTAAAAAAAATTGTCGTAAATTTACGACACCAGAGTCGCTAAGTTTGATAGCGAGCGCAGTCGTTTCTGTACGATCACAGACGTTTACATACGACAAATTTCGTTCAATTACGACAAAAGTCGTTTCACTACGACTTTAATATCCTAATGTAACGACATTACTTGTTCGGCAACGACTATCTCGTTCTGAAACGATAAAAATGCGTTTTGAACACAAACGACCATATTCGTTATAGAACGAAAAGTTCATCAAGCAAAATGTCGTATCCCAACAATTTTTTTAACAGTGTACTAGAGGAGTGAATTGCCCCTAGGGTAATTTACAGAACCGGTGCAGTAAACCGAGTGTTCAACGATGACGGCAGGCGGCCCGTGAGACCCCATGGCACTGCAAAAGCACCCCCCCCCCCCCCCCCAGGCGGGTGTATGTGTGACAGTTGTGTTAGCATCATGAGGTCAGTTGAGCAGAACGATAGCTATCGGCGACGGAATACAAACACTGTCGTCTTCCGGCAGCGATGCTAGCGGTCTGCATACTATCGCCTTACCTTGATCTTGCCATGTCAGTGTGCCTGTGGCAGTGCAGTGGCAGTGAGCTACACAAGCGGCAGCGGGTGTGGAATACCCAACCGCCTCTGACTATATTTTGTGAAATGTTAGAACTACCGTATACAAGTATTCACAAGCTCACGTTCTTGAACTTCCCGCCTTCTTCGCTGCAACCCACCGCCCTTTCTCAACGTGCTATATCATTGCTGGCTGGCTGGCGGTGGTTTTCTTGTTATTCGCCGTCGTCCAAAAGTGTTGTGGAGGCCAAACCTCGGTAATCTCACCAGGTGTTTCGTCTGTAGCGTGATACATTTGTAACTGCAGAGGCTCCAGTAATACATCTAAACGTTGCCGTGTATTGCCGACATGACGTCCACGCAAGCCGAGTAAGTACTGCATATTGTGGGGCACAATGGGTCACCATAACCTCTTTAGTTTGAGACATTCAGGATTGGATTGTTTTGTTTTGCTGAATTTATCTGCAGCTAGAAACAGATTAGGAGAAAGTAGGTGCAAAAGACGAATTAGGTAAATTACGGAACAAAATTGAAGCGAACTTTGATGAATTTTGGCAAATCTATACGAGAATTTGAATTGATTCACACGAGTTTTCCGATATGTCAAACGCTTTTTGACGTCAAATAAAGAAGGGACAGCAATGGAACCTGACACTATTTTCGTGTACTTCTGATTCTGTTGCAGGCGTGTATCCCTGGTTGACGAGGACTTAGACGAGATTTTGATGCTGGAAGCTGTCGGCGCTCCCTGTCGTGTGGGCGGTACAGATGACGGCGTCGTCCGATTTGTGGCACAGATACGAGGAGACTTGCACTTGCATGTAGAAAACCGCAGTGGCCTTCACACGCTTTATTTCGTACTAAAGAGACTGGAAAACAAGTAAGCAGTGTTATTCCGGGTGTCAGCGCGCACACCGCGCAGTTGGTTGGGTGGGCTACTCCGAGGGGTCCACAGCTCGGCCCAAAAGTGAACACTGATTGTGTTGATTGTGTCGACTGTTGCAACTAATTTTCAGAAGATTTAAAATTTTAGTCTAGTTAATGGCGTTTTACGGCTGTTTTTAGCCCTATATTGTAGCTCCAGCCCCATGTTAATGCAGATTTTAAGATTTTCAATTGATGATTGTGTTTAATTGTTTGATAATGTTTACACTGATTGTCTCGAGTTGTGGACCCCCCGGGCTACTGCTGACTCCGCAGGCGCAGAGCACGCCGTTCGAAAAGCGCGAGACGAGCAGTCGAGCGTGCCCAGCTACGCCCTACGCCAGCCATAAGGGGACGATCATAAAGTACGTGACCAATTGCGGGGGGGGGGGGGGGGGCTATGGTCGCGGTCCTATCCCTAATGCACTCTGTAAGGTTAGGTTAGCCAGGTCACGGGAGAGGGGGGGGGGGGGTCAAAAAGTGGCCTAAAATCGGTCACGTAGTTTATGAACGCCCCCTAAGCCCA
The DNA here is from genome assembly GCA_038380765.1 of Odontothrips loti. Classification (NCBI taxonomy): domain Eukaryota; kingdom Metazoa; phylum Arthropoda; class Insecta; order Thysanoptera; family Thripidae; genus Odontothrips; species Odontothrips loti. The sequence continues at coordinate 3,784,152 of CM076251.1, read as the reverse complement.
CAGAGCAATAAGGCGGCGTCCATAAATTACGCGTACTTTTTGCAGGCGAAGTGGACCCCCCTCCCCGCATGTTTTTCAACGAGTGCACGTAACGTTATCCAATTAGTTTCCAATGATTAGTTTGTGCACGATAAGGAAGAAATACAACGGAAATATTTTGATAAACTCGCAGAACACTCCCGATTCGGACGAATCCCGGCAAACATGCGTTTCCATGTGGGACTTCCACATGCAAACGTTATTGGCTCTCGTTTCCGAGAGTGTACTGCTGGATTGTGGACACGGGCAGCTAGGAATAGAGTATTGCTGAGCTCTTCCTTTTAGGTATACAAAATGAAATATAAGAGGAGAGGACTTGAAAAATTCAAAATTGGAAAAAAAATGATTAATATAGAAGCTAAAAACTTGGTTAATTACGGAAGATTGAATAAGAAAAGTTAACATAAAACAAGTTACATACATACAGAATATTACTTATGACTTAACTTGTTAAATAAGTGAACACTAGGACCGCAGACGTTTTCGTATAACTACACTGCCCATCAAAATTAGCGCCCCACTTTTTCCGATGCTTTTCCACGTTTTTAAAGCTAGTAATTTGCCGTTTTGCATGAAGTTGCCCCCATGGTTGTGCTTGAAGGTCCCAAAGTGCCAGATCCGGAAGCCACCCCTTTCAGAGGGGGTGGCTGTTCGACTGCGGCGGGCTGAAAATTTCGACCGAAAAAGGTCCCAAAAACACCTTCAAATTTACTGGAATTTCAAAATTTTTGGTGAGCAGGGCTAAATGACGGCACTTGACAAGCTGACGTCAAAATTTTCACGGTCGGTCATACCCACCCCCCACCCCCTACAGGGGGTTGGTTTGGGGGTGAAAAAAATGGCCGCATTGCAAGCCCCGTGGCCATCTGTACACCAAATTGCATCCGGCTAGCATCAACCCCTGGCAAGCATCCCCTAAAATACGAAACTCAATTTTTGAAAATTGGGGGCACTTATCGGCCACGTCGAGATGGACTAGGGGTGGAACATCAATCTCCCGGCAAGAAATCCGGCGCTTAAAATTTGCAGCCCTTAGCATAGGGGTAGCTACCCCCAGCCACCCCTTGCTACCGCCGGTAGGGATGGAACTGATTTGGGGCGAATCGTTGAGGGCACTTCTGATGCACCCCCTCTCAAATTTGCAACAGGATTCGACCACCCGTTCGTGCTCCAGACCCTCAAAAGCATAAAAAATGCCAAAACCCACCCCTAACTTCAACCCCCATATCGCCAATTTCGGGTGGGGGTGGAAACCCGGCTAGCGTGACGGCGGGTGGTCCTGACCCTTACCTCGACAGTCTTAAGCGGAAAAGTCGCTGCGGCAAACGGTTTACCCGTGGGGAGCGTTGCATTGCATTCTTCGCCCGGCCTGCGCTGCCACCGAGCGCCTGGTAGGCAGGCAGCCCACGCAGCTCCCTCGGCCGGCAGACGGCAGCCAGAGAGAGTACGCCGGAAGATGCGCGCGCCCTGCTTGCGCGTCAGTCATGTCATTTGCCTGCCAGGTCGAATCGACCCAAATCTGAAAAAAAATATTTTCGTGAATGGCATGAACCGGAGCACCGAGTGACATGTACGGAACATGACTTTTTGAAAGTCGTGTCAAAACGACCCGGTCTAATCAAACACCTCTGACTCCTACAACGGTACGGTTGTACCTTTCGTCCTTCAGTCAGAGTCAGAGCCCCTAATTGCAGACCATGAGAGTTTTTCTTGTCTTTAGCTCGTAGCGTTCGCACCTTGCATCTCAGGAAAAAGCAATTGCGATTCTAGCAACTACATGTCCAAAGGCATATGATGCCCCCAAAAAGTCCAAAATAGCAGAAAATTCACGCTCTTTACCTGGCTCGAAAGAGTGTCTTAAACTAGGAGCAGTAGCTTCCTAATTCAGGACAAACGTCCCCTAATTCCGGACACTTCAGCAAGGCAAAAACTCGTGTTGTCGATGGAATTAATGTCATAGTTATCAGGGGGTGGCAGCAGCGTCGAAGCGCCTGGATCCATGCGGTAGCGAGCTGAAATTTTACGCAAATAGTTCGCATTATAACAATGAAGCCAGGTGTGCTTTAGACCTGCAATCGAGATATTAGCACAGGTTATGCCTTGGACGTTGCTGATATGCATCGATATATGAATTTTCACTTGTCCTTTCTGAGTTATAAGGGTCGCAAATCTTGTCTACGATTCTGCGGCACGAAGTATCGACCATTTTACGCAGTAAATATGAGTTTATGAGTTAACTAGATATATGAGTATCGTACCGAATGTAAAACATACTCCTCTATCGAATGAACCCAACCCGGAGCGAATCGGATCATTATAGTTTCGAAGATAATTTGAATATATTAGAGCGCTACCGCATGGAACCAGGCCCTCGCCCGTGGTTGCTTCCCCCTGTAGTTATCGATATCAGATTGCACGTCCAAAACCACGAATTATCACACCTTGACCATCTTGGTGCGACCACGGGAAGGGGTCGCACAGTGTGTGCAAAGTTACACACCGGTTAAACCGGTGTAAACCGTAGAGCGACATTCGATGCTCTTAGCCATTTAGTTATTTTGACTTTCATACGGTATTTCGGAGGAGGTCCAAACCGGAAATGAAGGAGAAATCAGCTTCCTCAGGCCGCGCGGAGAAGTTCCACGCTGCCTGACCCTACCAAATGGTCATGACATATCTCCAGCGAGAGCTAAGCTTTCAAATTTTTGTCGTTGGCTCGTAACTGACGCCGTGTCGTAGATACCCGCGTTTTGTTTCTGCTGATGTTCTTTTTGACATCTTCATATCCGACACCTCCGCAATACCGTATTCCGTAGTTCACCTCCAGAGAGCAACACCTCAACAATTAGCGTTTAGAAGATTGTTGTCGAAAAGCACCCAAACAACGAATTTGTGTACAGCAGTTTCAGCAACACCTGTCGTTGCTGAAATTTAGGCGAATGGGATTGTTTAAAGTTAGAAAAGGGGGGGGGGAGTTACTGGAGTTACTGGGCCACAAAAAGTGCGAAGAAGCCAGTGATCGCCCTCACCCCCCCCCCTCTAAAAGCACGTAGATGGTGGGAGCTCTTCTAAAAAGTACGGCGTTCGCAGGTGCTCTCTTAAACGACGTGCTCTTAGTCACAACGCCGTATTTAATTACTTACCTTATAGCAGATACGGCAGGTCGGCTAAAGTACGTCGTTTTACGGAGCACCCACGAACTGCGTGCTTTTACGGGACCTCACGCAAACTACGTGTTTTTAGGTTTTATGTGTCGTGGTTTACTTGGCCTCCTGCAGTTTGCCGTTGGTACCACCACCCTCGCGCCATGCCCGTTCCCTACTAGATTTGCTATCGCACAGCAATATCCTTCCAAGTTCAAACCTATTGAGTTGAGCGGGATAGTCAAGGAGCAAACGGTTGTTCTCAAACACAGTGCACAGGCTGGTAGTCGAATGGACAAGTCGTTTCATAGGTGTTGGACACACCCTGTCGGCTGCAGCCTAAACTAATCCCTGTGGCTGCTTGATAGTGGGTGAACGGGCCAAGAAGGCCCCTACAGCATGTGCTAAAATTGTCACAGGAGGCTGCAGTTCGACACAGGACGTCCCAGGTGTAAATGGTTTGGGTGGGCCTTGACTGGGGCCGGGCCGGGCTGTGACTGGCACAACCGTTCTGTGACTTTGATTAAGCACAGGCTTTTATTAACGATTTTAACCTTTGCATACTGTCTTCTGTCCTTCCTTTACGCCTCTGACATGGAAGAAATCTCTCGCATGGCCCAGCAAAGCGTAACAGCAGTGGGTGGCAACAGCGTCAAAGCGCCTGGCTTCATGCGGTAGCGAGCTGAAATTTTACGCAAATAGTTCGTATTATAAAAATGAGGCCAGCTGTGCTTTAGACCTGCAATTGGGATATTAGCACAGGTTATGCCTTGAAGTTGCTAATATGCATCGATATATGCATTTTCACTTGTCTTTTCTGAGTTGTAAGGGTCGCAAATCTTGTCGACGATTCTGCGTTTTCACAGAGATTTGCCATTTGGCACGAAGTATCGACCATTCAACGCAGTAAATATGAGTTAAGGGGTCTTTCAAATACCACGTGACCGATTTAGGGGGGAGAGGGTCTTTCAAAAGTCACGCTCCTATATTAAATGTATGGGAAGGTTAGGTTAGCCGTACCACGCAGGGGGGAGGGGGGGGGGTCAAATTGTGGCATATTTTGTACCGTGTGGTATTTGAAAGGCCCCGAACTAGATAGAGAAGTATACGACCGAATGTAAAACGTACCCCCCTATCGAATGAAACCAACCCGGAGCGAATTGGATCATTAGTTTCAAAGATAATGTGAATATATTAGAGCGCCACCGCGTGGAACAAGGCCCTCGCACGTGGTTGCTTCCCCTAGTAACAGCAAATCTAAAACCCTGCTCTTAAATGGCCCATAAATTTTGGCCATTGTTCGGCACAAAATCAAGCATCCACAGCTTACGTTCAATTTCTGCATATTTCTGCACAACAATGTGCATTACTGCGCATAAAGCATAGGCGGAAGCCGCGTATGGTTGATTTTGATCAGGGGGTAGCAAGCACGTGAGAGGGCCTGGTTCCATGCGGTAGCGATCTAATATATTCAAATTGTCTTCGAAACTCATGAACCGATTCGCTCCGGGTTGGTTTTATTGGATAGAGGAGTACGTTTTACATGTGGTGGGATGCTTATATTTCTAGTTAACTCATATTTACTGCGTAAAATGGTCGATATTTCGTCCCAAATGGCAAATCTCTGTGAAAACGCAGAATCGTAGACAAGATTTGCGTCCCTTATAACTCAGAAAGGTCAAGTGAAAACTCATATATCTTTGCATATTAGCAACTTCCAAGGCATAACCTGTGCTAATATCTCAATTGAAAGTCTAAAGTACATCCTGGCCTCGTTGTTATAATGCGAACTATTTGCGACAAAATTTCAGCTCGCTACCGCATGGAACCAGACGCTTTGACGCTGTTGCCACCCCATGATTTTGATCGGAACACAAAATTGTACTCAAGGATTTAGTGTGTACAAAGCTTCATTTTTAAGTGGCATTGATCCTTTTTTAGCCCGTCCCGACACGTTTCTTAAGAAACGGCAGGAGCCGGGCTTATAGTCTGATGCCGCCGCATGTTCGTTCGGGCGGACGTGTGTTCGCCGACTTATCGTTCAGAGAAAAACTTCAAATTTTGAGGATCAACTACTTTTTTAATGTAGAATCATGTACGATGGCAACAATTTTCAATTTGTATCGCATTTTTGATTATTGAAAATTTGTCTGTTTTTGTTTTTTGAGGTTAGAGTTGGCCGACGCGCGCACACCATTACCATCGCGGTGCGCACAGGGACGGGCTCAGGTTAACGATTTTAATCGTAACAAATACATCTGCTTTTGGGCACTTCTAGGGAGACTTGAGGCGGGGCGGGGGCCGAAGGCCCCTGCAAACGCCGCTGGCAGGCCAAGCTGGTCAAGTCCCCCTGTCAAACCGAGGTCCGGTGCAGCGCAGCGGACCTGGCACCGAGGTTCACGGAAGGGACGATCCAGCTTGTTCGGTCGACTTTGAATTGATGTGCTAATTTCAATTATCACTGCAAAAAATTTTAACGATTCGTTATGGCAAAAGTTTCGCAATCATCGCTGTGCACCTGCTCTGTTCTTAAGAAAGCTTCATCATAGTTCTTGCAATGCCATGTTTTTGCAATTATTCTCCAATATAAAATTATTGCCGAATATTGCAGTGATATTGCAAACTCAAATAAAAAAGTCATTATTAAAGCTCAAAAGGAAACTTCGCCGCAAAATTGAGGTTTTGTAGTCTGAACTCTGTTGCAGTCTATTTTCTTTGCACTAGGAAGAATTTATTAGTACTTCAGAAAGGATCTCTTCGTAACGCTTACGAAGAGATTGTTTGTAAGCTACAAATAAAGGCTTCGCGATGCAAAGAAAATAGATTGCAACAGAGTCCGTATTACAAAGCATCGGTATCAACATCTTCTGTAACGATGTACACAGTATACACATGTTGCTTCTCATTTGGCCGTGTTGCAGGCACACCCACCCTGCCTCATCGCGGAATGTTGTCAACGACTTCGACATCCTGAGGCCTCTCCGGGGCGGCTGGATCAGGCGGGACAAGTCGACGGGACGCGCCATGCTGGTGGAGGCTGTCCTGGGCGCGGACGGCCAGGCCATCGCCGAGGCTGACCGTGGCGCTGCCGCTGCGGCTGACAGGACCCGGTTCACCCTTACGGTTTTTCCCGCCGTCAACCACTTTGACTCTTTCTCCTGGGATTCAAAGGACGGCCGGTTCTGGACGCCGAAGGAGTGGTGGCTGTCGGCGAGCTCGGGCCGCGCCTCTGATCCGACGGACGCCAAGATGTGGGTCTCCGTGAATGTGATTCCGTCCGGGGAGAAGATCGACGTGCCCGCCCGTCCTTCCTCGACGGTGGAGGACCTCAAGGACTCCGTCAGAAAAGTCCTCAGGGGCGTGTCGTCCCTTTCACGAAGTGTGTTGTGCTACGAGTCCAACGTAGAAATGTTAAACGAGAGGCGGCTGTCACACTACGGCGTGCAGCACCAAAGCAAGCTGTTCTTGATCGGAGTGAGCAACAGGCACAGGTACGGGGAACACAAGGCTGTGGCGCTTCAAGTGCGGCTGCGGGTGGGGGGCTCGGACAAGCTGGTGACTATGGGACTAAACACGACTGCGGGTGATATTAGACGCCGGGAAGGCCTGATGAAGTTGACGGTCACGGGGTTCCCCTGGCCGCTGCGGGACGAATGGTATTTGTGGCAATTCGCCGACGAAGGCTCCAGTGTGTACGGCCACACGTCAGGTTCTGTCATCAGCTTCAAGGCAAGAGATATATGTGGTAGAACTTACGATTTCATGGTAGACAGGTGGATGGAGGTTGGAGACCTCAAGATAAAAGTGGAGGAAAGGACAGGCATCCCTTCTCAGGTATGTCGTTTGATCTATGGTAGCAAACACATGGAAGATGGCCGCCGACTCGCTGATTACGGTGTTCTTCCGGAGGCAACCATACAGATTGTCCTTTGCCTTCGAGGAGGCGGTAGCCCAGATCCAAATCTTGAGCAACCGGTGGACGGGAAGGAGGTCAACGAGGACGCGGTGGCTGACGGTCCGTTGGTGGCGCGCGTCGTTCCCGGACAGGTGAGGCCGCCGCCGAACGTGAGGAACGTCAAGATGAGCATCCTGTCCCAGAGAGCGGCACCCTCGCTCACCTTTGAGGTGTCCCTAGTGCCGCCATCCTAGAAAGTGGCTTCCTCCACTACCATCACTGGCACCAGACGAGAACCCTTATACTTTCATGGCGCTCACTAGGGTAAATCCACTCTGAATTTTCAGAATTTCCTTAGAGTTGCAGAGTTATCTTACAGAGTTGGAGAGTTTCTTTTAGAGTTGCAGAGTTTCTTTCAGAGTTGCAGAGTTTCTTTTAGAGTTGCAGACTTCCTTTCAGAGTTCCAGAGTGACTTCCAGAGATCCAGAGTCTGTGCTAGAGTTCCAGAATCCCTCCCAGAGCTGAGCCTGAGTTTCAGCGTGAGGTAAAAAACGACAAGGCTGTAAATCGTCAAGTTTTTCGAATTTTTGTCTGAAATTTGATATGTAGCATTAACGAAGAAATTTACTAGGGCCATTTTATTTTCATGAAGTTTGGGAAACTTTTTTCTGCTATCTCAAGAACCGTGGGTGGTAGCAAAAGAATGACGGCGGATTTGGCTCAAACTCAGTTTCAAAACCCCTAGGGAGTCATCGTGACGTCGCTACAACAAGTCGAAATGGGCATACTTTAACATTCAACCACACTCTGAAACATTGAGAGTTCCTCCGACGTACTGACAACTCTGAAACTCTCCTGATGACTCTGAAATTTTAACTCTGAGGTGCGCGAATTTCTTGAGTCTCTTGGTCAGAGTTGTAAAAGACTTTCAGAGTGGAAGGACTCTGAAAAATTTCAGAGTGTATTTACCCTAGTTGTGTACGGACAGCAACACACCTGAATGTAAATGTACTAACTTGTACATAATTCATGAGCAGAACTACACATACGCACTTTTTGTACAAATGCGCGCATCATTTTGTACAAATCTGTACATAACGGTACACGAATTAGTACGTAATTAATGTATGTGTAATTCGGCATATCAGTACAAATTTGCACATTTAGAGTAAAGTGAAGAAAAGGCAGGTCTTACCAAGGCTGGCCATTGGCCACCTCGTTGGAGGGACTATCGGTTAAATATTTCGGAAGAAGCACCTGATCTCCTGTTTTGTATTGAGCATATGTGGTCTTGATAATGTGTGTGGCCCACGACATTTTTATATAGATCTACTCTGATGCTTTTGTTAATCACATCAGCGTAGTGTGACTTGTACAGTTTTCGCGCCAGATAAACGACTCAAATTGTACAGAACTGCGTTTTAATAAAGAAAAATTTTAAAAAAATTACATTTCTGTTTTCTCTGGCATACAATGTAAATACTTTAGTACGGGGATTTTTAGATTTGTTTAGCAGTCCGTATTGGTAAATGTAAACGTAACAGTTATTCGGATGCTTGTAAATATTAACGTTGTTAACGCAAGAAGCTAGCGTAGAGGTATTAATTCTTAATTCACTATGCAGCCATGTCTAGTCCAAGTCGCGTTTCCGTTTTAGCCCGTCCCGACAACAGAACAAACCCAAATTAAGGTAGTGAATTTATTACATATGCTGCAGCAGGCTGCTCTTCTCTTGATGAGGTCAGCCAATCGAATGTGTGCACCGCCAAAAACACCCTCTCAAACGTAACACCGTTCGATCAAGCTGAAAACGAAGGATTGTGTACAACAAGGATAATATTAACATATGTTAAAACCAGTAACATGTAATACACATAAGGTAATAATCTGGTGAAAAAAAATTGCTACGGGAGACCAGGAACAACCTGAACTATGTCCGTTCTGGTATGAGCTGTCGCTGGGAATGTATTTTGAGTTTCAGCAAGGCTAGCCTGTCGCAGGTTGTCATATACAATCATTGTTGGCGAGATCTCGGAGCGGAGTTAATGGCCAGCGATGACCAGGGTAGGCCACCACCCCATCACGGAGCCAGTGGTGTTGCCTGCCCTCCAGGTGGTGTGGCTACACAGGGGGAACTTAAACTCGGAGACCTCAAATGACCGTTAGGACCCATGAGGACCGGTCGGGGACCTCAAAGGACCCGTCAGGACCGGCCGAGACCGGCAGCGGCCTTGCAAAGGCCGTCCTGATTGATCTTATCGCGGTCGAGATAAGACCACGGCCACAGCGTACCGCCGTGTTCCATATCGACAGTTGCCATAAGATCCTCGTGGCGCTTTGTTTTATCAGTCTCCGAACTGGACGCAGCAGTCAAAATTGAGGAAATAACACTTCGCTTGTTTCTTTACGAGAGGGATGAAGTCAGACGTTTGAGAAAACTTTCATGTGCCAACAAGGAACGTAACTTTAGGGAATAACTAAAGAAGCGATAAACTAGCTTTTCTTTTCACTTATCATTCTTAATAAATATTCGGAATCTTCGGTTACAATGTAGGGGTACGCTAGAGCACTTCGAGGCCTAATAGGCTTTGTTCATCGCAAATCAGTTCCAACCCTCCGCGCCTGGCCCTTAATTCTGTATAATTGACTCCAGAACCTTTGCTAAGCAAATCGAAAATGCTTGGTACAAGTACTGCCTTAAAGTAACGTCAAGGAAGTATGTATTTCGGGAGGTATTTGTCACCAGAAGAATCGTTGATAAAAGAATTCAGAACTGAGAGTGTGGCGCACACCTACAAACCCTCAGTTTCCGATTTGTTTATTTTTAGTTTTATTCGGGGTCCGAAAGGCCCAGGCCGAAGGGCAACGTCCAAACCACTGGAGCTTAAAGCCCAGAAGGGAAGGTTCTCTGCCTCATGGAAAGACCCCGTTCCCGCTGTGCGCCAAACCGTTCTCGAGATACTGTGCGGTGCGGACAGACGCAACCACTTCTTTCAGCCCCACCCGAGTAAAGGCTTCGATATCGCTCAACCAATCAAGGCACCCTGCCAACTCTACACCGAAAAAACGGGCGTCAAGTTGGCCAACTCAGTTGGGCCAACTGACCGCGCTCCGTGACCGACCCCGCTCCATATAGCCACCCATTGAGGCCCGATCGGCCGAGGCCGTTGTCCGGCGGGTCTGCCTACCTCCCAGGGGCAATTTTAAAAAAACCGTTTATACGAGGCCCCATGGGCCCCCAATGGGACACGATCGATGCAGGCCGTTGTCCGACGGGTCTGCCTACCTTCCAGGGGCAATTTCAACAGAATCGTTTATGCGTGGCCCCATGGGCCCCCAATGGGACACGATCGATGCAGGCCGTTGCCCGACGGGTCTGCCTACCTCCCAGGGGCAATTTCAACAGAATCGTTTATGCGTGGCGCCAAGGGCCCCCAATGGGGCACGATCGATGCAGGCCGTTGTCCGACGGGTCTGCCTACCTGCCTGGGGCAGTTTGAACAAAATCGATTACACGTGGCCGCATGGACCCCTAGTGGGGCCCCATCGATCCAAGTCGCTGTCTGGCGGGTCTGCCTATCTTCCAGGGGCAATTTCAACAAAATCGTTTACACGTGGCCCTATGGGCCCCCAATGGGACACGATCATTGCAGGCCACTGTCCGACGGGTCTGCCTACCTCCACATTTGTACTTTTGGGCCATTTCCTGTCGGCTCAATAGTCCGACCAACCCCTCTGTGAGTGGCGACGAGTGGCGAAAAGTTAGCATGGCTTGCTTTGCTCGGAGTGGCATCTTGTAGCGAGGTGACAAAATTGTTCCCGTTTGATATTTGGACTTTTTGGACCATTTCTAGTCGGTTCAATAGTCCGCCCACTGGCTCTGAGTGTGGCGACGGTTTAAATTGTCGGCAACAATTTTGTGACCTACCCCTAAAGTTCGCAAAAAACTTGGGGTCTTGTGTTATTTTCTCCCTTAGTGGCATCTTTTACCGAGGTGACAAAATTGTTCCCGTTTGAGATTTGGACTTTTTGGCCCATTTCTAGTCGGTTCAATAATCCGACCACTGGCTCTGAGAGTGGCGACGGTTTAAATTGTCGGCAACAATTTTATCACCTATCCCTGAAAGACTTGGTCAGCATGGCTTTGTTCGCTCTGAGCTGCATCTTGATGCTAAGCGAGGTAAAGTGGTAGAGTGTTTGAGGATTGCGTTGGGCATTACTATTTTAATTCAGCAAGGCACCACAGTGAACTTTACCGTAGGTTTACGGTGCCTAACGTTTTGTCGTGTTGTCTTGCTACATCAGCATACATCGCCAGTGTCGTAGCCTGCAAACGCATCAAGTCCTTACGCTTGTCCTTTCAAAAATAGTATTGGCAGAGGACAACGTGGGCAGCTATCGTTGCCAGTCGTGATGACGGTGATGCTCGGGTAAGAAAATATCGCGTCCTCATACAATATGGAAATAATGGAACAAGATTTGAAAGAAAATCTCTCAGCGCCTTTGAAAGAAATGCTACGATCCGTTAATACGAAAATTTCGTGGGGTTTCAAGGATACAAGCGCATCGTCATGCGGTTGATCCTAAGGCTGATGCCATTTACGCAAGGTACGCAATTTGAATAGACATTTCAAGTTTCCTCTAACCATCCGTTCTGGTTCTACAAAAAAAAAGGACAACCATAAAAATGAAAATACTGTTACACCTCGTGAAATACTGCCAGGCCTGAACCGTGCAGATTCGCATTGGGCGGGTCCTAATCACCTAAAACAACTGCGTTGTGCAATGCAGCTAAAACCGACCGGGAACATTTTTGTCACGTACCCCTGAACATTAGACTTCGCCTGCCAGAGATTGCAATTTGGCAAGAGGAGGCACTTTTAGGTCATGTGACAAAAATCTTCCCAGGTGAAAATTTTAGTTTTCTATGCATTTTCCAGCGGTTCCATGCTCTGTCTGTCTGCTGAAAGAGTGGCGTAGCTAAAATCGATCGGGAACATTTTTGTCACGTACCCCTGAACTTTGGACTTTGGCTGCCACGGATGGCATTTTGGCCAGGGGAAGGACTTTCAAGTCGTGTGATAAAAATCTTCCCAGGTGAAAATTCGAGTTTTCTCTGCATATTCCGGTAGTTCTATGGTCTGTCTGTCTGCTGAAGAAGTGGCGTAGCTGAAATCAAGAGTTAAGATTTTTGTCATTTCTCTAAACCTTGAACTTTGAACCCCAGCCAACAAAGGCGCCAATTCAAAATTTCTAGTTTTCTCTGCATTTTCCAGCGGTTCCATGCTCTGTCTGTCTGCTGAAAGAGTGGCGTAGGTAAAATCGACCGGGAACATTTTTGTCACGTGACCCTGAACTTTGGACTTTGGCTGCCACAGATGGCATTTTGGCCAGTGAAAAGGACTTTCAAGTCGTGTGACAAAAATCTTCCCAGGTGAAAATTCGAGTTTTCTCTGCATATTCCGGTAGTTCCATGGTCTGTCTGCTGAAGAAGTGGCGTAGCTGAAATCAAGAGTTAGGATTTTTGTCATTCCTCTGAACCTTGAACTTTGACCCCCAGCCAACTAAGGCGCCAATTCAAAATTTCTAGTTTTCTCTATCTTTTCTGACGGTTCTATGCTCCGGTTTCACGCCTGAAAAAGTAACGTAGCTAAAATCGACCGGGAACATTTTTGTCACGTACCCCTGAACATTAGACTTCGCCTGCCAAAGAATGCAATTTGGCCAGGTGCAAGTCGTGTGACAAAAATCTTCCCAGGTGAAAATTCAAGTTTTTTCTGCATTTTCCAGCGGTTCCATGCTATGTCTGTCTGCTGAAAGAGTGGCGTAGCTGCAATTGAGAGTTAAGATTTTTGTCATTTCTCTGAACCTTGAACTTTGACCCCCAGCCAACTAAGGCGCCGATTCAAAACTTCTAGTTTTCTCTGCATTTTCCAGTGGTTCCATGCTCTGTCTGTCTGCTGAAAGAGTGGCGTAGCTAAAATCGACCGGGAACATTTTTGTCACGTACCCCTGAACTTTGGACTTTGGCTGCCAGAGAATGCATTTTGGCCAGGGGAGGCACTTTCAAGTCGTGTGACAAAAATCTTCCCAGGTGAAAATTTTAGTTTTCTCTGCATTTTCCAGCGGTTCCATGCTATGTCTGTCTGCTGAAAGAGTGGCGTAGCTAAAATCGACCGGGAACATTTTTGTCACGTACCCCTAAACTTTGGACTTTGGCTGCCTGAGAATGCATTTCGGCCATTGGAGGCACATTCAAGTCGTGTGACAAAAATCTTCCCAGGTGAAAATTTTAGTTTTCTATGCATTTTCCAGCGGTTCCATGCTCTGTCTGTCTGCTGAAAGAGTGGCGTAGCTAAAATCGACCGGGAACATTTTTGTCACGTACCCCTGAACTTTGGACTTTGGCTGCCAGAGAATGCAATTTGGCTAGGGGAGGCACTTTGAAGTCGAACATCACTGACGCCAGCCCAGATTGGCACGAGGAATGACGAACCTTTCCGTTGGTCTAGCGGCCAGTGTAATTGCCGCCAGACTTCGTGCTCAACAATGCTTTGTGGATGTCGGAAATCTGGTATCGGTTGTTCTCAAATGTGCTATTGCCGTGGAGTGGCATGTTTTAATCCGAAATCAAAGGTCAACTACTAGGTAGAATGGCACGTCGATAGTGCAAAACGCTTCTGTAAATGGCTCTACCATGTCATAATGACAAATTAAGATGGCCTCGACACGATTTGGCTGGGATACTCATGGCCAAAAGCCGCCCTTTTGTGGCTCTAACCATATTCTAGAGAGCTGTGAAGCAATTTCAGTATGATTGAACAGAGCTTATAGTGCTGGCGGTAGGCCTAACCTAACCTGCAAATCGACTAACAAGCAAGCGCTTCGGCACACTTGTTCCTTAAATATGTTTCTTGGATTTGAGTCGAAACGTTCAATGAAAATCTCGTGCAGACCCCTCTTTATGGGGGGTTTTCTACCCCCCTCCACCCCCTCTGTGGAAAAAGTTAAAATGTCGTATATATGCAATGTAGGTATCGATTTCGGACAATATGAGCACCAGAAACTCATTGCTGATGTGCAAAAATGTCGGCCGGAACCAGAAGAGGCGTTTGGCCGCCATTTTCGAAAATGGCGGCATGAAAATGGCCAAATTTGGAAGATATTCCTATATAGTCGTGCGGGTAGTCGTTTCAGTGGTTCCTAGTTGGTTTAATTTCATTTCCGGTGTCTTTATAATATTTTCCGGCTACCGGAAGTTACGTAAAAGGCCATCTGAACTTGCAAATCGACTAGGTATGAAATGTCCTGAACGGTTTGAGGATTAAAATAAAATATTAGCATGTTTAAAATTCTGGTACGATTGTGTAATAGTGTGATCTACATACCATATTAAGTGAATAAATGTATGTACAATCGTGTACATAACATATTAACATATATTATATGTATACTGGTGCGTAAAAATACATGTATAATTTTTTATACATAACATACAAACATGAAGTCCCAGAAATGAAAATGTTAAAAATCTTCAGCGGTGTTCCGTCAGGTACTGCGACCTGAAAGTCAGAAGGGTGCTATTAGCCGCTGTAACTTCTATCGCTGTTAAGTAATCACATTGCGAACTATTATTCTTGTGATTGATGCAGGACAACACCATCAGTGTCTGAGCTGCAATCATCATTATCAGGACCTCAGACACAGGTGGTGTTGTCCTGGTCTTGTCTCATTTCCCTGAACTACGCGCCAAAGGGTTACAGAACAAAGGCTTGGATAGTTTCCTCCTCGGGTGCAACAGAACGGTGCATAAGTTTCCGGACAATTGCAGCCGCGTGGGGAAATAAGATCTGTGTCGCACTCAGAGATTTTCATACCTTCACTGGCTGCGATACGGGATGTACGGCGGGCACGCTGATGATTCTGTAAGAAACACAAATTCATTCAATAGCAATATCATGGTTGGTAAATTACGAACCTTGTTTATTGCAGGACAATTGCTTAGTGACTCTGTGAATACTGCCCGCGAGACTGATTGTTACTTAAGGGAAGCACATGGCAGACATTCCACCAACGCAAGATGTCCTGACTGAACAAGTTCAACGTGCGGATACCGATGGAATTTCTCGCGAGGAGAATGGAAAGTGAAATGGTCCGCCCTCCCTTAATTGAAGAAAGCTTGTCGTAAACACCCAGAAAAGCACATTTTACAAGATTCAATACCAATCCTCTTGCATTTAACCGAGAACACAATCTTCTGGGTAAACTGGACAAGTGCGGTTGTGCATCGGGGTGCGAAACAAACCGCTGCCGAAGAAACACACTGGCCTGCAGTCCAGCGTGCACTTAGTGCATGGGAGAATGCAGCAATCACAAGTAAGAATAATAGTTTAAAATGCGATCACTTACCACGATAGAAGTTACAACGGCTAACAGCACTCTTCTGAATTTCAAGTCACACTATCTGACGGAACACTGCTGAACATTTTTTTACATTTTCATATTTTGAACTTCAGGTTCCTACGTTATGTAAAAATTATACATGTATTTTTACGCACTAGTATACATACTAGGAAATGTTAATACGTAATGTCCACGCAGCCCATGCAGAACGCTTTCCTTTGGTGGCAAAGAAACTCACCGTATCGCAGCCAGTGAAGGCATGAAAATCTCTAAGTGCGACACAGATCTTATCTCCCCACGCGGCTGTGTTTTGTTGTGTTGCACCCGAGGAGTAAAGTATCCAAGCCTATGTAACCCTTTAGCGCGTAATTCAGGGAAATCACCGAGGGGGTTTTCACTTGCGTAATACCCTGTACACCTGATCAAGGTATTACGCGTAATGTAATACCGAAAAATAACAAAATATGCTCTAAAATTGTAAAATATAGGTGCAACGCGTATTTAATACTAGTGAAATACCGGCGTAATACCGCGTAATACACGTATTATGTAATACCCTGTACACGAAAATCCCGAGTGAAAACCCCCTCGGAAATCACTGCCCTAACAGAAATCGAGGCTCCTCATTGAGCCCAATTCAGTCTCTCCGAAGTTCCTCATTTAAATTGGTACTTGAGAGGGATTCCAGGGTGGTTGAAATCCCTCCGAAGTTCATTGCTGCGAGGTTCCTCGGAAGTCCCTCCCATTTTTTACCCCCCTCGGAGCACCCGGTCCAATTGCAGTATTTTCCTGAAATTTTAGAGTAATTTCATGTATTCCTATGAATTTCAGTTCTACATAGTAGCCCTGGTGGTTTCATTGCCTATCTAATGCAACGTTGGTGGTAGAAATTGGGCGCAGCTAGCGCAAACTAAAGAAAATGCCTTTTGGCAGTCTGAGGGATTTAAACGCGGATGGACTTACCGAAAACCCAAGCCCCCCACATGGCACCTTTTGGGACCTCCAGGGGATTTGGCCTTTGGGACCTCCACGGAACTTCGCCTTTGGGCCTTGCAGGGGACTTCAATTTCTGTTAGGATGAAAATGCAAGGGTGAGGAACTCAGCCCAAATAAGAGCGAGGAACCCTTCTTACTCAAATTTTGGGGAAGATGTTGACCTCACCCAAATTTGAGAGAGGAACCTCACCCAATTTCGGGTGAGACAGGCATTTTCGCCTAAATGCTGACGAGAAAATGCCATAGTCTCACCCAATTTTCGGCAAGAACGCCGTCCTCACCTGAATTTTTTAAATTTTATGTACCGTTCTTTTGCAATCGAGGAGGAAAGAATCCGAGCCGAGTATCCGAGAAGTTACAGCGGCTAATAGCACCCTTCTGAATTTCAGGTCGCAGTACCTGACGGAACACCGCTGAAGATTTTTAACATTTTCATTTTTGGGACTTCATGTTTGTATGTTATGTATAAAAATTTATACATGTATTTTTACGCACCAGTATACATATAATATATGTTAATATGTTATGTACACAATTGTACATATATTTATTCATTTGATATGGTATGTAGATCATACTATTACACAATCATCCCATAATTTTAAACATGCTAATTTTTTATTTTAATCCTCAAACCGTTCAGAACATTTCAGACCTAGTCGATTAGCAAGTTCAGATGGCCTTTTTCGTAACTTCCGGTAGCCGGAAAAAATTAAAGACACCGGAAATGAAATTAAACTAACTAGAAACCACTGAAACGACTACCCGCACGACTATATAGGAATATCTTCCAAATTTGGCCATTTTCATACCGCCATTTTCGAAAATGGCGGCCAAATCGCCTCTTCTGGTTCCGGTCGACATTTTTGCACATCAGCAATGAGTTTCTGGTGCTCATATTGTCCGAAATCGATACCCACATTGCATATATATATGACATTTTAACTTTTTCCATAGAAGGGGTGGAGGGGGGTAGTTAACCCCCCAAAATGGGGGGTCTGCACGAGATTTTCATTGAACGTTTCGACTCAAATCCAAGAATCATATTTAAGGAACATGTGTGCCGAAGCGCTTGCTTGTTAGTCGATTTGCAGGTTAGGTTAGGCTATTTGGCGTGTACCACTAGCACTATTAATGCTGATCTTTGTCGCCATCCCTGATAATGGAAACTTTAAAAGATAGAATTCTTAGTAGTGTGGAACAATAGAATCTACGAACATTTGTTTTAATATCGGTTAGTTATTCATGTTTTCGGAATCAGGATTCAGTCGTAGGTTCAGAAGAAAGAGCGTCTAATATCTCGAAAAATAGTTAAACTGGATGAGCCGTATTGCCTTCAATTTAAAAATGTTTGTTTTCGGATCAGGATTCAATGGTAGGTTCAGAAGGGAAGACATCAAACACCCGGAAAATATTTAAACGGGATAAGCCGAATCGTTTTTCAAATATCGAGGTCGCTGACAGTTTTTGGTTCATCCCGACAGGTTTTCAGAGTGAAAGGCATAGAAGACGCACGTAGAATGGCACGTCGATAGTGCAAAACGCTTCTGTAAATGGCTCTACCATGTAATAATGACAAATTAAGATGGCCTCGACACGATTTGGCTGTGATACTTATGGCCAAAAGCCGCCCTTTTGTGGCTCTAACCATATTCTAGAGTGGTGTGAGGCAATTTCAGTATGATTTAACAGAGCTTTGTGCTGATCTTTGTTGACATCGCTGATAAATGCAACTTTCTACCATAACATAATGACTGATTGAACATGGGTTCGACACCATATGGCTGGAATATTCATGGCCAAACGCTGATCTCTTTTTGTTCTATTCATTGTAGAGTGGTGTGAAGCAATTTCAGTATGGTTGAAGATAGCTTCAGGGAGTGAAATTTTATCGAAACGAAACAGTTTCGTTCTGATCGGGTCAGAACGAAAGTCCGTGAGCGAAACTTTTCGATCCCTTGAATCAAAACGAAAATCGAGTATTAATAACGTTTCAATTCTTAGTAAAACGAAATGTTTTGAACTTCTGATTTAAATAATTGGTCGTTTAAATACAGTATCGTTTTGCTCTTTAAAAACCTGATCAGCGGCGAAACCCTATTTAGTTTCGCTTCGAGGTGGTGGAAGATGAGCGAAACGAAACGCAGCGGGGGCGGGGTGGGAGGAAAGTCAAATTGGTTGCCTACCTATCCAGCTGATGATAGAAAAGATAGTAGGGTAACAAAGGAAAAGGGGGAGGGGGAGTGGGTAGTGATGTCTTTCGGAGTTTGTCCGAAAGTCTCGAAGCGTTCGAATCGTCTTCATTGCTAGCCTTCTAGCACGGTGTCGGCACCGTGGTCGGCACCCCGCCACCGCCCGCCGACCCGCCGCCGCGCGGCCCAGAGCGTTCTGGACTCGCTGGCTGTCTTCGTCACACGCCCATGCCACGCGTGTCGCACACAACTAACATTTCGAACGTTCGAAGCTATGTTGTGGTGAAGTGCGGTAGCGGTGGCGAGCGAACGAGACGCCCGCTCCGCTCCGGCTGCTGGCGACGAACGCTGGCCGGCGCTGGGCGGGGCGGCGGGTGGAAGTAGCTGGTCCGGCCCTCCTGCCTGTCTGGTCGGTCTCGGCCGACTCTGAGACGAGCAGAGCCGAGCCATTGTGCAGAGCAAATTTAATCGTTTGATATCGAAATAACGGATTGTCGTACAGCTTTGCAGGTGAAAAATAACAATTCCTCATGAATTTTACTTGTGTTTCGACATAGGTTTTGTGTGACAACGTAAACATTTCTAGTATATTTTTCGATTTCCAAATCGGGCCCGGCCTATTTCTTCCGCCGGAGGAGGGGGGCAAGCATGGGGCCAGCAGGAAGCCCTGCCATCGCCAACCCCTGATGAACCAATCATACAGGCCGTGATAATCACGTGACACGTTTATCTTAAACTGTTCACCGCCTCGATTTTTCTGACATCTCTGTTAGACCCTATTCCCCCATTTTCCAGTTCCGCCCCCTGCCGGATGGTAACATAAAATTACAAACAAATCACAGCACACTGTGCGCCTCGTCTCATCCGTAATTTTGATACGATTTTGCGGAGTCGAAACTAAACTATTGTTATAAACGAAATATATCGAAACTAAAGTCCGCTTTGGATATTTTGTTTCAGTTATTTTAATCTCGGGCGTTTTCTCTCTTGACTTTCGTTTCGATACAGCTAACCGAAACACTTTTGTTTAAATACCGATTTCGCTAATCGAAACTAGCCTTGTTTAGGTTGGTTTTTGTTTCGTTTCGATAAAATTTCACTCCCTTTGTATAAGAACATTTGCAGTACAAACTTTTTGGAATTTTAGAACATTTTATTGAACAGTGAAAAATGAGACATGCGGAACGTGTTATAGATGTTATAGGAAAACGCACGGCCAGTCGTGAAGGATCGGAGAATGGATTCCCTGGCGGGCGTTGACTTCCCCAAACGACGGAAGTCGTGAGCAGAAACACCACGCAACAGAACAGACTCAACTTTTAGATTTCGAATCAAATACTTGTCAGCGGAGAAAATAACGAGCTGTTTTTTCGATAAGTGGAGTTTCTTATATGTTGCAATCAATCAATTTCGAAGTCGCGCAACTGAGAATTTCGGAGAAGCTGCTGACCATACTTGAGCTGTAACTCTAAGACTCTTGCATGCACGCGTAAACATTGCGGGTCGGCCTACCCTGGCGCTTTCAGGCGCCTAGACAAAGTTAATAGAGGTTTCCAACAAGGCTCAGAAGCGGAAGCTGAAGAACAAAAACACTCCCAGCCGGGAAGCTCTATGAGCAAGTATGAGAAATATTGTTGCACAAGAGCGGCGCCAAATATGGCAGATAATATCCAAATTCACTCAAAATGCCATTCAAGTTTCTCATACCTGCCCTCGAGAGTTTCCGGTCTGGAAGTGTTTTTGATCTTTGTTCTTCAACTTCCGTTTCCAAGTCTCATTGGAAACCTCTATTGACTACCATCTTCCTTGATTTTAAAACCTGCTACGCTACGCTCCCCACATTACGCGCTGAACGGAGCGTACCCCTAGGGGACCGTTCAAAAATGATGTTACACGGTTGGAGGTGGGGGGGGGGGCGCAAAAGTGTGACCAGCTGTGACAGGGGGCTGGGTGGTTTTGGGTCTGTGACGTCACACTCTTCTAGTCTACCGCTTTTCAACCGGGGATAAAATTTTTGGACGGCAGCGCATTAGGTTTACTTTTGCTTTAATAAAGTATCAGTGATTGTAGAAAAGACCTTACCATTTAATTATCGGTGATTGTAGAAAACATCTTGATACATGTATTTGTCATCGCTTTTATTGACCTTAAAACTATTTATTTTACCCTATTTATATGAATTCATATAGGGTTTCTAATTTTCCGGACAAAATTATTTTTGAAAATTTCAATGGAAATTTTCGGAAAAAATTGGAAAAAATGCAGAAATTACTCACAAATAATTCCCTTGCACCCCTGTGACAACATGTTGTCCTAAAATCAAAATCCACTTCTTAACATATTCGACTTCCCAAATCTTTGATATCAGTGAAATACTACGACTCAACGCTCTTATCGCGTGATGTATGGTTTCACGTTCGCGGAATTTCGAATGTAGAGTTCGCGCCCGCGCCATAGGGGCCGTCCATAAAGTGCGTACGCTCATTTTCGCCATATATTCCCCCCTCACCCTCTCCCCTTCGTCCGCTTGCGTCCGCTTTTGAAGAAAAAAACGACAAATATGACCAAAATGCTATAATCTTCACATTTTAACAAATTACGATATAACTGCGCGTAGTAAAGATAAAAATACAAGATGGCCCGTCCCTTCCGTCATCCTCGGTGCCAGTTCCGCTGCGCTCCACCGGCACCTCGGATTGACAGGGGGACTTGGCCAGCTTGGCCTGCCGGCGGCGTTTGCGGGGGCCTTCGGCCCCCGCCTCAAGTCTCCCTAGAAGTGCCCGATAGCAGATGTATTTGTGACGATTAAAATCGTTAACCTGAGCCCGTCCCTGTGCGCGCCGCGATGGTAATAGTGTGCGCGCGGCGGCCAACCCTAACCTCAAAAAACAAAAACAGACAAATTTTCATTTATCAAAAATGCGATACAAATCGAAAATTGTTGCCACCGCACGTGATTCTACGTTAAAAAAGCAATTGATCCTCAAAATTTGAAGTTTTTCTATGAACGATAAGTCGGCGAACATACGTCCGCCCGAACGAACATGCGGCATCAGGCTCCTGCCGTTTCTAAAGAAACGTGTCGGGACGGGCTAAAAAGCTACCCATTTCCTTTACACATGAGTAGTGAAAATTGGGGTTTAATGTTTCCTCTACTGTTTTAAATGACACATAAAGTACATACAAATCTACCAGGGAAATGCCACTATACATGTTTAAGCCACCTGTTAAGTGTGGTTTTAAAGGTTTTGTGAGAGTTCTGGGTAAATAAATCATATTTTTCCAACTTTTCCAATTTTTCCAACCTTTGTGAAAATTTCCGGAAATTTTCCAAAAATTTATTGGAAAATTTCGTGACTAGAAACCCTAAATTCTTAGTAGCGAAACATAGTATTGCTGAAAATACACGCCCAGGAGAAATATGAACGCTAATGTGAAAAAATAAGGAATGAAGAATTGGTTCTTCAGGGCGCATATGGGGAAGTGTGACGTCACAAGGGGGGGGGGGGGCTGGGTACTTTGGCGTTTGTGACGGGCCGTGATATGGGGTGACGGGGGGGGGGGGGGGGCTAAATTCGGGCCAAACAGTGTGACGTAATTTTCGAACGGCCCCTGGTTTCCATGTGAGGTTTGGCATACCCAGTCGAGAATGCTGCCTGTCATAATTATGCCAACTCGATGCCGAATATGCCGGTAGTGTCAGTAGGACTTTGATACAATAGACGTGCAGTCGATACGTTTCGACACTACTTCTGGCTGTGTTTGCACATATCACCATTGACGAGCGAGCTATAGTTCGCAGGCTATGTCAAAATATTGGTCCAGAAAACGGGTTGATCCGAACGTGGCGTTTCCATTGAAATGCCGTAGCTTCCCTGTACAGCTACACGGGAAAAAAGCTCGGCCATTGCTATCGAACTTACAGGGCCCACCTCAGAAAAGCCGAGTTTGGTCGTGGCGATCGAGGAAGTTTTGCCACCTACAATCGGCAGTTGCTCATGATAACGGAAAAGTTGATTCTTGTTGCCAAACTTGCTTGATCGCCACAACAAACTCACCTCCCTAAGGCAGGCCGATAGAAATGATCGCTCTTGTCTTTCCGTGTAGGCCCGACAGGGTTGCGGCTGCAGTCATCATCCCTCACATTCTGGACGTCAGTTCCTCAAGACCATTTTGCCATGTCCGTCCAATCGGAGCCCTGCTACGTTCCCTTCAAGTGTACCGATGCTAATGTTAAATCGGTGTGCTACCTCCTGGCTTACCGTAAACCGATACTGTCCGTATGGCATGATGGGAAAGTCGTCGCAATGCCAATTGACTTCAGAAGGATCGATTTTGTATGTCCCCTAGAACAAGCAAATGTTGAATACATCCATATACGCTTTCCATACATGCTACTGAGAAATACCTACAGGTGGAATTCGACACGCGCCTTTTACCGAAATGCCGCCATAGGCTATCCGGAACCAGCTGCCAGCAAAGAGTTTTTCATATATTACTCATACAACCAGATAAACGTTGATCCAGGTAAAAATGGCTTATATATGGCCATATATGAAGTATATATGAAGTATATATCAGTCATATATACTAGTATATATAGTTATATATAGTCATACATAGTGCGATATACAATTATATAAGACATATATATATAAGAGCATATATAACCTATATATCTTTACATATACCTGATATATGCGTATATATTAGACAATATATATTAGATGCTATACATAATCTCATATATAACTTAAATATGGCAATTATTATATATAGGTCAATGTATAGCTACATATAAGCTTATATATGGTAATATATAGCGTGATATATGGTTACATATAGCGTGATATAAAGTTATATATAGGGAGATACATAGTAGTAAATAAAGGTGTATATCGTCATATATAGTATGATGTATGGGTATATATCATTATATATCTCTTGATATATGAATATATATGAATATACATAGAGTATATATAAGCGATATATAATCTACATATAATCTATATATAAGCACTTTCAGCCGGGTGATTAGATAGGGGTTTTCACTACATCCAAACCAGAACCAAAGAAAAAGATAGTGACTGCCTAAACTGTATCCGGTATGACAAATCGCAAGTGCATCAACATGTCAAGAACACCGTTGTGAGCAGACTGTCGGCGAGGTCATGTGGATCGTTCGGAGACTATGGTGAGTACCAGCAGCCACATGCGGCATGCCCCGGCAGAGGACTTTTAATGTTTCTCGCGACACTTCTCCCCCAACTTCCTCGAGGATAGTCACTCCAGACAAAATTAAATACGAAAATCCAACATGGCAGACGGACGCTAGGATGTTTCAAAAAAATTAAATTCCACTGACTCGACCGAATTTGGACACCTGCTGGTCTGCAATGACCGTATGCAAAATTTGAGTGCGATCGGACAACGTTTGCCCGGTGCTCAAGGCGATTGAAGAATTTGGTCCCCAGAGAGATGTCCCAACAGGGCTGCCTTAGCGGCATTTTCGTGCCTTTGCATGTGATCCCAGAAGAGTTAATCTGCACACGAGCGTCCATCAGGTTGTTCTGCACCTACTGAGGTGGAAATATCAGTGATCCCGCTACCCACCTCCGCTACACTGCCACAAATGTTAGTGATTCGTAATTATCGCGTTTTCGGATACTTCGAACTTCGGTCATTCATTGTAACTGTGTAGAAAGATGAGGCTATTCGACAAAGAACTGGCCGAGCCACTTCATGCACTAAGCACACTCGCCTTTGATAGTGAGAATCGGAAAAAGTCTCTCGAGACTGGTTGTACGCCTGGAGGGTAGGCAGGATCTCGACACACGCGTCAGACTGCTGTCTACCCTCCAGGCGCTAGACGGCGTTTTTTCCCTTTTTCAGAAAAAACTAAGTGCGCTTAATGCAGGAAGGGCTGCAACGGCACCCTAATAAAATCTCCCAGAATACATACAAAGCAAGACATTCAAAGCAATGTTCCAGATACTAGAAAAATTAAAATTAGGAATTTAGACCATTTTTGAGCTGTAAACGGTGGATGAGTCGACGGGTTGCTTTCTTTTCCATCTTTAATGGTACAGGATGCTCCTAAGAACTCACACACCAGGTATCATTGATCTGCGACCAGGTGCGATCGCAAAGAAGAACCGTTAAGTGGCATCGAGGTTCTCACATTATACATGGCACAGAAACTTCGAGCGACTTGAGCACCGGCTAAACGTCGTCCGATCACGCTCCAATTCTGCACACGTTCATTGTAGATAAAGACGCGCCTAAATGCGGTCGAGTCAGTATCAATTTTCATTCTGTGAAACACCCTAACGGACGCCGGCGCGTGGGCGTTCCGCGGCCTCAATTTCTTATATCGGATACAGTTTGCGGCGTGATGATGTTCCTCTCGGCGTACACACAGCGTACACACGTCCGAACGAACGAACAAACAGGACGCATCGGACTAAATGCCCGGCTCCTGCCGTTTCTAAAGAAACGTGTCGGGGCAGGCTGAAAAAAGGTCCTCATCCTAGATCATTCTTTAAGGCTACTTCGTGCCTAAACAAATCCTTCCTTTCTGTTGCTGTGCCTTTTAAAAATGTAAGATTTTTAGCCACAGAGTGACCTTATAGTTTCGCCGAAGATCGGAGTAAGTTTTAAAAAAAATTCCAATATTGCCACTTACACCAAAATCAAAAGTCTTTGCGAGAAGTTTTTCAAAACTTTCTGAATAGCGCACAGTACTCATACAAGAGCGCCCGACGAAAGTTTACACTCCAATAAATGCAGCAGTCTCCAAACCGAGTTCAAATTCAGATTTCTCACTCCACCCATGAGCGAAAGAAAAGGACAGAGCTACCATTGCTCGGCTCGTCAGCTGGCTGTTTCAGTATCATCCAATTGGGACCGCTACGGACCCTAGAGTCTGCACAAGGGGCACAACCCTCAGAGCCGCTCAGAGCGTAACATTTTCGGTGTGCCGACCGGTCGGTGCCAGTGAGAACTCAGGAGGCCACGACCAGCCAGCCGACCCTCCGACAATGAAGTCCCGCCACAATTCAAAATTCCCCTCACATTTCCCCGTTTCGCATTTTCTCCAGCCGCTGTACCTCACGACGATTCGGCATAGCCCGTATACCACGGTCCACGGTGTCTGCCAACGCACCACCCATGCTATTCTCACCTGAAATCTTGAGTAAACACTTGAATATAAAAAAATCAAAACTTAAAAACTTAAAATCACCCCCGCTCTGACAGTCTGATAGTTAACCCAATTCCGAAAGACACAACCTATATAAATATAAAAATTGCACTAAATCAAATTTTGTGACACTTCGGGCCTACCAGTATTTCGCGAAGTGTAATAGTATTTTTACTTACTCGGGTATGATGTCTCTGTACGACCGACAGCCCTGTTTCGGATAGTTGAAGACGAATGCGTTTTCTTTCCACTGGTTGTTGGAGCGGACGTCCATCACTGCCCGGAGCTAAAGAGCGGCCGATGCGCGTGAAACAGGGTTGGATTCTTTTGATTCGAGTGCGTATGCAAGTTAAGTTATTCTAGGTATCAGAGGTGCGTTTTATCACTGACGCCTAGTTGCGCTCCAATCGAACTGTTCTGTTGCTAGATCCGAAATTTTGGACTGACTAAGAAAACACTGTCCTGTGATTGCAGCGGCGCATGGGGAGCACGGAAAGAACAGATTAGGGGCCACAATACGTGACTGTTTTTGTTGTTGGTGGTGGGGAGGGGGTGGGGGCACAAAATACCACGGCACCAGCGCTATTTTCTCGTTTTGGACGGGTCACGTACTGTGGGTACGGTATGGTGCCCACAACCAGGGCTTTCAGGTTTAAAAGAAGCGAAACGTCTGGTTGATAAGGGGCCGTTCATAAATTACGTACACGCTTTTAGGGGGGTCCAGCGGTTATGTACTAAAATGTTCGTGGGGGGGGGGGCAAATGAAAAGTACGTACGAACAAAAATGGTGAGGAAAAGCGTTCGGTTCCGACTTTGTGGCTTTTACGCGTCCGTATCCACCTGCCTCTCACCGCCCACATGCGAGCTTTGCATCCCGAGCCTTCAGACGGCTCGCGTGCGGTCTGTCCGGGTTTTGATACGTCGGGCAAACGACGTCCTCTGTGTGCTAGGCCGGGACGATGAAGCCGAAAGGGTCGACGTCAAGGCCCTCGAGGACATCCAGCTCCCTGAGTCTGAGCCGCCCGCACCCCCCACAGCCATGCCGCTTTGCAAACCGCTTCCAGCAGGCATATATAAGCCACCGGTGATCAATGAAAACTTGTTTGCACTTCATTCATATCTTTGCAATCTGTGCAATAATAACGGTTTTTATTTAAACTGTTATTTATTATATGGACTTTACTTCAACTAACTATTTTCATTAGAATCCAACTCTCATTGAAACACACCTTTTCGTATGAGAATTGACATAATTCTGACAGAACAAAGCTACCGACAAAAGCTCGTTTTTATCGAAAAAGCAATTTTCCTACGGAGAGCAACTGATTTTAACGATCGTAATTTCCACGCATTCGGACCTCGATTGAAAAAAAGTCCTTAAAAGTACGTGCATCCGGGGAGGGGGGGGGGGGTCACACGAAATGTACGCCAGTGTACGAGGGCGGGAGGGGGGACTCACAACTGGCGAAAATCGCGTACGTAATTTATGAACGACCCCTAAGTGCAAATTGATTTCGACTGGACTGAACCTTCACGCGTCTTGGTAGAGACGGCTTTGCGAGCGAGTGATCGGACGACGTTCAGCCGGGTGCTCAAATCTCTTTCAGTTTCAGTTTACACGCGCCCTCTCTCGGGGGTTTTGTGCACTTCACAACATACTATTTCAAACAATTAAAATATGCACACAACCTTTACGTATTTTCGTAATTTCGTACACTTTCTTAACTTTGACTGTGATACTACGTACATCGAAATTATGTGTATGTTGTGTACAAAATATTTTGTAGTACATACCAAATTTTCAGTTTATACACTGCCCGTCAAAATAAGCGCCCCACTTTTCCCGATACTCGCCATTTCCACGTTTTTACTCGTTCTTTGCTTACTACTGCTACTGCTACGACGTAGAAGCAAAAAAGAACGAGTATTCCGCTCGCCCTGTCTGTTAAGGATAGTTCACACACTTAGCATAGTCATAAGAATTTGATGAAATTCATATCAGGTAGAGAGTAGCACTCGATACGCCATTTTTCAAATTTTCAGAGACATTGTGAGTTCGAGAGCCACGCTACGATGGTCTAAAGTGTCCGAATTTAGCCCGTCTTACGCATGGAGTAAGCGGGGCGACGGTTACCGCTCGGACTTTGGACTCCCTAAACTGACAGAAGGAGTCATAAGATTTCAACCAAAAACTGAGGATGGCTTGTTAGATGTGTAAAGGAGAGGGTGGGCAGAGTTTGGAGGAAGTTGTGAGTTTCGTTATAGAGCTAGATGGCCTAGAACATGGCAAAATGCACGGCAACACTGCACCAGGCAGGGACCCCCCGCCCCGCCCCACTCGCCCCGCACGCACAGTGGCGGCGGGGCTGCTGCTGTTTGAATCTCGGGTGGGCTGTCTGCTGAGCTGCGCTGGATCTGTTTGAATAAGTGATTTAACAAACGAAAATGAAATAAAAGTTCAATTACAGAGCAGCTTTAGCATTCTAGGTGAAGGGGACGAACTGTCAACACTCCTCAACGGTAAAAATCTTTCACTTTTCGCACTTTCTGGACAGTTCGCGGTGGCATTCAGAAGTTGGCTAAAAAATTCAAAAGTACATCCCGTGCTAAAACACACGCGGTTTTTAGCGGTTTTCGGGCATAATGAGATATTTTTTGGACATGGCAAGCTGCATATCCATGTTTAGATTGTCGCTGAATCGCATGGAATGGTCCCGAAGCCTCTGAGAGATTTTGATCGGTTGTTGGTGTAGTTTTGAAAATGACATACGGCATTTCGAAAATGTAGAAGAAAATCTCGTTTCCAGCCGTTAACGTAGATGGGCGATCCTATGTCTTAGGATGAGGCGCTGCCTCGAGTCAACAATACATAGCTCCTGTTCGCCGCGGTCTAGCGGAGTGCCAGCAGCTAAGTCGGAACGAAATGTGAGGAGCGGATATAGATGACGTCAAATGATGAAAATTTTTTTTTTTTTTAGTGCTTTTAGGATATTTTTTGAAATTTATGAAATTGATATACTGGCAAACCACGCAAAGCCGTTCTTCGATTTTCAAGGCATTTTGATTGGTTGTTGATTAAATTTTGAAAATGACATACATTTTAAAAATTTAGTAGAAAATCACGTTTCCATCCGATCTAGACTACGTAGACGGGCGATCGTTTGTCTTGAGATGAGGCACTGCGAGACAAATAACCATGGAGCATCCCATGGTCCATGGGACACCATGGTGTGAGTCTCCCATGGTGTGCTGCATGCCATGTATTTTTGGCCGCTTTTCCTATAGGAAATAAATTACCATGGGAAAACGGAACCATGGGATCCAACTTCCCATGGTATTTCTCCCATGGGGTTCCCATGGGAAAGCTGTATTTTTTTTTTCCAGAAGATGGATTCGAACCAGCAACCTATCATTTAGGTTTCCGACTCCCTACCAACTCGGCTATTGTGCCACTTGTATATACCATGCGCTGAACAGTGTACTTGTACTTATCATGGGACATCACCCATTCCCATGGGAACACCATGGAATTGTCCCATGGTGAATCCATTGCCATGGTAGCAACCCCCATGGCATAGCGCGTTCCATAGGCATTAGTCTTTCCCATGGCGAACAGGAGCGTTACCATGGTATCGGTTTCATGGGGTTCCCATGGGGCTCATGGCTTTGAGGGACTAGGCCATTATTATTGCACACACCATAAACAATTTTAACTCATCCCCATCCCAAATATACCCAAAGAATGAGTCTCCTCTAGAAGCATGCGTTCTGCATGCGAGTCTTGATGAAGCTAGGACTTTACCGTTATGCATGGACTTGACTTCATATAGTTGTACTTGAAAGTCCCAAAGTGCTAGATCTGGGAACCACCCCATTCGGAGAGGGCGACTGTTTGACTAAGGGGGAGTGGAAATTTCGACCGAAAGAGGTCCCCAAAACACCTTTAAATTGGCTGAGATTTCAATAATTTTGGTAAGGAGGACCAGGACCAAATGATGACCCCAGAGATCGGCATTGGGCGGAGCTTACGGGTCTAGGCGATCTGTGTGCGAGAGAGCGAACGCTGGCGGGTCGAGCAGTGGCCGGTGACGCGCGCTGGTCGTGCGTCGGCCGGCCGGCCCAGCTAGTTAGACCTGGCCGAGCCGCACGAACGACACTCACTCGATTCGGATGCAGTCCGCCTCTCTCGAACGCCAGAGAATCAAAGACAATTTAATGATGTTACCGACAAAATTTTGTACAAACACCGGTGGAGGCGGATAGAAATTGGCCAGTATGAACACTTCGATTTGGTTTTTGTTTACAATTTGAAGTTGAAGGCACCCTGAGGTGAACGTTTAGTTTTAGCGCCGGTTAGATAGGCAACTTTTCCGGCAGCTTCCGTCCACCACTCACAAGCCGAACCCACGGGTCTAGACCGACCCGATAGCTCTGCACCCGAACCAACCCGACCCGACCCGAACGACTCGGACGGGTCGGGTCAGCCAGCGCAGTCGGCCGGGTCGCGGCTCGGCTCGCCAGACCCGCCCAATAGCGATCTCTAGATGGCCCTGGACAAGTTCACGTCAAAACTTTAACGATCGGTCAAATCCACCCCCACCTACCCCCACCCCCTAAAGGGGGTTGGTCTGCGGGGGTGGAAAACAATGGTCGCATTACAAGCCCCCTGGCCCCGGCCACCGGCACACCAAATCGCACCCCGCTAGCACCAACCAACCAACCACTGCCGAGCAACCCCTCAAAAACAAACTAAGTTTTTGAAAATTTTCTTTTTGGTGCACTTTTTGGTATGCGAGGGGTCACAAAATTTCGACAGAGATGGACTAGGGGTAGAACATCAATCTCCCGTCAAGAAATCCGGCCCAAGGTGCGGTATAGCCCTTAAGATGGGGGTTCCCAACCCCCCAGCCACCTCTTGCTTCCCCCGGTAGGGCTGGAACTGGTTTGGGGCTGTGGATCAATCGTTAGGGCACTTCTGATGCACCCTCACCCTGCCCCAAATTTGCACCACGATTCGACCACCCGTTCTTGCTCCAGAGCCACAAAACCATCAAAAATGCCAAAACCCACTCCTAACTTCAGCCCTCCATGTCGCCAATTTCGGGTGGGGTTAAAAACCCGGCTAGCGTCACAGCGGGTGGCCCCGACCCATACCTCGATATTCCTAAGCGGAAAAGTCACTGCGGCAAACGGTTGACCCGTGATCCGTGAGGAGTGTTAAAGTGAGAGCATTGCATTCACCGCCCAGCCTGCGAAGCCACCGAGCGCCTGATATGCAGGCAACTGACAGGACTGACGCGCTCGCAGGGCGCGCTTCAGGCGCACTCTCTCGCTGCCGTCTGCCAGGCGTGGGCTGCCTGCCTACCAGGCGCTCGGCGGCAGCGCTGGGCTGGCCCAGGCGGTGGATGCAATGCTCTCACTTTAACGCTTCCCACGGGTAAACCGTTTGCCGCAGCGACATTTCCGCTTAGGACTATCGAGGTATGGGTCGGGACCACCCGCCGTAACGCTAGCCGGGTTTCTACCCCAACCCACAATTGGGGATATGAGGGGTTGGAGTTAAGGGTGGGTTTTGGCATTTTTTGAGGTTTTGCGGCTCTGCAGTATGAACGGGTGGTCGAATCGTGTGTTTAAGGGGCGGGGGGGGGGGGGGGTCACAACTCCAAGTTTAGGTGTACACACGATTACCAAGTTGTAGTGATTACTGGTGTTAGCGATGATTACTGTGATCATTCTTTGCCATGATTACCAGCGGTAACCAGTCATTTCCGCTGATCACCAGTGATAACCGCTGATTACCGTTTGATTACGACTGATTACCGTTTGATTACGGCTGATTACCGTTTGATGACGACCGATTACCTCCTTAAATAATGACCAAAACCGCGTATAACCTTGGGTAATTACCAGCGATTATCATCGATTACGGCATGATTACCAAGGCGGTGTACACGCGATTACCGGAGTTGTCAACCCCTCGGGGGGGAAGGTGCATCAGAAGTGCCCTAAACGATCCGCAGCCCCAAACTAGTTCTACCCCTACCGAAGGTAGCAAGGCCAAGGCGGTGGCTGGGGGAAGCAACCCCCATCTTAAGGGCTGCGAATTTCAAGGGCCGGATTTCTTGACAGGAGGTTGATGTTCTACCCCTAGTCCACCTCTGACGAAATTTTGTGACCCCTCGCATACCAAAAAGTTTCCCAGAAAGCAAATTTTCAAAATGGAGTTTGGTTTTTTAGGGGTTGCTGGGCAGGGGTTGGTGCTAGCGAGATGTGATTTGGTGTGCAGGTAGCCGGGGCCAGGGGGCTTGTAATGCGACCTTCCACCCCCCAAACTAACCCCATTTAGGGGGTGAGGCTAGGTGGGAGGTAGAGGTGGGTTTGACCGATCGTCAAATGTTTGACGTCAGCTTCTCAAGGGCCATCATTTGCTCCTGCTCACTAAAAAGTTTGAAATTTCAGCAATTTTAAAGGTGTCTTTGGGAGCTCTTTCGGTCGAAATTTCCACCCTGCCCAAGTCAAGCAGCTACCCCCTCCGAATGGGGTGGCTCCCGGATCTGACACTTTGGGACATAAATGTCACAAATATTTTACAGTGGTCTCAGTGTCGACTCAATGAATAGTGTATTGCACAGACCCCACACTCTCGATAAGCTGGGCATCGCGTCAAATATGGATAATTGAGTCAAAGCATTTGGCTGAATGCGTAATCTTGGCTTGATTCAAGATTTCTTCTGCGAGAATCTCGATTTTGCTAGACTTAAGAATTATTTTCTAAAGACGCAGCTATTGTTCGCTCGCTATCGTTCAGCCAACAAACAGTTCCCCCAACAAATCGGTAGTTCTGAGAACACAAACATTAGTGCTTGTCTAGCAGGGTATGGAAAGTTATTTTGAAATCTATACCAGTTACAGCTACGTCATCACTAGTCACAGTTACAGGCGAGCATATGTAACTAGTACAGTTACAGTTACCGGAAAAAATGTAACTAGTTATACAATAATCCATATAATTGCGGTTCCGCAAGGCTCTTCATAAAACCCCTTATGCTGCTGCGCGAGCAGGCAGGGATCCAGGTCCGGTCCTTGGAGTGGGCGATGTACCACTTTTTGGCTACTTAGAGGCGGAAATTTTCGCCGCCGTCGTTGACGTCACTTCCCTTCCCATCCGCTTCCCCCCCCCCCCCCCCCATCAGCTGTGTACGTTTTAAAGACCCGAAACAAACCACTTCCTTCCCGCGCCGCTGCCCCTGTTAGGGGGCCGTCCTTTATGGGCTGTTACCCCCGACCCCCCCCCCCCCCCTTACCCTTGCCCGCCGAAGGACCGCTGCGGCCCGGCTACAGTCGAAAATTTCGGTATAGGCCCCACATTCGTTACGCTATTGAAACGCCAGGCGTGTTTCGACTTCTTGTCGACGGCCACGGCCGCCCTCGCCGTTGTTACGGAGTCCCTTATGTAGAGGTTTCCAATGGGTTGTTGGAAACGGAAATTGAAGAACAAAAACAGTTCCAGACCGGGAACTCGGAGGGCAGGTATGAGAAAATTGAATAGCGTTTTCAGTGATTTTGGAGGTTATCTGCCATATTTGGTGCCGCCCTTCTGCATTAAAATTTCTCATACTTGCTCTCGAAAACGTCCGGTCTGGAAGTGTTTTTGTTCTTCAGCTTCCTCTTCTAAGCCTCGTTGGAATCCTCTATTGCTGCCACTTCCCAGCAGCAGAGGCCCGACCCTTCCTGTGCAAGGCATGGCAATGACCTGGCCCAGCTCAAACGGACAGTACCTGCCTGTTCCAGTTTTCAAACCGAGAACCTTTGAAATCCGATCGTGTTTAGCCCTTGGTTCGTCCAAACTTCAAGTAAATTTCAAGGATTTGAGGCTGGCATGTCCCGCGCCCGCCCCGCCAACGCATCGAGACGAGCATAGCTGCACTGGCGTGGTGTGTTCGAGGAAGCCGGGGCTCGTCCGAGGTATCCTTGACCTTGCTGCATCTCAATAGCAAACCCTCAGCTGGTCTCCTTTTTTTCTCTGTCAGCCTTTCCCTGGCCGTCGGGTTGTTTAAAACGACTTAACTGGAAAATAAGTTACAGTTACTGCGGTTTTGGTAACTAGCTACAGGTTCAGTTACCTTCGCCTCGGAATGTAACTAGTGCAGTTACAGTTTCCACACCCTGTTGTCTGGACATCAACTGAAAAATGAGTTACGATCACTAATCTTTTTTCTCCGTTCATGACTAAGTCCTAGTGCAATCTGCCTCAATTGTCCATTTTGTTATCTCTAGAAATACGACGTACCCACATAGAGTCGTCAATAGGCTCGCCGATGGTCATGTTTCCCCAGACGCGCTGCTTTAAGAAGGGTTTAGACGGGTTAAAGTGCGATACGCGGTAAGAAAGGGACCATCCGGGATCGCGCATATTCGGTGGGCACATGTAGATGAGGTCGACGACGTCGATGTAGGGGCCCTGTAGATGGGTGAAAATGGTGTCATCACACGTTGGACCTCCTATAGAGTACCGCAGTCAGAATGGTGCGATCCTCAGAGCATTAACACACATTCGGAACACCCGAAGAAACGTAGTCTTAGCCTTTAGCACACCAAGGTTAATAGACTTTACTCAAGGCAATAGTCCTGCACTTTGGGTGTGCCAAGAATCTGGGCTATTGCCCACGGGCCACGGGTGCCTTTTTGGAAGGTTGAGGATCTAAACGAACTCTATGCAGAATGTAAGCGCGATCGGACAACACTAAATTGAGGCGCATAGCGCCTAAAGTTCTAGAAGTGTACAACACTCCGATGGGCCGCCCGACTTAGTGACCGCCCCTGCGCCGTCGCCATGCGTTCAAATTGTTTCTCAGGGTTTCACTAGGGTTTATTACCCAGCTCAACACCTCCCGCGGTGATCGCGCGCTACTCACCCCGCCGAGTCACGTCACGCGACTTCACGCCCACATGACGTGAGTTGGGCCGGAAATTTTTGTGGCCGCCTCGAAGGGACTAGGCTAGGTATACGTCTATCCATGCTTGGTCAGTTGAACCCCCTGCAAACCTCGTAGGTGCAGAATGACCTGATGGACGCTCGTTGCAGATTTGCTCTTCTGCGATCACATGCAAAGGCACGAGAACTCGCACGAGAATGCCGCTAAGGCAGCCCTGATGGGCACATCTGTCAGGGGACCCAATTCTTCAAACGTCTTGAGTACCTTGCCCGGTTGTCCGACCGCTCTCTAATTTTGAATACGATCACTGCAGACCAGCAGGTGTCCGAATGCGGCCAAGTCAGTGGAATCTAATTTCTTTTGAAACACCATTACCCGCCTAGGCATAAATTTAAATAGGGCCGGCTCAGCAAAGCAAAGCAGGCTGCTGCTGCAAAGTGCTGGACCGCTACTGCTGCTGTGCTGCTCCTCACCTGCTAACCTAACCTGCCAATCTAGCGGAAGGTAAAGCTAGCCGATGTTGGAACATTGTTTGCCCAAACCGATGTCAAACATTTGGCCCATAATGGCGGTTGTGAGAAAAGGTCGCACTTTCAATCTTTTCTTTCCACGAGCACTGAAAGAGCCCAACTAACCGCAAAAGAATGAATGGTCTTTGCGTCGGCGACGCCGAGAAAAATCAGAAGCACTGTCGTCCTCATGGCGGGGCAGATGACTGACGCACACACGTCAGGAGAGCAAGGCTGGGCATTCAGTGTCTACTGTCGGGCAATAACCGCCAATAGCCATATAGATAGATCGGAATCTCACGGCATCCCACTGCAGTAATTATTCCATAAAAGCTATGACCGCCCTTATTAGCCCAAAATTTCTCTCAAACAATGTGTGATATGAGATAGTGGCTGTTCACATACTACGTCACGCTTTTTTGGCCAATATTTTTACCCCCCCCCCCCCCCCCTTATTGTCAAGGGGCTAACCTAACCTTTCGATGCATTTAATATAGGGCTGTCACGCTTTACACAGACCCCCTTCCCCCCTGTAAGTGTAATGAACAGCCCCATAGCGGACAACAGTTATCTGCATTTCCCTTTTTACCCGTTCCTTACCAAACGTTCTCCATTAAAACAAATACAAGGTTATGGAGAACGCATACTGTGCCCGGTAGCTGTAATTAAGATCCAGCTTTAAATGTACAGTAGTAACAGACATGGTGTGATAGGTCGTTGGGAAGGTCGTGAAGGGCACTCACCGCCGACCGGGCGGGTTGCCTAGTTGCCAGCGCTTCGTCCGTAAATTGAGTTTTTGTTGCAGCGGTCGTAATTTTGAGTTCCTACCCTAAGTGTACTATATCAAAATACTCCCCTAGGTGCCCCCTATACGCTCCACCCTGTAGATGTATCCGATATGAATGATGTTTGTGGTTGTATAATGGATCCATATATGTGTATACGGGCCATTAACGGCCGTATGATTCTGAGTGGTGTAAAGAACTCCTCCTCGCGCGGCCGCGAAGGCAAGGGCTGGAGGGCAGTTGGCACGGAGCCGAGCCAGGCGACGGACGCGAGAGAGGCCGCAAGTCGGAAGCGAGCGCGCGTATGGGACTGTGTGTGTGTGAGTGAGTGAAAGTGCAAGGGACGAGACTAGACGACGCCGGAAGGACTAAAAGGATTAACAGGAGCCCTATCACCGGAGGAGCTACCCGGTATGTACGGCCCTTGACTGCGGGGAGCCACCTGGGGAGGAGAAGCGGGAGCTAGAGTAGGCAGGCAGGTTTGCCGGTAGGAGAATGGGAAATAAAATGGTCTGATACAAGACATGAGGTCCACCAGTTGCACCCCCCCCCCTCCGTCCATCTAAGTAGCCGCTGAGGACCGCCGATGCAGAAAGGGGACCAGCAGGGAGTCCAGACGCCCGTGCCGAGAAGGATTCTAACAATATGGAAGTCTGGTGTATGATATATTACGACCAAGATAAAAATGTGTTGCATACATTGTATACATTTGGTCGCATATGGCCTGTATACGAGTGTGTATGACCTTGTAGGAGTGTATATTGTCTGGAGGGTGGCGGGGCGCCTTAAGTAGGTGCTCAAAGCTTGGTGAAAAGGAGAACAGCATCACAGAACGCCTGCGAATGCTAGGGTAGGCCAGCCCGCACGACATACGTGCATATGGAAAGGTCGGGTTTGCCTACCCGCCAGGCGCCATTGTCCCAAGTAGCCAACAAAGCAAATCTCACCTTGAGAAATTAGCATGGACATACCTTAAATTTCTCTTGTGTCACATTGTGTGAGAAGCAACCTCATGAGCATCTGTTCAAAACAAAAAGGCCACTATTAAATTATATTAAGCTGGGAAATTTTACCGGAATATTATTTGATGGACAGCTATACCAAAAATAACATGGATGGCCTTTGGAATGTACAGAAATACATTCTGCTTCTCCTTGTTTCCGCCCGCTCTGTAGACACAGCCTGACAGAGTCACATTCACTAATTCAGAAGGCTTGAAAACAACCGGTATCAACCTCCGCACTACACGCGAGACCGAAGTAGAGTACGTTAGTGCATTCCGAAGATCAGCCTGGCGACAGAATACGCCTTTGTGGTTAACCATTTCCTGAAAGTAAGAAAAAATAAATAATTAAGAAACTCTTAATCACAGTTCAGAACTTTTAAAACCTTTCAATATTGTGGATCCTAAGTTCGGTGGCGGTAATCAAGATCTGAGTCTTTCCTCAAAACCTAGCTTTTCATCAAAGCAGCATTGGTAGTTTTCACTGACAATTCGACATTCATTTCTCGAATGCGCTTTCTTGACGCCTCTTCCTTAACAGAAATAAATCAAGTTCTGAAATAACATGGCCAAATGATAAGCATGCGTCATTTCTCAAAGTGACTGACAATTTTCAAACTAGGTGCAGTAATCTAAGTAAGCCTGTGATCAAAACCCTTCACACACGCTTTAACCCATTTCTTGACTCCATAAACTTCCCAATGATACACCACACAGGACATCTGAACAAAAGGCACTATCAAAAGTTTCACTAACCTTTGATGGCCAGGTTTCTTGTTTTTGGCTTTGGAAGGTCCTGCAGGCGATGTAGTGGAAGGTCCTGCAGGTGCTGCAGACGAAACAGATTTGCTCATATGCAAACGCGTCCTTCTTTCCAGGACAGATGAGGCACTGGCCTGGCCGTTTCATCTGCTTTCCTCTACCCTACCACTTGCTTCGCCTTCGTCCCTAAATCTTTCGAGATCTTGTTACGATGATCGTAAGAACCTGGAATGCCAATATATGTCAAGTTGGAACACCAGACACAAACTAGTAGGAGGTGAGACGAGGTGCCAAACCAGTGCCAAAACCAATTTGGATACAAAATTTCCACGATGGGAATTTCGCTAGAACATTTCCACTACGGAAGAAGTGAAGAAACGTAACCGTTCCAACGAAACTCGACGCTCGTTTAAGGAACTGCAGATTTGAAGCCAACAGAAAGAAGAAAACAGAAAACAGAAGAGGTCGTTCTACGCGAAGTTGTGATGTCGAGGCCTTCCGTTTGGTGATCTCGTGAAATTCCGAACACACGTAACGAAGAAACAAAATTTAGTAAATTACGAAGCAACCAGCCTGCTAATAAAAGTTGTGACGACTACAAGCAAAACAGGCTTCAGGGTGCAACGCCAGAGCCAAGCCCAGGACCATTCGACTGAGCAAACCAACTAACCTAACTGCTTTAGGAGTGAAAGCGATCGTTTACTAAAACGTCCACAACATGCGACACTGGCATTGTGTGAGTACTTACGTGAATTTTCTGTTACTTTGCCCACGTAGGGCTTATTTCTGTGAAAGGACGTTACTTTATCCGCAATATCCACCTGTCCGACACCAGTTATGCGCTTGATTGTTGGTTTATTGGTTTATCTATTGTTGCTTCAACACTCGTGTAAATTCTATCAGAAAAGTCTGAAAGTTTTCCTGAAAACCTGATATTTTTTCTCAAAACCTGATAGCTACTCTGAAAACCTGATAGTATCTGATAGTCTGATAGCTACATCTGATAGTCTGATATATTTCGTAGTCTGATCGCTTGATAGCTTTTGTCTGCAAGTCTGACAGCGACGCGAGAAAACCTGTCGTAGTCTGATAGACGCCTGAAAACCACGGCTATAGAAAAATAGTCCGTTATCAGTCTGATAGCATGAATTCGTCATTAATTCAGAGGTCCACAAAATCGAAAGTATGGGGAATATTTGATTCAAATTTGGCATCTCGGATACACATACGAATTTACGAAGGCAATTTTAATTTCATCGAAATCTGACAACATTTTTCTGGTATCTCGAGAGCGCGAGCCGATAGACCAAATCTGACCCCGGATTCGGATCGGACTCGGATTTGAACCCCTAAAGCAGCACTTTCCACGTTTTAAAGCTGCTAAGTGCAGGAAAAATAAAGCATCAAAGTTCTATCAGAAGTTAGCTTTCAGACGCGTAAAGCTATCAGAGTAACCTATCAGACGTTAACAGCTATCAGAAACTCAGCTATCAGAGGTGCGCGCAAATAAATCAGAAAGATGATAGCAATTTCTGATAGGATTTACACGAGTGAACCTCCACGCAGCACACCGATTCAAACCTGATCCTGCTCTGCGCCAAGCATCGACCGACTGCTGGTGCATGACACGAAGTCAAGTGATGCTGATCGCAACGGCACAACAAGGCAGGCCATAGTAAAGCAGGGCTCTCAACAGGCGCACAGATCCCACTCCCGTGGGCATTTAAAAATAAAGTGTGCTCTCCACCTCTTTATGAATAAGCCAACTTATTCCTTTGAAGTCAAACTGTTTCCAAAATGTAAGTGTTAAACGTGTGTTTGCTTGCGCCGGGGTAACAATTAGCTATATTCTGTTGCCGGTATGACGTGACGGGAAGGGCAATTTTTTCTGGTTTGAATATGATAGCAGCTTCAGGCAGAAAATCTGGTGGTTTTTTCTTAAAACAGACTTTGATTATGTGATGAGCACTTGAATATGCATAGTGCTTCTTTTTTAATACTGCTTTAACATAATTTTGGGTTCGTCATGTGTTACATATACAATGTTTCAGCCAGAGTAAAGTTACCTTTTATCTCAATTACAAGTACTGTTTCAATCCATTCTTTGGAACAAATTAGTTGCTTTCTTTCAGTTTTTGAAAAAAAACGACGATTCCAAAACCGTCATGAAAGCAGATGATACTCTGGTTTTATTCCTACTTTCCTTCATGGTGCGACGTTGTGGCAAAGCTGGCAGACAGCCGAGCCAGGAGCGATGCGATGCGCGACGCGGACGCGGACGCGACGGACGCGGCTCCCCCTACAATGAAAGTACAAGCTAGCTGATACCTTTTAGAGGTATCATCTGCTAAAAAATGAATCAGTCTTCTTGTGGTATGGAGTTATCGTCCAATTATATACTTCCCTGTTCATTAAATATTATATATTTACTGGTAGATTGTAGACCCGGACCCACAGTCAAGATCTGCAGCGATAGCTGACCCAGTTGTGGACACTTCACCTAAAACTGACGATGTCCTCGAAGAGGCGATTGCAAAGCACTTCCAGGTCAGTTATTTTATTTATGTACTTAAAAAATTGACGGAGAGAAACTTCAAACCGCGAGACCCCATCCTAGCAGACAGCCGCTACCCCACTTCGCCACATTGCGCGCGTCGCCAGCACCTCGCTGCTCGCCCTGGCATTTAAAGCACGTACTCGCCTTCGATAGTGAAAATCGGAAAAATTATCCCGAAACTGGTAGTACGCCTGGAGGGTA
The DNA here is from genome assembly GCA_038380765.1 of Odontothrips loti. Lineage (NCBI taxonomy): Eukaryota > Metazoa > Arthropoda > Insecta > Thysanoptera > Thripidae > Odontothrips > Odontothrips loti. The sequence continues at coordinate 3,743,527 of CM076251.1, read as the reverse complement.
GGCAGGATCTCGACACACACGTCAGACTGCTGTCTACCCTCCAAGCGCTAGACGGCGTTTTTTCCCCTTTTCAGATAAAACTAAGTGCGCTAGAAGACCCGGCGTCATGGCAAACGGTAACGCTGCGCCGCGTGTGCTGATGCAACATGTGGGTGAAATTGAACCTTTTGACCCCAATGGCCCTAATACCCTAACTCAATGGGTAATGCGCTTTAAAATTTACTGTGCGCAAATGCCATTCCCCGTGAGCCCCAAACTCCCACTGGAGCATACCTGATCGAACCCAACCGACGCAGGAATTTGTTCCTCACTACCATATGGGACCACGTGCTTTTGCCGTCGTTCACCACGCTTCGCTGCCGGCGAACCCAGTCAATTTCTGCATTCCTCTACTGGTTGACTGTCTCAAGCAACATTTTGAGCCAGATAGGTTAAGTCAAGCGAACAGGGTAACATTCCAACAACGCTTTCGTCAAGCCAATGAAAGTGTTGTCGAGTATGTGTCGGCGCTGCAAGGGCTTGCGGCAGTATGCAATTTTGGAAACAGCTTGGAGTCATCTTTAAAGACTCAACTGACGGTTGGTCTCCGTCATAGTGACACTCAAGCCACACTACTGCGGAATCCCCAGTATACGTGGGCCGACGCCAAGAATACAGCCATAAATGACGATGTCATTCGCACCCAGGCTCGTTAGGGTGTTTCAAAAAAATTAAATTCCACTGACTCGACCGAATTTGGACACCTGCTAGTCTGCAATGACCGCATGCAAAATTTGAGTGCGATCGGACAACGTTTGCCAGGTGCTCAAGACGATTGAAGAATTTGGTCCCCTGAGAGATGTCCCAACAGGGCTGACTTAGCGGCATTTTCGTGCCTTTGCATGTGATCCCAGAAGAGTTAATCTGCACACGAGCGTCCATCATGTTGTTCTGCACCTACTGAGGTGGAAATATCAGTGATCCCGCTACCCACCTCCGCTACACTGCCACCAATGTTAGTGATTCGTAATTATCGCGTTTTCGGATACTTTGAACTTCGGTCATTCATTGTAACTGTGTAGATAGTGGAGGCTATTCGACGAAGAACTGGCCGAGCCACTTCATACTTCATGCACTAAGCACACTCGCCTTTGATAGTGAGAATCGGAAAAAGTCTCTCGAGACTGGTTGTACGCCTGGAGGGTAGGCAGGATCTCGACACACGCGTCAGACTGCTGTCTACCCTCCAGGCGCTAGACGGCGTTTTTTCCCTTTTTCAGAAAAAACTAAGTGCGCTTAATGCAGGAAGGGCTGCAACGGCACCCTAATAAAATCTCCCAGAATACATACAAAGCAAGACATTCAAAGCAATGTTCCAGATACTAGAAAAATTAAAATTAGGAATTTAGACCATTTTTGAGCTGTAAACGGTGGATGAGTCGACGGGTTGCTTTCTTTTCCATCTTAAATGGTACAGGATGCTCCTAAGAACTCACACTTCAGGTATCATTGATCTGCGACCAGGTGCGATCGCAAAGAAGAACCGTTAAGTGGCATCGAGGTTCTCACATTATACATGGCACAGAAACTTCGAGCGACTTGAGCACCGGCTAAACGTCGTCCGATCACGCTCCAATTCTGCACACGTTCATTCTAGATAAAGACGCGCCTAAATGCGGTCGAGTCAGTATCAATTTTCATTCTGTGAAACACCCTAAGGCTCGTGCTCTCGCTCAGGTGTCAAATCAAGCTCGCCATATCAATACTGTTCAACAGCGGCAACAGGGCTCCGTTCCGCAGCAAAATCGTCAGCAACCCCGTCAGCAACCCCAAAATCCGTCGTCCGATGCAAGAAGCAATGCTTCCAATACTTCCCAGGGAGGACGAAACAATTCGTCCAATGCAGGCTCCACCGGTTCTAACCAATCCAACTCATCCAAGTCCAACTCTTTGGCAACTCAGGCAACAAGTTTGGGCCTTGTCATCGTTGTGGCAGAAAGCATAATGTCCACACTTGCCCCGGCAAAGACTGGGAGTGGTTGAAGTGTCATAAGAAAGGGCACATTGCTAAAATATGGCCGTCCAGGAATATCACAACTGTCATCCCGTGCGCTGATGGACGGCAGGGAATGGCTGCGTGGGTGAGACGGTGACGACCATAGTAGGGGCTCGCGGTTTGAAGCTTTTCCCTCGAAAAAATGAGAGCCTTACGGTAGCCTCGCTAGCCTTTATCCACTCGAGAACAATCGAAAACCCGATTTGCGATCCGAAACGCCTAAGATTTGAGCCTGACCGAGACCTAGTCCCCCAAAGTGTCAGTGTCAGGCTCGACTAGTGTGTCGGTCCGGGTACTGCAAGTCCACATTCTAGCTGTTGTCTGGAAGCCCCGTACTGAGGGTACTTGCTGCTTGGAGCCTCGTTTCGGCCTGTTGGTCCGGGCCAGCCAGGATGACGGCCACCTGTAGTCTACCTGAACCGTCGAGTAGGGAAGCTTGGGCTGTTGCCAAGTGAGGCATCTCTTTGTTCTCCGCTCTCCGAGCACCAAGTTCTTCCTTCCTGCAGTGTCGCATGATGTGGTTGATCGCCGTATTTTCTCGGTAAGCTCTCCTCAATATCAAGATATTCAGATTTTTGCGTTCTCGGTCGGTCCCAAAACGTACAAGGGCCAAAAAAAAAATGACTCCCAAACTTTGTTGCACCAGTAGTGGCGGTTTTCTATCTCTTGGTCTTAAGAAACACCCTTCTCAATCTCGCCACTGTGCGTCTCGAGATATCGCGTGGACACACAAACAGTCCAGGAACTTTTGGGCCACTGGGAGTACCTGGCTTTGCTGTCGCTCATCCAAAAAAAACTCCTACGCTACGCTCGCCACATTAAGCGCAGAAGAACGGACCGTACCCCTGGTACAATTTTCTGCTTCAGAGGACCTCCGGAAACCATATATTTAATGCTACTGGTAAAATTCATCTCGGAGAAGCGAGCAAATGTACTACAGCGGCGCCGGAAGTGGTTTTAGTTGGGGGGTGCAAGCCCCCTAAAGGGCCCGGAGCCCCCCAAAAGGGCCCGTAAAAATTTGATTTTTTAAACGGTCGCGAATCGCTTTATATGTGTTTTTATTTGTGTTTTTAAGAGATGAAGTGTGAATTTGAATAACTTCCGCTGAAAATTTAAATTTAACATAAACACATTTTATTTGCAAAACAAATAAAAAATCAAAGAAATCGGACAACGAAACAACAGAGCTGCAAGAAAAGATTCATTTTAAAAAATACTATCCCACTGTGTGAGATACTGGTAGGCCCGGAGTTTCACGGGGGTTTGGTTAAAATAGACGTTAAGTTTATATTTTCTTCTTTTTGGTTTTGTTTTTCTTCTTTTATTTTTTAATTCATGGAATGAGGATTTTGGTTGAGCCTTGTTTCAGTTTTGGGGTTGTTTGGGGGTGATTATAGAAGTATAGTTTATATTTTTTTCTGGTTTTGTTTGCTTTATTTTTTTTAAATTTATGGAATCAGGATTTTGGTTGAGCCTTGTTTCAGTTTTGGGGTGGTTCGGGGTGGTTTGTATCTCCTTTAAGGGGAGAGGGAGTAGTTGAAGAGCTAGGGCGTCTAGGTAGCGGTCAGTGTAACGCTTACATTCTCATACGCGGGCCGCCTAGCGCTAGCCTCCTGCAAGGCTCTCGCACTGTTGTCCCCCCCCCCCCCACCGGTCCCAAACGGTCCTGACTCTTGAGTCGTCTCCCTTTTAGCGGGGCCTCGGCGTGCCTCGGCTCGGCTCGCCACATCGACAATGGGTACCCGGCAAAGGCTACGCAACAAAAAAGAAGGACGTCCAATTTGGCTGTGCTCTGGAGAAGGACAGAATGATACTGAGTCAGGCAGAGGTTGCTGATGCAGCCTGCTGACGAGTCGAGCATAGCTCGTCTAGAGGCGTTGTAACAGTAGCTCTGTCTCTTGCTATCACCATTGGTTGGAGAGAGCAAGCTGGAGTTTGAAGTGGTTTTTCTGATCACAGTGATATTTTTTGAATGCAACAACACGCTAGACTATTTAATACGACTATTGTCCGTAATTCTGTTAGACAGATTTTTGATTCTTTAGATCGTTTTGATTTTGGACTAGTGGTGCCTGTTGACGAGGTGCTCTGTCTCTTACTTTCTCCGTTGAAAGGAGTGAGAAAGCCGACTTTAAAACACGTTTTTAAACGGTGTGTGATATTTTTGAAGTGTAAAAACACGTCAGCGTGTCTTAAACGAGTACCCTTCGATAATCTGGAGAGTTCGAAAAACTTCTGTCAGAGGGCCATATGGGGCTATGCTTCAAAGAAAAAAAAAAAAAAAAAAAAAAAAAAAACAGTCCAATCTGACGAAACTATAAGGCAACTCCGTTTCACTCCGTGCCTAAAAAGACTCCGAACCAAACACATTCCGACGTTCAGAGTTTCTGCAGATGAATTCAGCCAAAATTTCATTTAATGGAAGTGTGAAGAACAAGCAGATGGCTCAACCTCCTCTGAGTCATAGTTGACCTTAAATAAGTTTTGAGGCGTTTAAGGCCACTAAAAGACCTTTCGCGGGACGTCGATGTGGCAGGGATAGTGAGCAGAAGAGTGACCAACCGGGTCACCTGATAAGAAGATCCTCCCTCACCATGGGGGCTGAGCGTCAAAACAAACAGCGGCACACCGAAACCAAATATGAGTGAGCGTGTTGCTAGTAGCCTTTAAGAAAGGCCCACTGTCCACTTTAGGAGTCCCCACGAAAGAGCCCCGTACGACCAGTTTCGCAAGCCGTGGAGATGGGCCGTGCCGGAAAGGTCCGCGCGGGTCCGCGTCACAAAACGTGATGAGATTAGGTCCGCTTCGCGGGCTCGCGGGCCTTAAAATGGGCCTCAAGGGGCCCGCTTCACCAGGGCCCGGGGCCCAGGGCCCGGATTCTGGGGGGTCCTCTGGCCCCCCCCTGCACCCCCCCTTCCGGCGCCGCTGATGTACTATTTCGTTCTCGTAACATCGACGCTGATTCGACAGTACCTACTGTTCGGCCTGGCGGGCCCACGATCGCAGCTCACGCGCACTCTTGACGCACACCTCCCCCAGGAACGCCGTGAAGCCGGCTGCCAGCCCCACTGCGAGAACTGCTAGGGCGGGAACGACGTTGTCTAAGACGAGGGGCGACGGGACCTCGTTGTGATCGCTAGGCCCCCGTCGAACTGTGTCCAACTCCAGGAGCCCCGCGGCGCGCAGACGGGGGATGACTGTCTTCAGCGGCGCTTCCAGCGGGGACCCCGCAGATGTGGTTATGATGCTACTGAGACGATCATAGCCCAATAAACGGAAGGTGTGCACCTGCCTTTCGAAGCCTTGCAGGAGAAATCGTAACCGTGTGGTGTCGGTTAGAAGGGCTGCGTCCCGCATTACAGCAACACGCTGCATTCCATCACGTTCGTTTAGGTCTTCAATGATTTTATTGCGACCTTGCCAGGTTCTGTTGTAGATGACTTGCGTGTACTTATTGAAAATAATGGGAATGTTGCTGTCCAGTAGTTCCTTTTCATTCCCTAACTGTCTTGTGACCTCCGGTGCCACGAGAATGCTCTTTAAGTCGCACTGATATGCAGCGGACAGCACAACAGCTGCCAGGAGCCAAACTCCAAGAACGCGCCGCTGCCGACTGGCACGGACAGTTATATGCTGCGCCAGCAGGGGGGACACGGTCTGCATCCCGGCCTCGAGACAAGTGTTCCCTGCGGCATGGAGCCACAGACCGAGCCCAACAGCAGCCGCTGCCGCCACCGTGGCGCACCACATCGTCATGGTGAGGGGCTTCGTCAGGCTGGACAGGCCCAGCTGGCCACGGAGACGGAGGCCAGCGGGGACGACAGCCACTAAGCCTTCCATCTGCCAAGGGAACCCGGTATACCTTTGTGCAAACCAGTACGTTGGTCCAACTAGCAAGTCTAAGCGGCAATCCCACATTTTCTTCCGCAGCTCGTACAACCCTGACGTTGTCAGATACGAGAAGCGCCGCAGATTAAACTTTCGGTAGTGCTGGACGGCGGACAGAGCAACCATTGCGTGCTCCTCATCTTGCCTAGTCGTCGTGCTGGTCTCGATCAGGGCCTCCAGCGCGTCGTCTCCACTAGGGCCGGGTTGCCACTTCAAACACTTGCGGTACGGAAAGAGGCCAGTCCGTTGCCAACCGGACCTAGCGGAGCCAGCGGAGCCAGCGGAGCAGCGATCTAATTCCGTAGCGTTGGCGAGGACAGTCCATATGGATCCCCAAACAGTCCCATTATTGTCGCAGCCCCCGTCCAGTCTGTACAAGCGGGTGTCGCCGCTGGCTATGTTGGTAACCGCGAGGCGCATCTCCATCAGGCACGGCTTCGTGGCCTTCGCTCTCACTTTAGCCAAATGCAAGGGCGAGTGTGCTCCCGTAGACACCCACACTACGAAGCGTATGTGAAAGACGCCCCCGAACCTCTCTGGCAGCACCAGCAGTTCGACGTCTTCAATCGCCACGAGGACGAGGGGCTTGTCGAACGTCATCTTGTCATCTAAAAGCACGATGTCCTTCACAGATGATGGGTCCTGCTGGATGGTGAAGGGCACCCCGATGGCGGACAGCCGCCCCAGGAAGCCGTCGTCGACCCATCCGGCGGAGGCCACGACGTGCAGCCGGTCGAAGCCCTGTTCGCCCCCGAAGTACGTGGGCAGCAGAGTGAGCGCGCACTGGGCCTCGGCGGACAGGCCGGGCAGCGGCAGCGGGATGGCCGTGCGGAGGGCCGAGCGGCCGCAGGGGGCCGCCGACAGCAGCAGGGCGGCCGTCAACACCCACATCCCAAAGCGACACCTCCTGCTTTTGAAAAGGCATTGGACACAAAGAGGTGTGCAACCGTGGAAAGCAGAGACTAGGGAACCGTGCCGTTCTGTTGCCAAACAAACAATGCCACGAAAATCAATGTGCGCTGGGCAACCGACCGTCAGAGACCGTCACAGCTGCAAAATAATACAGTAAATGTTAATCGAAAATTGTTCAAATGTTCCAATTCAAGGACCACCTCGAGGTTCATACCATAATATTATATACTTGGTACAAATTTAGATGTAAAAAAGCTGAAACTGTAAACACTCTTGCCTACCATGTAATTGGACTGCCCAGCTGTCGCAGCCAGCACCCTCCCTTACGCATCACCGCCTCACTGCCGGCGTGGCCGCCATGGCAGCAGGGAGACCTATATCTAATGGTGCGTGTCCAGAGTGGGGGCCGGAAACGAATGTATGCTGCAGCGTTGTCATACTTTTTCCCTTTTTACCGTGTTCACAGCCCGAGCGAAGCGAGAGCTGTATGCATCGACCTGTTGTCCCTCGCTCTCTCTCGCACTTCGGCAGATGGAGCCGACCAAAATGAGTAGAGAGACAGAGAGCAATAGATTTGGACTTTCACACTGCTGGCTGGATGCCACCTGCGAATTAAATTGTCATGGCCGAGCCGAGAAAGCGTTGTTTGCTTCTCTGTCTTTCTCGTAAAAAAAGTGTAGAGGCATATTTATATATTGGCTGGACAATTCAGACGTGTCCTGTAGTATCATGCTACCTCTTTTCCTCCAAAGGGACAAGTACGGGCGAATAGGAAGTAAATACTGCTTTAGAGTAACGCAACCTTTGGCAATCCTGTCATCCTGCAATCGTGGTGACAAATAGAAGAATCACAAACGCATTGACGCAGTGACCAGGGTTCCGGATCGTGCGTGCAAAGCTGCCGTACGCGAGCTCCGTCGCCACTCAACCCGACCCGGCCGAGTCAGCTTGGGTGGGTAAGCCTCTGCCCGACAGTCCAGCCAGCAGCTGTACGATGTGTTGTCTATCTGTGCGGCGCAATGCGAATGAACAAGGACTGTTTTAGCCTAAAACTATCGAAGTCTGTAATTTTTCACGACGAATGTCCATCTACACCCGTCAATAAAATTAGCGCCGCCCTTTTTTCGGCCTCCACTGAGACTACGTTTTTCAAACCAGGAACGTCAAATTTGGCATAAAGTTGCCCCCATGTGTGTTCTTGAAGTCCCAAAGTGCCATTTTTCAATATCAACCCCTTCGGCGATTTAAGTGCCGAGGGGTGGAAATTTCGTCACAGAAAAAGGTCCCTGAAACACCCTTTAAGGTGTCGGATTGAGGACATTTATAAGGCGAAGGCCCCTTTTGTCGCTCTTAGCACTCTGACGCTCGAATATTTTTTTTTAGGGCAAACCCACCCCCTTACCTCATTTTTCCCATCCCCACACGGAGGTGGACTTAAGGCGTTGAAAATATTGATTGCAATGAACGTACCCTTGCACTGGGTACCTGTGCATGAAATTTCAATCCCCTGGCACCTACCCCCTGTGAGCTACCCCTAAAACACGATATCCATTTTTGGAAAATTGGCATTTTTTAACCCTTTCTGGTGCACAAGGGGCGCCAAAATTTGACCAGCAGTGGATTAGCGGTGGAACATCAGTTTCCCGCTGCACAAACTGATCTACGAAACTTTCAGCCCCTACCGGAGGGTTTGACGCCCCCGGTCAGCCCTAGCCGACCCCTTAGGAGTTGTTGCTGAATTCTTGTTACGGATAGGTGAGGGCATGTCAAATGCGATTCTCATCAAAGTTTGAAGTCAATCGGACAACCCATCCCCTCTTTAGAGGCATAAAACCGTCAAAAGTACCACCCCTTACTAACTTCGATCCCCGAAAACGCCGAACTGGGTAGGGTTGGCGACCGGTTTTGCTGGATAAGAGGTAGGCCTATCCTTCATCTCAAATGCCCTGAGCGAAGAAGGGCCCCCATGAGTGCCTCAGTGAGGGTCTGCAATCTGCAATGACTTGTCGCCAGGGCTATTCGCAGGCGGTGCGCAGCGCCGAGTGGGCAGGCAAC